>JABAKD010000030.1:8407804-9106679 GCA_012845835.1 Undaria pinnatifida
AACGAAAATTGTTGTATATAATCGTGTTACGCCGTGCCAAAGGATAACGACAAAACGCGAAAGGAGCTGTTAATGTAATAGTGCGTGGCGCTTGCCTTTTCCCATGCCGTAGCCTGAAGTCGAACATCTGGGCCGTATTCGTTCCCTTCCAACACCTGCAGAGAGAAGGAGGAAAAAACGTTACAACCGACGAAGTCACCGGGCTTGTTAACCGACAAAGTGGTTCGTTTGCGCGCCCGACACACGTTTATTTCCTCCAGCTCGATGTTTAACGTGGTCAACTCATTTCAACCTGAGTATGTGCGTGTTCTTGTGTCTTCGCAACAAAAGCTGTTTCCCCCGATCGACGTCGATTAATAGCACACCCAGTGTCCGTCGATGAACACAATTCTTTCTTTTCACATGATACCCACTCGCTGTCTGGCGTGTGGGGGTATATCATATCTAACTCGCCTGGATGCAACCCTCAGCCGTCCCCTCCGGCCAGCCCTCGGCGAATTGGCCCGCTAGGCGCCACGAGAGGTCAGAGGATTCCTCCTCGTTGCTGCAGAGCGCACCAACAAAATGCATACCACCGTAGACTGAGAAAGATTGTTTTTTTGCTTGGTGTACGTCGTATCGAGTTCATGAACAAATAACGGTGCATCACGCAGCTTGCAAAGTTGAGTATCGATTCTAATTTCGTCGAACTCGCAGCTGGTGTATTAGAGTAGTTTTATAAAATACAACTGTATGCATTCACAGGCCATGGAGGGTGACGAAGGGCCTTGTGTCTCCAGTGCACAAGAAAAGGCGTACATTCGTAGACGTGCACGTAGACCGAAAATAAAGAATGAACTTGCTTCGCATGATGACACAAAACACGGCAGTGCTTTGGTTCTTTGGTGGCTAAGTTTTAGCAAGAAGGGCAGTTTGTCGGGATAACTTCATATACCAAGAAGCTTGACGGCAGCACCGGCGGCAGGGCTGAAGTTGGCGATCCTCAATCACAGCGGTAGCGTGTGGACGACCGTGGCAGGTGGTGGCGAGCCCGTGGTGTACGCTGACACCATCTCTGACTTCGGCTTCGGCAAGGTAGGGATCATATACTACGACAGCTCGATACTCGCATACGCTCAAAAAATTACACGCGCGGCACCAACACCGCGTAAAGTGTATGGAATAAATATGTGTGTACCGTCTAGGTGGCGTATACGAGTACAGAAGTACTTACTTGTCTAGCCATAGCTGTGCTTCGGCTTTCCTTTCGTCTGACATGGCTTCGTTTGACACCGACAACAGCGCTTGGTAGGCTGCCTCGCCCTGCTTCAACGCGACGACGATGAGAGACAGGAGCACGAGAGACGCGTTACCACAAAAAACGTGGGTTCATCGGGGGGGGGGGGGGGTGCAATGGGTGGGGGGAAGGTCTGGCCACGAAAGAAAATGGTTTGCGCCAAGCGAGGGATAAGTCACCATCGAGCTATATACGTGTACGAGGTTTTGGGCGCGCTTGATGAAAAAAATCCTGGAGAAAAAATAAAGAGGGCTTACACTGACAGCAGTCCTCGGTCCATTGCCCCCCCCGTGCCGGCGTCGACGCAAAAGATAATCACCGCCTGCTGTGGGTTGGCTGACTACGAGTATCATAGGTTGGCAACTACTGGTATTAGTTGGATAGGTACTACTGTCAAATCGCTTCAGTACTGTCAAATCGCTCCAGGCCGCCGACAACAGGTACTTCAAAAAGAACCACGACGAAAAAATGGGCGCACGATTCGGGTGCACACACACGGGAAGGGTAGCTTCGATGAGATATGCATGCACGATGGAAAGAAGCGTCACAACGCAAGCGCGGGTCCATCAGCAGGGCGCAAAGGGTGCATCGTAGCTTCGACGAGAGCCGCAGGCAAAGAGGGCACAAATAATAAAAAAACAGGTCGGCTGTCAAGGTGCAGGGAGGGGGGGGAATTCGACGAGACGAGACAGACACGACGCAATGACAGCGGGGGTCCATCACCAACCATGGGATGCGAAAAAAATAAAACGGGAAAAAGTTTCGATGAGATGCCTACGGTAGGCATAGCATGAGAAGCTTCACTACGCAATAATGGCGGCCCCATTTTGTTAAGACTCACAAAGGGGAAAACGTAATCTACCCCTAACTCTAATCTATGGGTCCCCTGACCCTAAACCTTAACCCAAGGGGGAAAGCGGTACTATTATAGCCGACAGCCCGTTTTACAGCGTGCTCCCTGGGACGTTCCCCGCAACGTTCCCCGGCACTTACGGGCGGTAAGCTGTTTAGTTAGGATGCAAAGGGGAAAGGTTAGGGCTTTGATGAAGACAGCCAAGCCATGAAGAGCGCCACAACAACATCAACAACAGCAACAACAACAACAACAACAACAACAACAACAACAACAACAACAACAACAACAACAACAACAACAACAACAACAACAACAACAATAGCAACAACAACAGCAACAACAAAAGCGGGCCATTTAGGGTGCGAAGGGGTACCAAGCAGATTCGAGCCGACGAAAGCGGCCTTGGGTATACGCTGGGGACCATACTAATAGCAGGTTAGACGCGTACTACGATATATTTTAACGCTTTTGTAGGATTAATCGATTTGTAAATGATAGGGCTCCTCAACGCCTCGCGCTCACTACTGAAACCCCTTTTTGGAGGGATTTGGGGGCTCTAAAAAAACTTCCGAAATTCACTTTTTTCTTTCTTTAAAAAATGTTCTGTGTACACCCCCAGCCTAGAGGCGCCACGTGATTGTTCATCATGTACGAGCACGTGTATTTTTTTTGCCACAAAGCGTTTTTTTGAGGGGGGAAAAGGCATAGAGCTCGTCGGTGTGAGGAATTTCATAAACTGAATGGTGCTGCACGTCTCTACCCCAGCTATTAGTTGGCTTAGATCATAGGCCTTACGACAGTTACTTAGTTTCTTGCGGTATTTTTGCGGATTTTTTACGCGTTTTCGCGGATTCTGACTGGCTCGTTCGTGACTCGGCGCGTGATGATTATTACCAAAATCACTACGCCAATTAGTAGTTAGTGTACGGTGGGAGGGTCATTTTTTTTTTTTTTTTTTGCGGCGGCGGCCCGGGGTCGCTCGCGCGAGTGATCTCCCCCTGTTCCCTTCTTGTGGCCTTAAGCATTTCGTGCTGTTTTATTTGTGCAAACTGGACTAATCCGCAATGGAAGGGAAAGGTATGCTGCGCCAAAACAAACGTCCTCGAGTATTTTTGCCACGTGAGAGACATAAGTCGCTTTTGCGCGTGATGATAACACGCTGGTTGAAAAGGGAGTATATCATAACATCATCATAACAGCATCATAACATCATCGTAACATCATCACAACATCATCACAACATCATCATAACATCATCATAACATTATCATAACATCATCATAACATCATCATAACATCATCATAGCATCATCATAACATCATCATAACATCATCATAACATCATAACATCATCATAACATTATGTGAAGGAGTCGTGGTGCCGGATGTTGGGAGGGAAGGGACGCAGGGGTATCAGCTTCGCTTGGAGACAGCACCGGTTCTTCTTTGATGATTTCTTATTACTGGCGTTGAGCTATGAGAAGCTCGAAGGAGACAGGAAAGGGGAAGGAGTGAGAGCATGGGGGTGGGGTGAGGCTCACAGAGTTCGCTTCACCCTCCAGCATTGCTGCTGTGCTCTCTTCTGGACCTTTACCTATGGAACGTACAAGGAACGTTCTCCTAGGTGTGCTATATTCCCAAGAGCGCTTAACGCGCTTACTTCTACCTATCTTGTCCAGAGGAGGACGTTCCATTACCGAGAACTTTCTTGTGGTATAAGCTAGCTATTCTCTACGGGTTATCCGCTTCACTAAGAATATTCCGTTCTAAGGGAATCTTCTTGTGGCCAATAGACCGTAACTCTGCGGACTATCTTACCGAATCTATTGCCCGCTATACCGACACTCTATTACAATTATCATAACATCATCATAACATCATCATAACATCATCATAACATCATCATAACATCATCATCATAACATCATCATAACATCATAACATCCCTACTAAAACCGTACCCTTGTTCTTAGCTGGCTTATTACCCCGCCACCCACCGAGCAACTACCACTAGCCTTGAAGCGCCGCCAACCGCCTGCCCTAGCCACAGCGCAAAATGGATCCATCAGGGTGCTAAATGGATAGATAGAGTCGAGGCCACGAAAAAAAAAAAGTGGTCTGGGCGAAGATTAATCTACTTGCATGGGCGCGGGCCTTACTAATGCCGTGTCTGCCTGTAGAACAAACAACAGTTTTTTTTAGGGGGGGGAGTCGGGAGAGAAGAACACAAGGGTGCCTCAGAAGAACAAAAGAAGACATCACCCCGTTGTCGAGCTACATTCGGAGAGGTAAGTAATCAATAATTTCTGCTTCAGCCTGCACAAGCCGTGGTTAAATCGTTTACAATGAATGATGTGAATGATGTGAATGATGTGAATGATGTGAATGATGTGAGTGATGTGAATGATGTGAGTGATGTGAATGATGTGAGTGATGTGAATGATGTGAATGATGGAATGATGTCAATGATGTGAATGATGTCAATGATGTGAACGATGTGAATGGTGTGAACGATGTGAATGGTGTGAATGATGTGAATGATGTGAATGATGTGAACGATGTGAACGATGTGAATGATGTGAACGATGTGAATGATGTGAATGATGTGAATGATGTGAACGATGTGAATGATGTGATACAAGCCTACAGATAGAGAAAATCTACAACATAGGAGAAACGTCTTACACACAGAGAACGTATACACACACGCAGAGTGGGAAATGTCTGCAGATGGAGAATGTCTGCAGATAGAAATTATCTTTAGATATATAATGCCTACATATTATAATGTCAACATATAATTCTACGTATAATGCCTACTCACAGAGAATGCCTAACATATAGAGAACGCCTAACATGCAGACAGAGAATGTCTGCAGATGATGGAGGACGTCTAAAGACAGAGAATTCCCGCATATAGAGAATGTCTACACACAAAGAACGTGTACATGCAGATAGAGAATGTCTGCAGATAGACGATGTCTACAGATAGCAATTGTCTATAGATAGAGAACGTCTACACATATAGAAAGTCTACATATAGAGAATGTCTACATGTATATAGAAAGTCTACATATAGAGATGTCTACATGTATATAGAAAGTCTACATATAGATAATGTCCACATGTAGAGAATGCCTATCACATAGAGAACGTCTAACATGCAGATATAGAATATCTGCAGATACAGCATGTCTACATATAGAGAACGCCTGCATGCAGGTTGAGAACACCTACATGCAAATAAAGAACGTCACCTTTCCCGGAAAGGCTAGCGTCCAGTTGTTGACAGCCTCTTTCAAAGCTTTGCTCTTCAAGAGCGCTTCCCATTTTCCATCCAGTAGCTTAATACGGGGCAAGACGTACAACAGCGTCAGGGACGACGGCGACGGTGGAGGTGTCAAGGGAGGCCAAGGTGGGGAGGACAGAGAAAAAACAAGTTGAAAGGGTGAGGAAGCCGAGGGGACGGGGGCACTGCTGTTCGTTTGAAGGGTGGGAACGATGGCGAGGCAGAGGACATCATGTGTCGGAAGATACGACCCCGCAATAAAAATCACCACCGTGATTGTACAGATCGCCCTTCCTTGTGGTAGGCGTGAAAACGAAAAAGTCGAAGGAAAAATCCTGCGCTACGACGAGAGGGCGTCCACTCTTGGCGTCTTGCGAAGGGTTTTTTCGGAGGTTTGCTCGCCCCCGTTCATTTTGGCTCGCGGGTTGGCCGCTTCTGATTCAGCTGACTTTTGTTTGAGGAAAAGTAGGTTCTTCTACAACGGCAGGCGGCGTGCTTTTGTGCCTGTGTCCGACGCAAGCACCAAAAAATCGAAAACGGAAATATGAACTCGATGTGGCGTCGGGGTTAAAGCAGTCTAATTTACTTAATAAAGGTCCAAGGCGAGAAGCAGGGAGAGACAAAATCGAGGCGCTTGTCCAAGCTTCGACCGGTATACCTTTTGCCTTTTTGTGCGTGGCTTACCATTCCTAGGTGAGAAGCGTGCACTGTCCGTCCCTGTATCGACGCCCACTCGCCGTTCCCGGCAGAGTCGTCGTGCAGACAGGCGTTGATCAAGCGCTTACACTCGTCGACTATGTTCGACTTCAAAAGCGACACCTGGTGGAGTGATAAGAGAGGGTGGATGGTGTAGTGTGGTGTACACGCGACGGAAGCACGCACGAAGAGCAAAAAAAGGGGGATTCACTTGACGCGGTTATCACGTTGATCACGCACACCCTCAGCGCGACACCCGAAACAATCAGATGGAGCGGGCGACGACGTGCACAACAAACGAAAGCACGCGCGAAGATAGAAAAAAAGGAGGGATTCATTCATGAAACTCAACCGTTCTCAGCATTAACCCTTTTACTGCCGGCAAAAATCAATCTACTCTAATTCCAAGGGGAATAAATATTCCACTCTAATTCCAAGTAGATTTCTCCCCTGAAAGCGCGGTTGCAGTTAGCTCCGACACGGGCTAAGCATGCCTTCCGAACAAAACAGGTCGTGCTGAAAGTGTGATGGCGCCGTCTGATTCCACCCACTTGCCAACGCAGGCCCGCATATCCAAAGACCCAACTAATTCATCGTCACCAACGTGGTGATGTCGGAAGGGCAAAAACCCGATGTATTGATCAGACAGCAGCAGGAGAAGCAGCAGCAGCAGTGTCCAGCAGCGTTCGACAGAGTATTTACGCAGGACAGAAAAGCGAAGGGGTCCACCAACACAACACGGGTGTGGACCTAGATTTCTGATCGGATTTTTTTCACCCCACACATTATTGCAGCGTGCCTTGACGCCCCTCCCCCCCTCCCCCCCTCCCCTCCTCTTCTCTCCTTCCCCCCCCCCCCCTCCTCCCCTCTTCCCTCCTCCCCCCCCCCCCCTCCTCCCCTCTTCCCTCCTCCCCCCCCCTCCCCCCCCCCTCTTCCCTCTCCCCCCCCCCCCCCCCCCTTCCCCCCCCCCCTTCCCCCCCCCCCTTCCCCCACCTTTCCCTCCCTCCCCCCCGGCTCGGCCAAGTCAGAGATAGGGCTCACTCACTCGACAGGTCAAACAGATACGTCGCGTTAGTAAGGGGCTGTGAGATTCGGAAAATCTTTGTGCCGGAAACAGCGACCTAATTACGAAATCGAGATGTGCGTTTACTGTCGCCTTGTTTGTGATACCTCCGTGTCCGCCCTCTCCCAACCACCCTCTTCCAGCCGGTTTCCCTTCCCTTCCCTCCCCTCCCCTCATCCCTCGTCCCCACCCGTATCTATCTCACAGCTCGGCTCCCGTCCTTTCCCATTCCTCTTGAATACGTCGCTTTTGGTGCGCCTCTATTTTCTTCAACATCCTCCCCGTTTTTTTTCTGTGGTATTCCCTTCCGCTTTGTTAATACAAACAAAAATAAAAATCGAGGAATTCGTCGACCGCTTTTCTTGTTTGCAAGCTGCGCGTGTGTGATGTTTCGATCGCGCTTACTATATAATACAGTGCAGGCTTTGTCGCGTAGTGGATGATGTAATAGGATAATAGCTAGTAACTAATGATACCAATTTTCTATTTTTCCGTTCCACTGACTCGAAAAAGATCAAGCCGTCCTTCTGTGTGTGGTTTTCCACTCGCCTTGACGTCGTCGTGACACTGCACGCTGCCGGCTGCAAACGTGTAAGTGCCTCCCTCGACGGCTGCCGAGACCTGCTCTTGTGTTTGACCAACAAGGAACGCCTCCACCTGCGGCAATCCAGACCGAGATCAAATGGACAAGGGGGGGGGGGGGGGGGGGGGGGCAGAAAAAAGAATAACTAAATCTACGTAAACGCGCAAAAAAAAGAAGAACCGACTGTTCTTCGCGAATGGACAAGGAGGACAGAAAAAAGATGACCTAATCTGGAATTAAAAAAAAGATGAAAACTTGAGCTACACACCAGTGCTTTGCGTTACTCGTACTCCAACAAAACGTTATCGGCCGACGGCCGCAAGCTCGTAGATAAGGGCTGTCGGTACAGGCTACCGTACCATTCAGAGGAAAGAGTCGGGACTAACCAGACTTTGGGCTTATGTTATGGTGTTGCCCTGGGAGCCAAACATGACAAATAATCCAGGACACGGATACGACATAAAAAGGTTTTCACATGCCCTTGAAGGCATGTGCGTGTAGGAAGGTTGTATGCCCTTTGGGCTCTAAAGGTAAAAGCTAGCAAAAATATCAGCCAGACGGCCATAACGAAGAACGGGGAGCGGGGGGGGGAAGAGGTGGGGGGGGGCGGGGGTTGTACTCACGTCGAACGGGGCACCTTCCGTGGCAACCCCGATGAGGCGATCTTCGACTCCACGGACCGCTAGCTCCAGCACGACTTCTACCTCCGTCCTCGAAGGGTCTAGCTCGTGTTCCATCTTCTCGTAAGTGTCAAGCTCATCCCTCGGTGCCTGCAACGCGACGGCACGTCCTTTTAGTTAATGTTTCGCTTTCTTATTTAGGAATTCGCTTTCTTATCCAAGAATCTGGGGGAAATTGAGAATACATTCGCTCGATGTTTGCGGCGCGAAGCATAAAGAGAATCAAATATTTTTAAAGCTATGAATGGGTCGCTCAGGCGTCTTCTTGCAGGTGTCGAGCTCGCTCGTCTCGCGGTGCCTGTAACGCGACTGCACTTTCATTTCTTACATGAATAACTACGC
The DNA here is from genome assembly GCA_012845835.1 of Undaria pinnatifida. NCBI lineage: Eukaryota > Phaeophyceae > Laminariales > Alariaceae > Undaria > Undaria pinnatifida. The sequence continues at coordinate 8,416,590 of JABAKD010000030.1, forward strand.
TTTATTGTTTTAAGAGTTTGAATGTTCAAAAAAAAATTGGCTCGACCTATTTACGCGAAACGTTAATAACAAAATAATTGTTTTGTGCCAAACAAAACACGAGAAAAAATATTTGTTTTACGCCAAAACGAAACACCTTCAAGAAAAATCGTCATTTCATGATGAAATTATCATGGTGTGTAGGACACTCTTGCCCCACGGATACGTATCGTACTCGTTCGAGCCAGCCCCCCCCCCCCCCCCCCAAGAAAAAAAACGGCTTCTTAAGCAGACGTTGACCCAAATAACAAAAGGTCCTTAAGTGGTGTCGCGTGCCGCTGTGCTTAGCGCAGCGTTTGGACGTGAAGACAGCGAAGGGGAGACCGTGCCGACAAGGGCCGCACACCATTAGCGCAGCGTTTGGACGTGAAGACAGCGAAGGGGAGACCGTGCCGACAAGGGCCGCACACCATTGCGAGGCAGAGGACAAGATCCAAGGCGCGTCGATACCGATCACATTTTTTTTTACAAAAATGTTCTTACAACGTCAGCTGTGAGTTTGACGAATTTAGAGCCGATACCAATCTTCGCAAGCTGCGTAAGACACCGGTTTTGCCCGCGAAAATCCCACGGACATATAGACTAATATCTATAGTCATCAAAACATTTTTTAGTTGCACGTCGACGGCGAAGGATGGTTGTGCTTTCTTCCTTCAACAAGGATGCTTCAACAAGGATGTTACGAACCGACAGGTTGTATGATACCATCACCGGCCCTCTCACAAGAAAAAGGAGCCCCTCACACACACCGCACACTGCCCGGCGGTCCTCTGATAGGGCAGGGCCCCCTACACCAAGAAAAAATGCCTTAATAAATAACTTCGGCAAAACAAGAAAATCGACAGCTAGCTGTCACACTGAAGTTTAGTAGAAGGACACACCCGTTATTTCTCACTTCTAAGAAAGCTAACCTAAAAACCAAAATTTAGTTCGCATTTTCGATATACTATCGGAGGGCTGAGCCTGCCATGCAAGGCAGATGCAGCAGATCGATACGGCTCTTTCGGCTCTTTTGTTTCCCCCAGAAATATATATATATATTATATATATATGGGTCGCAGGTACACTTTCTACCGTTACGTAGGCAGATCTTCTCGTCGTGAAGATTTGTATGAACGGTAGCCGTTCCAGAGGTATTGGATATCGTGTCTTGTTGCACTAAAAGTGGTCGTGGAGTCTCCGTAGATTCTCATGACAGAGAGGAGGGTAATCACGTTTCCCGCTGACAAGTAATCACTGTCGACTCTCTGTTTCGCCTGCGAAGCACCTCTCGTTGCCTCGAGGCACTTCCATCGTTACCGTCGCTTGGTTCGCCGTCGAACCTTGATCCAACCTGGCGTGTCCTCCACGCTGCGAAGGACAAGAAGAGAAGTAGTTGCAAGTTGCGAGTCGAACCTGGGTTACCCCAAACCCTCATCTATATATATATGTACATATATATCATATTCCAGGAGTCGAGGTTTGTATCCAAAAATTATTATTATCCTTAGCTACACTGATTCCGAAGTGCAGCGTTGTCGCTGCCGAAAGCGTGGGTGCATGGCTGAACTGGTTAAAACGCATCCCACCGCTGTTACTTGTGGTATCCGACGCCATTTGTGTTAGGGCATTGTCCTGGGATTCCTAGCAAAGAGGCCTGCCGCGGTAGGATCTAGGATGTGGGATATATACGGAATATTGGGATAACAAAAAAGGTTTCACATGCCTTTAAAGGCGTGTACGTATAGGAAAAAGGGGATACTACAAACTGGCATCCCGCCAGCGATCCACTTCTGTCCGTGGATAGGTTGGATTATTGCAAGAGCTTTCTCCGAGACAAGTGAGTGACCAACTTGGAACCTGCCTATTTAATACTCCGGAGTAGTACAGAGACCTACAACAAGAGGTCCAGTGTATTGCTATCTGTGTCTTATCTTACTGTCCTCGGCCTTGTCGACAGTAGAGGGGTTTAGTCCGTTTTACTGTTGGTAAAAGGTTAACCAACAGTCTACCCCCAGGAGAAACCTACCGTAAGCCTTGCGCCGCCATAAAAAGATGAAAAAAGCGCTCTCGGGTAAAAAGGTCTAGTGTCTTGTAGTCTGCGTCTTATCTTACTATCCTCGGCCTTGTCGACACAGTAGAGGGGTTTTGTCTGTTTTACTATTGGTAAAAGGTTAACCAACTGTCTACCCCCAGGAGAAACCTACCGTAAGCCTTGCGCCACCACAAAAAGATGAAAGAAGCGCTCTCGCATAAAAGAACGGCATTCCCCTCCTTAATATCGCACAAGCTGGCATGTCTTTTCGTACGAAACCGCTGGCTGGGAAACGTCGAGCGTCTACCACAAGCACATCACAAGGCTATCGACTCCACACAAACCAAGTAAAGCATGCACCTCTAACGCGAACCGATCAGAGCGCGTCAACGCAAGCAAGCAGACGTTTAGTTTGAACAAGAGAAGCAGCGTAAGCCTTGTGTGTGGTTGGTTTACGATTCCAGAGAATCAAAAAGCCTGAACCGCAGTTTGGCTGTTTCTGTGGTGATGTGAGCCTCGGCGCTGAAGATACCGCTGGTGACCTTTGGTATTTTATTTCGCGACCGAAGTCTCCCGTGTATAATCTCACCACATACACCGTAACGAGGGCACGGGCCTCCGCCAACAAAGCCCTGGCCTTGTCCAGGCGTATGCGCGCCTTTTCCACCGCCGCCTCGGCCTCTTCTCTCTTGGAAACCTTTTCTTCCACCTTTTATGTTGGTAACGGTAAACGAATAGTGGGGTTAGGGGATCGACAATGAAAGGTGAGCTGTATGATACGTCAGAAATTCGCGATCAAAGCAAATATCACACTTCAGTAGCTTGCAATGATGAGTTTCGACAAGACCCGCGTTCTCAATGTGTTCAAAATATGCATTTCTTAATTACTTCATAAAAAAAAAGGTCGCCAATGCATGCGTGCGCTCTCGGTCTGCAGGTGTGGAAAGGTGTGTGCGCCTGCTACTGCAGTATTGCGTGGGGTTTGGCTGCCTTCGCCTTCTTCTCTTCTTCATAAACTTTTTCTTCTCTTACCATGTTGCGTTGGTGACGGGGCAAAGTGAAAAACATTGGATCGGGGAAGACAAAGGTAAGCCTTACGAGTGTGATTTTTCTCATACTCAGCTTTTTAGGTGCAAGTGTAGAGTCTAATCTGAAGGCGCACCCTGCCAACGCAGCATGCTGCGGGGGTATAAGGCGGTATGGAACCTACGCACGCGTGCTTTGACAGGGGAAACAACGTTTCGGCGAAAACAAAAGAAATCTGAACGAATTTCGAACGAGGCTGTCTTGACTCAAAATTCGTCTGAAAAAAAAAATCATCATTTTTCTTGGGGCGTTTTTCGTTGTTGCAAAAAAAGAAAAAATGTGTGTTTGTGTGTGTGTGTGTGTTTTTTTTTTTTTGTGATAATACCAGGATCACTCATGGGCTTTATTTGTTCATCCGATTGCGCTTTTCATTATTTTGCTCGAAAATCGGATGTTGTTGTTGTTTTTTTTAATAGAGGTTCTCTCGTCAAGAGCCTCCAGAAAAACAAAATGGTTGCACCGCTACCCTAGCCTAGCCTGTGTCCTATTACCAATAGTGCTATTTGTGCAGCGAGGTGTCTCTTGCCTCTGCGGGATGGCTGCTTGGATTTGGGGCGTCTTGTATCTCGCCCCTATGGGGTGGCTGCTTGGATTTAGGGTGGTGTCTGGGGTATCGGTTTCTTGCCCGCCAAAACGCCTTCTGACCGGAGACGGGCGAGTTTCCCCCTCGTTCTGGCATGCGATAGCGCAGTAGGCCTGCCAGGTGAAATATGCGATGAGGGGGCACTTGCCACCAAATCGTAATGCCGACCCGGGGGGCGAGGGGGTACCCATAACCACAATAATAATAATGATAATGTGTTGTTAATACCTGTGCGGCAAGCAGAGCCTCCTCCTGGCGCTCCCGCTCGAGGCAGGTCGCCGTGTACTTCATGTTTCCTTCCACGCCAGTGATCGCCATCTGGGTTTTTTTCCCATCAAAGGTAAAAAAATAAGCAAACAAACGCCAAAACGTCCATAACACTTAGCTTAGCAACCAGGAGAGGATGAAAACATGTAGGGGCGGTGGGTGGTGCGGTGGGGGCGCCAGAGTAACCGCAGCAGACCGGAACGGCAGCGGGGAAAAGTAGGAACCGACAGTCGCCAAATTGTTCGCTCGGATCGCACCGTGAACGGTTACCGTATCCTGCACGTATCTAGTCTGGAGAATCAGGAGACGAGTTTTACAAGGCCAACACGAGAGGCGCGAACGGGAGGGAGGCCTCGAAACCATGCAATGAGTTCGCACATATATACATGCCAGGTACACATATATACACGTCCGCCCAGAAAAGCAAAAATAACTAACAGCCTCCATTCACCTTCTGTTTTTGTCTCCTGGCACCCCCCCTTGCCCCTCGAAAAGGGTAAAAACGCAATGATGGCTGCCTCCCCTTGCCCCTCACATGCGACTCGCCGAACCATCTCACGGAACCCCACGAGAGGCAGTTACATGTTATCTATTGGTTTTAAAGACTGCGGCCATGAAAAACAGTTAGTACCCCCCCCTTCCCCCCCCCTCCCAAACTCAAGGACTACCCAAAGGTTGGAGGGGTCTTTTTTTTTGGAGTAAGAACGATGCTCCGTCTCGGAAGGGATGTGTGGTCAACAAATGGTCAAATGACTAAGGTAAGCAACAAAATGAGGTACGCCCCTCTTCCCCCCCCGCCCCCCCGCCCCCCCCCCCTCCCCTTCCCGCCCTCCCCCGCTCGGCCAGCCGGAGTTAACCACGCCTCGTGTCACCTTTTGAGGCTTGATTTCCGCCGCCTTGACAATATAGTTATACGCAGCTTTTACCAAGTCCGCGAGGGGGCCCAGCGCGTCGCCGTACAGCTTGAGGAACAGGCTGGCCCCCTGAAACCTCGGATCGACGACAAAGGCCGCGAGCTTCAACATCACGTCTTGGGCGTCGCAGCGGGTGTAAGGGGTGAACTCGGTCTCTAGCCGGTGGACCAACTTGCAGTCATACGATACCACCAGCGCTTCTTCGTCTCCTTCCTGGGATTGGTTACGGGTGGGGATATAAAACAAATGGATGTTACGCCGGGGGGGAGGGGGGGGGGGGCGAGGGGGGGAAGGGGGCGAGGGGAGGGGGCGCCGAAGAACGGGAGGGGGAGAGGGGGGGAGGGGGAGGGAAGGGGGAAAGGGGAAGGGGGCGCGAGGAGGGAGGGGGGGCGCAGGAGGGGGGAGAGGAAGGGGGGGGGGGGGGTGGCTCTACGTGAGGTGTATTTTTTGGAAAAGGATAAGTGTGAAGGGGAGATTACCACCTGCTGTGGGGCTGGGTTGATGTGGCGAGAACCGAGCGTTTCCGTGGTATGGTATCTGTGGCGACAGATAGAAAGCGGCTGAAACGGTTTGCGTGATTTTTGAAAATCGGGGCAATGCGGAAAAGTGTGTTGGTAACAACGACAAGCACGGGCGTGTGATGTCAACGTCAAAATGCGTAAAGCGCATGGGCGCGTGCAATATCGCAGCCCCCCGCCCCCCCCCCCCAAAAAAAGTCAAGTTTTGTCGAGCAGCGCTCTATAACAAGGTTTTCCGTAGAACTTCGTATACGCAACAAACAACTTCCAAGAGCTTCTTCTTCTTCTTCTTCTACGTGTCTACATGCACACGTACAGGCTTTCGCTTGGTAGTCACACCTTGCGAGTGCCAACCCCCCCCCTCAGCAGATTCCAGTTGCAATATCGCTATATCGCCGGCTGTCTATCATATCAGTGCACACACAGCAAGCAGCACAGTAAAGTACAGGACACCTACCTGGTGCTACTATCAATAAGAAGAAACACGGATTGAAAAAAGGCAGGCTGATATTTATTTCGATTGAGGCATAAGAAATCCGAGATTCGTTGTGCTGAAGCTAGTGCGGGACGCTCCCGTCACGCTGAAGTTACCGTAGAACGCTCCCCCTTCCAAAATAAGAAACCCAGCCCGAAGTCAGTCAGTGTTCATGTTCTTAGTAGGCAAAAGTATAGGCTTTCCCCCTCCGGGATCCATGATACCAGGTACGTCGTTTGGCATGAAACTCCGGAGGTGAGGTGTCGCAAGTGAGCAGGGCGTGCGTTCCTACTGTGAGCGATAGCAGGTACGACAACACCCAAAAAAATCTTGAAAGCTTTCTAAATATGAAAAAAAAAGTGCAGTGTTAAACCACCGCGCAAGTTAGAGCGCAAGCGACGCCGACCACCCCAAACGATCCTATAGTTTTACTCTATATACTGTGTTCCGCATGCCGCAAGATCGCCTCGGCTTTTCACGGATCAGGAGTTTTCAAAAATCTCGCGGGTCGGGTCGGGTCGGGTCAGGAGGTGGTCGAAGTGTCACGGGTCGGGTCGGGTCGGGTCGGGTCGGGAGGTTTTCACGTATGGCTCGTGATAACGCGCTGGCAATCACCCACCTCCATGTTTTGCACCGAAGACCCAACCAGATTCCGCGCGCTCTTCCAGCTGTCCCTCACGAGCATCAGCGTGCATACGGCGGAAAGGAGGGTGGCGAGCACGGACGGTGGCTTATCGTAGTTGCGGACCATGAACCAGTCCGCTCCTGTGATGGTCTTGAGCCGCTTGACCGTGTCGAGGAACAGCTCCCGCGTCTTGCCGGCATCGTCGGCATAGAACTGCTCCACCTCGGCTTCCAGCTTGTCACGGTTTTCCTGGCCAAATCAGAACGTCGGCGATTTTTTTTCCTTCGATCGGATGCGGGTGTAATTTTTGGAAAACTAGACCGCATGCGATCGGAGTTGCGTGCTATACCGTACCAGGATCTGGCGGCGTTTTTATTTGCGAGATAAATCCGGAAACTAAAACCTCGGTTAGTTGGGTTTTTTACGTCGGCCGTGGGTTGAGGATACGATTCTTTCGTATAATAATTCGCTCTTTGCGAACGCGAGCCCGTTCGAGTTTTAACGGTTTTAAACACCTACGTATCTTCCTTTTGGAACTCTCTCTTATTTTTAGAAAAAATAGCTCAGATGCGTTCATTCCCCTGCGTTTATACCCTCGCCGGTATTTCGATCGCACCAAAAGAGGTAACAACAATAAACGGTGCGTCGTAAAAAGAAACACGCGATGGTGCGTGCTGGACTAAAATGAAACGTTGGGGTGGAGCGGGGGGGGGGGGGGGGGGTCCTGCCGACGACGCCAATTGTAGTGGTACTCCGAGTGGGGGATGCGTGGTTGGTCGGTGTTGGGAAGCGTGCTCCTCACGGGTTCCGGTGCCCTTGTTTGGTCTCTCCTCATGGCTCGCTGGATAGACTCAAAGCTTATACATTATTTCCTCTACATTGAACTCTAAAAGACAGACAAAACAGGCCCTTGGCACATGGTAGCGCAGGGCAAGGCAAGTAGAGCAGGCAGAGCATGTAAAGCAGGTAGTGAGAGCGCGGGGGTGGGGTGAAGCTCACAGAGTTCGCGTCACCCCAGCATTGCTGCTGTGCTCTCTTCCGGACCTTTTCCTATGGAACGTACAAGGAACGTTCTCCTAGATGTTCTATATTCCCATGAGCGCCTAGCGCGCTTACTTCTATCTATTTTGTCCAGAGGAGGAGCGTTCCATTTCCGAAAACGCTCTCGTGGTACAAACTAGCTAGATTCTACGGGTTATCCGCTTCACTCAGAACATTCCGTTTAAGAGAACCTTCTTGTGGCCAATAGACCATGACTCTGCGGACTATCCTACCGAATCTATTGCCAGATATACTGACACTCTGTTACAGGGGGGGGTTCGTCCCGCACAGAATGGCGCGGCAAAAGAGCTATTTTTTTCGGGGGCGCGGTGTGGCAAGGCGTTAAGGCCGTCGGGGGTTAACCTTGTTTCGGGCCCATGTACAAGGCGCGTGGCTACGTACGATCGAGGGGCGTTATAGCGCTTTTTTCGGCGTTTTTTGTTTTTCTTTTTTCGTTTTCTGGATGATGGACGGTTTCGGGCTAATGAAGCCTTTTTTTTTTTCGCCGCAGTCCCGACACGGGAACAAAATACTTGGAGTTAGTATTGACTGGGATAATTTTCAGGGCTTGTCCAAAGTATTAACCGCCAAAAATCATCGGAATGTCATTCTTGTTTTGCAGTATGGTATGATTATTTGTACATATGTGCGGTATACATAAAGCTAGGCCATGGGGTTTGGTCATCGGGTCGCACTTAAAAACAAGAGTATACATAATACAGTATACACAAAAACGCGTTTCTTTGTCGTAGCGCGAGCATGCGACACACACGGTGGCCGGCGCAAGCTGTGCGCGTGTCTTACAGGCACTCCGCATTGGAGTTTGGACTGGAAAAGTCGTCGTCAACTGTTCCAGCAAAGATCCCGGGTTGCTTCGCGTGAAGGATGCTGCACAGGAGAAGACCGTTAGAGGTCGAGAACCGAACCAAGAGTGATCTGGCGTTTGTTGAGAGAGAGAGTTTCGTAGGGGTTTTGGTTCATTACTCTTTGGTTGAAAAATTGGCATTGATCGCATCGGCATGGCGGTAGTTTTGTTTGATCGCGCCAGTGGCTGTACCAGGTGGATACAGCACGGGACGGTGCTGGCAGACTGGCAGAACACGCTAACAGACAGTCGTGCTGTCGCTAGCAGCTGGCCGGCAGCTACTGGGCCAGGTATTCGTCATTTCTAGCTGTTTTGCCAGGTGTTCATGATTTTTTTCGTTCGGTTCGTGCGGTTTGTGACAACGTCTTCTGACAATGCATTCGGACACTCGAGAGAGATGCGAGAAGAACGTCGGACAGACGAGGCACGGGCAACACAAAAAATCGTCAGTTTTGTCATTTCCAATTTGTATCCCAAGAATGTCCATTAAATAGAGTTTGCAGGTGAGTGGTGGCTCAGTTCATCTCCCACGGCAGCACCATAACGCTTACTCAAGTTTCGGGATGAAGACAGGTCGACGAAAGACTAAAAAATCGCCTTTTTCAAGGTAAGGCAAGAGAAGCGCGAAATGAAAAGAAAGTAAATGGTGTCAGGCCAAGCCAAGTTATACGTAGTACGTAGTCGGATTGAATGGACATATGAAGACGGTTGTTTGCCGGTCGAAACTTGTTTCGACGCGATTCGCCTGGGCCACCGTTCACGCAACTACTACTGCAGTTGCTGGTGTTGCTCTGCCTCTTGATAGTCTGAGATCTTAGCACACTAAACGATATCTTGATACTTCGAAGTATAATCATAAGTCATGGACATTTTATCGCGATACTCGCAAAATCTTTACACCTCACTGCATATACGTATATGTACATGGATTTTTCTTGTTCAACCGTCGCGAAGCCTAAACCTTCAGTGACCGTGTCGACTTCGTAGGCTCGACCTCCCCCCCATTTTACCCCGTATGCAGCGCTGTGATTGAACGCACATTGTGCACGAGACGAAAAGGACTAGATTTAAACACTGGTTGATTGGTTGATTGGGTTAGGGCTAGGGTTAGTGTTGATTGTGTGCTTAAACACGATACGTCCATCACGACGGTTGATTATAGTAGGGTTTCCAATGATAGGTTGGCTACATAGCAGCGGGCTATCGGAACGGTGGAATAAATATTTTGCCCAATTAGCCACTTTTTTTTCTTCCGGTCGAGAGCGCACTCCACGCCGTGCCTTTGCAAAGAAGCAACCATAATTATAAAGACCATCCGGTTTTGAGTATTTTAAGACCGTAGTAAAGACAAGACAAGACCATACACCGGTATACGTCTTGTAGACGCTTGTCTGTCTACCGCTGACTCCACCACTCCACTCCCCCCACTACTGTTCGCTCAACGAGTAAGCCCCCCTGCGTTTCATATTATAAGGTTAGCGTTAGTGTCGTACACAATAGTGACCCGCAATCACAGTAATGGTTCCGTCAGTCTCGTCTCGGATTCCTTCTCACCACGAGAGCCGCGTGCTTGCGCTCCAAGTTGTCCCCCAGCTCCTTCTTCTTGAGGTGCTCGTGTCGACACACACGCTCCAAGGCCTGCGTCGACTGAAGCCTGGACACCGTCGCGTCGTAGGGTGGTACAGCCTCGGCAATCTGCGGGTGTTTTTTTTTTACAAGCCGCGAAAAAAAAAAGTGTGCGTTTTCGAGGCGCTGAAGGTAGGCAGTCTAAGGCCTTCGATGTCAAGAGAGACTAGGGAAAACCCACGAGCGCGGTGGGAATGCTGAGCCTTCCTCTGCACCCCTAAAAATGGAGGCGTTTATCATATCGGGGTTTGTGAAGACAACGAGATCTGTGACCACGGCCTAGTCCAGAAGATGATATGTATAGGCGACATAGACAAGAACAAAAAGAGCGAGATGAGTATTAGGGGGAGAAGAGAATCCGAGCAGCCGTGGTTTTGTGCAGCCTCGTTATATGCCCAGAGGCGGAGGAAAACTTAAGGGGGGGGGGGGGGGGCTGCCCTCCCATCCAATTTGGCTAGATCCAATGCACCATTCACGCCGTTAATAACCGGCCTCCGGACGGCAAGGAAAAACAACAACTGTTTTTTTTTTGCATGATCGTCCTAAAGGCAGCCCTTACATCTTCCTCTGCTGTTGAAATTTTTTTCGAGCGTTGAGTGCCTACACACGCGCCCCACCTACCCGTTCCTCCAACAAACGACCAAAAACAGCACCCTGATGTTCGTTTTGTTTTTCTTTCCTCTTTTTAAACGGTGCGACACGATTTTTTTTTTCGCTTAAAAAACAAACAAACAAACAAACAAACAAACAAACAAAACAAAAAACGCGGATTCGTTTCCATCGTGTATCTACTGTGTCTCCCTCCCGCGTCCTCTTCGTACAGTAGCCGCGCTCCGGTTCCTCCCCACTACCTATTCTTTCGTATATACCTGCTTCTTGGCGTCCTCGATACTGTCCGAGGCGCACAGTTCTCCCGCCTCGGCCGCGATACGACGAACGCAGGCCACGACCCTTGGGTTGTTCGGGTCGACACCGTGCGGCAGGTGGGGTAGCTTTTTCGCGACCTGGGGCGAGACAAGGCGGAAGCCAATCGGCAAAAATAAAAAAAACCGGGCGGACGGGTAAAGAGGGCGGGCCAACCTGCCAAGCGAGGGTGATGTAAGATGCGATACAAGTTAACCATTCGCCCAACGACCTACCTCACTCCTCATGTTTTGCCCCAGCTTTCCACACTGTCTTGCCGTTCTGAAACGGAAGTCCACTACTGCGGTCTTTTGAGGCTTGCGAAATCTCCTACTAGGTGAAGCGATGCTGCAGTATGCACAGCTATGCTTTATACCAGGCACAAAGTATGCCAATGAAGTAGAAGTGTGGGGGTGGAATAATTAGAGTTGGGAGTCCGCAGGATCTCGCGACTGTAAACTAATCGGTGGATTACGCTCAGCCAACTAAGTGACTATAATCGGCAATGTCGGCTGGTGAAATCAGCTGGCTGAGGGAGGGGAGGCGCCAAAAAAAGAAAAGAACGCACTCCGCATTGAATAATCCTTCCTACGAGTGTGGAAACCCAATAAATATCGGATAGTCGGCACCTCCGGAAAACGATTAACTATTAGTATGGCTAATTACTAGTCGGTAACTTGAGTCGTGACGACTCTCTGCTCTAGAAAAAAAAAAAAAAAAAAATCACATTCAAGGAAGACGACATAATTTTACATTCAAGGAAGACGACATGGACGACATAGAGCTTAATAATACCACCCTCCCTACGTATTAATTGGCCGTAAATAGGGAGAACAGGATTGATGGTCTTCTCCCCAGGCGTTATGGACGCCGGGGTCAGGGGAAAATGCTGAACACTTTTTCTGACGGGCGTTTTCCGATTCAAATCATTAGGGATTAGTATATACTGTATCGGTAGTAGCTCAAAAGGAAAAGTATGTGGGGAAAGGAAAGGAAACGGGGGAAATGGCTGGCCAGCAGAAGGTCATTGGAGAGAAATACTGCTGCTTTGTGGAAGGATTTTCGATTTGTATCGGGACGATATCTACCCTACACTGTCGGAGGTAAAAAATACCAATAGTTACAATCATAATTACAATAATAATGATATGTCGGGGGGAGGGTGGTGAATTTTCATTCATTAATATGATACCATTAATGATATCAGTGCGTTAACGAAATTCTTCTTTTTGAGGGAGATGGCATAATTAGTTGATCTATAGATGATGTAGGAGGCGACATAAAATCAAGACGAGCCTTTACTTTTCACACCTACCTGAAAGAACGCGATCAAGACGAAACCAAAAGGCACATATACATGTGTCGGACACAAACTATAAAATACACGCAAGGCAACGCAAGGCGACGCAAGGCGGCAGCATTCCATCCGGCGCGCGAAGAAGAGTAGAAGAGGGGAAAAAAAAGTTAGGTCGCTGTTTCACTTTTCACTCACGAGCATGGCGTAGACTCCGTCGTACTGGCTCTCGTCGTTCTCAAACATTTCGTAGAACTGCTTCGTGGCGTGAGGGTATACCGGCGGGGATATCCACTTCTCGGCAATTTCACCGCGTCAGATCACAGAGATTATTGCGTTTCGTGTTTCGTACGCGGAGAGTCCAAATGGCCACAATAAAACGACACGTGAGGGTACGGGCGGCGGGGGACGGGGAGCGGAGGGAGGGTGTAAGTATTGTCCATGCATGGCCGTAGTCCGTCATACCATAGATTCTATTATAGCATTCCTGCAACGCCGGGACGGAGCACATAGGGTTTTCACCGACCAGGGAGGCATTGCTGGGGGAGGCGGGGGGGTGGGGAGGGGTACTCATTCTCATGCATATCCACCGCAAGTTGCACGTAGTGTTATTATTCACGTTGCCGGTCCCGAGAAAATGCAGCATGAACGAGCTTTTACACGTCGATCACTCATAACAAATCCCCCGAAAGAAAAACAAGGCCAAGGTAACCCAACCATTCATCGATGCGGCTTTATTTTCCACGAAGCTTACAGAGCATCGCATCGGCTCTTCTGAACGACGGACTTGCTTGGTGGTTGAAACAGCTGTCTATGTCGCTGTGCCACGTTTTTAAAAAAACGTTTTTAGACGGTTCAATCCGTTGTGTTATTAGCTAGCTGCTTGGGGTTTGGCACAGATGGCTAACGGAATACCCCCTGCCGTATCTCAAACCAGGTAGATCCCGAATGAAGTTGGACGTGGCGACGACCTTCAATAACATTGTGGGGTTTGTTTCCGTCGCGACAAGACGGAGCACGACGGAAGCCACGTCCATAGCACGTGCACTTAATTACGATCCCAAGTGATCCGGGGTACCCCGTCCGCTTGCATCAGGGTTTGGCACAGATGGCTAACGGAATTCCCCCTGCCGTATCTCAAACCAGGTAGATCCCGAATGAAGTTGGACGTGGCGGCGACCTTCAATAACATTGTGGGGTTTGTTTCCGTCGCGACAAGACGGAGCACGACGGAAGCCACGTCCATAGCACGTGTACTTAATTACGATCCCAAGTTATCCGGGGTACCCCGTCCGCTTGCATCAGGGTTTGGCACAGATGGCTAACGGAATTCCCCCTGCCGTATCTCAAACCAGGTAGATCCCGAATGAAGTTGGACGTGGCGGCGACCTTCCATAACATTGTGGGGTTTACTTCCGTCGCGACAAGGCGGAACACGACGGAAGCCACGTCCATAGCGCATGTACTTAATTACGATCCCAAGTGATGCGGGGTACCCCGTCGTCCGCTTGCATCAGCTTCACAACTAACCCCGTGCTGGGAGTGCTCGTCTTTTTTTCGGAAACTATTATACCAACGACGAGGTCGAAATAAAAAGCACGGTTCACTTCCCCTCGCCCCTCCCCCGCCCCCCCGCCCCCCCCATTCTCCCCCCTCCCCCTCTTCTCCACCCTCTCCCGCTTCTCCCCCCTCCCCCTGTTCCCTCCCCCCCTCCCCCCCTTCTCTCTCCATTTTCACACACCTCCACGAACTCCCCGGCTTCCCACAACCCGATGCGAACTTCGTCTTGATGGTCGTCGAGCTCCGGGACGAACACCGGAGTTCGCAGCTGTTCGTGCGCCGTTGTTGCCAATCAGTGTAATTGTTGATTTTTTTTTTCAATGTGCAGTCGTTGGTTTTTCGACATGGTTGCAACAAAAGAGGGTCGTCGAGCGTTGTTTGCCGCGTTGTTTTGAGAACGAACGTAAAAATCGTTGATGGCCGCGTTGTTGTCAACGTAGTCGTTGGTGGTGTTGGTGCGAATGTAGCCGTCGATATGTTTTGCGCCGTTGTCGCAAAAAGTTCGTCGTTGATGTCGCCACCGCAGCCGGTCGGTCATGCGCAACGCAATGTGCAGGAACGTACGGCAAGTTAGGGTGGATCGCAGGGCATACGCATGGCTCACGAGGCGAACAAGGGGAGGCGGGAGAGATGGGAGCGTACTCATTTGTTGCTTGCCTTAGTCATTTGACCGTTGACCACTCATCCCTTTCGATACAGAGGACTAATCCTCCCTCTAATAGAGGCACCTAGCTCATACATTTGGGCGATCAGTACGTTTCTTCCGCATACTTCGAAGTATTACATTAAAAAACTGTTTGGTTATCTCATCTCCTTCCTGTTTGGCCGTCTGTGGCCGTCATCTATCTCCCAAGACAGCGATCGCTTTCTCGCTTCTATCTAATGTACCACATGGTGGGAGGGGGGGGGGGGGGGGGGGTGGTTATTATCACAATTATTATTTTTATTTTTTCCTCCCACAATATAGCTTAAACAGTCGCCGGTCCGACACAAATCGAACACCGTTGTTCCGTGAAGCAGTAGCACTTCTCTTACATAGGACCCCTCTGCCAATAATGTCCTAATTTCCCTTCCCCACATATTTTCATTTTTGCTATCGATATAACCTTGCTCCTATTGCTCATCAATGTTCCATCCCAGGGGGAGGGGTTATTGAAACACAGGACAGCGACCTTCTCAAAGGTTGGGCCTAAACAAGTATCTAGCCACTGGATTTGAAGACGGCGTTTTTGCGGGTTGAAGTGAAAGGGCTGTCCAGGCCCCGGAAAAGCGCTGTGGTTTTGCCCTTGCCGAGACAGCCAGGTTTAGTCTTTTACGCAAATTGTCAGGTGATATCGATGGGCCACCCCACCGAAAGATGCTGTTGCACTGTACGTCACAGATGAATATTTTCGAACACGCACTTAAACATGCTCCATCGAATCCTCAAGTTGGATGCAATACCGAGACAACTGTACGTATAGTAAGTCTCACATCAAACAAATATAAAAAAACAAAAAAAAATATCGAAAAAAACGCTACGCGGACGCGACACGCACCTCGAATTCTCCGTCTCGCTTGTCCGACACCCACATGCCGGCGCTGCGCACCCCCTTGCTATCCGTGAGGGTCCCCCTCCCGTGACGCATTCCCCCTTGGAACTCCCCGTCGTAGAACGAGCCGTCGCAGTATCGCGCCAGGGCCTCGCCGTGGGGCTTGTTTCGGTGGAAGTTCCCGTAGACGGTGTCCTGCGATGTTGCGCCGACACCGCAGCGAGAGCGGGGAGGGGGGAGGACGCAGCAGAATAGAAAGTGAATATGTGGGTTTGTGGAATAAAAAAAGTTAGGCCATTCAGTAGGGGCGCCTCGCGGTAAGGCGAGGTGGTGTGTGCCAGAGCAACGTGAGACCGCGTCGTATTAGGGGAAGCAGCGTTGATTCGTTCCAGGTGTTGTGAGTGCAAGTTCCTCGGTCGCGCCCCCCTCAAAAAAGCGAATTTTGACCGCCTTATGTAGGGATGCCGCCTTATTCAGACCGCCTTATCTCGCGCGAAAAAAGCGATTTTGACCGCCTTGTATCGGTATACTGCCTTGTTCAGACCGCCTTATCTCGCGCAAAAAAAGCGAGTTTGACCGCCTTATGTAGGGATACCGTCTTAATCAGACCGCCTTATCTCGCGCAAAAAAGCGATTTTGACCGCCTTATGTTGGTATACCGCCTTAATCAGACCGCCTTATCTCGCGCAAAAAAACGATTTTGACCGCCTTATGTTGGGATACCGCCTTAATCAGACCGCCTTATCTCGCGCAAAAAAAGCGATTTTGACCGCCTTATATCGGTATACCGCCTTATTGAGACCGCCTTACCTCGCGCAAATAACTAATTTTGACCGCCTTATATCGGTATACCGCCTTAATCAAATCGCCTTAACTCGCGCGAAAAAACGATTTTGACCGCCTTATATCGGTATACCGCCTTAATCAGACCGCCTTGTCTCGCGCAAAAAAGCGATTTCGACCGCTTTATATAGGAATACCGTCTTATTCAGACCGCCTTATCGGGGGACCCCCTCCTATTGTACATGATGTGTGTCTGTGTTCGTCACATACACTCCAACTTTATTTTTGTCATCCATCGGAATCCAGAAAAAGCAAGCGTCCAACGTCATTGGTGATTATTTCGTCCTGTTGCAAAAGAGGCCAAAAGCTGTCGTGGTGGGGCGGTGGTGGGGGACGGTACTGATGGAAGACGTGATATTGTTGGCCAAGTTGTTGTACAGGCTACACATTAGGATGAACCAATTAAATCCCCCCCCCCCCCCGGCCGTACATCAACCTCGTGGAGGTACACCTTTTTTTGGCCGGAGTTCCTCACTTGCTGAGCTCCATTTTTTATTATATACCAGGAATATTTTTACTCATTCCTTCTGTTGTCTTCGCAACTTTCTTTCTCCGTGTCCCTCCGTAGACGTGACTCAGGTCCGGGGGGCAGCAAGCAGGCTTTTCTCCCCTCTCCCCACTGCGGTACACGCCTTCGTGTTCTATTGCGAGAAGGCTCCAGCCCTTTCTTCCCTCGTCCACTCGCATGGAATTGTGCCATACCCCCACCCAAATGGTTTTGATAGAAATGAAAAGTGCAATCCGATGAGCGCAAGCCTCGTGGGACAGGAGGTACTCTCCAAAACGGTCATCGTGTGAAAAAAGTAAATGAAATTTTCCGACAATTGAGGGTTAAGGAGCCCGGGCATTTCACAAAAAAAAAGACGAAAAGCGCTTCGTAATAATGTCTCTATCGTAGCGCTTGTTCCGCGTTGGACAGTTGTGTACAGCGTTATCCACTGGGCCACCCAGTCACTTGAAGGCCTGAATCTGGCTAAGTTTGTTGTACGGGTGCAAGGCGGTGTTGGCTTGGTTGGTTGTACACTGTAGCACCTATCCACCTTAACCAGCCAGTCACAACTAGTGTCACAACTAGTGACTGGGTGGTCTAGTGAGTAGTGCTGCATAAACCAACAGGTAGAAAATGGCGCATGGTGAGCGCGGCTGCGCCGTGAAGAGCCGCGCAAATGGTGGGAGTTGCAACTTTTGAGTAGGCCAATCGTTTCTCAACCAAGGGAGCTATGTCCACTCACTGTGTTCGGATCCGATGCGCACGTTACTGCTGCCTATTGTGTCAAACACCTATATTAGGTATATCCCATGAGATTGCGCTCGGCATTGGGCTTAGCTTATAAGCTCTGTTGGTTGTATAACACTACCCATTATTGATAGACCATTCAGTCATGGAGTGACTGAGCGGTCTAGCGGATAATCCTATACAACCAAAAATAAAAAAACTCAAAACAACCGAGAGACTCGAATCCCGGCCCCCGTTATGCTAGCTGAGCTATCAGTTTAAGCGGTTGAGAGCGCTGCTCAAAATACTGATGATCCATGAGCCAACAAGGGGCAGTGGAGCTTTTTGCATGCATCTCGCACCAACCGAATCCTGCTGTAAAGAATCGCCACCCAATCAGATCGATCATAATTGTGGAACAAAGGTTGGAATCACGCCTTTTGATAAGACGCGCTGTGAAAATTTTTCAACAAGTACAGCCTGTTGTCTAGCAGCTCCCGCAAAAACAAACACGAGGGTCGAGCAAAGCAAACGCTTAAGATCGTCCCACCCACTCGCCGTATATCAAGAAATGTTGCTAGAAGTGTGTATACCGGTAGATGATGATTGCCATCACTTCTAGCAGATGGAACAGAACTCACCCTCATCTCGGAGGAGTACAGACCCTTCCCCTCGCGAAGGCCGTGCTTCGCCTCTCCGGCGTAGGACGAACCGTCGGGCCAGGTCCACAAACCTTCTCCGTGTATCATGTCGTGATCAAATTCTCCTAACAGCAGCAATAAAAATCATCGACATCGACATCAACATCACCATCAACAAACGGAAAGCCGTGTCGTTATAGATATGTCTCGACAATCAAACGCCAACATCAACAACAACAACAACAACAGCAACAACAACAACAGCAACAGCAACAACAACAATAACAACAACAACAACAACAACAACAACATCAACAACAACAACATGTTTGCCGAGGACAACGCTTTTCAGTGGGGGAGGAGGGGGGGGGGGCAGGGTCAACAGTGCCTGCGTTTTATCGTGTCGTGGCCAACTTCTCCCGAGAAACAATTAAAGAGCTTCAGCAACAAACATACGAGGGATTGCCGAGGAAAATGTTTTCTGCTTCGAGGTGAAAGGGGCAACAATATGGGGTAAACATTGCCTGCAACTTACTGCAAGGCATGCTCAAGGGTAGGGACGATGGGTACGACGACCGCAGCTGAGCGTCAGGTTCGTTGAAGTTGACAATCAATCGCAGGGTGGCCACGAAGTTCTACGAAGTACCGACCTCCCCCTGAAGATGCGCTCCGTCTCGAAAGAGATGCGTGGGTCAACGATCAAATGATCAAGGCAAGCACCAAGGAAGTACACCCTCCCCCCCCCCCTGACCTCCTCTAGAGCATGCCTAAGAAGGTAGATGTCTCCGATGAGTCGTTGAGTCGTTCTGCGGTAGCCGTCACAATCTTTCTTTAACGAAACAGGCGGTTGTGCAAAAACAGCTCCCGGCCGTATCTTCTGAAATACGATACGGCTTGCCACCCCGACGTGATCGTTCGATAGTCCTTTACCAAAAAGAAAAATACGGGAAGAATTTTCGTTTCATAGCATCCATCCTCGTGTCGAGCAGCCATGAAGCGTTCGCTAATGAAAATCGCTGGGTTTTTTTTTGTCAGGGGGGGGGGCTATCGTGGGGTCAGTCCGATTAGGTACCTTCATACTCGGCACCGTCGAGGGATACCAGCTTCCCGAAGCCCTGCCGCTGCCCCCTGTGCCACTCCCCGCTGTACACGGTGCCGTCCGAGTAGCGGTGTTCTCCCAAGCCGTGCTTTTGTTCGTCCAACATGTCCCCTTCGTACACCTGGATAGATTGTTGATCGTACAATGAAACGATTTATTCAGTGGACAACTTTGTCGCGACCACAAAAAACAGTGACGCTGGAAGCAGTTTTGTGATGGACTGATGAGGAAGAAGGACACTTTTAATGTCCCTTTTAGAAAGTGTACCCAATTTTGTGGAGACAGTCTACGTATTTTTTAGTGTGATACTATGTTTGGAGCGGCATGGTAAAGTGGTTGAATTCCGCTTTTTTTTTTCCGTCTCACGAACACCTGGCCCAGCAGCTGCTGGCCAGCTACTAGCAACAAGCACACCGTATGTTCGAGTGTTCTACCGGTCTGCCAGCACCGTCCCGTGCTGTACCCACTCGGTACTGCCGCTGACGCGATCATCCAAACCCTGTCTATGCTGCAATCAAAGTCGATTTTCCAACAACATAATATGAACCAAAATGCCTACGTAATGCTCTTTCGCGACAAAAGGCATATAATTCTTGCTTCGGTTCCCGAACCCTAATGCTCTTCTCCTTTTTTTTTCCCTTTTTTTACTTTTTGTAGACGACCACACCATTTTCATCAGTTCCCATCTTCCAGAGAAGACGATGTGGCGTCGAGGCCGAGCGCTCAACAGGATAGCGTTCAATGAGTAAATATGGTGAGGGGGAAGAAGAAAACACCGGCGCATTTCGTGTACCACTGCCGGAACAACGTCTCCACACTAACACCAAGTGATACATGTGTGTGTGTCCCCTCAAGACGAGGAAAAAAAACACCACGGCACTACCGGAACTGACAACATTTTGGGAAGGCCGAAGCTCGGAAGGCTTGCCATGTTCTATTAAACAGTAGCAGGGGTCCCCCGACAAGGCGGTATCTCGATATAAATTGAGGTGGGATCTCTATACAAGGCGGTCAAAATCGCCTGGCGCGACGACCAGGGAGAACTGCACTCGTAAGACCTGGAACGAACAAGGCAGCCTCCCCCTACAAGGCGTTCACAATGCTCTTTCACACACCGCCACCTTACCGGGGACCCCTTACAGTGCTGATCCTGTGCTCTACCTGTGCTATATCTGTCATTGCGCGGGAGTCTTTCTTGTGGGTGTATTC
Source organism: Undaria pinnatifida (assembly GCA_012845835.1). Lineage (NCBI taxonomy): Eukaryota > Phaeophyceae > Laminariales > Alariaceae > Undaria > Undaria pinnatifida. The sequence goes on from JABAKD010000030.1 coordinate 8,436,940, forward strand.
ACCGCCTACGTGCCCGTTTCCACACACCTATACCCCCCCCCCCCCCCCCCCCGTGCACGACAGGCGGATCAGGCCAAAACATCCACAGCAACAAACAAGAAGGAGCACGAGATTCTAAGCGGTATACGTAAAGCGCGACGTACACCTTGGCCGCTCTTCGTCAATCGCGAGGCGTGCAATCAGGGGGGAAAATACAACCCCTCTCCCCCCCCCCCCCCTACCAATCAATCAAGGGGACATGAATCGACGGGCGGTTTACAGCGCAAGCAAGCAAACACGATGCCCCGATCGTTGTCGTTGTTGTGGCTGCCATCCGAAAATGAGCAGCATGAGCTTCAACATAAATGACCCAGGGTGATCGTATGAGCAAACATTGCAAATAGTCTTTGGTGCGCTGGCTTGCATGTTTTCGGTTGTTTGCCCGCGGGCTCATTGTGACATTCCGAGGCCTATTGCAGCAGTTGGCATGTATGTGCATCCCTGTCTCGTAGTTTTTGACCGCAGAGCTCGTCTCTCGATGAGGCGCCAGCACGGACACTGGTTGTGCTGGATGGAGACGGGTGGAAACATCACTTTAATTTGAATAAAACACGCACACTGCCAGATAATAATAAGAAAACCAAGGGAAATCCATCAAAACAGGAAAATGCTCTCCTTGTTATTGTCAATCAAGAGGAACGCAATCAGAAGTGCAAGAAACGGTGGTTATACGGCGCAGCAACGAAACACAATGCCCCTCAATGCCAGTCCCGGATTCGTTCGCGTGCTTTGAACCCACACGCGACCGGCATCCACGGAATCCGCGCAATCCGCGCCTACTGTACCGCCTCCGCAACTCTTGAAGGGGAGGGACACATGCCTCGACCGTTTGGTACACAAGGGTCACAAAATACAATTGCTCTTCATTCGCTCCTCAAGGGAGAATTCAGTAACCAGGAGAGTGACAAACAAATCGGTACACAACGTAGCAACAACAAACACAACGCCGCTTGCTTGCTGTCTAAAATGTTTAGAGTATGCAAATCGCCGAGGAGTGGGAATGCTGAATTATCCTCTCTGCGGGATAAAAGTGAAGGAACGTTACCGGGGAGGGGAGAAGGAACGGCACCTATGACCACCGCTTGTCTTCAAGATGGAAGGTAAAAGTGATGTACAATACTGGTATATAAATGGAGGGGAGGGACACACCTCTCCGCCCGGAGTCGTGAGACGGTAGAGCCCCGAGATGCAGTCTATGTCAAAGTGGTTGTCCACGAACGGCCCCTCGTATGTCCACCCGGTCTTCGTGATCCACGTGCCCCAGTGCCCAGGCATGCGCGCCTCTGCACACAGATTAAAAAAAAAAAACATTCTTAGCCAAACATACAGCAGCCGATATGTTTTTCGGGAGCAATTTTGGTCCACGGAAAACTGCCGGTGAGCAGCAGCGTTTGGACGTGGACGCACGAGCGCTGGCGAAAGAACGCCTACGCACAAATTGTAACCCCCGTTCGTTGGTGGCTATTAATTCAGTATATAATTTTCATTATGATTTTTAATGACCGTGGCCACGGCAGGTTGGGCAGGGGGTACCCTCTTCTCCTCTGCTGGTCTGACCCACTCGCCCGAGAGACTCTGTACCTCAACGAAACAAAATGAAATTCAGGCGATTTGTTTCGGCGCGACGTAGTTGTAAGCTGTGACCGTTCCCTGATGGCTTCCATGTATGTGTCAAAACAACAACAAAAAAGAAAAAAAACAGCGCGAAAGCTTTTTTTCGGACCGCACAAGGAATGGGGGGTGGGGGCACTCAGGCCCACACCGATGGTGTGGGGATGGAGCCTGGACGAGGCGTAAGGATTAACCCATTTAGCACCGCACTTCCGTCAAGGAAACAAAACACTTGGAGTTAGAATATGATTGTTTTTTAAAGTTAGGAATGGGTAAATAGTAGAAGGTAGATGAGCGTGTGATGAGAAGGTAAAGAAAAGTGGAAGCAAGGCTCAGCAGATGAATTAGAGCGATGCTGAGCCGAAAAAAGGGTACTGACGGAGGGAGGAGGTGGAGTCTCCCCCCATGCCACCCCCTCGAATCTCCTCCTCGCTTTCTTGTCTATTTCCTCAGCTGGAGCTTACTGTACAGTAGTCATTCAGTATCGATTATACTTGAATCGCTCACCAGGAGGAACGACCCCTTTCAAGTCCAAGCACGCCTCCACCACGTAAGGCCCATCGTACAGGGCTCCGTCGTGGTACTTTATCAGGATGTCGCCTCCTGCGGCGTGCGTACGCAAGGCCGCAGCGGCAGCAGCAAAAAAAAAAGACAGACGGCAACAACAGCAACAATTACAACAAGGCTCGTAAAAGTTTTTTTTTTTTATTTGTGTTTTTTTTCATTTTACTTGATAAGTACAGGGCGGGGCCTCGTCGTGATTTTTTTTCATATACATACGTATTGCAAGGGCGGCCGAAAAAAAAAGAAAAAAAGGCAGGTAACAAACCAACGGAGCTACTTCATAGCAGTTAGTTAAATATTAATTTAGCACCCAGCGAATGCGATACTACGTTTCAGACTGCGCCGAGGGCCACCGCTGTCGAGCTGCCTGAAGCGCCCTTCGACCAACCGACGCACACAGCAAGCTGACGACAGCTACGGCAGTAGCACAGGATATCTGCTAATCAGGGAGAGTCCTCCCTCCACAATGCGATAGGAGATGCACTTTTGGGGTTAAACTTTTTTTTTATGACCTCTATAGTGCGGTTGAGCTCCTCCTCAACCGTGGAACTCCCGGTTAGTCCGATACTTTTACGAGTACAATGGTTGATTTTAGGACTAGCGCATAGAACGAAGTGTTGGTCGGATTGCGCGAGGAAAACGTCTTCGAAGCCATGCTTCGGGTGATGATGGATGATGATATTCAGCTCCTAAAGCTAGGAGCTCAGAAACTGACGCTTCGCCCGAATCGCGTGTTGACTCAAGAGACAAAAGTAAATATCAAAGTCAGGCAGAGATTTACAGGAAAAAATAGCAAGGTTCGAGAGCCCTCGTACTGAGTTTTAGTGTGGAACGCATGTGTTTTTCGAAAATAAGAAGCCCAACCTGAACCAATGTTCCAGTTTTCTGATTTTGAAGGCCTGTACCATATTTTCCACCTACTACTCGATTGCTAGCATTTTTACGCGTGTGTGAGTGTTGCTGCTGCCGGCATTCTTGGTCGTTCACAAAGCGTTATCTACATAATAAGGTGTCGACATTATTTCTTCGCCACTGCTACTCGTACTTTTCTTTTTTTTCATGACCCGTACCTGGAAAACATCAGGTGGAACAAAAAAGGTCAACATAGATAGAACCCGGTTTCAACGTCGGCTTGACGAGCCGTGGTATCTACATTAAATTGCAAAGGATGGCTTTGTCTGCACACGCAAGACATCAGGGAAACAGACAAATTGAGGTTTGTTGTGTTTGGTAGAGAGAATGACGCATGTCTGTGTCAGAAATCTGGGTCGTTGTGAATTGTAAAAAAAGTCGAACGAGCACCCCAGGACCAGCGTCGGGCGCAGCTCGTCGCGTGCAGGCTAGCAAGGGCGCGCCTAGCGCAAGCGGGATGGGTCTCTTGCTGACAACGTGTGCAGACATGAAGTGTTCCCTGGATTGGCCAGCCAAGCTAGGTATTTTGAGTGTTTTCTTTCCCACCCGCCCGCCCCTATTATTTATTTCGAATGGGGGAGGGGGGGCGGGGGGAAGGGGGGGGGGGGGAGGGGGGGGGGGGGAGGGGCGAGGGGGGGGAGGCGGGGGGGGGAGGGGGGGGGGGAGGGGGGGGGGGGGCGGGGGGGAGAGCGGTACGGGTAGTCGGGATTCCGTACATTTATATACATATATATGCTGTGTTTTCGTTTTAGGTTAGGTTTGAGTTAGATCGAAGGAGTCTAATGGTACAGTACCATTCGGAGGCTTGGCTACCCGAGACGACTGCAGCCGGTAATATTGATAGTTATGAACCCGGCTGCTATCGTTATAGGGAGGGAGACACGGTGAATAAATGTGGTGGGCGAGAAACATACCTGGCAGGAGATTGAAAGAGGCTGCGACGGGTGTGTGTGGCCAAAGGGGAGAAATGTTTCTTCTCCCACCACCCAGAAAGCGAATGACAACAACGTAATTCAAAAAGATAAAACAACGGACTCGTTTGGGCTGGTCGGTGTTACTTGGACGGCGGCTGCTTGTTCTTTCTTTAGTTTTCTTCGGTGTTTATTTTTGATGTTGTCGTACCTAGTATCGCTCAAAGAAACGCCTACTTCGGCGTGTTCCGTCTGGGCGCTTGCGAGCGACACCCCCCGGATTTCAAGCGTAAAAGACACATCCCGAATGTACATATCATACTAATGTGCGTGTTGTCGGCACGGTGTATTTGGTCAACAACCAGAAGACGAAGATTAATGAATTGGGGGTTGGAGAATGAACCATATTCCGTGTGTTTGTTCTGCTCACCCAATTTTCCATGCGTGAACCACCCGAAAGCCCACTCGTATTTCGGCCAGTAGCGCCTCCTTAGCTTCTCCTTCGGCACGTACTTCACCTTCACCTGGCGTGTTTGTAGGTTGACCCCCGCCAAACGCGAATACGAGGAAACGACGGAATGATAACCATCAACGATGGAAAATGGCCCGTGCCACAGGTTTTTTTAGAAAGAAAGAAAGAAAGAGAAAGAGAGATAGAGAGAGAGGAGGCGGGGGAAGGAGAAACGAAACGTATACCAGGTACAAATTTTCGGGTCAGCTGATGATGCAAAATACCTTTCTCGTCTGGGGTCCCTTACGTAGCATGTTATGGTGCATCTGTATCGCTTCCAAGAGAGAAACAAAAACGCAAGCCGGCAGGCACCCTTGCAGCCGACACGACCAAGAGGAGGTTGAATAACGTTTTTCCGCATACGAAGCTTTTTTTTTTCTTGTCTAAAAGGGTTGAAAACGGGGCCAAACTACTTGAATTTAGTGTGGGCATGTTTTGTAGCGCTTAATTAAAAGGGCGAAGGAAACAGACGAAGCCAAAGCCATGGTCCCTGGTGGCAGGTTGAGCGAGGAGACGCACGAGGAGGAAGGTACAGAATACTGGTAGTGTTTTTCCTTTTCGTACCTTGAGCCTCAGAGGCGGAGGGTCCCTTGCGAAGACGTAAATGGCGCGTGACGGTACCGTGCGCGAGATAGTGCCACCCCTGATGTTCGACAGATGGCACTCGTACACGCCCTCGAAGTCGTGAACGATCTTCGCACGCGCGTTAGCGGGTGGGGAACGTTATCGGAGAGGGAGAGGACAAAACAAAAAAACGACTGCACGATACCAGTAATACCGATTCATGGAACCGAAGACTCTCTCGAGAGAGGATAGATCACCCCGGCACATACATCCACGGGCCTCATCATCATATATCTTTGAAGAAACAATACCAGTAATACATCTGGAGAAAAAAACGACTCCCCCCCGGTGTATCACGCAGCTTGCAGAGATGGCTATCGACCCTTAAAACGTTAATGGTATCAAACTCACAGCTAGCTGGCGTATTTAAAGCACGAAGTGTTAGCAAATGAGGATTATTGCCGATGCCGGTCTAGGAGACCAAAGACCGGGATGGAAGATGAAACGAGCATTATCAATAGTACCACTCCCTGGAATCCACGTGGACTAAAGGGTCGCGGGTGGCTACTGTAGTGTTAATAGTATTAATAGCGGCGGTCGGTACATTTTTTCGAAATTCCGTGGCGTGCGCGGGTGTGGACTACGAATAATAAGGGTTCTCGTTCTTAACAAAAAACCAATTTTAAAAGAAAACGTTCGCGAAAAATCGTGACAATAAAAAAAAAAAAAAAACGTGTGGACAATTTTTCGCGAATCGTGATACGATAGTCGTTGCGCATCTAAAACAATGAAACTTCTCGTGGACATTTTCGCGAACCGCAATTGACATTCGGCACCAATCTTAAGAGGTTGGGGAGCAAGGCACCTGATATTCTAAGGCGAACGTTAATTTTAAGCTTTGCCTCCCCTACGATATTCATGCCTCCACCCATTCGGAGACCCTCCCCCCCCCCCCCCCCGCCGGGGCAAAAAAATGCTCACGTACGTCGTCTATCATAAACAGGTTATATTATATCCGAACAAAAAAAGAAAATGGCACGATGCCTGACAAAAACATGTTTATGCGTTTTCTATGCGACACTATCAATATGATTACGGCATTCTTCAAATATCACGATTAGTTCTGTATTTTAGTTGTAGTTTTTAAGGAATGAACGTAAACACCCGCGAAGGCCCCTCTGAGAAATGACCTCCGTTGTCGCAGTACCATAATAATATCACCTTCAAGGGATCGCTGGAAGAGTTCTTCAGCAATTCTTTGTGCTTTTCGTTCACCGCGTCTCGTGCGGTGTTCAGCTGTTCCAAAGCGCACTGTACCAGTTTTTCCTTGGTGCCGAGATCGATCTTTGCCATTTCGGCCTTCTCCTTCCCCTCCGTGACGCAATATATCGCCTGCGGCGGCCCGCATTCAGGTGGACGCGCATATATGTATACAGTTACAGGTGTCGGGAAACGACAAGAGCCCGGTTAGCATATGCGCGTGTGTTTTGTTTTGGGGGGGTAAGGAGGGGGTGGTGAGGGGGGGGGGGGGGGGGGGGAAAGGTTGAGAAGGGGGTTGAGGTGGGGGGGGAGGGAGTGAGGGGAGGGGGGAGGTCGAGGAGGGGGTTGAGGTGGCGGGGGGGGGGGGGCATGTTAAGGGGGGCGTACTCATTTGTTGCTTGCCTTAGTCATTTTACCATTGACCACGCATCCCTTTCGAGACGGAGCACCGTTCCTGCTCCTAATAGAGACACCTTCAACATTTGGGCGCTCATTACGTTTCTTCCATATATTACATGGCGGGGGGGGGGGGGGGATATGAGCCCCGCCACCCACAAACATTTACGCTGTTTAAATGCCCATGTGCTTACTCGCTTCAAGGCGAGCTTTACCTACGTAAGGCTCGTTTACTGGCAATGTGTGTGCCGTTGTGCAAGCGGGAGACAAGCCTATCGGCGCATTTTAAGCGTACGGTGAAAACAACAACAACAACAGCAGCAGCGTCAAAACCGACCCTGTTCTTTAGCTCGAAACCCGATTTTACTCACCTCAAGACGAGCTTCATCTCGTTTCACGATGGCCGCGTCGTAAACCCCTTCCGCCCTTTGAACGGCAGCGTCGAGAGCAGCAGCCTCTCCCTCCCAGGCAGAGCGTGCGACAACGGTGCTCTCGTACTCTTTGAACATAAAAGGAGTGTCGCAATTGCCGCAGATCACGTGTGCAGCGTTACGGGGAACGGCTTGCCTGGTGCCCCACCATTGAGGGTGTGTTTTTAATTAAGTCCCGACGAAGTTCCAGAGAAGTCCCGACGAAGTTCCATAGGTCCCAACGAATTCCCAAGGAAGTCCCAATGAATCCCCAATGAAGTCGCAATGAAGCCCCAAAGAAGTCCCAGAGAAATCCCAACGAAATCCAAACGAAGCCCCCATGAAGTCCCAACAAAATTCCGGAGAAGTCCCGACGAAGTCCCAACGAAGCCCCAACGAAGTCCCAACAAAGTTCCAGAGAAGTCCCGACGAAGTCCCAGCGAAGTCCCAACGAAGTCCCAATTAGGTGCCAATAAAGTTCCAATGAAGTTCCAAACGAAGTCCCAACGAAGTCCCAATGACACGCGGGTCGTTTTTTTTTTCCAACAGCATGTGCACACAGCACAGGGGAAAGGACAGAAAGGTTTGGAAGCCAGCAGTCAAGAAAAACGTTGCAGCCCGCGGTGAGACTCTAACGGAGAAAACTGCAATCGAACCCACAGTGTCGTGCCTCAAACAGTTGCTGTGGACTAAGCAATGAGCTCGTCGGGGCTGGTTCGTGTTACTTGTGCCGAATTCACTTGCTGTGCGGGCGATGGCTATTTATTTTTTTATAGTTTTCAAGAGATTGCTGCCCCCTTCCCCCCCCCCCTCTCCCCCCCCTTCCCCCCCGGGGTTTCAAGCTAAACCACAACCCCGAATGAGAAGCATGTAGTTCATACCCGGGTATTAAACATGGTTTGTCTCCCCGACGACGTGCATAATTCATGAGCTTTCATTGTCCACCGTTCACAAGCATTGCACAGTAAAAAAAAAAAGATCCAAAGGGGAAACAAAATAAGGAAGGATATGAGCGAACGTCTAACAACCGTTTATGTACCTAACTCCAGCTTATTGCCGCTGCACCACGATAGACTACTACTATATTGTGCACCGCATAATTTATCCAGAGAGACGACCGCGTGTTTTGCAATGAAGGGATCGGGAGGGTCGACATTCCTGAAGAAACGGTATACGGGAGAAAGAAAACCAACGCAAATTTTTGACGCTGCATTTTTTACAGTATTAAACTATGCAGAGATATTGCGTTGAAATCTCATGCGGCGTGTTTGCAGTGAATGCATTGGAAGGGCCGGCATTCCTGCAAGACGGCGCTTACAATTGGCTCTGCATTTCGCTCTAAAATTTATGCAGAGAGAGAGAGCTAACGATTGTTATCGAATATCGTTGGCGCTGCATTACATCTATAATTCTACGAAAAGAAAGAGAGAGCTTGCGAGGCGTGTTTTACAGTGGATGCATTGGAAGGAGCGGCATTCCTGAACAAACAGTACCATAAGGAACAACACACCACCGTATCTCGTTGGCGCTCCATTACATTCCGGTTGTAATATCCGCAGAGAGGGAGGGATCGAGGAAACTTACGAGGCGTGTTTGCAGTGGATGCATCGGAAGGGGCGGCATTCCGTCGATGGTGGCGTGTGGAGACGGATCTCCAGTCTTGGCAGCGTCTCACCCTCCAGCATTTGTCCGTTGTGATACCACTGATACCTGCATGGATGTATTGAAGTGCGATGAACCAGCCATTAAAGCTTTTTGAACCGAGATAAATCACGAATACCTGATCCAGCAGGAGCTGGTCAGCCACTAGCAATAATCACACTGTCTGCTCGAGTGTTCTACCAGTCTGCCAGCACCGTCCCGTGCTGTATCCACTTGGCATTACCACTGACGTGATCAACTAAACACTACCATGCTGCTGCAAGCCATGTCAATTCTGCAACCACAGAATATAAACCAAAACGCCTACGTAGTTCTATCTCGCAACAAAATACATGCCATTCTTGGCTCGGTTCCCGAACCCTAATCATCATCTCCATTTCGTGTGTGTGATTAGTACGCGTATGCAGTTGCAAGGCGAGAGACGAACTCCCCGCGCAGTAGGCGACACAAAGCACGCTGATAGCAGGACAGATGCCATGCTACTGCAAGCCATGTCAATTGTTCAACCTCAGAATATGAACCAAAACGCCTACGTAGTTCTATCTCGCAACAAAATGCATGCTATTATTCTTGGTTCGGTTCCCGAACCCTAATAATGCTCTCCATTTCGTGTGTGTGTGGGATTAGTACGCGTACGCAGTTGCAAGGCGAGACGAATTCCCCACGCAGTAGGCGACACAAAGCAAGCTGATAGCAGGACAGGACAGGACAGGCGTATAGCGGGCGTTGGGATAAAATCCTGACTCTGATTACCCCCATATCATTGCGCACTTTTTGCACCTTATTTCGGCTGAAAGTATGCTATTTAGTTACAGAGTATGGCGGCACAGAACGCACGCACGAGGCAAGACGAGCCATGCCAGCCAACACAGAAATTAGCTCGCAACCTTCATTCGGCCAGTCCAGCATCCCTCGCTTGTCGTTGCAAGATCTGACGTACACACAGTGATTCGAAATTATTACCACTCAGCGAATGCAGTTAGATAGAGTATCTCTATGATGCATTTATTTCGTGTGGGGAGCAGCGAAAGCAACTTAAAAGCCTATCTACTAGGACGATTGTTGGATACATACTTCGAAGTATATATATATTGTATGCATATCTTGATTAAACAATGCTGTGTTTCAGCACCCCCCCCCCCGCGCCAACGCGCTTCGGAAATCTCGTAGAAACCCCGCCCACCAGCTCTTGTTGGTTAAATCTTCTCCATGGCTGTGCGTTCTCCCAACGCGTACTGGTATAGAATGCTTTGCGTAAATGGATAGTCTATAGATTCGGTCATGCTTGAGGCGAAGCCAGGTAATAGTAGATGTCAAAATCATGTCAAGGCCATCACAGATGGGCGAGGATGTAAGTAACGGTGATTGTTTGGGGAAGAGGTTCCCCACATCATTCATTGCCAGCCGTACACAAGTTCCTTACAGTAATGATGGTGTCAGCCATGTTGTGTCTGATCAGCAAGCCGAAGGAGAGACGACCGAACCGAACACCAGGAACCATGAGGAGAGCGCTTCCCAACACCGACGACCCTGCGCCCCCCTCGGCGGTACTATGACAGTAGTATACTTTGAAGCACGACTGAAGGACAAGATTAATATTTTTTACCACCACGAAAACAATCCCACACTAAAGCAAAAGAAGCTAGCATCAAAATTCGTGGGTGGGCGCGCGCCACGATGGAAGTAGCAGCACTTTTTTTGGCCAAAACGTTCTCGGAACGAGACGGAGCTCCCTCACCCACAATCGTCGGGAAAAATAATTTCCCTTTTCCCCCCGTAACGTTTTCTCGTTGTTTTACCTAAGCCATGCGATTATTGTTTCATCGGTGGGAAGCACCTTTCTTTTTTTTTCATCCCCCAAAATCAGTTTGTTTTTTTTTGGGAGAAGTATACGAGTAGAGATCCTCATGTGAGGAACCTCAGAGAAAGAGAGAAAAAAAAAAGGTGAACCTGTGTCCGTAACGTGCGTTAGTGCTGTTCTTCAGGCGGGCTAAGGTTGCATCATATCAATTCAATCACACATGTTGTTTTTTAAAAATGTATTTTCGAGAGTAAACAAACAAACAAAAAGAAATACGCACCGGTGAGGTGGCCATGCGGTTCCTTCCACGTTCAAAGCGAGGGCTACCGGATCGTTTCCCACGGGAGGAGGCGTTACAACCATGGAGTGCGACTGGGTCAACACCCGCGGTGACTCTTCCTTGGCAAGAAGAAACTGCAAGAGGGAATAAAAAGGGATGCGGAGGCAGTGGTTAGCGGTAGCGGATGGAAAGGGGTTCAGTGAAGCAACAAAAAGAGGCTGTGACTTATGTGAGTGGATGATTCGACGGGTGCTTCAAGCTTAGAAAAAAATGCAATGCGAGAGTTCCTGGTTTCACTTCCTCCGGGAGAAGGCGTTACAACCATGAAGTGCGACCGGGTCAATACCCGCGGTGGCTCCTCGTTGGCCAATAAAAACTTGCGCGATTACACAAATGATGCAGAGGCAGGGATAGCAAATTGAAAATTGGCTTAGGTGGTGAGGTAATAAACAAGGCGTCCACATAAAGAAAGGAGGGTCCAAAGCGAAAAGAAAAGCCTTCGAAAGCGAAGCGGGTGATTTGACGAGATGTTTTGGAAGCTCAATAATGGTCTGACAAGAGCGATTTTAACAGTGCGTCACGAGTGATGTCGAGCAAGCGAGTGGAGAGGGGTTCATCGAAGTGATTAGAAAAAAAGCATAATTCAAAGCGAAGCGAGCTATTTCACGGGGCTCTTGAAGCTCAACTACGGTAAACGCGAACAGCTTAGCTACGCGAGGAGCGAGTGATCTATAGAGGAAGCGAGTGCTAAGGCCCGCCCAGTGAACGAACAAAAAATAAGAATTCAAAGAGCAAAGTGAAAGATTTGCCGACCGCTTGAATGCTGTTAATGGTCGATGCGACGTGCTTTAACTGGCGGTTTCGAAGCTCAAATAAACGTCAACGAGAGTGATGCAAACAGTGCGTCTCGAATGACGCAGAGTGCGCGAGTGGAAAGAGGCTCAGTTTAATTGATTAAAAAAGAAGCCTTCAAAGCGAAGCAAGTGCTTCCATGTGTTGCATGAGGAGAAGGGATCGAACAGATATATTCGAAGTAGTCCCGGGGTGAGATAACCATTTTATAATTTTTTTTCCAATACAACGTCAGCTGTGAGTTCGAAAAATTTAGAGTCGATACTCATTTTTTGCAAGCTGCGTGCAATACACCAATCGCTCGTTCCCAGTAAGTTTTTCATGAGTCAAAATCTAATCAATAAGTAGTAATAACGGACGTTAACCTTGATGAAGACCTTGATGAAGACCTTGATGAAGACCTTGCCGTGAACCCTGATGAAGACGTTAATTATTGCATTCATAGTGTTTGACGACCTTGAATTGATGTCCAGTTTTGAAGGAGAAGGTGCGACTGGGGTTGGAGCTCAATCATGGCCAACCGGAATGATTCGACGGACATTTGAACGCTCCACAGTAATCAACACGAGCGAGTGATGTTACTTGACGGTCTCTTTCAAGCTCAATACTGGTCAAAGCGAGTGATTGGTTTAGCGGGCGCTTGGAACTCAGTATTGGCCAAAAGCGAGCTATTGATTTGACGGGAGCTTTGAAGCTCAACAACGGCCAACGCCAAATGATCTGACAGTTGCTCCAAGCTCAGAAAAGTCAAAGCGGGTGATTGGTTTGAAGGGTGCTTGAAGCTCAACAAAACCCAACGCCAGTGAATTTCCGCTCGTTAAGGCTCAATAACGGTCAACACAACTGACTGGTTTGACTGGCGCTCACAGCTCAACAATGGCGTTGATGAATGCGGGTATACCTGAGGAAAAGTCTCTGAGACTGGATAGGTAGGGGCCCAGTAACGTAAAGAAAAAGGTTCCAGAGCGAAGCGAGTGATTTAACGGGCGCTTGAACTTCAATGACCATCAACCGAGAGTGATTTGACGGGCGCGGGATTCAAAAGGGAGTTTTGAACTTCAACTATGGTCTAACGCGAGTGGTTTGAAGGGAGATTACTTGAAAAAACTAGACAAAAAATGGCTAAAAGCGAGCGAGCGACTTGACAGGCGTGAACGTTTTGAAGTCCAACAGTGGCGTTGATGAAAGTACCGCGGGGTGTCATACATGAAGAAACGCCGTCCGTGGCTCACAAGAATTGGGTTTTAGATAACTTCTTGTTTACTGGAAAAGTTACCTGGTAGCGCTTGGACGCATGCTACGATCGGGTTAGCGCTTTTCTGGCCAACATAACGGAGCTCCTCGACCAAAGAACTGTCCAATCCTTGTGTCTTGTGTCCGACACATACCTTTGGTTTGTCTCATCGCGTTCCTTCAGATGTAGAAAGAACAACCAATGTTTTTGATTCTCACCATCTCCTAAAACAACGGATCAATGAATAATTCACCCCGGTGTGTATGTATACCAGTGTAGCTGGGATTGTTCACGTGTTTCAGACGTACATTACGTTATCAAAAAGTCCGGTTTTTGTTGAGGTAGGTGCATCCCTGACGGTAGCTAGCATACGTCACGACTTTAACGGGTATCCGCAGTACCCGCACCCGGTTGGTGCCGGTTGTAACCTGGACCAATATCCCGCCTTTCGCATTCGCGTGGATATCGTGAACGGTTGATTGTCGTGCCATCGTACTACACTGCACTCTCTGCAAAAAATGGTACGTGACGAAACTGCACAACACGGCTTGCTCTCAATATGGTATCACCTGAATGCCGTTGACGGCGACCGCGGTGGTGTTTCCGTAGTTTGACACTATCGTGACCTTCCACCAGCGAGCGAAACCCGTGCCATCCATTCGCCTGGTCACTTCGAACCTTTGCCAAGCTGTACAACAAGGCGGTCGGCGCGACGGTACAGACAGTGACGCACGTGGCGAATGGGGGGGGTACATGCGTATGTTTACAAATGCAACAGGGATGCCATATATACTCGTGTACAGAACGAGAGGTCCCTTAATAATGCCGTTTGAGTGGTGCCGGTTGCCCGCTATAGTGCCTGTGAAAATCGCTTGCTTGGGACAGACGAGAACTACCAGTGGTGGCAGTATGCGGAGTAGTGCCGGTTTCCGCTATAGTGCCGATATATCCGTCTATAGTGCTCATACCGACACTATAGAGGAACCCCTATTGCAGTAGACGAGCGCAACGAAAGCGTTCTACGACAACAGCCTAGGGTAGCGTTTCATCCAACGTGCGAGCATTCTCCTCTCCGTAGTTTTTTTTTTTCGCTGCACAAACAATGAAGAGTCACGTGTCCATCGTCCGTTTACACCAACCAACGGAGAGGGGCGGAACAAGGTTTGAAGTAGCGCACAAACATTCTGAGCGGCCTCCTCCCGCCAGCCGTAGCCGAGAGATTTCATATGACGTCGCATTCACCCCCTCTACTTTTCAATTTGCCGCGTTCTTGTTGCTTCCAGACTAACTGCGTCTACCTACCTACGAAAAAAAATGGCCATAAAATGTGCCTGCAGTCAGTGTCAAGGCTTCAACCATAGCATCAGCACCAAAATGCAGTCAGTGTCATATTTTTCAACCATGGCATCTACACCAAAACGCTCTCTAAAAAAGAAACGGATTACGCTTTTTGGGTTCGGTTCCCACGCTCTTAATAAAGTTCCCCAACTTCTTCTTCGATAACAACTGAACCTTTTGTTCGTACCTGCTTGAAGTTTGACTCTGAACGAGCCTGCCAGCGTCCAGCCTCCGGCCTTCGCCTGCTTTTTCGTCCTGCAACACTCGACCCGCAGCTGAAAAAAACAAATGTTTCAAAGAGGCGTCATTGCACAAAATGAGGGAAGTCAAGTTGTTGAAACAAATGCTCAAAAAGGGACATCATGGTCAAAAAGGGGGAAGTCAAGTTGATGACGCAAAATTTAAAAGGACGATCATGCGATAAAGAGAGGGGATAATTCAATGTTGTTGAAGCACACGTCGCAAGGGAACATCTTGTGCAAAAAAATAAGGGAAAGTCAACTTGCTGAAACAAATGTTTCAAAAAGAACATTAGGCGTAAAGAAGGAATTATTCCGGCTATGTAGCCTAACTGGTCTCATTTCGAATTGCAACGGCAATGCCACGTCACGCATGCAGTGCGAGGTCAATCAGGAAGAATATTCACAAACAGGTGGACGAGGACTGCCTCCTCTATATCCTTTTAAGAACGTCACGCTAATAATCTCCTGCTAAACCTATCCTGGCGCAAGCTTTTTGGGTCTCACAACAGCCGACACTCTGCTGAAACATTACGTTTCAAACGGACGTTATAAAGACAACAAGAAAACCAAAGAAGATGCTGAAGCAATGTTTAAAAAAAAAAAACAGCGCAAACAGGGAAACGCTCAAGGCGCGTAGTAACGGTCTCGTTTCTAATTCCAAAAAAATGTAACGTTAACACGTGCAGTGCAAGTGCACTCAGGAAAAGCGCGCTTACAGATGAGGCGGTAACTGACCGCACCCACGAGTTTTGGAGACAACCTTTTAAATTATGTGGAGTCATTTTTTTGGCAGGAGTAAAAGAGTTAAAATATATATATCGTATATATATATCCTGGTGAAAATGTCCTGGTTGCTAGTATGTGCGTAACTGCCCTTTTTTTTTCGAGCGCTAAGTCAGCTCGAGGCACACGCACATGAATATATTCGCAGGATGCGATGAAACAAGTTCGAAAGTTGACCTATAGTTGATGCAGCACCTAATCGATGTTGCTTTTTTCACAACAAAATCTACGACACGCATGCGCATCGCGAGCATCTAAAGAACGTCGTGCACTGAAACCCGCGTGATACACGAGGTTGTCAACTCGAACTCGCGATATCGATAAATACAACCCCGTCAAAATCCGAGGCGCAAAACCTTATGTACACCTACGGGATGCCTATCGATATAGGCTAGGGCTTAATGGGGGGTGGGAGAAAACACAAGTACGGACGCAAGTTTTTTCTTTTTTTGTGGCACACCGTATGTGCTCCCTGGGTATCATCACAACGACTTGCCAGTTTGGGACACGTGGTGTTGCTCATGGCGAGGAGACGCAGGGCTCCAACGGGACAATCCCGGCCCAGGTCGAATGCAATCCACTGTTCGTTCACCTCTCCGTAGGGAGATGACCACAGGCTGCTCTCCTCCGAAGGGTCAAGCACCTGAAACATCGTACCGAAGAAACAGAGAGGATATATATATACGATGTCGCTAGGAATCCCGGAACCAAAAGGCGGGGACGCAAGAATGGTGTCCCCGTCGAACGTAATCCACTGCACCGGTTTTACATTTCCGTGTATGGAGATGACCACACGGTGCTCTCGTCCGAAGGGGCGACCACCTGATGAAGACGATGATATACTGGACTATAAAATAGCATGCTAGCTGATATTCCGAAACATTAAAAAGTATGGCTTTCGCTACGGAGTACGAACGCAGCCGGGAAAAAAATAGTTCGTAACTGTTCTCAAGTTGTGCGCCATTGTCGGTCTGTGGTTCGGCGATAGCAACAACCACCATCCATAATCTTGACCGGTTTGAGCTCCTCAAGTGAGTGTGGAACCATGCGGTTAGCATGGTAAGCTTACGAACAATTGTTGTTCTGGTAGGTCGGGTTGCGCGAACGAATGCCTTCGATGTAATTTTTTTGTGGGGTGAAAATATTGAGCTTCCTCATGCCAGGAGATCAGAAAATTGTTAGAATCTGCAGCACCCCTGGGGTGGGGTGACTCTACAGGGGGCGCTTTAAGACTTTCGAGCTATCTAATCGAAGCCGCAGGAACTACTGCAGTCAATACCGTCTGCTTTCGACGTCGGCAAAAAAAAATAAAAAAATCTTGAATTAGTATACATTAACTAAATTTGGGGCGCTGTATAGTCTATGCCCGCATTTTGTTATTCTCCGTTTCCATTTTTTCATTTTCTTTAAAACCTCCGGCGGATGGGCAAAATAAAGCTTTCTTCAACCCTAACACTGCTGCCAAAATGACTCCACACTAATTTCAAGTAGTTTGTCCCCCCAAAAAGCGAGGGTGCACTTCTAACGCTCACCACCGCAGTTCCACGTGGTATTGATGAGTGTCGTGTGTCAATCTAATACGATTTGCCGGAACAGCGGCGCTTAGCGGTGATAACGGCATCGCAAGCTAGCTGCCGCTGTACTTGATCGGTGAGTGTACAAACACCACAGTGGTACGTAACACAACGTTAAGGATTATCCAGACTGGTATACACTTCATCAGTGTACCATGCACATGTCACTATCCCACGATTCGCTGACCATTTTTTTGTGCTCCCACCCAGCTACGCCGAGGTCCTTACCACACAGTTCTCCGGTCCGTAAAGGGGGTCCGAGCAGCCCGAGCTCCCCGTGACTTTCACCGTCCTGAGGTGATTAAGACGGGAAGAAGGATTTTTTTTTCTTTTATCAGCGCGTGGCGGTAGAAGCGGCGGCTAAGTGACCCATCCATGCGTGTTTCTGAGTGCTCACAAGGGCCATCAGTAACGACCCCGCGTGCTGATTGCGCTTGGATGTGATGCAGCAATAGCAATCGATCATGATATATCAATGAGTTCCAATAGTAGATTGGCTTCATTGAAGTGGGAAACTCATAGCAGAATATCCCCGATTTAGCGGCGTTTTCTATGAAGATGGAGTACTCGAGCCCCCACTCTACTACTCTACTTTCTTGGTGTCTGCATTGTGGATGCCCGCGTGAGGCGCCTAATAGATACATGACGTATTTGACCATCGGCCGGTAACCCCGCCACCTCAACCCTGTCCGCACGACGGGTGAGCCCGCCACGCTTCCAGGATCAAGCAACACCATGCAACTATCTGTTTCATCTTCTTAAGCTTTGCTAAAAGACTTTTCATGTGAAACGACAGGGAAACAAATCTATAAAAATGCCAACGAACGAATATCAACCCTTAAAATTATGTGGCAAACGTTCGCGTCATGTCTCATGCAGTCGGTGACCCCGATGGAGTAGTAGGTGAATATCGTCCTTAATACATTCAAGGTCGTGGGTTCAGGTCTCCCCGAGCGGCTACTCGTGCTCGTGGGGATTTTTTCCTGCACAAAAAAATGACTAGCGGAAAGCTCAAGAGCGTGAGTTAGCAAAATTCGATGGCCATCGACGAGCTTAAATAGCTGGCAAAACAGTGGGAACGCTGAACCCTATGCGCGATAAAGATGAAGGCACGTACCGCGGGGAAGAAAGGAGTACACCTGTGACCACGGAATAGGCTTGCCCAGAGGTTGCTGAGGGTAAAAAAACCTCTTACGTACGGCTTGAGCTGGAGGGTAAGAGTGATGACTGAAAAAAAATGCATGGAATTCCGGCCAGAACAGACTGTTAGTGCTTGCGCAACACGGCAAGAAGCAAGCACCAAACATATTTTTTTTTCTGTGGGTAGATGTTAATGGGTCCCCACGACCCCATTGGTGGGATCAACAATCTATTCGTACACCATCAAAACACGGGCCGGCCCCTCCCGTAACCACGATTTTCCGTGGACGGATCCGCAGACGCGGTAAACCTGCATTCACGGGGTCAAACAATGACAAAAAAAATGGTGTTCTACTCTACTCCGACCCACCTCCGTGGCCAAAAAAGCGGCTGCGGGCCCTGATCCCGTGTGATCACACTACATAGCCGCGTTGGACGGTTACTCTCCCGCAATAACAGCTGCTGTAAATCAGAAACGCCGCGACGGGAGAGAGGGGACACCACAACACTGCACACCTCTATTTACAGCCCCACCCTTGGCTCCGTCATCACTACTCTTGCTGCCCTCCGACAATATAGCGTACATGCCGTTCCGGTAAAAAAACCGAATGTCCTTCCGTAAAGCAGTACTGTGGTATCTCTCCTATGGCCCTCTGCTAAGGTTTTTTTCCCCAATTTTCCTTCTCCACATATTTTCATTTCAGCTACCGGCGTGAGTCTATCCTATTCCTCATCAACGTTCCGCCCCCAGGTCATTGGCCACAGCCCTCCGGCTTCTGTCGTGAAGTTGTTAATGGTTCTGTTTCACGGAGTCACGGCGGTAAAAAAACGCTCTTCGGTATGCCTCACGAACCATCGACGCCCCGTTCACGTCCGGGGGGGCTTTATTGTATACCAGGTACCTGGTAACACTATTAATATTTTCATGTTTCGGAGAGAAAATAAAACATGGCCGTGCTTTGCGGTAAGTATATACAAGCAAATTGAACCATTCCCGACATCGCAAAGAAATGCAATCGATAATCGTGGTTAGTGAAGGGAATAAAGTTCCGAGCGCCGGTAGCATACAAGGAAAATAGCAAGCCATGGTTCGTGCTTTATACTTTAGCCCGCCCTTCTTACCTAATGACGCGCTTGTAAGCGGCTGCAAGCCTGGCCGTGTGCGCACGATAAGCGCATTGGACGGCTATCACGCTGCGCTTCTCCCGCGCCTTCTTCCCGCTGCGGCGTTTAGCGAGATGGACCCGAGCGTGGTTTTGCACCTTCCTCAGCATGGACGTTTTCGTCCCATAGTACCGCCTGTTCCCAGCAGCAACCAAGGGGGAAGGGAGGGGGGGGGGGGGGGGGGTACTCAGTTTGTGCATGGCCGTAGTCGCATGACCATAGACCCTCGCATCCTTACTATGCCGGGACGGAGCACGTCGGGTTTTCACCAACCAGGCAGACATTGCTTGCACCAAGCGCGAAGCGCCGTGAGCTGTTCGGCGAGCCG
The DNA here is from genome assembly GCA_012845835.1 of Undaria pinnatifida. Lineage (NCBI taxonomy): Eukaryota > Phaeophyceae > Laminariales > Alariaceae > Undaria > Undaria pinnatifida. The sequence goes on from JABAKD010000030.1 coordinate 8,456,516, forward strand.
CATGGAGGGTGAATTGCATCCTTCTAAGAACCGCTCGTAAGACGGACTCCTTGCTTATGGATGACAGCGCCAACGAGTTACTTCGTTTTCGGGTGTGGTCACTCCAGAGACAGCAATGGGTATTACTATGTAACTGCCTCGTGGGTGCCTTACCATATTCACACTACGTGATGCGATCATTCCCCTTGTGCGGAGTTAGGGTTCTCCACCCCGCACAATATGACCTCACTCGATAACCATCCTGGTGACCGCCAAAACAGAAAAATAAAAAAACGGTACCCTGCGTGTCTAGCTCACGCAGTGATTGGCATGATTTCTATCGCCGTTGCCAACCAACGCCAACCCCAATATACATATAATGTTTCACAGCGTCGGTGTCAGCCGAGGCCAACTATTATATATTTATGGGGGGGGGGGTAGAAGCAATCGCAGTACAGAAGGCAGCAAAAGCGAGCTGCATTGTCCCCCACGACAGTGAGTGGGGCTTATCTTTTTTTTTATTCCAAGAACATGGTTGAGACACACTAGTCTGTACGAGACGAAGGGAGATTGTTTCTACATTGGTTTGACGTCTTTGGTTGGCTTATAGAATAGGGTTGGACATGTTTTAAAAATAACTACTTCAAATACGCCAGCTGTATCGGTGATATAGCACTACCTAGTGAGCTACCGAGCCACGTGACTTGGAATGTATTGCTTGGAGGTAAAACATGGTAGTGCTATCATGTATAACCCACAAGCTGTGAGCCCAATGAATTTAAGGGTCGATCCTCTCATCTTTTGTAAGCTGCGTAAGTGTTGCGGCGCCTTGGTTTCAGGACACTAGTAATGCGATGATGTGTATAGCTGTCCGTGCCAAGCTCTATGCGGAGTGTACTGGAGTGCCCTCCGTAGAAGAATAGTGTATAGATTCGACGTGAAACCGTTTCATGGTTGAGGCGAAACCACGTGATATTAGATGTCACATTCTCGTCAAGGCCATCATAGTTGGGCGATAATGTAGGTGACGATGATGGGACAAGCAGGACGCCCCACATCTCATTACCGTGCACACTACCCTCCTCTACCCTGCGCTACCCGGCGCTATCCTGCAGCCCTGTCATGTCTGTCTTTTAGTATCCTCCTTAGGGAAATAATGCATAAGCTTTGAATCCATCCAGCGAGCCATGATAAGAGACCAACCAAAAACACCGGAACCCATGAGGAGCACGCTTCTCAACACCGACCAACCACGCATCCCCCACTCGGAGTACCACTACAATTGGCGTCGTCGGAGAAGTGAACGTGTCGACCTTGGGCTTGCGCGACCTCCTCCCTGGTGCTCTTCTCTCCCCAAGACAAGCTCGTTTGGCCTTGCACAGCTTTGCATTTTACTTGTATTATTTATTTTTTTCAGGTAGTTTTTGTTTGGTTTTGGCCTTTCACCTTTTAACATACTTCCTTTCATCCAGTAGCGAGCTTGGTTATCCTTTTGTCTTCTGTCCGTAAACCACGGGCCCCTTTGGGCCTCTACTTTGCGACTGACACGTTGAGTCTGCAGCTATCACGGCTTTGCGGCGGCAGCTTTCCGATATATATACTCCCCGTGCTCTCTTTGTTGGACACTACTATGACAATTGAACGAAGAAAGTGATCCCATATACCACCTGGTATATTTTTCTAGTGCTATACTTGTCTTTACCTCTGTTCCCGCTCCAAAAGCGTTCCTAGTCTAATTCCAAGTGGTTTGTGCCCATGTTGGGAGCACGGTGCTACAAGGGTAATGTAGCTTAGAACACCCCGCCAGGTTAATTGCGTGTGCTGGATGTATATTAGAAGTGTGGAATGACCGATATTATGCAAAGAACACACAGACACGGAAAAATCCTAAAATAACGCATGCACGCACGCACGCACTGGTGGTGGCGGACATTTACATAGCTGTCGTCAATTATGTACGTTGGTGGGAAAGCAGAAAAATGCTGCTACGAACGATGTAGACACACACACCGATTCATTTTTTTTTTTCCCTGATAAGTTTTTTTCTTTTTGGGGGGGGGGGAATTGCGTATCGTTAGACGGAGACACGGGGGCATACATACATGGAGATTCGGGGAGGTTGAGGCTGTAAAAAGGAGATCCTCCTCCTGCTGCTGTTGTTGTTTTTTGGCGCCTTGGTGTCGTAAAAATGGAAAAAAATGGAATCTCGCTTCGCTCGTGTAGACTAGGCTATGCACTCGTCTGGGCTTGGTCGGTGTTACGTGCTCAGTGACAAGGGCGGGGGCTAATAATAGCTGTTTTTTCATTCAGCTTTTACAACAGTGTTGTCCCTCTCTTCAAGCCTGTGACACACCCCCTGGGTTTCAAGCTAACCACATCCCCAAGGGAAACATCGTATATGTACCAAGTATATAGACTATACATGTAAAACATGATATTCCTCGCCTGTAAGCCCGCTGAATCGTGACCGCGGCGAGCCGAGATCGGCTCTGCCACTGGCACACTCTCTTCGCAATCCACGTCCTGACCGAGCACTGCATCACCACCATGCGTCGAGCTACCGTACGGTCTGCAGGAACCGACGCCAGGTTGAGGAAACCCCGATAGCAGCTTTTGCCAACAGGGGAAACGGGGTGCAGTGTTGGGGTGGAGGAGGGGCGGGGGGGCGGGGGGGCGGGAAGGGGGGGGGGGGGTTAGGCTAGTGTAAGGTGGGGCGTGCACTAGCATGATGTACGAATACAAGTGCGAATTCCGATATTTTACACCCGTAGCTAATACTTCGTATCAACCTTGCGGACGAGTGTGTCTACGCCAGCTCGAGGAAACGCCGATAAAATGGTTTACCAGCTGGGGGTAAGGAGTGCATTGTGGGCGGCGGGGCGGAGACAATGTGACCGGCATGTGGACGGGTTGGGTTTGCCACGCAATATGAGATATGCAAGTTTCAGGCCGGGGTAAGACGGAAGTTTGCAGTAGTATGAAGGCATGCAAGTGTCAGGCTGGGGTGAGGTGGGCGTGCAATAGTTCGAAGTTTTCAGCTGAGAATTACGGCACCTGATGTAAAAAAGCGGTTTGGGGACCCTTCCCGCGCCAGGTATGCAGTTGAGAGTGTTCCGTGCTGCGTGTTTGAGAAATAAATGGAATAGCTACATGGTCGGTCTTCGGTGTTGCCATCGACGTCAAAAGAAATATGATATGCCTGACTGCTCACGTCGGCGCCTTTCTGAAGGCCTCTTCTCGCTCCTCTCGGGGCCAGCGCAGATCCGCGTGGGCTTTCCAGAGGACCTTTAATTTTGTTGTTGCGTTTTTTCATCGAAAACAGCAGCGCATGCACCGTGCGCGAAAGGGGCAACAACGACGGCGGCGGCGGCGACGAAAACGCCTGTCAGATTGGTTTTGCTGCGGAGCCCTCGACACCGCAATCGCAGAGAGAGTCGGCCACGGCTTAGGCGATCGGTAACCGTGGCGGACACTATATAGTAGTCATGTGACGACAACAGCGAAAAACAAAAGGTCGATGAAATTCGACGAGCAGTGGGAATGCTGGACCGTGATTAATAGTTAGAAGCTTTCCCCGCTGAACTACGTCAGTGACATGACTGAGTGGTCTAGTGGACAGCGTTGTAATACCAACAATATATATCGTTTCGGGGCTCGTGCATAGCACCTGCATGAAACCTTGTGTGCGACAAAAATAAAGGCAAGTATTTGGGGGGGGGGGAGAAGGGACGACAACACCTGTGACCACAGCTTTTGTCCAGAAGACGGAAAAACTATCGTGAGAAATAATGGAACAAAAACAAAAAACAGCGTCAGTGCATATGCGCGGTAGCTCACCTCGACGGTACGTTTCGAATCTCTCAACAGTGCGGCTTCTTCGCCGTCCTTCCTCATTTCGGACAGGCAGTCGTTTGCCGGGTAGCGTATAACGCTTGCAATGCCAAAGCGCGTCTCAAGAACGGAGCCCGGAACGCCCAAAATCTGAGCCAGCAGCAAAAAGACAGAGGAAAAAAATATCACCCGGGGTGGTGGTTCCTCGCGTATTAAAGAAAACGGTATGTGATGATAAGAGAGAGAATCAACACTGACGCAGAGGGTACACGTCGCCTATTTCGTAGTACTAGCTGGTAGGGATTGGGGTCGGTACCCTCCGCCCCAATGGCGTTCCGTCGTCGATATGGACCATCAGTTGTCTTAGCAAGCGTAACGACGGTCGTCGCCGGCTGCACAGTTGAGCCTACACCCGTATCCCTCTCTCACGAGGTGTGCAACAGCGCGCCAACTCGAAGGCAAAGCAATCGAATAATCAGGCCTCAGGTTTTAGAAACCACGTGCTATGCATATGCTATGGTGATGATCTGAGTCGAAAATGGCGGGGAGACGGTGGGTGGTAGAATACACGGGAAGAGAGAGCCAGCACTATGGTCAAGCGTGGGGGGGGCAAACAACCAGCATCGAGGGACAAACAGAGCAAGCTTGTATGCAGACAGACACGTAGCATGGAGGGACAAAAACAAGCCACCAGTGTCGAGGGAGAAACAGAAGCGGGAGCTCGTAGATATATATAGTCTAGAGAGAGACGCGTCACACAACAGCAACTCCCCCCCCAAAATGGCTTCTTTCGATGGACGCGGAGGCACCCCACCACACCGGCCAAGGGCATACGTTACGGGTGCACGCACCGGTAAGTTTTTGAGGATCCTTGCTCAAGGAGCTCAATAAAAATAAAAATAAAAAACATGATTTTGAGAAATCAAAAACAGAAAAAAAATAAAAATCTCAACCCCACTGAATAATTGCACGACCTAGGTACATGAGGCGAATGATGTTGAAGAAATTCCCCCTTGGTTTGAGGAGCCGAGTAGTCAGTCATGGACGAGTTTTTCACCCAAAAAAAAGTGCCAGCACACACGTGTCCACCCATCCCCCCCCCCTCCAGGGCATTAGAGCAACCATCCGCTGGTACAAGCCCCAAACCTGGTTGAAACTCAGAGCTTTTGACGGGAGGGCCAGGTCGCTTCTTCTCATGGGTCGGGGAGAGGGTGACCCGTCCCGACCCGTGAGGTTTTGAAAACCTTCCGACCCGACCTCCACCCGTGAGGTTTCGAACCACCTCCCGACACGACCCGACCCGACCCGACCCGCGACATTTTTTTCGAACCTGCGGATCCGACCCGCGGGACGGGTCATGACGGGTCATGACGGGTCATGAAGGTTCATGGTAGGTCATGACGGGTCATGAAGACGGGTCATGAAGATTCATGACCCGTCATGACGCGTCATGATTCATGGCCCGTGAAAAGCCGTGAAAAAAAAGAGAGTGCAACCCCAATGGACCAACAATTCCACGGCCTACTGTAGGTATAAAATAAACAATATGTGAATGAGTGTATGAATGAGTCATCCCGCGTTACAAAGGGGTGCGGCAGACGTTTCTGAGCCCCCAAACACGCGGAAGCTCAACATCTCACCCGAAAAAAAAAAAACTATGACAACAGTCGAGTTGCATACATTTCGTTCGCGCAGCCCGACCGACATTTTCTCGTGCGCTAGTAGTCCTAAACCAATTACTTTGAAGTACATACCTATGTATATGTGGTTTCTTTTTTTAAAAAATCACGCTTGAGACGCGGAGTAAAGACAAAGTGCCGGCACGCGTCCCCCCTCCAGGGTATTGAAGAAACAATCCACCGGTACGAAAGCCCAAACCCGGTATGTGTTCCGCGGCTAACAAAGTCTCTCTTCTTACTTGCGAAGGGTGCTGATTGATGGGCGATCCGCGTAGAACATCATGCATGTGCTGCACGTTTGACGGGTGGAGAACATGGGAAAGATACCGCTGAAAGATACCTTCAGGGAACTCGCACCGGTAGATAGTCATTTTAGTAACTGCCGCCGACTGTGTGTGTCGGGTGGAAGGACGATGCAAAAGGAACAAAAATCAAGACCGTTCCTCGTTTTGGTTGGGGAGATTCCAGCCGCCGAACGGGACACACATACTGAGATTCGGGCGCGCGACGAGCCTGGACGTGATCCCCTGTTTATCGGCTTCGTCGCAAAATAGACACTCACTCACTCACTCACTCACTCACTCACTCACTCACTCACTCACTCACTCGCTCACTCACTCACTCGCTCACTCACTCACTCACTCACTCACTCACTCACTCACTCACTCACTCACTCACTCACTCACTCACTCACTCACTCACTCACTCACTCACTCACTCACTCACTCACTCACTCAATCACTCACTCACTCAATCACGAATTAATTAAATATACTAACAATGGGAACAACAAGCAAGCGTAAAACTGCATTATCACCTGAAAGTAGACCCTCTCCGTGATGCGCCTGATTCGTTTCGAAGGGTAGTACTGGTCGGTGCCGTAGTACGGGAGCCAATCGGCCACCGCCTGCTGCTGCTGCGGCTGCTGCTGCGGCTGCTGCTGCTGCTGCTGCTGCTGCTGCCGCTGGTCGTCCGTCGGTGTACTGCTGCGCCCTTCCTCCAAAATAATTTCTCGCAGTGCGGCGACGTACAGTCGCGCGAGCTTCACCCTGCCGAGAACGCAGAGATGCAAGCCACAAGACCGAAGTGTGTGGGGGGGGACGGGGGGCGGGTGCACTCACTGTCATACATGACCGCAGGCTTAACACCATAGTCCCTATGATCCCTATGATCCCGATGCCGGGACGGAGTACGCCGGGTTTTCACCTACCAGGCAGGTAAGGTACTGGTTGCACCAAAGCGCCAAGCCAGACGGACTGGAGGGAGGGAGGGAGGGAGGGAGGGAGGGAGGGAGGGAGGGGGGTTACAGCGATTGTATCAGGCACGGCCGTAGTCCGTATGCCTACAGACTCTCTCGCATCCCTCGGACATCGCCGGGACGGAACGCGTTGGGCTTGCGCGAAGCGGAGGGGTGGGGAGGGGAAACGGGAAATGAAGGGGGGGGGGGGGAGGTCAAGAACAGGCGATTAATACGGAACTGACACGGTGTGTTACGCCCTTCTGTTTAATCGAATGGAGGGGGGGGGAGGTAGGGTTAGCATGACAACCTCGAGGTGGCACGTTTCATTTTTCATCATGTTTTCGGGCGTGCCTATTCCTACCTACCAGATGGCGCGTGGCAGTTCGTTCGTCTTTACGCCGTTTACGTTTTTCGCTACAAGCATTACCTTGAGAGATCGCCCGCCCGCATATTTCTATTCTAGTCTGGCTAGAAAAGAGTGTGTGAGGGAAGAAAGCTTGTTGTACGAGCGTGGTCCTTTCCATCTCCTCTTCTTGGACGCACAAGGAGCTTTAGACTGCTGTGAAGGTAACACAGGGCTAGAAACCTTTTACCAGCACCCCCGTAGACTACAGCAACTATCTCTGGCAGCACCTTAACCAATGAGGACGACGGCAAGAGGCCTATTTTTTCAACAGCGGTGACATCGAATCTCACCGTCCACCAAAACACAAAACTTTTTTAAAAAATGGGGAAAAAAAAAAAATCCCGTTCAAATACCCGCCACGCGCTTGAAACCGCAGCTTTTCACAAAAAATCCAGGACTAAGGTCGGTAACGGTTTTTTAGGCAGACTCAGGCGGGGCGGTATTTTTTTGCGGTAGGCGATATTTTTCAGTTTTTGGCGGAAACCACTTTGGCGGTAAGCGGTAATTTACCAAAAAATCATTACTTAGACGCGCGGCGATTCACCCGCTACTAGTCTACACGTACCTTGCTCTCGCCTGTATCCTCGTGGACATGTCCCTTTCCAGTATGCGTCTCTCTTCTCGTAGGCGAGCTAGCATTGCCCGGGAGAGGTGCTGACGAGCGAAGCACTGGATGATTGTGGCTTTGGCCTTGCACTTCCTCCGCCAAGCTGCTTCCATGAAAGCCAGCTGTTGGGGGGGGCGGTGGGGGTATGATTCCGATTTCGAGATGATATAGGCAGCCACAACATGTGGCCACGTTTTCTCTAACGCACTACAAATAAACGCCATACCTTGTAATCAATAGAAAGTGAAAAAAAAACGATCCCGCGCACAGTTTTGTACGCCGAAGTTCTGCAACATGCAGGCGTTTCGGGAGGACGTTTTCATCGCAGCCGGAACCAAGGATCCTAAGTCGTTTCGGACGTTGTCATTCCAAACATTATAAGCGCTAAACAAAAGTTACAAGTACAAAAAAAGATGAGTTCAAACAGCCGGTAAACGCAAAACGATAAGTGTGAAGCTGAACGTCCTAAGCAATTGATAGCTGCAAAAATGATAAGTGCAAAGCAAAACTGCTAAGTAAGTGCAAAACCCATAGCTGTAAGTGCACAACTGATAAGTACAAAAACGACAAATTGCCAAAAAAAACTGTAAGTAAGTCCAAAAACGGGTAAATGCAAAGCGAAACTGATAAGTGCAACAAAAACGATAATTGCACAACCGACAAGTGCAAAAATGGAAAAGTCCAAATCTGATAAAAGGAAAAACCGATAGCTGCAAGTGCACAACTGAAAGCACGAAACCGATAAAGTGCAAAGCGAAATTGGTAAGGGCAAAAAAAAACGAAAAAACCCACACGGATAAGTGCATCAAAACCGATAGATGCAAAACCTATGAATGCAACGTGACCAGTGCAATTTCGATAGCCGCATGTGCACAAGTGATAATAATTAAAAAAACTGATCAATTGCAAAGCAAGACTGATAAGTGAAAAAACTTCACAAGTGCAGAAAACCAAGAAATGCAAAACCGACGAGGTGTACAACTGATGCGTGCAAAACGAGAACTCTGAGCGCACATCTGATGAGTACAAAAGAGAAAAGTTACAAAACTTGTAAGTAAGTGCCGAAAAACAAAAATTAATTTCGCTCGCCTTTCTCCTGGCGAAGGAAGGTCTGCAATACACGGTCGTTGCGGCACCACATTTTTGTCTTAGCCGCAGCTGAGTGCAAAAAATGATTGGTGCAAAACCGATCGGTGCAAAACGGATAAGTACAAAACTGATAGCTGCCAAACCGGAAAAATGCGAAGCTAATAGCCTAAGTTACAAAACCGATAAGCACGAAACTGGTGAGGGCAAAACCGATGAGTGCAAAAGCTGAAGAAGTGCGAAAGCTGATGTAGTGCCAAACTGATATAGGAGTGCAAAACTGAGCAGTGCTAAAACAAAAAACAAGAATCAATCAATCTCTGGCACCTTTCTCCTGGCGAAGGTCTGCACTATGCGAGCGTTGCGGTACCACTTCTTTCTCAGCCGCAGCTGCTCCCTCGCGCTGTGCCGGCGAAAGCTCATCTGAATCCTCAGCGTCATGGTGAACGCAAAGTTAGCCATCACCGAGGCCTCCACGGCAGCCGCCGCCACGACCCGCCTGGCCACGATCACGCGCGCCCAGCACTGCAGGACGACGGCGGCCTTCGAGAGACGGATTCGAATGCTAACGTCATCCTCGGTAGCCTTGGGGAGCCATTGAAGCACTGAGGTCCGTCCATGAAATCAGGGAGTCGGAGGGAGGAATGACAAGAGGGAGGAGGTGATTTTCGGGTATCGAGCGAGAGGCGGGTTTGAAACGCTGACGTTGTTTTTCGCTGCCTTTCGGACTGCTTTCGAAGCCGCCATTGAAGCGCCGTGACCCATGTAAAAGAGAGAGAGGAGGGTGAATGGATGGGTGGGTGGATGGGTGGATTGGGTATCGAGCGAGAGACGGATTCGAATACTAATATCGTTTCCCGTTACCTTGGGAAGCCATTGAAGAACCGCGACCCGTGCAAAGAGAGCGAGAAAATAGGTGGATGGGTGGGCGGGTGGGTGGGAGGAACGATATGGATAGACGGATTGGTCATCGAGCGAGAGACGGACTATGATGCTAAGGTCGTTATCCGCTGCCCTTCGGAAGCATTTGAAGCACTTTGGCCCATGCAAAGAGGGAGTAGGTGGGTGGATGGCATGTAATGGGTAGGCGGGAATGGACTTTGAGCGAGAGACGGAAGCGAATGGTGACATCGTTTACCGTTGCTTTGGTCAGCATATTGAAGCGCTACTGTGTGATCTATTGGAGGGGAGGGGTGGGTGAAATAGGCATCGAGCGAGAGACGGGTTCGAATGTTAATCTTGTTCTCCGTTGCCTCGGGCTGTCGTTGAAGAACTGTGGCCCTCGCAAATAAGGGAGCGTGGGTGGGTGGAATGGAAAGAAATTGGTAGGCGTAATGGGCATCAGGCGAGAGGTCGATTCGAATCCTGACGTCGTATCCATGGATTCGTCAGATCTTCAAGCACTGCCGCCCCATGCGGGGACAGAGCGGGTGGAATGGGCATCGAGCAAACTACGGATTCTAACGCTTACATTGTCCTGCGTTGCTTTTGGCAGCAGCCACATCAAACGGCACGGTCCCACGCGAGACGAGGGGGCGGTGGTGTTAAGATGACAAAGGCTGACGGTGGAAGGTTAACCGCTTAGCTACCCAGAACTATACCGTACAAAAAAATTGGCTAGCCGGTCGAACGAGTATCGAACCGGGATTGGTTGAAGGATAGGACAAAACAAGAACGATTTTCGTTTTTTTTTCTTTTTTATCCGCGGATCAGACGCGTGTTACGAACGACAGAGAGGTATTAATAGCGTTTTTTTTATTATTCTGAATGAAGGGGCTCCTAAAAAAAATAAAATAAAACGTCGGAACGTCGTTCTTGTCTTTCCACCTGTTTTTTTTTTTGTTTGTTGGCATACGTAGGCAATGGATTTTTGGTTCATCACAAAGGGCACTTTCAGTTTGACCTGCCACGGACAAACAGTTTTTTTTCGTTTGGGGTGAGGGTTCAGATCTCCTCAAGCCATCAATCAACCTTGCAGGGAAAAAAAAAAAAAAAAAGTATGGCTGGTGCGCACCTCTATCCTGCAGCTTGTGTCGTTATTCGTTTTGGTCAAAAACGATGGATTTGACGAGATTGAACGGCCAAAACGTGCTGAGAATGTTAGAAGGAGGGCTGTGGGGGGCGGCGGGCGGTACGGTTCAGGAAAGTCTTCGCTTTTCTGTTTTCGTCACCTAGGGAATACTCACGCGTACCCTCGTACCTGTAGTATAACTGGTAGGTTTCCGCGAGGCTCTTTCCGGGATACTTGTAGGGGTCTTCAATATATCTGCTGTGCCTGAAACATATCTCTCTAAACACGCCGGGGGGAAGAGCATCCACTCCGAGACCATAGCGAACTATTTGGAAGGCTTCGACGCTGCTACTCGGTCCTCCGGGTGGCGTGGGTCAAAACCAGGCCGTAGATGTTTGTGCCAGATGCGTTGGAGGTCTTGCGCCGACAAACTGTTGGTTTCTGCGGTCAGAAGCCTTAAAAGAACGTTCATTCGCTGTGTTATCTTTGTCTGTATTGCGCGTGCTGCGCAGAAAAGAAACGGATATTTTGCTCTCGTGCAACAGCGGGAGGGAGAAGATCACGAACATCGCTCCCTCAGATATGCTTTCCCCCTTTTTATTTGAAGCATATATCTAAAAGTGCCGTTATTTTCGTCATGACTCAGGCTTGGTCGGTTGGGGCTCAACTTTAGAAGAAGAAGAAGAGGGAAAAAACGAGAAGAACTAAAATTCGAGCGAAACAAAACAAAACAAAAAACAAGAACAAAACGCTGTTGGGGTCCCCCTGCCACACCCCTGAGACGGCAGCAGCATGCCACTAGGTCTCTCGACCGCTGACGGGTGCTACGATACAGGTAGAGTAAAAAAACAAAAGGTGCTACTAACCCTTTTAGCGCCGCACTCCCGACATGGAAACGAAAGACTTGGAGTCAGACTAAAATATGTTCAGGTATTGGAAACAGGTTTAAACGCGAAGCGTGCTACGACAGAGGTAGCCACTGTTTTTTGGCCAAACCAAACTTGCGACCGGTGGGACCTCTTTCCTTAAACTAAGGAAGCTCTATCCACTCTGCCTGTCTGTCTGTCTGTCGTTGGAAAGATAGTTTTAAACCATCGTTTTGTTGTGTGTACCTACCTTCGTAGGGTCCGCGGACTTTTGCTCGTCATCATCAGGGTTTGCATTTTATTTCGGCTTTTTTTATGCAGCAGTCATGTCAGTCAGTTAGTCCTCCCTGCCTTTTTGGGTTCGGTTTTTGGAAAAAAAAAAAAAAAATCGGACCCGGTCACTGTTTTGTTTGGCAGTAGCTCGGGGTCACTCGCTCGAGTGACCCTCCCCCCCCCCCGCCCCCCCCGCCGCCGGTTCCTTTGCAGTCTAAACCACTCACACTGTTTGAGTTTAGCGATATTAAAAGCCGCTATGGAAGGGTAAGCTATCATACCCTGGCTGCGGCGAAGAAATCGCCTGAAGTTTTTTTTTTTTTTTTCAACCTGGTATTGAGAATGTGGGGTGCATCATAACATCATCATCGTATCACATCTTTCCTGCCGCAGTCCCATTGCTGTCTCTGGAAATGGCCATGCCGGAAATTAAATCAACTCACTGAGGCTGCCATCCACCAGAGGCAAGTCCGCCTCACGAGCGGTTCTTAGTAGGATGTGTACCTCAACCTTCATGCGACTCGCCGAACACCTACCCCCCACGGCGCGCTTTGCGATTGGTGCAAGCAATACCTGCCTCTGGTCGGTGAACACCCGACATATATGCTCCGTCCCGGCACTGTAGGAATGCGAGGGTCGTACCACTATGGTCATGCGACTACGACCATGCATGAATATCGAATATCGAATATCGAATATCGAATATCGTAGTGGCGGTTCAAGATAGGGGTGTCCTCCTATCGTAGCACGGCGCGTCTATCGCAAGCGTATGCGGCTAGTGATGATGCGAGTCTCAGGGACTCACCAAGTTCGACGTCGCCCCTCTTCTTTTCCCTCTTGGCTAGCTTAGGCCTCCGAAACTTCCCATCTTTGAGAGAGATGAAGCTGCGAACCTGCAAGCGAAAACACGGAAGAAAGGAAAAAACGAATATATATACGTAAATATTTAAGCCAAAGCTTTTAAAGAAACTCTCCTCCCCCCAACAAAAAGGATGAAATAAGGCGTGCGCTCGCTCGCTCGCTCGCTGCGTATGATAAGAAATATCAATTTGCACTTCTTTGTTTCAAAAACGTAAGGCTCTCCTCAACTGCTGGAATCCCGTTTTGTGCGTGTTTCAAGGATGTCTGTTTGACAGTCACATGCTGCGGTAGATAGAGATGCACCGCCTTCAATCTCTATGGGCTCCTGCCTCGCTTGAGGAGCTGTATACGCCTCGCTTGAGGAGCTATATACGAGGGCCTTCCAAGGGCCATTACCCGACCCGTGGGCCGGTTCAGAGGTTTTCTAAGCTCTCGTGAGTCGAGCCGGGTCGGGTCGGGTCAGGAGGTATCACGGGGGGGGTCGGGTCGGATGAGGAAGGTTGCCGAATCGCACGGGACGGATTAGATCGGGTTGGGTCGTCATCCTGACGACCCGATCCGCGAAAAGCCCTATTCTGTGTACATGTGAAGTACATCACCCAACAGACTAATCACGAGGCAGAAAAAAAAAGAAAAAAAATCCCCCATTGTTGAGACAATCCGATGGCCTGTATACCATAGGCAGCATATCCGACGAAACATATAACATAAAAGCCCCCCAAAAAAATGACAGAAAAAAACAATCACAAAAATTCTGACGATTCGGAGTTGAGGAGCCAGCCCCCCGTCCTTCAGACAAAGCTTAAGCCACGCTGAGAACTTAGGTCCCGATTGCTGAGAAATTGCACGGCGAGATATCATACCAAATAGTTCTCTTTCGAGACGAGCAACCCGGCGAGGACAGGATCAATTGCAGACGTTCCCTCCCACCCTACAAGCGTACCATGGTATATTAGTAGTATTTTTCCCGCACGGACGGCTCGTTTCCATCCCTGGCACGGGCACCGCGCTGATAACGCACGCAATTTGCGGGTTTTTATCCTGGACGAGGCCTCTCTCGCTCGGGGCAGGAGGCCTCATCTAATCCAACACTTGCATTGAAGTGATCGATGCCAGCGGAAAATAACGGCACTGCAGGAAAAAAAAAACTTGGCGAACCACAAAATGGATCCATCGACGTCTATACTATTAATACCCGTGATTGGTAAAAAAATTGTTGACATTTTGTTTTTTTAGTCATCATCTTTGCTCTCCAGTTTAACTCGTAAGAGGTGACACTCAGCGACGTTCTGGATAATGGCTAGATGATAGCACCGTCCACTAATAATTGGCCAGTGGGTTAGCGGCTAGTTAGTGCCATATAAATAACATTTAGTGCAATATAACCAACAAAGTATATATATATGCTTTCGAGTTCATCGAAAATCCCGGCGGCTTCGCTAGCGGTGATGATCTCCTGGGTTAACCGCTTGCCACGGACCGCCCCAGGGATATCAAGAACCTTCGAGTCCTTTTTTCTTGTGCCCAGAAAAAATGAACGATGATGCCGGGGCTTGAATCCGCGCACACCAAGCTCAGCACCGGACGATGTATGTACCCACCACAAACCATAACCACGTGCTATGTATGCAACCAAAAGGTTGCATTGGTATTATAGTCAATGAAAATGTTTCGTTAATGACTCTGCACGGTGGGATTATCCGCCCATGGCACGCACTGGCGCGGATGATGGACGGTGTGCCGCGTATTACGTCGTAAAAAAGCTCTTAGCTTTACTCGTACAGCCACACAACCCCCGCAGTAACTTGGAAGTGTTACCTTAATTGTTAACCTTTCTTAACTCCTTCGGAAGAGGGCTTGCACTTTTGTGGCGAAACGTTTCTCAACATGTTTCTGACCGATCTGACCGATTGTTTCTTTGAGGCACTCCTCAAGCGTGGAGGAGCTATGCGGTTAGCATGATAATTGTTTTACGAGTACGTTTGCCTTAGGACTAGCGCTTAAGAAACGCTTGGTCGGGCTTGCGCGAACGAATGTCTTCCAAGTTATGTTTTTTCCGGGTGAGATAGTTGAGCGCCTCATGCTAGAAGCTCAGAAAAAGCTCAGAAAAAGCTCAGAAGAGGCTCAGAAAAAGCTCAGAAAAAGCTAAACTCCTAGCGTGGGATGTCTGACTCCCCAACGTTTTTGTTTGGGGGCGGGGGCGGGGGCGGGGGCGGGGGGGCAAAAAAACACGAAGAATTAGAGATGGCTTCGTTCATGAAGCAGTATTGGAAGGTTGGAGGACCCGTGATTCGGTAGAGGTGCCGGCAGAAATTTCTGGCCCAACCATTGTCCCACCGACGCCGGGGCTCCTTCCTAAACAGAGGAACCGTCACCCATGGATATCCAGTGTCGTCATTACATGTGTTAAAAAACAAAAAGCATCATACCAGGTACATTCGCTGTACTCGTAGGAATTGCTCAGATCGGGTTTTTGCACTTTTTTTTTTGGTCTTTTACGTCGATCATGTGTTTCTAGGCAACTCGGTTCGGACCTTCTCGAATCAGGGGCCCGTAAAAAAGCAGGGTACACCTCGCTCTCTCTCTCTACCGTACGTGTAGCACTCGTCTGAGAGCCAAACGGGGTAGCGACTCATCTCCCGGCAGGGGTGTAGCGGAAGCTTCTGGGATCTTTACGTGAGGAGCTTAGAAAATTCCAGAAGCGTTCTACGACAATAGAGGCACCATGGTTTTTTCTTGTTTTTTTTTGTTTCTGGGTGATGGGGGGCTCCTTAACCCCCCCCCCCCCAAGACGGTCGAGGTGACATTTTTTAAAAAAAGCGAAAAAAGGGGCTTGTTCATCGGGTCGCACTTTCAGTTAGTATTATAGTTCGGTAAAAGGTGCATGAACTTGTTTTTGTTTCCGAGGCTCCTAACCGCTTAAGAAGAAGAGCTCTACACGAACTATACTATACTAACCCACCCACCCATCCGTCAATCCACCCATCGAGCTGGCATAGCTATCCGGCTGCGCGGATTTTTTGAGGTGGTACTGCTGTTCGCGTTTGGTAGAGAGGAAGCGCTTTCTGGCGGGATCAAGGTGCGGGCGTAGGCCCAACCCAACCCCCAACCCTAACCCTATAGTATAGTTAGTATAGTTAGTATGGTTGGTATAGAGCTCTTCTTCTCAAGTGGCAAGGAACCTTGGGAGCAAGAAAAAAAAAAAATCATACACGAATACCCTTGTGCCGAAAGACGACGCTTGCTTGTGGGAGGAAGGCATTCGTTCGCGCAAATCCTCCCAACACTTCTACGCGCTACGTAGTAAAGAAACACACACACACATCGTCGCTCGTAAGAGTTTGGTCAGACCAACCGGTAGTTCCTCACGCGAGGGGTTCAACCGCGCTATAGAGGTCAGAAAAACACGCTTGCCCCGAAAAAGTGCAACCCTTGCCGCACTATAGAGGGATAGAGGGATAGAAGGATCACTCTAGCACGGCACAAAAAGTAGGCCAGAAAAAAAACATTCAACCCGAAAAGTGCAACTCCTACCGCACTATAGAGGGATCACTCTTCTAGCGCGGGGCAAAAAGTAGAGCACAAACGTGGACAGCCGGTCGGTCGTAGTAATCGGGGATGCAAAAAATCGCGTCGGATCTTGAAGGTTAACAAATTTTGGTGGCCAGCCTCAATGTCAGGCCCCCTTTGGTCGAATCAAGTTTAATCAAGTCCCGCGCTGATTGCCAAAAAAATACAAACCAACCTTTTTCCCGTTGGAGAGGTCGCTTATCGCGATGGTAGCGCCGCCAACGTAGGTGTTGCTGAACGTGTCCTCTTCCCAACACTCCAAGGACAGCAACGAGGCGGGGTTGGAGACGTCAAACTCGAAGCCTTCGTTGTACCTGAAGATGTGCAGGAAGAAGGGGGGGGCGGGGCAAGGGGAGGAGTGTGAAAGCATATCATGCACTGTTGTAGTCCTTAGGGCCATACACCTTCGCACCCCAAAATGATATCGGGATTGGGCATGTCGGGGTTTCACCTACGAGGCAGAAGCGCGCGCGCGGTGGGGAGGGGGGATGACAGTGCTCGCGTGGGTTAGAGAGCACTGTGTGGCGAGGGGTTCATGTGCCCCGAAGGTTTGCCGACAAATTTGGGTGCTTGGAGCTCTTCAAGATCCAAAGTGTTATTTTTTCATATGCTAGAAGGAACTACCTGTTGAGCTACTTTCCATCACGTGGCTGAACTACAATAGGTCAACAGGGCATGTTCATCACCGAAGTAAACATTTTGTGTGCTAGAAGGAGGTACCTGATGAGTTATTTTCCCATCGCGTGGCTGAAGTATAACACCTGGTATGCAGCTCAACCGGGACTTTCATTAATGAGAGTGCAGTTGTTTTTTTGCTCACACGCTGTTTTTTCTCACTGAGGAAAGGTCACGATCTAGATCATACAGATCATATAGATCACGGTCTAGATCCTATAAATCATTTAGATCACGATATAGATCGTATATATCATACAGATCATATAGATCATATAGATCATACAAATCGTATACCTGCCGTTCGGAGATGCTGTGCAGGATCTGTGCATATACGTATCTATAGAGCACAGATCCAACATACTGGAAAACTTGCTACTACTAATACATCAGATCGTACGGCTCTCTCTTGCCCGGTAACGAGCTCGGACCACACACACATCTTCCTTTGAAATATCTCTTAATACGTCATAGATCCAGTGGGGATCGGTGATCTCTCCGTCCGGCGTTTGCACTGTTTTGGATATCAGCACGAAATCCAAACGGTTCCCTTAACACTTCCGCCCGAAACGGTATACTATCTGCGAGGGACAGGTAACGGTGGGAGGAATATCGCCATCTTCACCATTGGTTCTCGAGCCACTCGCACGAGTGACTCTGTTACCCCTCACGGACAACAAACGCTTTAGGCGAGTTTTTCTGGGGCCCGGCGTATCTTACCTTAACCATTCCGTTGCGGCCTCACATCAGAACTTTTTTGATAAAACACTTAACAACGAAGGCTTCTTAAGACCGCAAAGAAAGGGAGAAAAAAAAAAAGAGCCAGTACGGTAGGGGTTGCACTTTTGGGTTAGTAATAGTACGATAAGCTTCCGTCAAGCGTGCCGCACGCAACGATCGGTTAGCACGACGATTTTACGAGTATGGGAAGTATTGCCTGAAGTATTGCCTAAATTATTGCCTGAAGTATTGCCTGAAGTATTGCCTGAAGTATCGCCTGAAGTATTGCCTGAAGTATTGCCTGAAGTATTGCCTGAAGTATTGCCTAAAGTATTGCCTGAAGTATCGCCTGAAGTATTGCCTGAAGTATTGCCTGAAGTATTGCCTGAAGTATTGCCTGAAGTATTGCCTGAAGTATTGCCTGAAGTATTGCCTGAAGCATTGCCTGAAGCATTGCCTGAAGCATTGCCTGAAGCATTGCCTGAAGTATTGCCTGAAGTATTGCCTGAAGGACTAGAGCGCGTGGAACCGTCGGCCGGACATGCGCGATCGAACGCCTTCGAAGTCACCGTTCGAAGCGTGAGACTCTGAGCAATCCTCGCTCTATGATCTCGGAAAATTCTAAGAATCTGGGGCACCCCCTAACGTCTGGTAATGAACTCCCCAAAAGTGACCCCCCGTGCTGCTGCTGTGTGTGTGTAGGTTTGCTTTGGTCTGCGATAGAAGTGGCAAAACGTATTGTTTTTGTTTCGGACACACGCCACGGGAAAAGATGCACCTTTTTTGGTCACAAACAAAATACAACAAACGCATGAACCAACCTACGGCGGGAGCGTTGAGTTGCAATTTTCGGGGTTGACTGCTTTTTGTGTCCGCTTGACCTCCGCGAGCGAGGAATTGCGCTGGTTATTCTGATGCTTTTACGAGTACAATAGATTTTATTTCAGGACTACTGCTGGCTGTACGGTAGCGCGCAACAGGAAGTGTTTAGTCACATTGCGCGAGCGGGTGCCTTCGAACGTCGTCTTTTTTCGGAGTATGACAAAAAAATTGAGTTGCTCATGACAAGGAGCTCAGAAATTTCTTAGAATCCGCTGCACGAACACCCCGATACCGTGGGGTGACTCGTCATCCTATCCTCCTCTTATTGTCGTGCATCATCGCACGCTGTCTCTCACTTGGGTTCCCTTGTGTTGCGCTTGGTGGAGGTAAACTGGGTCTTTCCGTTGCACTTGAGCTGAAAGAACGGGTCGCAGTGCTGTATGAGCATCGTTCGATCCATTCCAGCAAGGTCCTTGGCCGCCACCACGGTGACATAAAGCGTTTTTTCCTCCTGTGCGCACACGCCACAAGGCAGGAAAAGGGGAGAGGGGACCGCGCGCCAATAGACCAACGGGATCGAATTCGTGTATAAATCTCCCTATCTTTCCTTCTGCTTTCTGGGAACATTTGAGTCTTCTTAGGGCAGCACTCTCAACCTTTATTTAACGAAATGTCTGATTTGGAAATCAGCTCCCCTCCATATCTCCTGAAATACTGTGCCCTATTGCCACCCTGACGTCATCGTTCGATAGTCCTTTTGCACACAAGAAACCGCCTGAAGGTGTTTTTTTTTTCATAGCATTTTTCCTCGTGTTGAGCAAACCGCGAAACGTTCGTTTTTTTCAGTAAAGTCACTGGTTCTGGGAAAGGGGGGGGGGTATTACAGAATCGGTAATTTACTGTACACAGGAAGCGATCGACGTTGAAACTTATGCTGCACGCACACACATTGTCGGATGTGGGTAAAAACGCAACAATACTTCCAATATCACCGCACAATGATGAACCATGGAAGTGGTTTCACACTGTACTTGCGGTTCGCATCTCATAAGGTCGAAGTATCTGCATGAGGCGAGGGGGTACGCGACACGAAAAAAGAGACAACCACCCCACACGCAAAACAATCAGAATTACCTCAAAGCCAAGAGGGGCGGTATTTTCTGAAACAAAATCAGAAGAAATAAAAACAAAAAATCGTGATTGTTTCAACTTGTTTTTTAGCTCCTGGGAAAAAAAATGTGTGGTTTCGGCCCCCTGTATCTAGGTCAAAAGGGTGTGTTTGCAACACTTTTATTTTCGGATCCTCCCGCACGAGGCGCCCCTCGAATGGCCTTTTAAGTGAGCCCACCCCTGCTATCTTCGCACCGTATGCCACAAGTGCAACGGCGCTATCAAATACGTATGGATGGCGCGCACGAAAACGACCTCCCACCTGCGAGACGCCCCAGCCATCCAGAAACTCCACGTACCCTTCCCCGTGCGGTTGAGATATCGTCCGCACCGTCTTCTTTCTCTTGCGTCTCTTTTTTATCCTTGACTTTCTTTCTTTCTGCTTTGCAAGCTTTGTTTCTTCTTCCTCCTTAACCGTGTCATTGCCTTCCACAGCACCCCCCCCACCAACTTCCGGCAGTCCCCAGGCCATGCGCCGCGGTTTCCTGAAGTTGCTATCGTGCGTTGTTTCCTCTTCTCTTACCCCTGCCCCCGCTTCTAGTTCTCGCGCATTACCAACTCCACCATTTTCTATCTCTTCATTTTTAGCCTCTTCCGTTACCGCCGCGTTGTCCTTTTTTCTCCCCTCTGCCCCCTCTCCTCCTCCCTTGTCTTCTCTTTTTTTCTTGTCTGGTTGTCGCGCATTACTATTAGCTCCGCATTTTACTCCTTCTTCTTTACCATCCTCCGCCACAGCCACCTCGTCCTTGTCTTCCTCCCCTCCTTCTCCCATGTCCTGTCCGCTTTCCCTATCTAGTATACCTAGTATATCTAGTTGTCGCGTGTTATTGGCTCCGCACGCCACTCCCTCTTCTATTCCCTCGTTCCCTGCCGCCCCTATCCTCACCACCTGTTTTTTTTTCCCTTCCCCCCTATTTCTCTCTCCTTCCTCTTCTCCTCCTCCTTCCTCGTCTAGTTGTCGCACCTTGTTACCTTCGCCCTTTATCCCTTCTTTACTCCCCGCGACCTCAACCATATCGATATTTTCTTTCTCTCCTCCTCCTCCTCCTCCTCCTCCTCCTCCTCCTCCTCCTCCTCCTCCTCCTCCACCCCCTCCTCCTCCTCTTCCTTCTTCTTCTCCTCCTTTTCCTCCTCCTCTTCCTCTTCCTTCCTCTTCCTTATCTGCTTCGTCCTCGCTCTTGTCATAATGTCGAAAAAACGCTGCTCGTTGTGCTTCCTCATGCTTAAGCCCATCGTTGGAGAACGACGAGCTGTCGTCAGTTGATGATGATGGTGAACCATCGAACGAGGCTCGGGTCGTCTCCAGAGTGGAGCGGCCCCAGCAGCCGTGGAACAAGGCGCGACCGCCCGTGCGCACGTGAGGGCTCTCTTCGAGCTGAGTGAAGTGGAAGCCGGCTGTGTACACCGCCCTCGCCTGTTCGAACAGTTGTTCGTTAACAGGGGTAATTAAATGCTTAAGAGTCAAATCTTTAGAAGTTGGGTTGGGTTGGGTTGGGTTGGGTTGGGTTGGGTTGGGGTGGGTTAGGTTGGGTTGGGTTGGGTTGGGTTGGGTTGGGTTGGGTTGGGTTGGGTTGGGTTGGGTTGGGTTGGGTTGGGTTGGGTTGGGTTGGGTTGGGTTGGGTTGGGTTGGGTTGGGTTGGGTTGGGTTGGGTTGGGTTGGGTTGGGTTGGGTTGGGTTGGGGTTGGGTTGGGTTGGGGTAGGGTTGGGTTGGGTTGGGGTAGGGTTCAGCATCGCAGGTAGATGGGAGGGTTGGGTCGATGGGTGGGTGGGCTGGATCCACAAACACATGCACTATGTTAAGAGTGCAAAAAATCACCCCACACCAGCGTAATTCCAAGTCGTTTGTCCAACAAAAAATGTTGATGCAGCTCTCCAAATAATCCAGAGTTAAACGGAGAATGGGTCAGTTAAACGGATCGACATGAGCTTGAACGATCAGGCCGAGGACGTGTTTTCTCGTTTCACCTATTTAATCTTTGGATACAGTATGCCTCGTTGCTGTGGCTTGTACTTATATGTACACAGCATCACCGACTCTACCCCTCCAGCAAAAAAACTGAACGTTTTGTGGTGCACCAAGTCGATCCGTTCATCCTCCGGACAACTGCACGTTTTGTGGTGTGCCGAGCTTGATCCGCTTTGTCACACCTACCTGCGCTTTTTCGTCGAGAGACTCGGTGTAAGATGGTCCGGAGAAGAAACGCAAGATCCTCGATACCGATGGAGGGCAAGCCACGCTTGGCATTAGGCGCATCCAGGCCTTGGACAGAAACAAAAACACGCACAAAACATGGGGGCGGGCGGGAGTTCAGTTGAAAAGAAAAACGATGCGGGGTGGGTGGAAGGGCGTTTCGATTGTCCAACCGAACAAGGAAAAAACAAGCTGTTCCCGATTTTCTTGAGGAAAAAAAAACAAAAAAAAACATGCTTGATTTCAACGTTCACGGGTACCCGGAGTGTAGCCATTTTAGAATTGCAAAAAAAAGGTCTACTTCCACGTCGTTTCTAAAAAACAAACGTGGGTGAATTTCTGAATGGGTAAAACGAATAAGTACAAGTACTCGGTGATTTGATGTTTTTTTTTTTCTTGCAGACCTCCTTGGAGCGGTTGAGAGGCCTGATGGCCGGCCCGTATGTCGTCGTTTTCCACTTCAACTTCCGAGGATCTTTGGCAACCAAGCACCTGCGGGGAACAAGAATAACAACAAAAACAGGCAGCGGTGTGGGCACAGGGGGTCAAGTCAAACACGGCACGGCTACCTTCAATTTCCAATCTCAACATTGCGTCGCCTCTTTTTGTGTACGTATGTTCAAACACGAGACGACTATAACCTTCAATTCCAATCTCAACATTGCGTCGCCTCTTTTTGTGTACGTATGTTCAAACACGAGACGACTATAACCTTCAATTCCAATCTCAACACCGCACCGCCCTTTTTTTTTTTCTGTACGTGTGTACCGTTTACACGTTAAACCGTTGTTTGTCTACCTTTGACAGTCATTCGACGCTTTGTTTTGGTTTGTTTCATCCAGTACACCCAGTGCTCGTGCCGTTTTTTGTTCACCCTGAAAATATAAGAGCTCTCAGTGTGGTCACCAACTACTCTTTCTTCGTTCGTAAATGCCGGTATGCCGGCATTTTGTGGTGGTGCGCGTTCGGCGGGAAACTTCATCAATGCTCACGATCTCTCGACCATTCGGGCTCGTATTTCCTCCTCCATGATGATTCGGCGTCGCTGCTGCTTGATGGCATCCTCAAGCCTCGGCGGCACCGGGGGAACCCACGGCATGTTAGTGGGAGCCTTTATAGCCTTGACCAGCCGTAGTTTCACCGCAGCTCGAACAGCCTGGGGGGTGAGCATAGCCGGGGGATGTAATGTGACAAGGACTGCGGCCAATGACCTGGGGTTGGAATATTGATGAGGGATAGGATAAGATTACATCGGTAGTTATAATGGTACATATGCTGGGAAGGGAAATCGGGAAACGGTTGGCAGACGGTCATAGGAGATATACTGCTGCTTTTTCGGAAGGCTACTCGATTTATGTCGGCACGGCATCAACGCTATCTTATTGGAGGAAAAACATAGTTGAGGACGCGTCGGCGGCTAATGTTATCTACCTTTTCCACAACAACAACAACAACAACAACAACAACAACAACAACGACAACAACAACAACAACATCATCAGCAACAACAACAACAACAACAGCAATAACAACAAAAACAACAACAACACCAACAACAACAACACCTTTAGGGTCCTCCCTAGCGAACGCCAAGAAAACACGATTAGTTTCAATATCCTGGTATCACGATTCGCGAAAAATGAAAAGGCCAGTATACTTGGTCAGGGTCCGTCCATGGCCATTCTCTTAGTTCGTGAGGGATGATCCCAAGATGATTGTACGGGAACGGGCATGTTTGAGTGGGACCCTTTATGTCCTTGAGCACAATAGTCGTAGCTTCACCGCAGCCCGAACACCCGCAACGTGTCCATGGTTGCGAAAATGTGACACAGTAATGGTTGTGCAGGAACGGCGAAGGGTATGTCATACCCATACGCCGTTATTGTGCAGAGGGTAGCGGTATACCTTTAACGGGCACAACTCCCATGTGAAAAAAAGGCAGAACCGAGCTAGCCTGAGCCAGCCGTCGTTTCGCGAGCGACGACCAAAGCAGGCGTTCTACTTTTTTTTTTTTTTTCTTCCAACCTATTTTTTTTTCCAATTTTTCATCAACTTTTTCAATTTTGCTGGTGTTCCCGACTCCCACGGCGTGTGCGTTTTCTTCGCACTCGAATGTTGACGTGTGGAGGACTCTAACAACTGGGAGGGGGAAAGCATGACTAGCATGACTAGCATGACTCGCGTGTTTCCTGCCGTCCTCTGTCGTGTGGCCAATATAACCAACAAAATGTTGATGGTCGCCCCAGACTCAAACTTGAAATTTGCGCAACGCACATATTTTACTATTTAGACTATAGTGTTTAGCTCTGCTGCCGTCCACTGAATGTAATTGTTGGACTGGATGAGGATGAGGCCTTCCGGCCCGAAGCAGGACGGTGTCTCTCGGGATGCACGTCCGCACTGAGCCCTCAGCGCGACGGCACATCCCTGGAAACAAATTACGGCACAGAGTTGGATCCATTTTTGATTGGATGGATCCTGATTTTACCTGGTACGTGGCGACATTGGTGACATCTAGAGCCCGGAGGAGTGTCAGTCGTTGCGCGCGTTCGCGGGTCCAGTAGCGATACCTTCTCCGTGCGGTAGCTCGCCGCGCGAGATACCCCCTGGCGGAATAACATGATAGGGTAACACAGGTAGAGCAGGAACATGGAGGAACAACTCGGTTGGGAAAGGCTTAACTAAGAGAGAGCAGAGACGTGTTACACCTACTTAGAAGATTGTAACTTTGCCTCGTTGTTGAGCGATATAGCCCACCCTTTTTCGTTGAGAGATATTCAGTCTGATTTCTAACGTGGTATGGTAAGGTATCTGTTTAGATGAGCGTTCGTCTGCGACATGTATGAACACCCTTAGCTGGCAGTCGGCACACCCTAGAACAAAACGTCTAGGTTTCCGTTCGCTCGATCAAAGCAATCGAGAGAAAAAAAAACTGTCGAACGCGCCTTGGAAAAAATACATTTAAGGACAGCAACAAAACAAAATAAGAAAATAGAACGGAACGGGACAGGGATACATACGAAATCGGCAATATCCGGCATTTTTCTTTTTCTTTTCTCGTTTCTCGTCCCCGAGACGTAACCGGACTTAGTCACCTCGCCCCCGTGTATGTTATGCCTTCCTTATTCACGTTAGAACTGCACTCATCTTGTCTTGGGCGAACAAGTTACTTGAAAAATTATGTAGGATAACCGTATGCAAGCCTTTAAAAGAGGTACGTTGATGCAATACTTTGAGGTCGACACTCCCACCCTCACCCACGCTCCCCTCCCCCACCCCCACACTCAACACCCCTTCCCAACCCTAATCCCCATCCCCATCCCGATCCCCACCTCCACCCCAACACTGAACCCCAGCTCCACCCCCACCCCCATCCACACCCCCACCCCCACCCCCACGTCCACCCCCATCCCCACCCACGCCCCCTTCCTCACACTCACACCCACACCCCCACCCCGATCCCCATCCCCATTCCCACTCCAACACCGAACCCCACCTCCACCCCCACTCCTATTCCAACCCCCACCCACACCCACACCCACACCCACACCCACGTTGCCACTCCCCCCCGCCTCCACCCCCACGCCCACCCCCACCCCCACCCCCATCCCTACCCCCACCTCCGCCCCCTTCCCCACCCCAACACCAAACCCCACTTCCACCCCCACCCCCACCTCCGCGTCCTTCCTCACAATCAGACTCCCACCCCCATCCCCATCGCCACTCCCACCCCAACACCCCCACCTCACACCCCTACCACACCTCGCCCGACCTAGCAAGGGGGTGGGTAGCACGCAAGCGTGGCCCTCACCGAATCCTTCGCTGTATCGCAACGGCAGCCAGGTAAGGTCGCCACCACTCCCTCTCTCGCTCCGCCCAGGCAAGCAGGGCTTCCCTCAAGACCGCGAGCTCCTCGGCTGTGTGTTGAGGTATCTCCTTGCGGTTGATCTGTCGCATCACACACGGGAGCGAGTTTTGTTCGAACGAAGAGGAGGAATAGGAAGCGATGAAAGAGACGAGCGTGATTGTTTTGTCCGCTGGGAGGGAGGGGGTGCGGAGGAGGCGGCGGGGGAGGGGGGGATGAAGGGGAGTGGGGGAGGGGCGTACTTTTTTTCATGATTTATTTTTCTTTTTACCGTTGGCCACGCGTCTCTTTCGAGTCGGAGCACCTTCCATGCTCCTCACAATAGACACACCTCCAACATTTCGGCGCTCATCACATGTTTTTTCCATATATTACGTAAAATAATTTTGCTTATCTTTTCTCCTTCTTTCGCCTTTTGAGGAACCATCTAAGGGGGGGGCGGCGGCGACGGGGGCTGGGGGGGAAGGAGGGCTCGTGCCGACGCTGTTGAGATCCCGTCATCAACCAACTTACTCGTGCAAGACATGAACTGGTTTCCGATTATCTTCTTTTGGTGTGACCACGACGCTTGCTCGCCGCAGACGAAGAAGGATCAAGCGAAAACCTACCACCCAGCTTGATGCGCTCGTCTCGCAAGAGAGCAGTCTTGGGCAAAAAGAAGTGATGATAACGCTGCTAAATAGTGTGCCCTTTGGGGTCTGAGGCGTGCCACGATAGAAGTGCACATTTTTTGTTCCGAGGCTCTTCACCACCAAGAACTTATTTAGGGAAAATAAAAAAAAAGGCAAAATGATACCCGATGAACAGTCCCATGGCCTAGGTACTCAACTTAAATAATTGGCCAAAAAAAAATGGCGCCAAATTCAGACGGTTTTAACGCCTGTGCAACTGGAAAATTTACTTGAAGGTAGTATGGGGGGGGGAGGGGGTTGGGGCTCTAAAGGAGCACCGTCACTCTGGGAAAAACGTTTTTAGGCCAAAAGCGTTACCTCTATTGTTGGGCGTGTGTTCCACACATACATCGTGAATCCCTGTGTTGTGATCAAGGTTTTTGTACATGGTACACATCACTATCGTGGTACCGCCGTGCCCACTTTTGTGATATCGTCTTGACGTCCGGAAGCTCGTCCTGCGGTACGAAACCTTTTTATGGTACACGCCTTGAAATAATGTCATGGCCTGTGTAAAAAAGGTGCACGAATTACGGTACATACTCTCTAGTACCTTCGTCGTGTTCGTGGTTTGTACAAAGGTACGCGCCTTTATGGTGCATGCCGTTTGTCATGTTCATTTGTCTGCAAAAGGTACACGTGTTTACGGTGCAATGCAGATAGTACCTTTTATCATGTTCATGGTTTGTACAGGGTACACACCTTTTAAGGCGCCTACCTTTATCATATCCATGGTCTGTAAAAGGTACACAAAGTTTTGGTACATACAGTACCTTGATCATGTTCATGGTTTGCACACAAGTTACACACCTTTACGGTGCATACCTTTATCATGTTCATGGTTTGCACAAGGTGCACACCATTTATGGTGCATACACACCTTTACGGTGCATACCTCTATCGTGTCCGCTGTCGGAAAAAATTTTCACCACCTTTATCATGTTGACGTCCGGAAGATCTTCTTTCCCGTCCACTTGGGTTAGCAGCGGGACGTACACCACGCGCCCCGTTCCGTCGTCAAGCTTAACCTATAAGTAAACCAAGAGAGGATGATGATCGAGAAAACGCACGAAAAAGGAGGAGTGATGCACGGCGTGGTTTTTTTTTGCGGTTTTATTAAAAAGTTTGTTAGGAAACAACGGAGTTGTCCCACGGTGGGTAGGGGTGCAGCGGAAGTTTGTTAGTTCCTAACGTCTAACACGAGGAGTTATTAAAAGCTCAATATCAACACCATCATCATCACCCGAAGCATTGTCTTCGAATGGCGTTCGTTTTGCGCAATCCGTGCAAGACTTTCTAATTTTGACTCCCCCCCAAAAATGGGGACCCGTACCGTTCGAAACAGATGGAGCATGATTTAACGTTGATTTTGTGTGCGCCCTAGGTACATACTACAGTTGCTGGTGATTGGAACATGGAACAAGCAGTACCGTAGTATCATACATATATTTTACGATGAACGCTGCTGGTCTTGCAAGGAGCAGTTATCAAAACATCAAACGACTGACGGTGCTTCTAAGCGGACTAAAAAATAGGCTAAACCCGCGTTGATTTACCGCACCCGCTTGTCCTTCGCCTCGTGCACGCCACGATACTGTAAAAAAATCAAAAAAAAGTCTGGGTGAGACGACGACCCCAGCCCGGTAGCCGATGAAGAGTATAAGAAGCGATGAAAGTATGGGTAGGCCCACCGGCTGGGGAAGGAGGCCTCATCTAATCCAATACTTGCTTTAAATGGTCGGTGAAGCCGCAGAAGAATACTGCGGTATTCTTTAGCTCTGTTACCGATCGTTTCATTTAAGTATTGGATTGGATGAGGCTTCCTGCTCCCGCAGAAGGTCCTCACCTGTGGATACACCACCCGCGCTGAAGGTGCCTTCGGTCGAAGTGCCCTCAGCGCAGCAGTATTCCCCAAGGGAAATGAACACAAATTTTAAAAGAATACCCAGTGTAGGGTGGGTGGGATAGTCTTAACTTTTCCGCGACCTCATAAATATCGTGGGTGGGACGAGGACTCAAAAACTCACTTCTGCGACCTCTCGACAAGGGTCCCTTGCGTCGACGTGAAGCACGCGGCCGGTGAAGCCGCAGAACTCGTGGTCGCGATCAAGGATCTGAACCGCATCGCCCCGCTCAACGCGCTTCCGCTGCAGGTTCGAAAGTTTGCGAGCCCGGATGTAGTCTCGGCGTCGGTACGCATCACGCCCGCCGACCCTGTCATTAAGAGTTGGAAGATCCGTTGGAGTTGGAAAATATTATCCGTTCGGGTTTGAAATATGGTTCGTTCAAGTCGAAAGATCGGATAAAGTTGAAAGGTCAGTTAGAAGAATTGAAACATCTATCGAGTTGAAAGATCCGTTAAGGTTGAAAGATCTGTTAAGGTTGAAAGATCCGTTAAAGTTGAAAGGTCCGTTAAAGTTGAGCTATCGTTTGAGTTGAAATATTCGTTAGAGTTGAAAGATCGTTGAAATATCTGTTAGTGTTGCAATATCCGGCCGAGTTGAGAAACAGTTCGGGTTGATTTATCTGTTTGAGGTAAAAATAAAACGAGTTGAAAGATCAGTTGGATTTGAAAGGACACTAGAGTTGAAATATCAATTAGGGCTGAAAGATGGTTAGTAGAGTTGAAAGATCGTTAAGAGTTGAAAGATTGCCGAAGAGTTGAAAATATTGCTAAAAATTGAAAGATCGCTAAGAACTGAAAGGTCGTTAGAGTTGAAAAATCCGTTCGAGTTGAAAGATTGTTAGTAGAGTTGAAAGATCGTTCATAGTTGAAATATAGTTAAAGAGTTGAAAGATCGCTAAAGTGGAGCTGAAACATCGTCGGAGTTGAAACATTCTATTGGTTATATAGCACTAGCTACTAGACCGCACGTCACTTCTGACTGTGTGATTTAGTGGATAGTGTTCCATAACCAACCGAATGTGTGCCTTGCAGCTCGTAGCACCAATCTCGCCAGCATTGATCTCCGGAGACCTCCCCTTGCCATTGGACGAGTGCTACTTAGTCCTCGAAGAGGAACGGGCTTACCCGTCGTGCGGACAGTGCTGGGGCGGTGAGGTTACCGACCGGCAGTCAAATAGATAATGTTTAACGCACCACTCGAGCATCCAGGTGGGCATCATACAGGTCATCCGTACACTCGAGTGCACCCATGCAGACATCATAAAGGTCATCCATAAAGAATCAAATAGAAAAAAAGGAGAGACGAGCGGTCGCACCACCATAACACATACCCCGACAACCCAATATCCCGCTACTATGAAACCAAAATTACTATTGGAACTCTCTAATATAATCAAATCGTTGTCATTGCTGTATCATATCCAAGAACAATCAACACATCCGTTGGAGTTGAAAAAGCGTTAGAGTACAAAGATGCGTCGGAATTGAACGACCCGTTCGAGTGGAAAGATCCGCTATAGTTGAAAGATCGTTGTATAGAGTTGAAACGTTTCGTTAGAACCAATTGAAACTTAATGAGCTGGGTTAGGCAGGGACGTGCACCTACACATGCTACTGAAAATGTTTGCAGTGTTTTGGCGATACGGTGTTAGCTTCTCTAAACCACTACAATGTTTGCGGCATTCTGGTGCGTGCAGTTCGTTCGATTTACGAAGCATATTTACTTACGATCTGCCAGTACGATATTTTTCAGCCTCCTGGTAATCTGACCCCAATACCACGAACAACAACATGGGTCGTGGTTGTTTGTTTGTGCACTACTGTTTCTATGCGCTCCCTTCCAGTGAATGATAAGCATTCGATAACTTCAAGAACGAGAGCTCTAGAGGGAATGAACTCGACCAACCATCGCGCATGTTGTTCTTTCACGCCACCTCCTGTTTCGTTACTGACATTCTTGTTCTCCCCGCGAGACTCAACACAAGATGCGAATGATATGATGCGAACGACCAAGCTACGCTACGATAGAGGTTGTGCTTTATTTTGGAAGCCTCACCCTTCTACTGGCATTCTTGTTCTCCCTAAGAGACTCAAAACAACATGCGAATTACACGATTCGAACGACCAACCCACGTTACCATTGAGGTTGCGTTGTTTTACTGACATTCTTGTTCTCCCGCTAGATTCAACACAAGATGCGAAGTATATGATGTGAACGACCAAGCTACGCTACGATAGAGGTTGCGCGTTTTTTTATAAGCCTCACTCTTTTACTGGCATTCTTGTTCTCCCTGAGAGACTCAAAAACAACATGCGAATTACACGATTCGAACGACCGAAGCCACGTTACCATGGAGATTGCGTGTTTTTTAACAACACAGTTTTTTTTTATTTGAATGGGGGCTCCTTCTCAACCGAGGAAGAGACACTCAAAACATAAATTGGATCCCGACACGTGAAACGATAACAAAGGTAGCATTCGTTTTTTGGGGAAAAAAAAAATTTTCTGAATGACAGAAATCGCCCGAATTTTCGATTCGTTTCAAGACTTGTTTCGCGATATGATTTCTTTTGGTATTATCTACGAAGCCATGGCCTTTTTGTTCGTCGGGATTCACGTCCATTTGTTCTTTTGGGGGAACAAAAAAAAACACTTCTCAAAGTGAAGCGTCCAAACGAAAAAACAAGCAAACGATACTTTATGTTAACCCCATGAGACCGACCGATGTATCGGGCTTAACACATGCAGATGGGCTGCATTTGCTTATTTTGTGCAATAGCTTGTCCCCTTTTTATACCGAAAGCTATATCATACAGACGCTCTCCTTAAGGTGGGGAAGAGTACTCAAAAACATCTTCAGCAATTTTTTTCCACGGATCACGACCCGGCCCGCAGGCTGGGTCGGGAGGTGTTCAACAACTCGTGGGTCGAATCGAGTCTGGTCAGGAGGTGTTTTGAAATATCACGGATCCGGTCGAGTCGGGGGATCGGGTCCGGTCAGGAGGTTTTCTACTCTCACGGGTCGGGCCGGGTCATCCTGACCCGATCTGAAACCCGCGAGGAATTATCCGACACATGACAAGCCAAATACGGTGCTATTTATACTCCTACCGTACAACGCGTCAGGTCTATGCCCGAACCAGAGGGGGGAGGTGTGGGGGGGGGGAGCGGGGGCGGACCTGAATGCCTCCCTGTTCATCTCCAACTCCTCGAGGGCGAGCCGCGCGTCCTGCTTCAAGTCCTTGATCTGGACCCTCAGAGACGTGGTGAAACCCATAAGGTCCGCCCCGGCTTTTCTTAAAATGCGGATGGCCGGTCTTTGGGAGCGACGGTGCCTCAGCCCCGCCAGCCGAAGGAAAAGGGCTTGGCGCTGCCGGCCTAGGTGGACGTAAGACATACGCTCTAAGAAAACGTTGAAAAAGGGGAGAGAGATGAACACGGAGAAGAGGACAGCCAAAGAGGGAAACACCAAAAAGAAGGAGAGAAGAAAATTAGAGGGGGACGCATGCGTGACGACCTCCAAGGGGATGCAGGATTTGCGCTCTAAGACAACATGGGTAACGGGAAGATTTTTTAAAAGAGGGAGAGGGAGATGCATGCATGTATGTATGCATGCATGCATGCGTTTTTTTTTTTTTTGCTGTGTTCCGTTGATTGTACAGAGAGACGGAGAGGATGTGCGTTCTGAAATTAAAAGGGGGGAGACGAAAGAGAGAAAAAGAGGAATATGCCCGTGTGATGCAAGCGGATGTAGGATAGGATGTGCGGTCTAAAACGAAAGGCAGGGTATATATAAAAATAACGGGAGACGCATGCATGCGTTATTGAGGCATTATGTTCTCTGTACCGAAAGGCGGGAGTTCAACAAACGTACATGTGATCTACATTTTGTTGAAAGCAATCATGGGGTAAGCGAGGTGATACACGTGCGGTAAGAATCACGTTGCTTGAGAGCGATCACACTTCGCGAGGTGTATGTGGCTGGGTGGGACCAGATAAAAAACAAAAGCAGAGTCATAGCAATGTGTGCTTTGCAGAAGCATAGCCTCGCGCGGCGAGTTCCTCGAGCAGCCTCGAATGTCGCAAGCGCGGGTACGTCATTCGTCAGCCTTGGCTACGCCTGAAGACCATACTATAGTGTGGTTC
Organism: Undaria pinnatifida; assembly: GCA_012845835.1. Taxonomy (NCBI): domain Eukaryota; class Phaeophyceae; order Laminariales; family Alariaceae; genus Undaria; species Undaria pinnatifida. The sequence goes on from JABAKD010000030.1 coordinate 8,489,093, forward strand.
AAAACGTGCCACACTGCAGTATGACATATAATAGTGGCGATGATGCAGCAAGCTAATTCGCCTTGGTCCCTAGAGCATAATCAGCGCATTTTCGAGTACAGTTCGGTGGCGACATATATAGCCAGGACGAAGCTAAAGCAGGGAAAGCGACAAAGAAAGGAACAGACCGTTGGTGGCGTGACTTTAAAACGAGGCTAGGTAGTGGACGAGAGAGAACGGTGGCCTTAAACGCAATAACGGCGAGATATTTTTCACACATCGTATCATACCTCTGTGTCAATTCTCCGCAGCCAAATTCATTAGGGAAAACCCTTTTTGTTCCCTGGACTAAGATACCCGATTTCTAAACACAGCGCATCAGCAGCGTACGCAGCTACACAGAGGCTAGGTTAAGGGGCGAAGAGAAGAACAACCTGTCCATGACGTAGATAGGCAAAGGTCAAAGGACGAAGAGATGAGAGGGAACGACCACTTCAAAAGGAAAAAGGCGAGACACTTTTCGTATTTTTCACACCTTACCTCTGTGTCGATTCCTCGCGGCCAGACTGTGCCGAGCTCCGCGGAAGCGAATCATACACTGGATCGCAGTCGCTGCACGTCTCCGGCGGTTTTCCTCTTTTATTTCTTTCACGCAGACGCGAGCCATGTAGCCCCGATACGTCACCTGGTTTTCGCACCGCAGCGCCAATCGAGAGGGTCAATAAACACGGGATACCGGTTGTACCGGCTACAAAAGAAAAAAAATAATGTGAGTGCTGATTTTGTTTTTGGCGTTGACCATAATATTTGACTGAATGGGTTGCCGGCTCCAAATAGACAACTTCTTTGTTTGGTATTACGGTATTCGTCCATCTGCGTGATCATCGTAGCTATTGACGTTTTTGATGTCCGTGCATCTATGGTTTGATCGTGTTTAGTAATAAAATTACTGTGATATTGCACGTTGATGGATATGAATATTCAGCCTGCCATTATTCTAGAATAGAGGTAGCCTACGCGCATAGGTTTCTTGTGAAAAAATATTTCGTTCTCTACTTTCTGGGGATGTTTTGTCGATGATCGACGCTGAAAAGCTCATCATGGTGCACAGTGTCACCCATGGCGAATACTAATAGCAAAATAGATAACAATCACAACGCAGAAACACTAGTTATTGCCGTTTCCCATCGCTCTTTTTCGAGCCGCTCATGTCACAGAACCTGAATAAGAAGCGCGGCTTTTCGCTCGTTCTTCCTTAGAGCTGCTAGCCGCCTCTTCGCCTCCTCGTGCGTCAGAAGCGCCTCCTCTCTCTCCGCGAACCTTCTCCCCGCCTAGACAAAAAGTTGACGCGACAAACGAGGGCACAGTGGTCAGTTTGGGACGAGAAGGAGACGCGGCGGCTAACGACGACACCGCCTTTATAACTGCACGTATCCACGTGTTTTTCGGGAACAAATGAGACATGGCACCATCAGTGTGGGCTTTTCTTCAGTATCCAGCGAAAATAGAGAGACTAAAGGGTAATAGTTATCGCGTGTTTTTTTTCCCCCAGCTTGGACAAGCATCCTCGCTAACACATCTGCATAGAGCTGGAGCTGAGCATCACGAAACACGAACGTTATTGCAGACGCTGTACGTAACAACAGCATGATGTGCGAACTGGGGGAGAGTGACTGATCGCCCCCACTAGCGACATTGACCTCCGTGACTGGTTTGTTCCTGCTGTAAATATTATGACGTAGCTTCGTTCGTACGCGGTTAGGGGTCAAAGACGCCTCTATGCTGCGACCAGCCAGGAACTCTCACCCCAGGCAGGGTTACTGCTCCCGCTTTGATTATCTGGCCACCAACAACGCGGCACCTCGTCGCAGAGAGTTAGGTTCCCGGAAAGGGGGCGCCCTGCTGACGTCCCCTCTTTTTTCCGGTTCCAGATTCCAATGATTGGTGCTATCACGAGCGAATGACGCATGCAGTTCTTTTTTTTCTGAGGTTCCCCCGCTTGAGGATCCTTAAACAAAATACAAAAAACGAATTGGGAGCGAAGACAAAAAACCTGCTCCAGTAGACCAGATGGACAAAATGATGGATAAAATGATCGACAATCCCCCGGCCTAGTGTATACCACGAAAATCGTGCAGAAACAGAGCGAAAAATTCCGACGATTTTTTGGGTTAAGAAGACCGTTTGCGGCGAAAAAAAAGTGCTGCCTCTATCGTGGCGACGCGTCGAACGCCGACCTCCCAGTGTAAACCCGCGCATAACAGTTGGGGACCCCTCTTTCGAAAACGAATACAATACCGCCTGGCAAAGGTATGCAACGCCATTTTTTGTTTGCTGAGGCTCCCGACTCGATAAACTACTCTATACCTGTACCCCTCTCCCAGGGACTGATTTGGAGATTATTAGGTAGAAGTGAAAAGTGCAACTCGATGAACAATCTCATCGTGCCTTCAATCTCATCGTGCCTTGAGGTACAAAAAGAACAAAAAAAACAACAACAAAACGAAATTTCTTCCCAGCGACATGGGGTTTCAATCAAGGATCTGCCTAAATTCAGAAGAAAAAAAAAATACGAAAAAGAGCTCTTATTGCCTCTATTGTATTAGGCATCCCATTGATGAAGCTTTTGATAGAGCTTATAATATAGGTCTTGATATAGATTTTACGTGCGCTGCGCCCGCCGACCGACATCAAATTGTATCAACCAATGCATAAAAGTCCACGACGATTTACGTACAAAGTATCCTGCAGCGCGAGTTCCCGGCGACAGTTATACAATTTGTTAGTTACAGAGGAAAACACACGAAAAAATAATCGCGACATGTTCGTACCGCATCCAATTTCTGTTCCCGCCTCCTTTCTCTGGCGAGCTTCCGACCCTTGTAGCCCAGCACGACCCTCCCGATCGTGCTGAGAGCCCGGTGGTACTCCATTAGCCGCCGGCTCTCTCTGTCTGCTACGACCATGGCGTCCGTTTCTGCTTCTTCTTTGACCATGTCGCGAATGTGCTTGTACCTGAACCAGCACACAGACGATGGACAAAATGTACATTATTAAAGCGCATGTCATATTAAAAAAAACGGAATCACAGAGACACCTAAGAAGAGTGGAATACTGCCGTTCGCTGTCGTAAATGGGTTCTTTTTGTGTTCGGGGTTATTGGAACACTCAACGTTGCTCACCGATCCCGGATCCCGGTAGCCATAACAAATAAAGCCACAATGGTGAGCAAGATCTATGAAGGTTGACAACAGCGTGGTGATCACGTGTACGTCGTGCTTCGCCAAGACTTCGTAGTCACGAAGGATAAGCTGACCATGCATATAAACGTGTGTGTGTTCGTCCTAGAGAGAAAGGCCTCGAACATCTGCGGGAAACGGCGTGCCATGTTTGTTTTTCACGGCCATGGGTAAACAGTTAGTGTGAGTCTTCCGGGTGTGTCATGGCCCATAGGATTCCAACTCCATTACACACGAGAACATATATATACCTACTTCCAGCTTAACAGTCGGTCTGATCCATCTGCTGCCATTGTTCCACCCTTTCGGTACGTAATCTACAATATTTCGTAGGAGATGGTGAAATTTAAATTAATCCAGGGCTTTTTCACGGGTCAGATAACTTCTCGCGAGTCGGGTGTGATCATTGCCCTGACCCGGCCCGACACGTGATAGCCACCCCCAAAAAAAAACTCCGGACCCAACCCGATTCGACATTTCGAATACCTACTGGCCCTACCCGATTCGACCTGCGAGAACTTGAAACACCTCCTGACCTCACTCGCCGGTCGGATATTGACCCGCGAAAAGAAAGCTCTGAAATAATGGGTACTGTCTATCGAGTCGCTGATCATGTTTGTTGGCACGACGGAGACGATGAAACGTTACAGCATTCAATATTTATATTTATGTCATTTTATATTTATGTATATAACATTGAGCAGTACTGGTCGCTCAGACGACGGCTGCTTGGTGTAAGCAGTTGCTTGCTGTCCGCCTGATTCCTTATGACAAGAAGGGGGCGGCGTCATCTCATTCAGGCTGGCGAAAACGCCTGCCTGCCAGGAAATGAAGGAACACATGCTATATATGTATAAATCGTAACGCCGCAAAGGGGGGAGAGGGGATGCCATCACAACAAAACCACACTTCACCCGCCGAAAAAAAAGCGCGAACTTCTATCCCACAAAACATGCACCATATACCACGTGCATATGCATACCACAACCAACAAACCACTCCACAAAAAACACAACACAACGCGAAACAACACAGCACAGCACGACACAACACAACATAACACAACACAACACAACTACCACACCGCAAAATTAGACAACCTTGAGGACATACCGCCGCAGCAGAGGCGCATCCTTTAGATTTTGCCTTCTGAGGCTTCTCGCTCGAGGAAAAACAAAAAAAAGGCTGTACGAATGTACCCGATTAACTATCCCATGACCTACTGCTACCGTAGGCATGCTGAAAAAACAAGAATGAAATTCAGACAATTTTGGGCTAATGTTACAAGGCTTAGTTTTGGTAAGCTATTGGTTAACCTTTTGCAAGTGGTCGAACGGACTAATACCCCACAAATACCTTAACTAATGGCGTCGTCGACAAACCATGGGGTTTTCGGGTCGTGGGTTCGAGTCCCACATTCACCACAATACACATTTTCAGACTTTCCCCATGTCGAACTTGAAAAATACTCTCCCCGGTATACCCAGGAAGTGAAACGGCTTGGATATTGACAGGTCCGCCCGTATATCCGGCCAACCTGCTATCCCGCCGTTTCAGGGGGGGAGAGTGTTGTAAGGCTTAGTTTTAGTTTGGGTAAGCTATTGGTTAACTTTTTGCAAGTGGTCAAACGAACTAATACCCCACTAATGCCTTAACATTAAGGCGCCTATCGTTCAGATTTTTTTTTCGGCCAAAAATTGATACCCTCTATTATTGTGGCCTTGGTGCGCGGACTCTTTTCCGAGGCTCCTAACCACTTGAGTTTTTTTTTTGTTTTTGTTTTTCAAGTAAAACTGAAAGGGCAACCCCATGAAGAAAAAAACACGTGACCCATGCGTACACAACGACAACAACAAAAAAAAGCCGAAGATTCTGGGTTAAGGACCCCCCCCCCCGTTTTGCCAAAAAACGGTATACCTTAGTGCTTCTGCCGAAGGTATCACGCACGCAGCTTGCAAAAGACAGGGGAGTTTCGAGCAAAATCTTTTGATGAGACAGACGAGGTGTTATCAGGTATTATTACTATCTGCTCTAGAAAACAAAACACACACAAATCACAAACAAACCAACAAACAAACAAAAAACCCTGTTACGTGCCTCAAGTGCTTGGCGAACACCCTCCTGGCTTTCCTCGCCCTGAAAAACGCCTGCACTTTTACGGCCGCCCACTGCCGGTTAGCCCTTTGGGCGTCATACCAATTCCTCGCCGACAGCCCTCGCCAAGCTGTCTGCACAGCCACGGCCGCTGGGGTCCACTCTTCTGGATAATCCACCACCGCCACCACGACGCTGCTGACGTCGAAAGCTGTCGTCGTTCCCTGCTGTTGTTGCTCTGCATCCTTGTCTGTCACGCCTGCTCTGACTCTCACTGCCTCGAGACTTGACTCTGTGCCGCCGCCGCCGAGGGGACGCTGGTCGAGCGCCCAAGAGGAACTTTCTGCAGCCGCTTGTTCTGAGGCGGACTCCTACATGTAGGTCGAGGCGGGGCGGGGGGAAGGGGATTCATGGTAAAAAATGAAAAACGAACGACCGCGGCGTGTCACGGAATCATACGGAGGTGCAAAAGCGAAAGCAGGAAACAACCGTGGTGATTATGTTTCTTCCGCATCTTTTTGTGTTAATCGTGACGCAGCGCTCGTCCGGTGGGTGGGTGGGTGGGTGGGTGGGTGGGTGGGTGGGTGAGTGGGTGGGTGGGTGGGTGGGTGGGTGGATGGGTGGGTGGGTAGGTGGGTGGGTGGATGGGTGGGTGGGTGGTCGTGTGAACCGCGTCCGCGTGTCCGCGTGGATGGGGTGAAAAACTCATAGCGAGTTTTTTCATTAAATCAGAACGAACCCGACTGGACCGTGTTTATTCCACGCTAACGCGAGTTTCTAATGTTGCCCTCGCCAAACAAATCATGGATCCGCTTTCGGGTTGCGTTAAGCGTCCGCCCAACTTAACAGCGCACACAAGTTGGCTACAATTACGTATATATGTCCTGCTAAGTGATCCTTCCATCTCTCTGTAGTGCGATAGGGATTGCACTTTTTGGGGCAAATGCTTCTTCTAACCGGTCAAGCTCTTTCTCTGGGAAACTCTCGGTTAGTACTACTGTATGATAATTTCACGGGTATATTTTTTCAGGACTAGCGCATAGAAGCGTTGGGCCCAGTTGCGCGAACGAACGCCTTCGAAGCCATGTTTCGGGGGCGAGACATTGAGCATCCTCATGCTCAGGAACCTAAAAAACTTCCTTAGAATCTGCTCCACCCCTAGCACAAGTTGCTAGCGACAGCTAGCTGTGCTGCCAGCATCTTTTCTGGACGTATTTCAGCACAAGAAACACTCGCAAAAGCAAAACAAAAAAAAAATGTATACGAGAAAAAAAGTTAACCAGGAGCAATCATCGGTGCTGCTCGTCAGCACAAAGACGGCAACAACACCGGCAACAAAGCTTAACGGTTCTAGCAAAAACCTTTCTCTCCGTTATCGGGACGAAACACTTCGAGAATTCGCCCCTAGACCATGTTAGGAGTTGGGAAAAGAGGTTTATGATTATATATATATCGTCCCTCCCTCCTTTCTGTTCCCTTCCCTTCCCTCTCTGCTCTGTCTCACCCCCTCTGCTTGATGGATATCTGCTGGGTGCGGCAGCTTCGTTCCGTCGGTGCCATCGTCTGCTACATCTACGATGTATTTGGGGGACGATTCCGGTCCGTCGGTGGCGGCCAACACCTGCGCGAGAAAAAAAAGCCGTTGTGAAAAAAGTGTTGTTTCTGTTATTGTCACAGCGGTGTGGGGGAGAAAACACACTGAAAAAAAATCCTCGTTTGATTTATTTGCCTTTCTGTAGGCTCAACAGTACTATTCATATCAATAGGAACTTCCGGAGTGCAAGAAATTCCGCATCATTCTTCCACGATGCGTTCGTGTCGCAGGCAGCGTTTAGGTCTGCCGGCATCTGTACAACCCATCAGGCTTATTGTATGCATCCAACTACCCGAAATATACGGCCGGCTAATAACACGCTACACGTGGCGGGTTGAGCGTGAAGCATGAGCCCACGGGGACGAACTTTGACTATTAGCCGGGTCTCCACCTCGATAGTAACACTCGCATGGACGGTTAGCGGCAAGGTTGAGACTGCTATATACTACGCAGGTCGCGCCAAACGCTGACTCGCACCGACCGTCGAGTGGACGACTAGCGGCGAGGTCGAAGGACCAGTGTTGCTGATTCCCGTTGATTTCAATTATCTCCCCTGGCAATATCTAACCAAAGTAGTCTACTATAGGGTTCTGCGTGACTTGGCCAAAGCTACTATTGTTTCGTAAAGTGTTTAGCCATTTCCATTGCTTCAATTCGTTTCTCCAGCAAGCTCCAACAACACCAGTAGTCTACTATAGAGTTATGCACGATTTGTTCAAGATCAACGCTACGGTACGGCATTGTACTATCATACCCCCCCTTTTCTCGCTACCCGCTGGTGTTCACTATCATGCCATCATACTATCGTACTCGCACGAGTGCCTCTGAACTTCACTCACGAAAATACGTCAGGCGATTTGTTTGACTTGTTTGGCGCAGCGTCGCTAACCATCCGATTGCGGAGTCATATCTTAAAATGAAAACAGCACGAATGAACGAAAGACCATGACCGCAAGGAACAGGGGGGTCACTCGCGCGAGCGAGTGACTCCGACCCGCTGCAAAAAAAACGGCAAAAAAAAAAGAAGCAAACTCCTACCGTAACATTTTTCTCCAAAACTGTTACTATTAATACTATTAATAGAGGGCCTTGCCATTTCCGTTGCCCCAATTCGTTCCTCTGGCAAGCTCTAGCAACAGCAGGGTTCTACTATAGGGTTAGCATGATTTGGTCAAAACTATTACTATCACTAGTACTATTATTAGTATTTGGGTGTTTTCTTTTTGCCATTTCCGACCTCGGTTGGGTTGGAAGGAACGTTAAAAAAAAAAAAAAAATCGAAACCGACGAGCCTTCATAACTCAAGACCAATCAGCCAACGGACGAACGAACGAGAACATTAGGCTGAAAATGGAAAACAAAATGGTGAGGAAAAACAAAACATTATTACCTAATTTTTTTGCTGACTTTTCGTGGTCTGGGATTGGCGTTACACTGTGACGCTCGACGGTTTCAGTACTATTATTAGTGTATATATAAAGCTTCCCCAAGTGAGAAACAGGCCTCAGAAAATATCAGGTGCTATAGTTTTCCGTGTCGTCGCACGAATCGGTCGGAAGTCAGTGCTTCAGTTTGTTCCTAGGACAAGTTCTAGCAACAATAGAACCTACTTCCATGGGTGCACCGTCCATCGCCGTAAGCTGGCGCTGCTGGTGCTGCTCCTCCTCCTGAGGTTCGTTGGGCGTACTCTCGATTTTAGCCCCCGCTCGGGCGGTGATGGTGTCTCCTTGTGTCCTCCTCCCTGGGGAAGCCGCCGTAACTCCCACCCAAGCGGCGAATACCCTGAAAATACATCCGAAGAGACAAGACGCGACTCGTTTTCAGCGGGGAGGGGTTGTTGGTGTGCTCAACATCATCCTTTTACAATCGGGAAGAAAGTATCTCACAGTAACTCCAAGTAGGGCGTGTCTCCAAAGGCGTGAACCTGTTTTTTTTCGAGACCACAGAAGTTGACCCTCCTCGCGCTGAACAGTTTTTTGTTTTGTTTTGGGCGGTGCAGCAGGAGTTTTTGTTGTCGAAACCTTGGTGCGTTTTCGAGCGCGCAAGCTGCTGTCTGAAGCACACCGGGGAAGACCCTTCTCCATAGCTTTTCGGCTACCAGTTTCCTTTCCCAAAAATACATCAGGTCATACTTCCGATGATTGAGTCAAAGTCTTCGACTACAATAATAGCAAGTTCGGTAAACGACAACGCCCAAACAGCACACGTGTTGTGTAAAACGTGTCCACAAAAGGTCATTCTGCACAGCTTCAGGCACCAAATGTCAACGTTCTTTGAAAAAAGGACCGGGTACAGTACCAAACGATTGAATCAAGTTGCTCGACTAGCCGCAATAGTAGTAGCTCAGCTCCGTCGACAACGCCCCCCACCATAAATGGCGCGATTATGCACCCTTTTTGACTATTGCCAAAAACATCCCCACACTACTTGAGCCCTGCCACTGTTGGGGTTTGCACTTCTTGGGCCGGGCGTTCCTGACCGGAGGTCGAACTCCTCAAGCGAGGAACTACCTGTTATTCTGATAATTCCACGAGTACATTTGTTTAAGCACTAGCGCATAGAAAGGGTTGGCCGGGTTGCGCGAGCGAACGCCTTCAAAGTCATGTTTCGGGCGCTGAGATATTGAGCTCGTCACATTAGGAGCTCAGAAAATTCTAAGAATCTGCTGCATCCCTACTGTGGGATGACCGACCTTCAACTAGTTTTCACCTTCAAGTAGTTCCCTCCCTCCCGGTGGGACTACTCACCTTCGAGTAGTTTCCTCCCCCTCAAAAGTGGTTCAGATCTGAAAGGGTGAAAGGCTCATGCCATAGTCCATAATCCACGCCTTTGCTTACATTCGTTTGGCCCTACCAGTACATATTTGCTACATCTTTGCGCGGTTTTTATGCAGTGGAGCGGAAAAGAGGCCGCAGAGACTCTGGAGGTTCCTTGACTTGAGCCAGATAATATGCACTACATTATACCAACGAAGAGCAGGCCATCGACATCGGCATGGAAGGGCATACTCAAAAGAGGCGAATCTCGTCCGACGGTATTCAGCGTACATCCCGACATCCCGCTACCTAGCATCCCATTTCCCATCGAGCTCCCGAATCTACTTCCGCGTCCGTATCTCGCGACAAGCATTAATCAGCGGCTAACCTGTCCATCGAAATGGTTGTGTCGTTGATTTTCTTGATGGTTTCAGCGGCGCTCTTCAGCGTGCGGTGGTAGAGTTTCCACGCCATGAAGCACGTGCGTATTGTCGTTGCCATATACCTTGACAAGACCTTTGCCGTAGCTATCTTTGCCTGCACAACCCGACATGCACGGGACGCGTTAGGGCGCACTCAAGAAGGGGGTGTCAACTGCTGCAAAACCTCGCCCACGGTGTGAGGTATGTTCCCCCCTGCCAGGAGAGAGGCGACGTAAAAAAGGTACCGCTGGCTTTCCAAATGCACAATTTAATGAAGGCACCCTGCCCTTAGAGCCCCCCCCCCCAAACAAAACATGCTAAAATCAAGTAATTGGTACCCCAAAACGGGTTTCCAGTAGTACAAGCGTTAATCTAGGAGGTGAAGTCGATCCAGTTTTTTGTGCACCTTGGATTTTCTGTCACGGCTATAAATGAGGTCACCTGATACTAATTGCAAAAAAAAATGCGAGTGAGAAAAAAAAGAAGAAAAAAAAAATCGACGGGCAGTGGATATGCTGAAACCGCCTGCGCTGCAAAAAGTGTAAGGTACCCGTGACCACGGCTTAATCCAGAAGATGGCAAGAAAATGTGAGAAAAAAAAAAAAAAAAAAAGTCCTGGAATTCGCACCCGCAGCTGCCGTCGCGCAAAATCCTTGAAGCACTGGATGCCCTTTTTCTTCAAAGCTAGGTTCCGGTGGCCCGCCCCTCGCTGCTGCCAGAGCCTCAGCAGGCCTAGAACAATCTGGAGGGTCCCAGATCGCGAACGGGGGTTTGTTGTCGGCGAGCATAACCGTAGTGCTGTGGTTGATCGAACCGAGACCATGAACGTGTCGGTTTTCGACAAACGTAACAACCGCAATGCAGTGGTCGATGGAACCGAGCCCACGATAATGTTTTTGACGAAAGAGCAGAACCATAGTGCTGCATTGAATCGCCGCTTTGGGGCTGCATGCCCTGCCCCTCCGGTCATGCGTGGTGGCAGGCAGCCCCATTTACACCACCATCGAGGTATAGTATCCATTATGTTACAAGGTTTAGTTTGGGTGAGCTATTAGGTTAAGCTTTTGCAAGTGATCGCACGGACTAATACCCCACTAATACCTTAACAAATGGCGTCGTCGGCAGGACCATGTTTTTTTTGGGTCGTGGGTTCAAATCCCACATCCACCATAATAAACTTTTTCAGACTTTCCCCATGTCGAACTTGTAAAACACTCTCCCCGGTAAGCCCAGGAAATGATAAGGCTTGGACATTGAAAGGTGCGCCCGTATATCTGGCCGACCTGCTATCCCGCCGTTTCAGGGGGGGAGAGTGTTATAAGGCTTAGTTTGGGTAAGCTATTGGTTAACTTTTTGCAAGTGATCAAACGGACTAATACCCCACTAATTCCTTAACAATTGCCACCGTCATTGCTGGTACAGCAATATGTACGAGGAGCGAGATTGATGTGACGCTGGCTTATATACCTGCAGCAGCAGTGAGGTTCTTCTCCATCCAACACAATCACACACACAAGACCGCTTGAAAGGTAGTGGCTGTTACGGGGGGCACGCGGTAGCAAGGGCCGGTATAGGTTTTGTGTATGACGTGGGTCCTAATTATTGCGGTTCCCCGTGCTAGGGCAATCCGGTTTTGAAGAGTTTTAGGAATCAAAATTAGAGGACGCCTGCTGCGAAAGAGGAAGCACTTTTCGGCCAAAAATGATTTCTCGATGACGGAGACCCTTAGCACCAAATCGTCGGAGTTTTGTCATTCTTGTTTTGCATCCTGGACGCTTTTGAGCTCCTAAGCCGTAGGTTTGTTCGCCGGGTTGAACTTTCAGCTTTACCTGTAAACCAGTACTTGAGGGTGGGATATGGGGCTCTTCAAGCAACAACCCTCAGAACGGAAAAAACAAACTAACATGGTGAACCCTCCACCGTAGCATGCGTGAAAAACGACTTAGCGTGAAAATTAGTACGGGATCATGTTGGTTATATAGCACTGAGCTGGTTAGCCACGTTGACTCAGCGGTCGAGTGTATAGTGCTATATACCGGAAAACTATCATGCATGTGTCGTGGGTTCGAATCTCACCGACTTCACATTTGTTGTTTTCGAGCTTGCGCGCTGGAGGCACTATGAATAGTTATGATGGTGTATTCCTAGACACTAGTACGTGTCGAGGGGAGAGCCCGGTGATCTCACTATCCCACTGCTGTTCGCTCAACGGGTAAGCCCTCTACGCTGCGTAGGGGTAAGCTAGCAGATCATTTTTGCAGTACTAAAATAGAAACGCAGTAGCAGATGCAAGACCACATAAGTGAGTATGTCACGGGGTGGTCTTGAAGTGGGTACAACTCTGTACCTTTTTCTCTGCAGGATGGTCCCGTAGAGCTTCCCAGCCCGTTGTTACCAGCCTTCGATCTGCGAAAGCGGCGGCGTGCTCCTTCAGGCGACGGGAAGCAACCGCCACAGCCGTTACTGCGCACAACCTTCGAAAGGTTCGGTGCTGAAGCGACGCATTCGACACGGCGTCTGCTTTCGCTTTGGCGCTCCGCATCCACTTCTGAATAGCCACCGCTTGTTGGAGTTGTGTAAAGTTGCGACGGAGGACTCGCGGTCGGTTTGCCTTTTCGAATAGCTGGATAACAGCGGAGCAAGAGCGGAAAGAGCGCTTGTATGAGCGTTGTTTATGGCTGGTGGCTTACTTTCTTGAATCACTGGACAACAACAGAGCAGAAGTGGTAGCCGACGCGTTTGGATTAGTGTGGACAATACCATGGGAAATCGTTTATTTGCGGTTGGTTTTCTTTCTCGAATAGCTGGACAGCAACAGAGAAGGAGTGGGAGCAAAAGCGCTTGATTGACCGTGTGGCCGATGCTCTTCGGGGCGGGTGTTCATGCGCGGCTGGTATATTTTCTCGAATAGTTGGACCGTAACAGAGCAGGATTAGCATGATAAAAAACGCTTGAATGAGCGGGTGGCCAATGCCAAGGGAAAGCATGTTCGTGCGATAAACGAAGGCGTTCCACGTGCACGGGCGTTGTTGGCAGCTTTCAAAATGTTTTATACGTCGACCCACGAGGGGCAACGTGCTGTAGTACTAAATTCACCTGTTGAGTCGTTGTTCATTGCAATGATTGTGCCGCTTTTCGGTGATGCGTCGGTGGAGTATTTCCCAACAGTTTGCGTCGCTGACGTCCGTCTCACGTGCGTAAGTGTGCTAAAAAAATTTGTCGTCTCGATAACCCAACAACTGTAGCATAGGACGGACATCCCGAGCTCAACGACTGGCTAGAAAAAGTCCTAAACCTCTAGATATCGACACAATATTTCCGTACCCAAGAGCCTGACGGAACATGGTCTGCTTCGAACCACAACGGATATTTCCTCCGCCCTACCGAACGGCCGCAGTCGACACAGAACGAACGAGTTAAATACTGCAGCACGTTCTGCCGATGGGAGCTGACTCATATCAAAGCACTCACCTTTACGCGCCGTTGGAGGTCCGCAAGCTCGAAGTTGAGATTCACAAACACCTCCCATGCCTTCCGTAACGCCCGACGGCGGTGAAACTTCATAGCGCTTTCTACCTTCGGCTTCTGGCGCGACGAGTTCCAATACTCCACCGGCAGCACAAAGAGCATCAGCTCGGCCATCTTTGAGCGACGCCTAGCGATTCGCCGCGCGTTGTCGTGCCATCGCCGAAACAGAGCCTTCCTGGTCCTCTCGCACCAAAACGCGTCGGCCTTGCCCTCGGCCAGCCCCTTCTTCGCCCACAGAGACGACGTCAGTCGCATCCAAGCGCGCAAGTGGATCTTCATCAGCATGTGGTCGAAAAACAGTTCTCCGCGCTCTGCCAGATCGCTGGCCTCGATGATGTCTTCCACGGCTGAGGCGCGCCAGTCCCGAACCGTTCGGACCAGGAGGACGCGGTTTCCGTGGCGCACGGCGCGCGACCAGGCCTGAGCCTCCTTCGTGCGCCGCCGCCACTTGAACACGCTTAACATCAGTCGCGCGCGACGCATGGAGCGGTCGTGTAGCTTGCGCCGCGAGAGGAACCCAAGAACCATAAACTGTGGTTGGTTTCGTATCACGTTTGCGTACAGCGGAGGAGGGAGGGGACACCGATTATTTGACAAAAATATTTGCGCAGGACCTGCCTGTATGCGTGCCCGCCTGCCTGCCTGCCTGCCTGCCTGCCTGCCTGCCTGCCCGCCTGCCTGCCTGCCTGCCTGCCTGCCTGCCTGCCTGCCTGCCTGCCTGCCTGCCTGCCTGCCTGCCTGCCTGCCTGCCCGCCTGCCTGCCTGCCTGCCTGCCTGCCTGCCTGCCTGCCTGCCTGCCTACCTGCCTGCCTGCCTGCCTGCCTGCCTGCCTGCCTGCCTGCCTCCCTGTCTGCCTGCCTGCCTGCCTGCCGGCCTGCCTGCCTGCCTGCCTGCCTGCCCCGTACGCAACTATGATCCGAGACCTATGACCCATCAAACTTAATTAAACTTCTTTGTTTCGAGTCATATCATCGCTTATTCTGGATGGTGTTTGAGTTAAGATCGTAGTGAACGCTACTTTCGGCGGCCTCTGCTGCGCAATGTACATCTGATCCAATGGCACCAACGTGTTAACCTCGAACCACAACTTTCCAGTCGGCCGTGATATACAGTAGTTCACACATGTGCCTGCTTACCCGCCACAAATCTCACCTGGATAGTCACCGCTGCATACGTCTGCCGCTGTTCTTCCAAGTCGGCTTCCTCATTCTCCCAGCGTCTTTCTCTGTGCCGTCGGAACGTTCGCTGAATATATTTCGCTCCCCTCTCCTCCGTACGTCCGACAGCCTCTATCTCGTTCCGCGAGCGAGCGTCGTCGGCACTCGCACGGCAGTGCAGACCTCCGAAACCGTCAGCCTCCGATTGGGCACAGCTTAAGAGCAGTTTGGGTGCGACGCACCCGGCAAAATCTTCGATGTCGCCTGCGTTGATGCGGCCGCAGCCAGTAACATCCAGCCTTTTAAGCACCGATAGAACCTTTACCACTTCGGCGATACCCTCCGCTGTGATGCCCGAGCACTGCGATATGTCGAGCCAGGTGAGCGTGCGGCAATTTCGCTGTGCTACGGAGAGCACAGCCGCATCCGTCAGGTTTGGGTGTTGGGAGAGCTCTAGACGTCGAAGATTCATGAAATTGGCAGCGTCGAGTGCTGTTGAAGTTCCACCACGCAAACGTGCAACGGTGCCAGCTAGTTCTCCGTTTTTTTCGTTAGCCCCACTCGCGGGGTTTCCGCCAAATAAGCGCTGACAACCTGTAAAGCTCACGGACTCCAAATTGATGAGCCTGCGGAGAGCCGAAAAACAGGCAGCGGTGAGGCGTATGCAGTGGCTGAAATCGACCTCCTCAAGCTGCAGACACTTTCGGGCTATCGTGCGCACTCCGCCGTCTGTGATCATACCGAGGTGTGTCGCCTGTAGGAGTCTAAGTGCGGGGAGACCCTTGGCCAGGTAACCCAAGCCGCGATCGGTCACGCTCACGTTGCGGTCGAGCCGCAGCTCTCGAAGGCCTCGAGTGCTCTTTGCGATGCACTTCAGAGAAACATCGGTCACTTTGGAACATCCGGCCAGGCTTAGGCTCGTCAGCCCTCTCCTCGGCATGTCACAGACGAGTTGTCTGACTCCCTGATCGCTCACCCGCGGCAACGCCTCCAACTTGACGTCGATAAGCTCGAGTAGACCGCCAACTTTACCCATGGCTTCGTCGCCCCCGAGGAGAGAACACGCGGTCACTTCTAGCACCCGCAGATGGGGGCATATTGCGGCCGTTGTCACCAAAAACTCGTCCGATATGTACTCGTTGTGTCCGACTCGGAGCTCCTGGAGTTGTGCGCAGTTGCGGTGCCTCCGGGTTCCCCAGGGCACCGGCATCTCGTGCATGAACCGTAGCCCCTCCTCCGTGATACTCGCGCAGCCTTTGATGGAGAGTGATTTTAGCTGCACGACGCTAGTAAAGAGGTGACGGACGGCCTCGTCGGATACTTCGGCACAGCCATTGAGCGCGATGTGCTGCAGGCCGGCGAGGGCGCTTAGCGCGTACACCGACCTGTCTCTCACCCTTGGGCAACCGCTAAGGTCGATGGAGCGCAAGCCAGTGCAGTGTTTGGCGAAAATCTCAACCCCGTCGTCCGACACGTGTTCGCAATCTGCCACGTTCAGAGCTCGCACAGACGGGCCCTTTTTTCGTGCGAATTTTTCGATCGCCTTGTCTGTGACACCGCTGCAGCGGGCGGCAGTGAGACTCGTGAGTGCCGGGCACTCTGTCCCTAACGTTGTCAACCACACGGCATCGACCACCGCAGAGTCGGAGATATCGATGTCAGTGACGTTGCGTCCCAAGTGTCGAGAAATCAATGTCAGCATGTCAAATCTTCGTCTCGCCCGTCGCAGTGTCAGCTTTGAGAAGGTTCGATTGCGACGTAGGAGATCTTCCACCGTGGCCGTACTCAGTCCATCCTGCCAAATGCTAAGGTCGACAGCCTCCAGAGGTTGACGGCTGTTCGGTTTGCACAGCACGCTGTCTGGCAAGAAAACTTCAGCCTTCCCGACGGCTTCAATATATCTATTCGCCGTGGGTGAAAGTATGCCGCGCTCTGCTAGTAGTAGCGGCGAATCCCCTGGCAGCGTCTCAGCACCGATGCCAACTACTGCCGTTATTGTTTCTCGTTCTTCGCCTTCCTTTTCTTCGCCTTCCGCCACACTGCCTTCCGCCACACTGCCCGTGATGACGGCACGCCGATCCGAACCCCACGCCATCGCAGCGGGCACGGCTGTTTTGCCATTATGGTCCCCCGCGATGACCTTAGAAGACTCTGCCGCCGCTCGGTGTTTGGCGTTGCCTCTCCGTTTCGCTGAACCCCCTCCTGCTGCGGCTGCTAGCGCTATTCCTGCGGGTGCCCGTTTGGATTTTGTTCCTCCGCGTGTTAAATCGGGGGAAGGAATTGTAGGACCGCTCATTGTCGTCTTCGTCGACTTCATGTCATATATCATCATCGCTTTTGGAACCTACACCGAAGAGAGCCACCACAAACAGCAGCAGTGGCCTCTGACATACCAGTACATACACATGGTGACCCTACGAGAGCGTGCTGAGAGAGCGATTATACGCTCGAAAGTCGAGAGAAATATCTTGATTCTTATTTTTGATCGAGGTGGGCGAGAGGACGAAACGGAACAGGTTTCGCCGCTTTTCCCGGGATATGCGGTGTAATATTTTTTCTCCCCGACAGGAGCTAATCTGTGCAGGAGTGGTGCAGTGGCGCATGCATAGCACCCAGCACCTCATCCTCTCGGGAAGCAAGCATGACAAGGGCCTCGATATGGGTGTGCCAAGCGGCCGCAGGGGCTACAGCGTTCATTCTCACGGACGCGCTTCTCCCCATGTGGGAATGGAGAGGAATCGATATGGCGGCTACATTGCTCAACATGTCCGGGTGAGAAGAACATATTTTTTTTTGTCGGCATACCCTTGTTTTCAGAAAATAAATAAAAGGACTGTTCTGTATGAATATTAATTAAACACAGTACTTATATTTCCGACCATATTTTGGTACATCACAGAATGTTTGCGTAGGTACAGGCCACAGCAGACACGCGTCCTGCCTTTGACCTCTATTCCGAACAGTCAGAGGTCTAACGTCCGTAGACGTCTAGAGCCAGCCACTGCTCGCTGATGATTGCATGCATGCCAGCCTACTCTCGTCTAGAGAGATAGAGCAACGCCGCATGAGAGGATCAAGTTCTTTATTCTATGAAGCAAGGAAACGAACACATACGCACCAGGTATAACATTTTGATGAAGAAATGTCAAAATTCGCTTAGTATGCATACGAGTGAAATGATTTGAGAACAAGAAGAAATCGGCCATGACGAACTGTTTGGCGCTGGAGGGCCCGGAGAGCGCGACCACTCGTACGAGTACACCACATTTATTTGTTGTTGTTGCTGCTGCTGTTGTTGTTATTGTTCTCACATTAACTCGCATTATCAAGTCCGTGGTCACAGGACAGGCTCCAGTCACTCTGGAGCTGAGGAATACCCCAGAGAAAATACACAAACCAAAGGTGGTACACGCATATTATAAAAATAAAAATACACTCCAGCTGTGAGATCGAAGATTCTGTCGAAACTCATCTTTGCAAGCTGTGTGTGATACTCCGATCGCGCGTATTACGGGTTGTGTGTCCTCATATATATCACTGCTGACGCGATTCATGCCTCCGCCAGAAACATGCCAGGTAGAGAATGTGAAATCGGGAGTCAGCCTACGATGTGCCAGGTCCATACTGGTGCATACATCTCACTACTCGCGCCTGAAAAAAACGACTATACCGCTTGCCACCCAGGGAAGACTATAACGTACCATATCGCATATATTACACCCCCTCCCTCCCCCCCCCCCCCCCACTCCCTCGAACGCTCCGCCCTCTCCTCACTGGTTGTACGACTTAAGGGATAGGAATTATAGTTTCCACGCACAGATTGAGCTGCCCCCCCCCCCCCCGCCCCCCCCGCTCCCTCTGGATCAAACCCAGGCCCCCACGTCCTTAAAAACTCCGCCCTCCCCTTATCGGTTATTCGACTTACAGTATTCACTTGATAAACTGATGCATTTCCTTCCACAGCTGTCAGATTTTGTCCCCCTCAAAAACGGGTTTTATGGTTTCCGCGCACAGACTGGCTAACACCACCCTGTTGACCCTGATAGCTACACTGTAGTTCCAAGGGGAGTCGCCGACGTATATCCTTGATGAGGACACACAACCCGCAATACGCCCGATCGGAGTATCACACACAGCTTGCAAAGATGATTTTCGACAAAATCTTCGATCTCACAGCTGGAGTGTATTTTTATTTTTATAATATCAGACTACACGTAGTACCAGGTACATATCACTACGCATACGCGCGTCAGGCTCTAGTCAATCGGGGAAAAAAGAACTAAAGAAAAGAAAAGACAAGAAGAGAAAGAAAACGAAAACGAAAACGAAAACGAAAAAGGAAAGGAAAGACAAGACAAGAAGAGGAAGCAAGGAAAGGAAAAGGGGAAAAACGTCACACTAGCCGACCCTAGGAACTGACTAAAGACGGCATTGGGCTCATAGAGGGTATCAAGTGCATCAACGGCACTGGGGGGAGAACGCAACAAGGTGAAGAAGTCAGGGCGGCGTTACGCTATGATAGCTAGTGACGGTCATTGGACGGCCCAAAAACTTCAAGACGATGATGGCCAGATCCAGACTTGACCAGGTACCTCGTACACTTGCACTCGTTTGTGATAGCATATTGCAGTTACCAGTTGTGGGAATTGTCATCGTTCCCGGTGGGCCATCGTATATTATCCCACTGTTTTACGTGTCGTTCCCGGGTTGCCTTTTGTTGTTTGTTGCTGGACACAGGGCGGCTCTCGCTGGCCTCGCGAAGGGAGGTGAGAGGGAAGACAGGAACAGCATGGAAATCCAGGTCGCCATATCGATTTTCGTGAACGGTTTTCTCTCGGTGTGGACCAGGTAAGCCATATTGCCGTTTTTCTCGGGACTTTGAGGCTGGTACTTTGAAGATTGTACTACAAGCTTTCGCTAAAAGCCCAGCTGCGAAGTTCGGCGTCAGTCTCCAGTCCCAACCGGTCTGAAGCTTGATGACGTGGACGAGGATGAGCCTGTAGGCGACTGGCCTTTCCGGGAGTTGGCAGGGAGTTTTGATGTAATTTGCTAACCAAATACGACCTGACGTTGCATACGCGGTTGGGGCCGTAGCTAGGTAGAATAAGCCGAGGGAAGTACACTGGAGGACTACGATTGGCATCTTAGAGTATGTTTTCGCCACGAGTGATTTTGGGATTACATTTCAGAGGGCAACGGGCTTAGATGGTGGTATACCACCCGTGGTACAATAGTAGAGGTAGCGCTTTTCGACCATGATGTTTTCTGGATGACAGGTATCCTCAACCCAAAATCGTCGAAAATCGATTCTTGTTTTGCAAAATGCTTGTTTTGAATACCTCCGAAGTTGGTACCTAAGACACGAGTTTTTTTTCATCGGATTGCAGTTTCAGTTTGCTCGAAATGAACACATTTTTGAGTAAGACGTGGAGCTCCTCAAGCCAACAACGTTGCAGGGAAAATGTGATGCACCTCTGTCGTCCATACAAACGTAAAGGTATGTATAACATCGAATGCGTGATGTGTTGGATGTCCTCTGGTTAATGATCCTCTGGTTAATGACGGAGGTATTCCATCGGAGGTTAGGGAGTTCCATGTGCTCGGTCGCCCCGGTGGCGTATCAGGTTATCCTCGAGCCTGGTACAGGTCAGTTTCGTTAGTTCGAATCCCCCGGAGTGCATACTCGTATAAATTCGCGGGGACTTTTTCTTGTGCACACATTGACTTGCGGAAAGCGCGAGAGCGTGAGTTAGCAACACTCGATGAAAAATCGACGAGCAGTGGGATTGCTGAACTCTATGCGCAATAAAAATTCAACGCAAGAACCGGGGGGAGAGAAGGGACGACACCTGTGACCACGGCTTGTCCAGAAGCTGGAAAGTATATGTGTGTGAAAAAATAAAATGATCGATGAGGTATTTTCGTAGTGGGAATGGGAATGTACTCCTGCGAGGGAACGGGGGTTGAAGATGGCGGGCATGTGTTGTCGCGTCCTCAAAACGTTGACAGATCTTATATGGATGGATGCGGAACGAGATAGACTTATGATCATGCTAAACTCATACCTGGTACCTGGTGTATATTATTGAACTATCGTGGGAGCAATGGGCATCGCATGGCAAAGCATCATACGCCTGCAAATTGTCGGCCATATTAAATCCCCATTCCCCCGCAGGAGTACGTTCATATCCCCACTACAAGAATCCCTCATCAAAAGTATTGAACTCCCTAATCTCCGATGGAACATCTCTGCTGTAATCCAGAGGATAACCAACATCCCCCCTCCTCGGTGCGTTACAAGAAGCATCCCCCCTGCTAAGTATACGACCAATATCTCCCAACGCTAAACATAGGAGCAATATACACCAACACAGTGCATGACATAGTACAACGTCACACTGTTGGTAATAAAGCATCGCTATATCATGCTAATTCGAACATAGAAACCAAGTCAAAACAAAAATAGAAAATCTCCAAAACGAAACTCAATTTCTGAATACAAAACAATACTCAAATTCTCAATCTAAAAATCAACTACCTGTACTCAAAATCACACTCACCAAGTCAAGTCAGAAAACAAAAACAGTAACAAACAGCAGGCTCCCCACAGATGGCAGTATATCAGGTGCCAAACGCTCCCGAAAATTCCATCTTCCACTGCTGTCATATATAAAGACACTTCTCGCGAAGCAGACTCAATCTCGAATAACAAAATCACTCCAACAAGAACAAAATCGACAAATAAAACCCTCACTCTGAAGTCAAGATATAGCTACCCCCATCCCGAACAAGAGCGTCAAATATTCATCAGAAAATCCTGGTGAAAACGAAACGTCTCTCTGGAGAGGGCGTTCGTAAAGAAGTCTGCATGCTGCATCTCTGACTCCACGGAAATAATGTCAAAGCTCTCCCCGGAACACAAGCTCTCTCACAAAATGGTGGCGAATGCCAATTTGCGAGTTCGGTGTGCCTATTGGAATCTGCGCGGACTGTACCGCCCCCTCTTTATCCTCGAAAACGCTGATACACTGCTGCGGCGCAAAAGCAGGAAAAATGAAGCTCTACACGTACCTAACAGAAATCGCCTCTTCAATAGGGTCAGCAAGCGCTACGTACAGCTTCTGTGGTTGAAAGCGTCACGCACTTTTGAGTCCACAACAGCCAGCACACGCATGCCCCCGCGCACATAACCGCCCCACCAGAAACCGACCTCCTATCAGTAGCCTTTCTAGCATAGTCAGCATCCGCGTATGACACATGCTATGTACGCGTCTGCTGTGGCATGGTTATGTTCACTAGTACAGTGGTACTTTGGAGACCTTCAATTGTAGGTATTTCAAACTGAACACCGCTGCTCGCGCACAGTTCTCATTAGCTTTTGGTGTTTGTTGTTGTTTGTTGTTTGTTGTTGTTGTTGTTGTTGTTGTTGTTGTTGTTGTTGTTGTTGTTGTTGTTGTTGTCGTGGTGGTGGCGGTGGTGGTTGTTGTTGCTGTTGTTGTTGCAATATTGCCAGCCACCTATGCTGCTGCACTTTTCTCGTAGCAGGTATACTTTAGTATGCACAGCTTGGCGCCCAAACTCCCAGAGCAGTCAGCACACACAAGGGCACAATACAAATTTAACATCCAACTGCAACCGCGATGGATTTATTCGGGCACCACCCTTACTGGTGTCGCACCGGTACTTCGGGCGCCAGTCGTTCGTGGTGATGCATCTCGTGTTCTTCCCACCGAACTGTCTGCACTCACGACGGTTCATTCCGGCACCGCGCATGCACGGGTATTTTTATGTCTTTGCACGTGCGAGTGCTTTTGTTCCTTGATGTATACGTCGATTATGAGAGCTGGTGCGTGGATTGGCACCTGCGTGCTGTGCTGTATCGATATCACCGCATGTACTGCCCAAGTCTGCATGGCCTGTAGTCGTTAGTTTTCTCAGGAACTGTCGCTTTGGCGTGCGCCTCTGTGCTTGACCTCCTGCCCCTCCACCCCTGTTCTACGTCTCGACTGGGATGAGTGCGCGATGGTCTAATGACTAATGTAAGCCACAGATGAGTATGCCCTCCCCTCCCCCCCCCTCCCCCCCGCTGCCACCCTCTCACCCCCTCCCTACCCGTCCTACTCACGCTGCGATCGAATCTTAGCTTCACGTTCACGATGGAACACGCGGCACACCTGACCGTCGCGAGGTCTCTGTGGGCGGGGGTGGCATACCTCCTGAGTTCTGTTCTTTTGGGCATGACAGCTTACGTCGTGGCCCACCGCTGCGGGAGGCTATGGTGAGAGCAGCTGAACAGGCCGGTGCAGTTACAGTAGTTACAAGTGTGTCTTCGGTAGGGCATTTTTATACTCTTGAGTACCCGGGTACTCACATCCGGGTAGGTACTCGGGTAGGTGCCCGAGTAGAGGGGTATATGGCATAGGGTACCCGGGTACCAATTCTGGTTGTGTTGGTCATACTCAGGTAGGCACCGGGGTATTCTCAAAGTATATACTCTGGGGGACCGGGTACAACCCTGGTTGTGCGAGTAGGTAGGTACCCGGGTACTCAGAAAGCAAGGTATATACTTTGGGGTACCTGCCAACCCTGATTGTGCTGGCCATACTCGAGCAGGCAGGTACCCGGGTACCCCCAGAGTAGGGTATATGCACTGTACCAACCCTGGTTGTGTCGATCATACTCGGGTACCCGGGTACCACCAGAGTGTATATATCCCCTACTAAACGTGCGGCCCCAGAGTTTGTATATGCCCTACTAAAAGTACCCCTGGGGGCACTCTCACTCTCAGTAATTCTATTAAATCGACCGTGACCGGTGCGCACTGTGCACCGCAGCCGTGTCTTATGCGGTAGACGTATTCGTTCAGCCTTGTCCTTTCCTTTGGGCCGGCTTGACCCCTTCCCCCCCTGCCGTCCCCTTCCCTCCTCTCTCCTCCCATCCCTTCCCCAACCTCAACCCCAACCCCTACTCCAACCCAAAAAAATCAGGAGGGTCTCGCGTAAAGCCATTGATCTGGCGAAGTGGGGTCCGCTTCGGTTCTTCGACGGGGTCGAGAGGAGCGCGCTTTTTTTTTCAGTGGTAGCGGTGGCGTTCTGCGGTTGGATGGCCGGTCAGCCGCCCGAGAAGCTCGGCTGGGGAGTATTCATGGCCGTCGCCGGTGCGTGCATAGTGCGGCTGCGACTGCAACTTTCGAGTTTGAAGTTGAATTGAGTGCGAGCGGGAGGCGCAAAAGGCGAGATCACTGCTTTAGTGTCTTTGGTATGATCGAGGAATTTTTGGTGTTCGACCTTGGGCCCAGCTAGCTTGGACAAAATGGTTGAAAATACGCTTGGCTCATTTAACCCCTTTTAAGGCTGCGCCCGTGTTTTGGGGACGCACTCCTTGAAGTTAAAGGGGGGATACTTTGTGTGTCGTGGTGAAAGGTTTACCCGGTAGGCATTCAACCAGGCTGTATAACCCCAACCCCTGAGCGCCTGGAAAAAAGGTCGGAACGAAGATGTCATGAGGATGTTTTGGTGCGGACTATCCACCATTTTGGCGAAGCTGAGCCAAGTCGTAAAAACAGTACGTTCGTGCCCCCGCGTTGGTTCGGTGCCCTCTTGTGCGGGCTCCCAGTGTAGTGCGGTGACAAACGCTTGTCACGACCGCGTTCTCCAGAGTACACAAGAGTACCTCACTGTTAATCCTATCCCGGGAAAGTTCTAGGTCCCGTTTTAGCGCGGGCGTTGTTATCCGGTACGGCGCCGCGGTAATGAGGGACCGCGACCGTACACTGGAATACGGTCGCCGGTTCCTTTCCCGCTTTGGTGTGTGAAAGTAGCAAAACAGAAGGCCTTGGCCCGCGGGCTACCGGTGTGTTGAGATGGCGCAGACGTGCGTTGTAAATATCATAGAACCGCTTTTTGGGGGGGGGAGGAACGAGTTTACATTTTGTGTTCAGATTTCATGCGCAGCGATCTTTGCCAGCTGTGAGGGCATCTCGATTCTCGGCTCCGACGCGTGTCCTTCGCCGCTCCTCGTGCATTCATTTACAGGAGGTGTGATCGGCAACTGGTTCTCGAATTTGAATAGCGGGTCCGAGGGAAGAATAAAGTGAGTCGGTATTTTTATGTGGTTGTGTCGGGCTTATGAATAGTTCACTTCATCATTGTATAATACGCGTATCCGCATCGTATCACAGCAAATCGAATTACTTGGTACATATTGCGCACGTTGCGAATGCCCTCAGCCATGTTGTGGAGTATACTCTTGAGGTGGAGGCAGGCAGGTGAACAGACAGTCAGGCAGTGAGACAGAGAAACTGACCGGCGGACAGAGAGAGACAGACAAGCAGACAGACAAACAGACAAACAGACGGACAGACAGATAAGACAGGTAAACAGACAGAAAAACAGGATAACAGACCGGAGCTAAATCCACGGCTTTCATCTCTTCCCTATTGCCCCTGCTTGCGTCAACCTATGTTGCTCCTCCTCCTTTTTTGCCTGCTGCGGCTGTTGCATGATGCCCTGCTTGCTGTGCGTTATGATACCAGATGGGGGGACTGGCGCTGCAACACGCTAGCGTTCGTAGGGGCGGTTAGCGTCGGCCGGTGCGCGCTGAGGTTGGCACCGGGGGAGCGAGAAGCCATGCTGGAGAGCGCTTTCTTCGCGGCGTTGGTCGGCCAAGGGTTCGGAACCATTAGCGGTGAGCGGTTGGCCAATGGTTTGGAAAAATCAGCGATGAGCGGCCGAGCCGATCATTATTTTTTGTGCGCTGGTCACGTGTGTGTATCGTCGCCCGACCGCCCGACCGACACAACCCGCCGCTATTTTACGTTTTTCTTTTGTTCGAACCCACAGCATAGTGCTGCCTGTTGTTGTGTGGAGCCGAGCTTCAAATAGAGCTTTGAGTTGAGCTTCGGACAAAGCGCCGAACGATTCTCCTACGTCACAAGCTTGGTCCTGTACGTGCTCCAACCGCTCGTCTCAACCAACGCAAGGTTGTCGCGCGCTTTCCATAACACCGCTGCCGCTGTCGCCGCCGCTGATTTCTTTGCTTATCTCGGTTCTGTCTCGCCTTGTCTCCTCTTTCACGCTGCGTTGACGGTGGGCAGGCTTCTCCGACCTGTCGGCGAACACGGGCGATCTCACGCTGGAGGGAGACTACGCGGCCGCGGCCGCCAACATCTTCCTTAACGTCGCCACCGCTGGGGTGGCGCTCCTCGCGCGGGTTAAGCTTGAGGTGGTACTGGCCGGAAGAATGCACACGGCTTGATTGGGATGGTTGGTTGGTTGGTTGGTCTGGTTGGTTGCCCTGTCGGTTAGTTGGTTGGTGACTGGCTTGTTGACATTCTGCATCAGTTGGTGAATTGGTTGGTTGGTTGGTTTGGTTGGTTGACTGGTGGATTGGATGATTGGTCTGGTTGGTTGGTGGGTTGGTCGGTCGGTTGGTTGATTTGGTTGGTCGGATTGGCTGGTACGGTTGGCTGGCTGTTGGTTTGGTTGAATTGGTTAATTGGAATACGGTTAAAATGCGAAGAGGAAGGATGCGCCGCTTCCTCGGCTGAGAAAAGAAAAAGAACACAAGTGTGAGTGCAGTGTGAGTGAATATAGTATACTGGTACCGTTGCTACTATTATAGCACCTACTTTTTTATTTTATTTTATTTTATATACGGTGCCATTACATGTATATTTGAGAGAAAGCTTGGTGCTGGGTCGGAGGGGCTACGATAAACCCTCCGTTTGAACTGCCGACCCTCGATTTATGTGCGTAACGAGAGGAAGAAAATGCTTTGCGGCTTTTGTGTCGGCAACGGTCGCGTCCGTTGCGCCAGAGTGTATATTCTGAACATTAGTACCTGAGCCGCCGTTCTGGTGATTTGTTCATGCTCGAGAATAGGAACCGATGGGGACCAGGGACTCCGTGCTGTTACGAGCATGCGTTTGCGGAGTTGCCATTTGTTGCTTCTGTGTGCGCCTGATCGTGCTAGTTCAAAAGCGGCACATCAGACCTGCCACAAAACCCAAAGCGCATGATATATAGCTCACCAGTGCTGAGAGTGGATCATCCCGTCGGTTGTGCGTGGAGGTCTGCCTTTATTTTTGCCCTCTGCGTTGATTGCGAGTAGGTAATTCTCGTTTCTGTGGTGATGTGGTACTCCTGTGCAGTCTACAGCGTGCTCGCGACCCCGCGTGGTCGCGTGGTCGCGTCCCGCGTGACGACAGCATGACAAGTAAGGGTAGTTTCTTTTCGTCCGCTATTATATGTACGATGCGACGCTTGTTTGCCGTTGGGTGGTCGCTGCTGTCGTCACCCCAGTCTTCGTAGTGATTGGTGACATTTTACCAGGACACCCGTTCACGCCGGCTTCTATTTTTATAGCGGCGTCCTCTACTGAAAAATAGGCAGCAACAAATAGGCAAATCGCTCAGCCCCAACGCCCAACAGAGAACTTAGCTTAGGCTCAGCAGTATAGCCTGCTTGTACTCGTGTTTTACGGTTTTATTGTATATATTGTGCTGTATACTGTGTGTACCGAATAAAATGCGCGTTGATGGAACGTCTAGACTTGTGCCCGGAACCCACGCGCGTATTTTCCCCTTTGGAACTGCACCCACTGTTTTTTGGGGGAAACTACTTGGAATAAGTGCGCGTTTTATTTGCAGTGGCTAAAGTCTCGTAGCGTTTAGGGTCGTGCTCATGAGGCGGCGAGACCCGCGTTGGGGAGATCGAGATTAAAACGCACCCTACGGCTAGCCTCGAAAGGCGGGGGCGGGGGGGGGGCGGGGTATAGGTCCGGACAGGGTCGCCCTTGGGGGGGGCAGGGGAAGTTAAGTTTTTGTCTAAAGGACGGCCTTAAGACCATTTACCAAATCTGCGCCTATGTTTCGGGGGGAAGTTGGTTGGGGCTAGTATGTTTACTTTTGCGTGTAGTACGTCGTACGCAGTGCAAGGGTTTTTAATGAGGGGGGGGCAGACGCGGTTGAGGTTGTTATCAGTCGGGAGGCTGGCCTTGAACAGGACTTGGAGATAAGGGGATATTAGGTCGCTATGGAGAGGGTGTCCTTGGCGTGGTGGAGCGAGGCGGGGCGGATCGGGGTCCACTCGTTGTCTTGCATGGCCGCAGTCTTGATACCACATATCCTCGCAGCCCTTCAAAGCCGGGACCGAGTACGTCGGATTTTCACCGCCCAGGCAGCCATCGCTGGAGTGGAGCGAGGTGGGGTAGAAGTTTGTATCTGTCGGTAGACTGGCTTCGACCGGGACGTCTAGGTGGCGGCTGTGTTTGCTTGTTATTCCGACCGCAGACGCGTGGCGTGGGATAGCCAACGGACGGTGCCGTCGGCCGGCGACTTTTGGTTTGCCGGGGCAGCAGCAGCGGCAGCAGCATCGTGCAGAAGATAGAGATATATATCCGCATAGATTTATCGGATGTGTTCCGGCATGAGCTTCTGTATGTCCGCACGGAATTATGGGATGCGTTCCGGCGTAAGCTTGATACCGACCCGTACTAAAGCTGCTTGTTTGTTGGGTGTGGCATTGGTATATTACCGGTATTAAACATGCATGTGCCGGGACATCATTGCCAGAGTCATGCCTGGAGGAGACTGGGCTGAGGAAATGGGGTTCAGACAAGCAAGGAAATAATTTCCGTTTTAGAGACCCCAGTAATCTGAGGAATCAGAAGACGAAGGTGTGGCCATTCCTAGATATATGTAATGGTCTTGCCGGCAACCGCTTATAACATTGGCAGAGCAGGCTGTACGCAGGGAGTGTTCCCCTGTCGGCCGATAGAGCGTTTGCCACCAGTTCGTTTTACCACGCGTCCGTAGACGTTCGTTCAGGATTTTATCTTTCATTATTTTTGGAGTCCTTTTATCGGCACCACCATAATTTACACAAGACGGTACATTTACACAAGGCGGACGTAAGGCGGCTTGTCCTTATACTCCTACAAGCACGCATACATCCTAAATCCGCCAACGTTCCAGCCTCAACGATCAACCATGGGCCTGATGGGCGGGCGGTATCCCTCTCTGAAGGTGAAAGAAACGAAACACCTCCGCTTTCATAGCGGCGTCTTGCGAATAGGCCCCTTGACCAACAAGCGCGGCCCAAAGTTCAGGGAGAGGCGCCGCCATCTCGCGAAGGAAACTTTCTGGGTCATAATAGTTTATGCCAGGAGGCGTTTTGTCAGAACATTATCTGTCATTACTTTCGAGTCCCTGCATCCACGCCACCACAGCAATTTACACAAGATACAATTTACGCATGGTGGACGC
The DNA here is from genome assembly GCA_012845835.1 of Undaria pinnatifida. Taxonomy (NCBI): domain Eukaryota; class Phaeophyceae; order Laminariales; family Alariaceae; genus Undaria; species Undaria pinnatifida. Next base: position 8,518,128 of record JABAKD010000030.1, read on the forward strand.
AAGGCGGCTTGTCTTCACACACATTAAAACGCATGCATCCTAAACCCGTCTACGTTTTCGCCTTAACGACCAACCATGAACCTAGTGGGCGGGCGGCAACCTTCTCTCAGAAGGTAGCAAAAATGCCTCCGCTATGATAGCGGCGTCTTGCGGAGGCCCGCCGACACCGCTGACAAAGCGCCGTCCAAAGTTCAGCGAGTGGCACGGCCGCACATGAGAAGAAGACTTTCTATCAGAAGACGTTACGTCAGAATACTTTATGACAGAAGACGATACGTTGGGAGGCGTTCTGTCGAATTGATATTTGCCACTACCGTAGAGTCCCTACATCCACACGACAGCAACACACAATTGTGTTAGCCCTATGCTGCAACGACTTCCCAAAATACTGCGACGGGATAGAAGGGCAGCCGCGGTCAACCCCCTCCCATCCTCTCCCCCAGGACCCGAGGGTGCACGGTCTTAAATCAAGTACTACGGCCATGCATGATATAACTACAACCCCCTTTCCGTGCGGCGAAGGCAAACAAACCTTTGCCTTGATTTGAAAACAATTAAAAGAGGCTTCCGCCAATGTCGGCAGAAAAACAAGTAACAATCGTATAATATCATTTTCTTTTCTTGCGCTTGCGCCTGGGCGAGCCCAGCGCTGCGTCTTTTTCCACGGAGCCGCCCGCAGCAGCACTATCGACAACGCCTTTGCCTTCAATGGAAACCCCGACATTAGTGGCAGCAGCAGCACTATCAATAACGCCTCTGCTATCAGTGAAAACCTCGACGTTCGCGGTAGAGTCTTCTTTTTCTTCCGACACGGCCGCCGCCGTTTTCAAAGACATCGGGGATGCCGCCGCCACGGCCCCTGCCTGTTCCACCCCCGCCCCAACCTCCGCTTCTGCGCCCGCCCCTACCCCCGCCCCCTCCTCCACCCCAACCCCCGCTTCCGCCCCCACCCCCACCTCCCCCCCCTCTCCCGCCCCAACCCTCGCTTCTGCCTTCGCCCCCTCCTCCACCCCAACCCCCGCTTCCGCCCCCACCCCCACCTCCTCCCCCTCCCCCGCCCCAACCCTCGCTTCTTCCTTCGCCCCCTCCCCCACCCCCGCCTTCACCCCCGCCTCCGCGCCCTCCCCCCTCCCCACCTTCGCCCCCGTCCCTCCCCCCACCCCCGCCCCCACCCCCGCCCCCGCCCCTAGTCCTTCAGGCGCCAGTCGCTTTCTATACTCGAACAACAAGCGTTTACCGTCCCCGGCGACTCGGCACAGACCGCGCAGCAGTGACTTGATGTAGCGGGCCGACAGCCTGTGAAGGTGGGGGTTTCGTTCGCGGTTTAGGTAGGAAAGGCAACGCTCCAAGTCAGTAACCGAAAAAAACATAAAAATAAGCGAAAATCGTGCTCGTGTATATAGTTGTCGCTTGAGCGACTGCCATCTTTTCTACACGTGCTGCGACATATCATGTATTCAAGCGCAGAACACCTTCGCTATCTAATACCGCTACGGTGGTTCATCTGGCCCTCGACGCAGAAGGCAGCCAAATCCGGGGGGAGGGGGAAATGTTGTAACATTCTGCCATCGTTTCAATTCGTACATATACTCGCATACGACGTTTACTTTGGGATCAATGAGGCCTCTCTGCCACGATTAGCCGTAGACTCTCACCCAGGGCTACTACCCCCGCGTTGATTCGCCTGCAAACAACGCCGCGCCTGCGTCAGAGAGTAGGCTTTCCCCAACACCTTCGCTATCTAATGCCGCTACGGTGGTTCATATGGCCCTCGACGCAGAAGGCAGCCAAATCCGGGGGGAGGGGGAAATGTTGTAACATTCTGCCATCGTTTCAATTCGTACATATACTCGCATACGACGTTTACTTTGGGATCAATGAGGCCTCTCTGCCACGATTAGCCGTAGACTCTCACCCAGGGCTACTACCCCCGCGTTGATTCGCCTGCAAACAACGCCGCGCCTGCGTCAGAGAGTAGGCTTTCCCCAACACCTTCGCTATCTAATGCCGCTACGGTGGTTCATCTGGCCCTCGACGCAGAAGGCAGCCAAATCCGGGGGGGGAGGGGGGATGTTGTAACATTCTGCCATCGTTTCAATTCGTACATATACTCGCATACGACGTATACTTTGGGATCAATGAGGCCTCTCTGCCACGATTAGCCGTAGACTCTCACCCAGGGCTACTACCCCCCGCGTTGATTCGCCTGCAAACAACGCCGCACCCGCGTCAGAGAGTAGGCTTTCCCGAAACGGGGCCCGCCCTGCTGACGTCCCCTCTCCGCTGGTTTCAGATTACTCGAAAACTATTTTGCGGGAAATACCTGAAGCTGGCATCGAAGAGGTAGGCCTGCAGGCGATCTCCCGCGATCCAGCCTTCTCCCTCGAGGTCGAACAGCCCAAGCGCTGCTCGCATCTGTACGTTTGACGTTTCGTTTCGTTTTTGTTTGGCAAACACAGCAAGCAATCGCGGCGCAAACACAAAAAGGCAGGTGCCCGCATAAGTTGCACATTACGAGCAGCATAGTACTCGCAGGGTGTTGACAAAAGACATTTGCCCGGCCGGTGTGGATGGATATTGGATATGCTGCAGTACATACCAGCGGGAACTTAAATAAATACCTACCCGTCGTTTTCCAGGACAGCGGTGTTGTACTTAGGGCAGCGGTGTGGTACTTTCGTCCTTCGACTTCTTCTGCGAAAACCTTGAAAAAAATCGAACACGAAAACCGCTCCTGTTTTGTCAAATCTGCTTCACGACAACTGAGGTGCATTCGTTATACGCCCGCCCACGGAATTGCTCATTGGTTGAGCACACAAAGTTCTCTGGGTGATGTTCTACCGTATAGAGCTCATGTCAGGAACCTCGCAAAATGTAAAAAGCTGAAAAAATAAGAACCTGATACATTTTACGAACTTGATAAAATATAGAACCTGATAATAATCAAAAATCTGATCAAGATTACGAACCTGAAAAAGTTACACGCCCATCTGCACGACTCCGCATGTCACTCTTACCTCTGCCGGCGTTTCTACCATGGAAGCAGCCGTGCCCTGGTCGGCGGCGTTCCCGCCTTTCCCTCGCCGCTTCCCCTCCCGCGCGACAGATGAGCACCCGCCGCCGGAACCCGCTTCTGCATCGTCGCCCGAAGCCGCTGTTGGCGCACCCTCTGCCTCTGCGACCAAAGTCACCGTTGCCTCTGCCATTGCCGCTTCGCGCCTGCACCACGAAGGCACCAGGCACCATCACCATGCACGGCCAGAATCACGTACAAAACGCGAAGTAAGAGCTAAAACACCGTCCTGTAAAGCTTTGCCGGCGACTGTTTATACAGTAGCAAACCGCTACTCTACTACTTCAGTCAATAGTATATTACTGCTACTGCTACTATCAATATTAATGTACCAGGTATTGAAGTGTGACAGTGACCAGGTATATGAAGTGTGACGGTGCTACCGTAGTACCACATTGGTACTAGTAAAACCAATAATATGCTAAAACTGCGCGATAACAACAAATATTCAAACCTTTTCGGCCACCACCGATACACCACCAACAATTACCACGAAACCGCGTCGCATCTGTTTTATTAACCTGCACATCGCGTGCTTGACCACTCTTCCTTTCCGCCGCCCTTAGTCCGCAGGGCTTTTGGTTGGCTGACTACTGTAGTAGCTATTAGCTGTCTAGGTACAGTATTACAGAACGGCCGATCGGTCGGGGGCGCAAACGCGCGATGATTGGCCAACGCAAAGGGGTCTAACAAGTCACCTCAGGCAGTCCAGCAGAATCCCGGCCCAGTCCCGCGATACAAGCCCCCACAAAAACTGCGCCCCAAGCTTCGCCTGGCAAGAAAATCACGCGAAAACCGGTTGGGCGACGGCGGCAAGGCAGGGCGGAGAGTCGTTGCAGGTAGCAGCACAATTTATATTATGTTTTTTTCGTTGCTGGGGCCAATGCAGGGGCCTCCCTCCAACCTTTGCGCGGAGGAGCAGCTAGCAGCACAAGTCAGACGATGCGCTACTTTATCTGAGGCCAATATGCCCTCCCCTCTCTAACCTCTTCTGCGCACACGGTTAAGGTACGTCTTACTGGTGCAAGCTTTACGACTCTCCGTCGGATTGAATCCGCGACAACGATGACAAACGCCGGAACGGGAGGATTGCGCAAGAAGAAAGAGAGCGTCGGTCTTTGCGCATGGGCACAGCAACACCACACCCGTACTTTTTCTTCTTCCACGCAACGTACCCGTGCACTCTCCCCTCCGCCCCTCAAATGCATGCCTCCCATGTCTTGAAACCAGACAGCAGTGGCAAGGTAAGCTATTCGCCCGAGGCCTGTGCTACACCCTTTCGCTGGTCCATTGCCGATACTATAACCCCCGAAAGGCATCACGACTGACAAGTTTGGACGAAGGGAGTAACACCTACTGTAGTTACGAATAACACATATTGGAGGTTGGTTAACTGAATAAGCGTACGCGCGCATGCTCGCCGAATCTCAGCGAACAGCCGCCGGGAGTACGAAAGCTCACGAACACGCAAGGACCAAATCAATTATTGCATCGTCAGAAAACGGCTTGCCTCCACACATTCGGATCATTTTCGCGATACGGCGACACGATATACTAACGGTGGTCACCTCAAAAGTTGCCTCAAAGCCACGTCGTTTGCCGCCGCCTTCCCCCTCGGCCGTCGAGGACACGCCTCCTCCTCTGATCATGTCCGAGATCGTGGCGATGTGAAGATCACCGGGGGACCCCTGCATGCATTCGGACATCAACCACAAAGCAAAATCAACGAGTGCTGACATCCGACGTCAAGTCGAGTCGAACTGAGCCTCGAGATGCCGTGAATAAAACGGAAAAATACACACCGCTCCGCGTTCTGCGCGAGTGGCGATTACCCGCATGGCGTGAGGATTTCCCCGCATTTCTAATAGTAATCCAAAACCAACACGATAGCTGAGAAGAATTCTAACATTAATCACAACCAGCACAACAGCGCAACCAGCACAACAGCGGAGACGACATTCTAATAGTAATGCCTAACCAACACGACAGCAGAGAAGACAAAAAACCCGGCAGAGCTCAGCTCAGATCACTCCCAACCGAGCGTTGACGCGAAACAAACACAAGACCCCCGAGTGAAAAAAGGGAATAAGAACACCGGTTGAGAGACCACACCACTAGGCCCGTTGTGAGGAGAGGCCTTTAGCGCCTGGGGCACAACGCCTTGCCTCCTCCAGACATACCTGGTAACTATAGTCAACCCAGAACTGTTGGCTATATAGCACTATCCACAATTAATGGTCCACCTAGTCACGCTACATGATGGTTGTGGCTGGTGGTCTAGAGGATAGTGCCATGCCGGTATAACCAGCAGTGTTCATTGTTTAATAGGAGGGGGACGGGTCCCAAAAGAGATAAAAGGGGGAGGCGGGTTGAGGCGCGTACCTCGGAAGCGCGAACCCCGCCGCCGCAGAGGAATACCACCGTGGTGCGGTCTTCTTCGTGGACCTCGCAGAACTTTAGCCAGCTCGAGCAATGCGCCAGATCGACACTGTCATAGGGCGTCGTTCGAGGCAGCCCAGCCCCAAAACAGCGCCATCCGTGCCGAGAATGTGCAAGAGGTTAATCGGAAGCGGCGGTCAACGGGCGTCAACAAAATAAAAGGGTAACGCTGACTGACACAAAAGTGAATACCGACTCAATAGTGGACGCGCGAAATTTAATAAAGGAAACGTTAATGCAGTTTTTAACAGTGGACAAAAACAATTTTTAAAGACACGTCGGTGGCAATGCAGTAGCGGACCGAAGACGGACCTGAGATACCAGCTTAACCGTGCCCCATGCGCAAGCTCCCTGGGAAAAGCCCAAGTGAAAGAACGGAAACAAAAGCACGCACAAAATAAAAACGCCTGCGCTGTTTGTGCGAACAGAGCAGCGCAACCGAAAACAAATTTCAATATGCTCGCCAGCTGAGGCCAAATGGAGACCCGTAAACATCTGTGGTGCCATGTTGGCGATCACCACCTGTCTCGTGAGATTCGGTGACCATTGTTGCTACCGCCCGTACTCTCTCAACACGATGACTCACCCCCCGGGTTTATTGCAGGCGCGAACCGCGGTGCTTATGAGGGCCCGGTTGTCGTCTATCTCCGGATCTTCTCCGTCCAGCTCCTTCGCCGAGATTGCAGGATAATTGTTTTTGGGACGGAGTGAGCGCACACGAGTATATACCCATGATGGCGAAGGTGTACACGAGATCGAAAACGGTGATGAAAACTACAACGATAACGAAGACGAACGAAAAAGAACATAAACGAACACGAAACCATAGGGAACGGGACGAGAACAGTGCGGTGATCAAAAGCGAATGACCTCGTAACTCCGACCAGCAAATGAGTGAGTGTCAGCACGGTGGCGCGAAGCCTAAGCCCGCACAGGCGGTGACACAACGCAGGACCAGATACCCAAGGACCGGGAGAGACCCCATGCCTAGCCCACGACCACGGCAGATGGCGCCGACACTGAAACAAGCCGTGGTGGGCCGGGCCGGCCGCGAAATGGAACCTTACGGGGTGGCCGCAAAATTCTGCGTCGAGCCAACGTTTTGGCTTCTGACTGCCGTCGGCCCGCACCGAGCACCGCGGGAAAAAGCAAAGCGAAGCGACACACTGTTGCCGTTTCTTCCCCCCCGCATCAGAATACATACACCGTCTACGCACCGGATCCCAAAGCCCACCGGGCAGGGTCAGGGGAGGCTCGACCGCGCTTTCAACAGCGTCAACGCCGTCACCACCACCTCCTTTCTCCTCCTCCTCCTCCTCCTCCTCCACGTCGTCGGAAGCCCCGTCTTTCGCCGAGGAGCAAACGTCGCCGGTCGACGGCGTCAGGACAAGTCTCATAGCCTCGGCCCAGCACCCCTCCGCCGCTTGCTCTGTGGCGAGGCCGAAGGGCACGAGCACTCTAATCACCCGTCACAAGAGAGAGGGATCACGAAAAGCAGCGAGGAGGGGGCGGTGAGCCACATCCAATCCAACACGCACCGAGATATCACATACGTTGTACCTCGGAAAATATGCTTCAGACATGATTATACTTTAGACGGAGATACAGGAACCCTTGGGGTGCTATTTACAATACGAGCATCAAAACTGTCCTTGACCGCCCAGAGTGGTACCTGGTATACGCGAACCGTGCCATAAGCAGGTAAACAAGCAAGGCTGGTCCCGTGCGTCTTCGTCTACACCAGGTGAAAAAAAAGTATACCAGCTCTCTATTGATACGACTTTGCGCAGCAGGATATGTCTAGCTGCCGTCAAGTTGTTGCGTGTGCGCTGTCGGGCGGTAGTCGGCGGTTGCTGCAACACCTGCTTCGAACGCGGTAACTATTTTTTGGCGTGGTATACATTAGCAGCTCGCATTTGCGAATAGTAAATTGAGGGAAGGAGCGGCGCGCGCGCGCGGGGGGGGGGGGGGGTCCTGCTTTGTCGGGGACCAATCAAAGCGCAAAGCTCCTAGTAAACATAAAGCAATACGGAGGAGCCCAAGTGCAAGTAGCTCAAGCAGGGCAACACGAAGGGTGTCAACTGACCTGGCTTCCCAAGCACGACTCTGAGCACTTATTTCCGCCGGTACCGCTGCGTCGCCCCCTTCGTCTACTGCGCGCTTTATCTCAGTCTCAAGCCGTTTTCTCTTTCCCTTGGAGCCCCGGTTCGGACCCTTGTCGTTCGCGAGTTTCTCCTCTTCTATCGCCTCCACCGCGGCGTCTATCGGCTGGCAGAGCATAGGAACCACCTGTTCAAATACACCCACCGGAGAATCGCCGCGTGCGGCAAGGTCAAGGGGGTTGCTTCACGCCACGAGAGCGAAGGCACCAGAAAACAACAGGCGTAGTAGGTACCCAACATCAAAACGCGCGCCCCCCCGCCCTGTCTATTCCCGGTTGACTTAACATACAGTAGTGGGTCGTCTCGTCATGCCGCGCATCGACAAGGTCAGACGAGAGAAATAGCACGTGCATCGGGGTGCACACAAACGTCACGAGTGCATCGGAGTGCGCAAATAGCACGTGCAACGCTGATAGCGCAAAGTGTCGCGAGTGCATCGGATTGCACAATTAACACGGCCATCGGATTGCGCAATCCACTAGCACGTGCATCGGATTGCGTAAAGTGTCGCGAGCAAGGAGAAAATCGACGACGACGCACCCGACGGTTAAATCAACGAGAAGAACAACAGCTCACCCCTATCGCCCTGGTGTCTAGCGCGACCCACGAGGCGATTACGTGAGTTAAGCTTTCCGGTACGGCGAGCCTGTGGATACCACGAGGGCGGAGGGCAAAGGGCTTGTCACGCAAGGTTGATGTGTCACGCCAGGACAAGCGACGCTGCATTCGACGCGTTTCGCCTCCGAACATGCAGCCCGTACCACCCCACGACATGTTAGAGGCTGTCCTACGGTCACGGCCTATACCATGGCGATAAGTCAATGTGAGAACAGCAAAAACCTCACACGCGGTTTCAGGGAGGGGTGTACAGACCTTGGACCATAGTCCAGCCTCGACAAAGTTATTGAAACGATAAGATGCTTCACTTCTAATCCTGATCCCATAACCCTAACCCCGACCACTTGGGATACTTCTTGGAATGAAGATGTCATGAGGATTTAGGCTGCACTCTCTACCATTTTGTCGCGGCTGGGCTAAGTTGTGCGCATGGCTGGTTTAAGGCGAACTCCACTCTAGGCATCCACCGGTAAAAACGTTATAAAACCCGCATCCTCTGGCGCGCATTTTTTGTCCCCAACAAAACCCATGCGGGGGGTTGGTGAGCAACACAGACGCCTTCCTCTGGGCATAAACGTAAGACTTATACGTAGCTTATTCCGCCTATGCGCGTGCGCGCGCACGAGAACAAAAGGAAACGGGGCGACCCACAACAAAACAAAAAAAAAACACTTTACGACGCAGGACCGATCAACTTACTTTGGGAAACGGCTGGCCAAATCTCCGATACTCCACACCGCTTTGGCAAGGGGGGAAGGCTCCAATCGCCGCTCGCGGGCGGTCTTCGCGGGGCTATCGGCAGGAGCGGTATCAGCATCGGGCAGCTGGCTCTCCTCGATGGCAGAGGAGGCCTCGATCGCAGAGGCAGCCACACTGGCGCCCCCCACGGGCTCGGGGTCCTGAGCCGGAGCCTTCACGGCAGGCTGCACGGTTTCTTCTGCCGGGGGGGTTGGATTAGTTTCGGGCGCGGTCTGTTCTGCCGCGGGGCTTGGGTCGTTGTCAAGCTTTTCATCGCTTTCGCTAGTTTCCTTGTCGCATCCACCCTCCCCCACGGTTTTAGCCCTGCCCTTCCTTGCCACGGCGCCCTGCCGTCCGACATCCTCGGCTGTTGACTCACTGCCGCCGCTACCACCGTCCCTGCCGCCACCACCACTATTACCGTCGCCACCGCTACGTCTACCGTCATCGCCGCCGCTGCGGCAACCCCGGCTATGCGTTTTAGTAGTACGGTCCGTCTGCTTCGATTCGTCCCGCTGCTGGACTACGAGGTTACCTCGACCGAGTGCTGGCGTCCACTCCGGACTCGTGTGCACAAGTGGGAACGCTTCCCCGTCCTCCACGTCTTCGAAGAAGGCACCCCACGCTTGTCCCTCCATCGGCATCCGAGAAGGGTCCTCCTCAACTCCGACACCGTTGCTGCCGCCGCCATCGCCGTCACCGCCGCCGCCGCAGCCAAAATGGCCATCCCGAAAACCGTTGTCCCAATGGCCAGGAGGTCCTTCTTGGAAAAGAGGTGGTTGCCGGGGGTAGTCATGCGGTGTAAACTGCGGGCCCGGGTCGTGCGGCGGGGGGGGCATTGGCGGTGGTATTGGCGGGGGCATTGGGGGGGGCATTGACGGGTGAGGCAACGGGAAGCCCGGCGCGAATGTTCCAGCTCCACCACGGCAACCCCCTCCATCAAAACCACCAGCTCCACCGCCTGCCGCTGCCCCGCTTGAAGCCGACCCCATGAACCTTTTGTTGTGCATCGCTTGGGCGTAGGCGAATCGGCGCTGCCCACCGTTCGGGAGCTGCTGTGGACCAACGTTCGGTGGAGGCGTCGCCTGTCTCGGTCTGTGATCAAAACCCGACGCGTAAGCGCGGTTCTGAAACCCATTGCCACCGCTACAGCCGCCACTATCACCGTTGCTGTGGAACGACTCACCAGAGTGCCGCCTGTTCTGCCACGGCTGCTGCCCCGGCGGCGGCCGCGGGGGCGACGCGGGTCCATCGTGGGCATAGCCGGGCCCGCGCGCATGATCGGGCAACGCCCCGTCGATACTGCGAGGACCTGGCGGCGGTGGTTGCTCCTGACGACTCGGTAGCCACCATTGGGACTTGCCCTCTTGGGGCTGCGGCTGACTGTGCGGCCGGGGAGGAGCCCCCCCGGGCCCCCGGCCCTGGTGGGCGAGGGGAGGCTTGCCGCGAAGGGGCAAACGCACGTGAACGCCGCCCGGGTCGTCCGCGGCTTGCACGCTCCTGCCACCGAGAGTCACCCCCTGCACCGAAACAGCTAGGGGCGGCTGACTGCCCCCTCTCTCTTGGCTTCGCCTCCAGTCTCGGTCACCGTCATTTCTGCGGTGGCGCACCCCACAGTCCCAGCCGTTGTCCTGCTCCCTGCGCCTGTCCGAGCGAGGCGAACCGTCCTCCCGGCCATCGATTTCTACGTCGCAAGGAGAGCGACGAACGAATTGAGGAGCATGCATGAGTTCTCTCTTGACTTCCCGACAGTCTGGCTCGTCCCCCGCGCTGCCGGCACCGCCGCCGCCGCGAAAAACTTCTCCGCATTCGCGGTGTCCAGGAGCGGCATGCTCTACCAAGATCAAGTCCTCAGCACCATCCGTGACGCCGAAAGACTCACCGTCGGGAGCGCTGACTGCAGCCGTCGGCCCGGAAAGGTCGGGGAGACTTCCTGACGCGGCAACGCTGTCAGTGGCGCCGTAGGTATTGCCAGCAACGCTATGAGTTGTGCTGTCGGCTGTTGCATCGGTGCTGGGAGTAGCACTCTCGGTCAATTCGGCAGTGGTAAGCGCGGCGTTCTTAGCCAACAAATCTTCACCCTTCGACACTGCGGTCGTCGCGCGCGGAGACCCCGTGGATGAAGCCGAGCTAGTGGCGCGATTACCTTTGCTTCCGCCCCCACTGTTTGTTCGTGGCGATATTCGGGGTCGACGCTTTCGAGGGTCCGTCGGCGCAGAGCTGGACTTCGGGCGTGGCGAAACCCCCCCTGGTAGCAAGCGCGCCGTCGGTGCGAGCGTCACCGACAGCGTCGGCGGCGCTGTCGACTGCTGCTGTTCCCGCCGCTGTTTCTCCCGTTCCTGCTGTTCCTGTTCCCGCTGCCGCTGCTCCTGTTCTTGCAGCTGCTGCTCAAGCTGCAGCTGTAGCTGCCGTCGCTCTTTTTCTTGCTGTTCGTACTGCTGCTGTTGCTCCTCCTTTTCCCGCCGCTGCAGCTCTTCCTCCCGCAGCAGCTGCTGCTCCTGTTTCTGCTGCTCCTGCTGCTCCTTCTCCCGCAGCAGCTGCTGCTCCTCTTCCTGGCGCTCCTGCTGCTCCTGCTCACGCAGCAGCTGTTGCTCCTGTTTCAGCTGCTGCCGCTGCTCCCTTTCCCGTTGTTCCTGCTCCTCCAGCTCCTGCTGCTCCAGTTCCCGTCGCTGCTGCTCCTCCAGCTCCTGCTGCTCCTCCAGCTCGTGCCGTTCGTGTTCCCATTGCTGCCGTTCCTCTAGCTCCTGCTCCCCCTCCTCCTCCTCCTGTCGCTGCTGCTGCCGCCGCTGCTCTTCTTCCTCGTCTTCCAGTTGTCGCTGCAGCAGCCAAGACGGCGGAGATGCTCTTCGCATCGGCGTCGGGGAGCGATCGTGCGAGCGCTCCCGTACGTGGCGCCTACTACCACTGCGAGGGTCGTCGTCGTAGTCGTAGTCGTAGTCGTCGTCGTGAGATTGACGATCTAAACGTTCGGCTGGGTGGGCAAGGCGCAGGTCTCGCTGCCGCTGGCGATCGTGGTCGACATCAAAGTGGTCTCCTGACGGCGGCGGCGGCGACCGGCGATGTGCTGATGCTGTGCGGTCGCCGCCAACTCCTTCTTCTGAGCGATTACGAGTGATCGTGTACTGCCGTTCTTCTTGAAAGGCGTGCGATCGGGGCCGGGGCCGTGCGTTTTCTCGACCTTGGATGGATTGAATCAGCGGAACAAACGCACGCACGGGTGTCGATGTGGTGTCGTGGCATACCTGGTACAGTCGTGCTGGCGCCAGTTACAGGTTGTGTTCGTCGAGCTTTCCCTTTGTCGTTTCCTGTTTCAGTCTGTCACTGAAAAATACGAACTATCGGGCAAAAAGTCTACTGGTATGTGGTACATCTTTACAACAGCGGTAGTGTGCATTCCAAGCCATGTGTGATCTCTGGTGCAGGAGGTACCCGAGGTGCAATATTGACCTTGCCGACAACATACCTGTTATCCATTCGTCTTCAGCAGCAGGACTGCTGTGTCGAGGCTGGTCATTGTATGGCGACGGAACAAACGCAGAGTCCTGCCACAGATGCGGGTCGAGAGGAGCAGGACCCCTGTTGACAGGAGAAAACGAGCGATGGAGTTGTTGGTCTCGCCTATCCAGCACAGGACGCTCCGGCTGCCGATGGTCCTGCCAGTAGCTCTCCTCTTGCAACACTCGACGCTGGGGGTGGTGATCGAAGCCCTCGACATCTACTGGGTACTCCTCCAGCTGATACGATCGCCTTGGCGGCTGTTGCTGTTGCTGCTGCTGGTGATCTTCATGATAAGGTGGCATAGTTGCACGCGCAGGACGAACGATGATGCTACGAGGTGGGTTATATCGCGACGGTGGGGGAGCTCGCTGCGTTCTTTGAGGCCACGACGACAACCGATCTTCTGGGTATCCACGTCTGCCTAAATCATCGTCCATGTGTCCGCGGCTGTCGACGAAGCGCTGTCGCGCCCCGGACGAGCCCACCAGAGTGGTGCCGCGGAAATCTACGACAACTGCTGCTGTGGTGAGACTGGGTTTCGACATTATTGCGAGGCAGTACAAGAAACGCAAGACGGGGGTGCGTGGTCTTCGCGTACCCCCGAGGGCTCTTACATCGTCCCCTTATTAAAAAAAACAATATTTTTATGTCACTCGCATCATATTTTATAAAAATTGAAAATACACTCCAGCTGTGAGATCGAAGATTTCGTCGAAACTCATCTTTGCAAGCTGTGTGTGATACTCCGATCGCGCGCATTACGAGTTGTGTGTCCTCATTAAGGATATAGGTCGGCGACTCCCCTTACAACTACAGTGTAGCTATCAGGGTCAAGTCAACAGGATGATTTTAGTCAGTCTGTGCGCGGAAACTATAAAACCCGTTTCTGAGGGGGACAAAATCTGACAGCTGTGAAGGGAAAGGGGGCCTGGTTTTGATCAAAAGCGAGCGGGTTTGGAGGGGGGGGGGGGGGGGGCGGGGAAGGGGGGCAATTTGTGCATGTAATCTATAAATCCTTTCGAGGGGATAAATCTGACGGTTTTGGCACCAGTATATTATTGGGGGCGGGGGGGGGGGTTGGGGCGCGGGGGGGGGGGGGGCGTGTGGGGCAGCTCAATATATATGTGCCTGGAAACTATACATTATTTTGAGGGGATAAATGTGACGGTTTTGGAAATAATACATCAGTTTATCATGTATATCCTGGGGTAAGTCGTACAATCAGTGAGTAAAGAGAGGGTGGAGTGTTCGAGGGGGTGGGGTTGGGATGGGTTGGGGGGAAAGGTGGGGGGTGGGGGCGGGGGGGGGGCGGGGGGGGGGGGGGGGGGGGGAGGGCTTTAGGTGAGGGGTTTGTCATACGTGTGGTGCTAGGTCTAGGCGATGGTGCGGGTGATGGGGAAGAAGGGGGCGTTCGAGGCCGGGGGGGGGGGGGGCGGGACACAGCGGCATGAATGGCTCTCGAAAGATAATGAGGTGATATCCTGTGCGTGAAATGTTTAGTAATGTGGCGGATTTCGATATTTGGTGGGGCGTTTGAGTAAGGGAGAGCAAGAGGGGGGGGGGGAGGGGGGGGAGATTTTTTAGGAGGTTTAGGTCATATTTAGACTATTATTATGATACATACGATCGGCCTCTCTAAACGGCCGGGGGGAGGGGGGCGGGGGGGGGGGGGGGAAGGGGGGGCGTCCTGCCCAAGAGACTGAAGTCTGGGTCTGGCCATCATCGTCTTGAAGCTCGTGGGCATTCCAATGACCGTAACAAGTTGTTAGCGTATAACGCCGCCCTGACTTCTTCGCCATGTTGCGTTCTCTCCCCAGTGCCATTGATGATGCACTTGAGACCCTCTATGAGCCCAATGCCGTCTTTAGTCAGTTCCTACGGTCTGCTAGTATGACATTTTTGACTCTTTTCCTTTCCTTGCTTCCTCTTTGTTTTGTTTTATTTTCTTTTCCTTCCCTTTTTCGCTTTCGTTTATTTTGTTTTATTTTACTTTCTTCTGCCTTTTCTTTTGTTTTGAAATTGACTTGAGCCTGACGTGCGTATGCGTCGTGATACGTACCACGTGTAATATATACGTGGTACTACTGTAGTATTTTCTGGGTTGCAAGCGGTGTAGTATAGTCGGCTTTTTCAGGCGCGAGTAGTGAGACGTATGTACCAGTAGTAGTAGAGTATAGACCTGGCACGTTGTTGTAGTAGGCTGACTCCCGATATCACTTCTTGATATTTTTCTGGCGGAGGCATGAATTGCGTCAGCCATTATGTATGCGTGTACCACTGTTGGTTTTGTTTGTTTTTTCCCCTGGGGTATTCCTCCACTCCAGAGTGACTGGAGCCTGTCTTGTGACCACGGACTTGATTATGCGAGTTATTGTGAGAACAACAACAACAACAACAACAACAACAACAACAACAACAACGATCGTAGCTCACACATATATATATATATATATATGAGTACTACTCGTATCACACACCGCTTGCAAAGATGAGTTTCGAAAAATCTTCGATCTCACAGCTTTAGTGTATTTTTATTTTCATAATATAGTCTATAGTCTATAGATAGGCCAAGGTAGGCCCCATAATCCAAGGATTATTATTCCGATCACTCTTTTTGAGGCTCATGTAGTGGTACTCCGAGTGGGGCGATGCGTGGTTGGTCGGTGTTGGGAAGCGTGCTCCTAATGGGTTCCGGTGCCCTTGTTTGATCTCTCCCCATGGCTCGCTGGATAGACTCAATAGCTTATACGTTATTTCCTCTACATTAAACTCTAAAAGACGGACAAAACAGGCCTAGGCACACGGTAGCGCAAGGTAGAGCAGGTAGAGCAGGTAGGGGTATGTGGGGCGTCCTGCTTGTCCCATCATCGTCGCCTACATTATGGCCCATGTATGATGGTCTTGACGTGAATGTGACGTCTAATATCACGTGGTTTCACCTCAACCATGACGTGGTTTCACGTCGAATCTATGAACTATCCTTCTACGGAGGGCACTCCATTACACTCACGCCATAGAGCGCTGCTCCACGAATCGACGACGTATGTGCAATGATGTGTGGTCACACAATCGGAAAGCCCAGTCAAGGCCGCGTCTACCTGTAGTTGCTTTTTATTGTTTGTGCTGTTAATAGTTCTATATGCATGGCCTTGTAATCTCCTACTACTATGTTAAGGTAATAGTGGGGTATTAGTTCGTTTGATCACTTGCAAAAGGTTAACCAAAAGCTTACCCAAACTACAGCTTACCCAAACTAAGCCTTATAACACTCTCCTCCCCTGAAACGGCGGGATAGCAGGTCGGCCGGGTGTGCGGGCGGACCTGTCAATTACCCAAGCGGTGTCATTTCTTACTTGGGGATACCGAGGAGAGTATATTTCAAGTTCGACATGGGAAAAAGCCTACAAAACTTTTGTTATGCTGGATGTGGAATTTGAACCCACGACCCAAAAAACGCATGGTCTGTCGACGACGCCATTTGTTAAGGAATTATCCGGGGGGGACACAGAGTGCCCCCTGCCGGTCTGCCAATTGAGCAGGTCCTCGGAGAATACTCACTTTCTTTGCCTTCGTAGAGATGTAGCTTTATTCGATTCCACCAGAGCCCCGAATAGCTTCTGAGATCGGAGGCACGTGCCTCCGATCTATTTCCTAACTTTCCCGAATATAGAACGCCAACCTCATCATATGAAACCCATCCAAATGATCTCAAATTTGGATAATTACAGGCCTTTCGAGGCCGTATCTTGATACTAGCCCAGCCAGCCCTTTTTTTTTTTTTTCTCGACGGCGAGAACGCGCGCTTCTAGCAACGTTCCCCTCGGCCATGGTCTGAGTTCGGCGACGGGAACCGCGCTTCCAGCACCGTTTCCCTCAGCCGCGGCATAAACTCGGCAATGGGGGTACGCGCTCCAAACGCCGCCCCCATCAACCATGGCACGGTAGCCTGCGCTTTGCGCGCTCCCCCCGAGGCACGCGTCGCGCAGCAATATAGCTGCGGTGACGGCGCGTCGCCTTTTTACGCGAACGTGTTCATCCCCCCCTCTCCCTGACCAGGCGGTGACAGTCGGTTGGAGGTGTGGGACGGTCGACCCTCAAACACTTTTTCTGACCACAAGGTAGCGGTCGATATGAGGTGTGGGAAGGCCAACACCAAAACACCGAGATCTTTTGCGAGGCTCGATCCGGTGTTCGCTCGCGATAACAGCGGGCGCTATGTCCTTTTTTCCATCAAGGAGGAGTCGACAAGATTAGCTACCTCGTCTCCCTTCTCTAATAGACATAACTGAAAAGAGCCTCCTCGGTTATAAACATTGTTGCCACTTGCCCGAGCCCCGCTCCAGAAGACGCCCGCAGGGTCTACGGACCCTGCTTCGTCTTTTAACACGCTAACCCACGTGTTTCAGGCTACGTCTGCCCCAGTGGCACAGGAAGAAGATCCGACACTGCGCGACGGGCTAGTGGTGACGCCACGGCCCCCAGCCTGATCAGCTGGACGCTATTCCCGTAAATTTACGGAAGAATCACGCCTCTCGTCAAGCAGAAACAGCTCAGAGCCCCTTCCCCTTCGGGCGCAGGTAAATCAGTTTTCTTGCGATTATACGCCAAAGAGTGAAGAGGACACGACGCGAGAAACCGTGGGTTCGGACACGCGTCGTGCTCCCGAGGCCTGGTGTTCCTGAGGGGGACACTGCAGGCCCAAAGAGCGGAGGATTGGTGTGCCCAGAGGGGGACATTGCAGACCCAAATGTCCGACGAGGCTACTGACGGGTTGGCACCGTCGGTGTTGGACTTTTTTTCGGGTGCAGCGAGGGCGGCTTCTTACGAGTTTCCGCCAGCGAGTGAGGAGGACCCGAGGCGAGATACCCCGGGTTCGGATTAGCATCTTGCTCCCGAGGCCTGGTGCTCCCGCAAGGGGACACTACAGGCCCAAAGAGCCGAGGACTGGTGTTCCCAGTAGGGGGCATTGCAGACCCACAAATGTCCAACGAGGCTACTGACGGGTTAGCACCTTTGGTTTTGGCCATTTTTCGGGCGAAGTTAGAGCGGATTCTCGCGCTTTTCCGCCAACGAGCGAAGAACGACCCGAGGCGAGAAACCACGGGTTCGAATTCGCGTCATGCTCCCGAGGCCTGGTGTTCCTGGACGGGGACATTGCAGGCCCAAATTCCAACACGGCTTTTGACCCTTCTCTCGAGTACTCCACAGACGATGTGGTGTTATTCTGGCAGCCCCCATCCTATTTTCCACCGTGGTCCCATTCGTCGTTTGCCGTTGACGACGTGCCATATTCTTGCGCGGAGCAGTACATGATGGCCGAAAGACCAGGCTGTTCCAAGACCATCGAGCCGTGGGGCTCATCATGTCGTCGCTACCCCAAGCACACGCAAACGCATCGGTTGAGGCGTGCGCAACTTTGACTCCGGTGTTGGGGACAGGGAGAAGAAAAACGCCGTGTTATCTAGCACCTACGCCAAATTCACACAGAATCCAGCCATGAATCACCTTTTGAGCTCTGACAACAAGCTTCTGGCTGAATCCAGCCCTCTGGACCCAGTGTGGGGCATTGGTCTCCGGGCAAATGGTCCCAGGGCCAACAACCCATGCCAGGGGAGAGGAAAAACTTGCTCGGTGAGGCACTTTCTGCCGTTCGCGAAGCTATTCGCGACAATGAGACCGGGCCGGCGCACCCGGCTTCCCCTAGTTGGTTCCGCACCTGCACTGCGAATGCAAGAACCAAGAAATCCCGTCCGCGCTGCGGCCGGGTCATTAACAGTGGCCAGCGCTCGCAAAGCTTCCCCTTCGGCGTTTCCGACCTATTTCTCGGGCGCGTTGGCCAATTAAAAGCCGTGAAGTTTTGGAGATAGCCTCTGGCGTCGGCCCTGACCTTGCGCTGTCAGAACACGGCCCCTGTTTCGTCGAGGGTACTGTGACGCTGGACGACGTTTCGTTCACTATGAAAATCGAGTATATCAGTTGAGCAACGCTTGACTCGGAGAGGCACTGGACTCCTCTAGATTTGGGGACCGGCAGCATTGTTTGGGCTCCCAAACGCCTCCGAGGGTGCTGTGGGGAACAAAGTTCCGCATATCCTCCGACCACAAGACACAGGAGAGCATCAGCAAAGTGGGGACCCTCAATGCACGAGTCCAGCGGTAGCTTGAGTTCGTCACCGCGTTCGATTGCACACTCGAGTACCACAAAGGCAGCGCCAACGGCATCCCCGATTTTCCGGCCCGTTTTCCAGAGCCTGCTACGGAGTACGACCGCAGTGGCTTGACAAACTTCAACCTCGTGGGGGTGACAAGCCCCAACGCCGTTGGAGATAGCGGTATCTACCTCCTACGGACCCGTGGTCTGCGCCCTCCCTCCTCGCCGATCCCAGGGGTCGGTTTGGGCGGACTCGCGCCCCTCGCCGAAATTACTGTCTTGGGTGGGCTCGTGCCCCACACTGAAAGCACTGCTTTGGTTGGACTCAAACCTCCAGCCGAAGCACTGTCTTGGGTGGGCTCGTGCCCCGCACTGAACATGCTGCCTTGGGTAGGCTCCCTCTCACCTCTACCGCATTTCATGATTTTCGTGCACACGAGCCACGTATAAGGAATGACGGCCTTTCTTCTTTCCCGGGGAGATTCGTCGCTCGTGTTTCTGCTTCCGTCGCCACTACCGAAGGCTGTACCGGCCGTGGGTCAATTTCGCCTGCCGCTGACACCGTTTTCGCTTCGGTTTTTGCCATACCCATCGAGGGCGGCACGGGCTCCGCAGGAGCCCTGGCTGCAGCGACGCCCATCGCACAGCCGACTTATCTATCCCGGAGTTCTACACAGAAGTCGGTCCCCGCCGCAACCACTGGTTCGACTGTGTCCGTCTCCGCCTTGCTTGGCACTCCAACCCCTCCGTCGTCGACGATTCGATTAACAGCGACAGCAACGGGTAATGCACCCCCGCTGTATACTATCGATTCGAGCCCGGCGGGGCCCCTAGGCCATCTTGCAGAAGAGGTAAAACCCCGCCGCGAGTCCCACGGCCGCGGCCGGCTGCGCCCGTCGCCGCGACCCCTGCTCTTGCCTACTCGCCGGTCCGCACGGTGCCACTACCGTCCGACCGCGACCACGCAGAGCCTATATGGAAACTCCTCTCTTACGGCTCACGCCTTCTCCTGGTGACACGCCGACTGCACATACAAGGTCGGACGCCCTCGGCGACGCTGCTGAATAGCGGCTCGCTGATTCCGTCGCGCGTTATTCACATGCCGATTGGAAGCGAGAGCAACACGTTGAGCCGACGTGTCACGCCATGATGCGTTACGTTTCTATCGGCCGGCCATCGGCCCTGTCGCCCGACTTTTTGGCGTGCTACCCCTCGCACAAGCGTCCATCCCTCTCAGACATCAAGGAGCTGGCGGGTAAGGATCGACTACATACAACCGACGACGACATCGTTCTACTCGTCCGTAACCCGACACTGCCGCCAACAAGGTCTGACAAACCCAACTCTGTGGGGCGAGCTGCATGCTTGCTAACCGATGAGCCAGCTCGCACCTACGCTCCCCTGCTCATGCGCCCTTGGATCATGCACTTGACGGCCTCTTGTCACCTTAGTACCACGCGCACGTTGCGCATGCTGGAGCGGTTTCACTGGTGGATTGGCATGAATGTGTGCACCCGGTGGTAGCTTCGCCCCTGCTTGAAGTGCCCAGCGCGGAAAAACCCACGGCTGACTGTCCGCTGGCCCATCATCTCAATGCCTCTACCGGAAAGTCCAGGTGTCGCCGTCAGTGTTGACTGCTTCGGCCCCCTTCCGGTCACACCACGAGGTAACACCTACATCCTGCTGTTCACCGATCGCTTCAGTCGTCGGGCCGACATGTTCCCCGTCACTGCCGCTGAGTTCACCGCGGAGGGTACAGCCAACATCCTGGTAAACCAATACAGCCCCTTGTGAGGGTGCCCGCGCACCATACTCTCGGACAACGGACTGCAGTTCTGCTCCAAGCTTTCATAAGCTGTATATCAGCTGCTGGGTGTGCACAAGCTTGGTACAAGCTCCTATCATCCCAACCGTATCGGGGGCGTTGAGCGGGTAAATCACACTATGGCCCAAATGCTGGCTATGGACGTCAACGAGCGACAAGACGATTGGGGCTTGCATCTGCCCCACGTAGAATTCGCTTACAACAATTCCGTCAGCGCGGCGACGGGTCTGGCGCCCAACGAGGTCCACATGGGCAGACTTCCACGGCTCCCTCTGACGGTTATTGACCGCACTGGTGTCGTGGGACACCAGAGTCTGGCCCGTGACCACCTGGCCTATTGCGACTTGGCCACCGACCGGCAAAAGCGCGCGAACGACATTATCCGCGCACACCACGCCCTCACCGTTTCCCGTGTTGACCGCAGAAACTCCGCCCTCGCCGACGCGCTGCGTCCAGCACCTAACTTCGCTACGGGTGGTTGGGCATGGGTATACAATTTTGCCTCTACCATCTGCCAGGGTGTAAAGACGAACACCGACGCCAAGGTACTCAAGGCCAAACTCGCGCTTAACCGGACGGGCTCGAACAAGATCCTGGCAGTCGGTCCCTGCTCCGACGCCGAGACCCCGGACGGTTCGCCGCTCGGGAGCAACCTCCTCTATTTGGATCTCCTTTCCGACCTGCTCGGTTCGGACGCTCGTCGGCGTATGGCCATCGAGCGCTGCAAACCCTGCGCCAACCCCCACGACAGCGGGGACATGCCCAAATACCGACCGGCGGGGCTGACGCAGTACGTGCTCAACAATTTTTCCAAGAAGTCCGTACCACGTCACTCAAGACGGCGTTTCGACCCCCCTCCAGCGGCTGGAGGTGGAGCAGATCATTGGTCATCAGTCGGTACGGGGGCGAAAAGGCGTCATCGCGGTGCTATACAAGACGAATTAGGCGGGACTTCCCGAACCTTCCTGGGAGCGGGAAATGGACCTCCACCTCTCCCGCTCCCATATCTTGCGTTATTGGGCCGGAACCCCGGACCAGCACCGCCAACCCAACCGCCTCTACCGCCGAGTGCGGATCGTGGCGGCACAGCGCGAGCTCTCCCGCAACAACGGGGAACGTTTCCTAGCGCCGGGCTACGCCTGTGTTCCCCGCGCCGATTGGCTCCGTCGCTACCTCCTAAGGGAGCCCACTTTTGGTACAAGGAAGACGATGGGTTAAGGTGGCTTAAAAACCTCAGCGCGAGCACCACCGAGAACAATGTATACCTGGTCCGTTTTCTGGACGACCTGTGACCGATTAAACTTCCTCTTCCCCCGGCGCGCTACACGACTTCGACGGGAGCCGTACGAGGCTCTTGGTGCTTGCAAGTTCACATCGCCAGTGCGTTTCCACGGGGAATCCAACGTAACGTGGACGAATCTCGAGGCGCGGCCGTGGCCAGTTGACTTTCAAGCCGCCACCGCTCCTCGATAGTTCTTCATTTTTTGGAGTTATGAGGTTTGAATCTTTGTCTTTGGGTTGTTCGTAGTGTCCTGAGAGTTTGGGGCGGTTCTTTCCATTTTTTTTTCTCTTTTTGTCATGCCGAGCCCCCTGCTCAATGCCGGGCCAGGGTTCGGGTAAAACGCCGCTGTCTGAGGCGCAAGGCTGTCACTTTTCCGTCATTATTCAATTTCGCCCTGCCAACGCCCTCCTCAGCCCAGAGCCGGGGGGCGACCAGAGTACCCTGTTCGCGCGTAACGTGGTACAGGGCTATGTACGGGCCTGTGTGTCATCTTTTATCTTTTGTGTTATATTTGTTCTGCTTTGTTTTTTCGACTAAACACTTCCCCCCCTCGCGGGGCTGTGGGTGTTGCCACCTTCCACCCCGGGTATTTGCCATTTCCTAATCTAACCCCCCGCCATGCCGATGACCCGCGGGAGGTTTTTCGCATGACTTCTTCCTTGTATTAGCGCCTGTGTTCCCCTCCATATCGACGAGGGTTCGCCCTGCCATAGTAACTTTTCCGTGGTTGGTTTGCCGTAGAGCTTATACTAGGTATGCGGCAGGTTCTAGAGCCTTTTCTGACCCCCCCCGCCACACCGACGGCACGCGGCAGGTTTTTGATGGGTGACGTTAGCCTTGTTGTAGAGTCTGCGTTTCTTTCAACTGCTTTTCTTCGTGCGTTCCTGGCTCCATAGCCAGACCGTTAGAGGTGTGGGAGTGGGTTTTGAGGAGCCGCATCTTCGATTCATGGTCTAGTTCGTAAAACCGGAGTTTCCCCGAATCTCCCACATCTCTGCATATGCGACTCATCAGGGTGGGCTAGTGTCAAGATACGGCCTCGAAAGGCCTGTAATTATCCGAATTTGAGATCATTTGGATGGGTTTCATATGATAAGGTTGGCGTTCTATATTCGGGAAAGTTAGGAAATAGATCGGAGGCACGTGCCTCCGATCTCAGAAGCTATCTCCGGGGCTCTGGTGGAATCGAAAAAAAGCTACGTCTCTACTAACGCAAAGAAAATGAGTAATCTCCGAGGATCTGCTCAATTTGGCAGACCTGCAGGGGGCACTCTGTGTCCCCACCGAATAACCTTGCAACAACTACTACTACTGCTGTATGTGGTGGTCCTACGCCAGCAGACCTAGCGTTCTGGCCGCGCGGATCTTGGAGGGTAGTTTTTACGCTCTCTCATTTGGCCGAAGGCCATGTGGTGATCCGCAGATCGAAATAATACAGAAATTTCGAAACGTGGCGCAGCCGCGTTTCCGGCCTAATTCTGGCCCGTTTTGGGTCCGTTTTGGGTCCGTTTTGGGTCCGGGTTAGGGGTAGGGTTAGGGTTAGACCAAGGCTACGTTAGGGGGGGGGGGGGTCCTTTTTTTCACTATCGGTTTGGAACCACTCGCGCACGAGTGACTCTGTACCTCACTGACAAAAAAGCATTTAGGCGACCGGGTTGGCGCAGCGTAGCTAAGCGTTCCATTGCGGACTTTCATATCGCAAAGTTAAACAGTACGAAAGTTCAAGACCGCAAACGAACAGACAGGAGGGTCACTCGCGCGAGTAACCCCACCCCACTAGAAAAAAAAACACCATTCGTAGCGACTCCCATACTGTAGCTTAGGTCGTTAGAGGTGGGCTTTGGGTCTGCGCCCGTGCACCTCGATCCCACCAGAAGCTCGCAAACGCGGACAGCCCACCGCCCCAAAGATCCGCGCGACCAGTTCACCAGGAAAGCTCTCCTACACCTTCAGAGTGGGTTAATTCGAAACCCAATATGGTTGCTGCCCCCGAGGTTGGTTGGATGGCTTTATCTATCTGCATTGTTGCTATGATTCATCGCATATTTTGCTCGCATACACCTCCGTTTCCTCCCCTCCACCAAATAGCACCCCCTCCCTCCCCCCCCTCCCCCCACACACACCCACACACACAAACACCCTCCCCCTCCCCCGCCACCCCTCCTAAAACCAAAATCCGCCATAATAATAAGCATTGCACGACAGGTGATATCACCTCTTTACCTTCGAGATCCTTCATTTGTATGGTCAAGTTCAAGCTAACCTCCTCCCCGCCCCCTCATTCCCTGCATTCCCCGCCACCACTACCATCGCCAAGACTTATAGCATCACGTGTACAGTAAGCTCCAGATACATTTATGCGACCTAAAAATGTTGGAACCCCCCCCCCCCCCCCCCCCATACGACTACGGCCATGCACAAACTGAGTGTACACCCTCCCCCCTAAAAACTAAAAACCCCATCCTCTACCCAACGGTTATAAATGATAAACCGATGCATTCCACTGCCGCCAAATTTTGTCCCCCTCAGAAAAGGGTTTTGTAGTTTCCGTGCATAGATTGATGTCATTAACATCACCCTGTTGACCCTGGTACAAGCTGCTACAGTAGTACACAGTGCGTGGAGCAGATTCAAAACCGCAGTCCCGACACGGGGACAAAACACTTGGAGGAAGACTAGGGAACATTTTAGGGGTTGGAAATGGGTTAAAGCTACTACTACTGACTATGCGCGTAACGACAATCCATAAAGCATGACGAGCGCTACACTTGTTGATACACGTAACGTCTGCGTTGTGCGTGTGTTCCGCCCAAATCGAATCAGACGTTGCATTTGGCTATGCGCCCCCGACATCGTCTTCCCATGTAGCGACCGTGCCGGTACGGCATTACTTCACGCCAAGGTTTTCGATCCTCGGCCAGAAGAAAAATACCATCCGACCGCACCAACGAACGGCGGCGTCAAGAGCAAAGCTCGGTCGCGATTTTCTATCCATTCCACGCCTGGTTTTGAGGTACCCAGTGACAAAATCGTACTTGACTCGGGTGGCGGCCTCCTCGAGAGGCGCTTGCTCTTTCTTATTTCTGTTGTGTTTTACGAGCATCACACTGGCTTTTGTTGTTTAGTACCCGGCGGGGCAATAGAACGCAATCTCATCTGCGGTTACGTAATGAACGTACCCGGCACACCGTACAATTTCCAGCTCATACTTGCTGAATCTGTGGTATGCACGTGTCAGAGGGTATACATGTCTCGTGCTTGCCGAGATGGTGAGTGGCATGGCAACGTTACGAGTACCAGTTGCCTCTGACCTGGCATTCCTTACGAAGCTATTCTTATCAAGCGCGAAAACAACGTTCTTCGCACACGATTGTACATTCATGGCTACCAAGCCGTCGCCACGAAAACCGCATGTGGACGACGTCGGCGTCGTCCAAGCTCGTGGGGCGCTTGTTTTTCTCGTCTATAAGCAGCCATAGAAACCATATGACACGAATGTTGGAACGCATGATACGATACAGGTGTATCACTTTTCGTGGTCTGAATTTTTTGCTGAATGACGGGGCTCCTTAACCCAAAATCGTCGGAAAAAAAAAAAATAACGACATTTTTTTTCGCGCGATTCTCGTTGTGTACCTAGGCCATGGGATTGTTCATACGGGGGTGGTAGCAGTTTTGTTTTTCTCCAAATTAGTTTATGGGAGAGGCCTTAAGCTGCCAAAATGGGGATCCTCACAAAAAAAAAGTGGTGCACCTATACCGTACCACGTCTATTGGCTTAATACCATTTCACTCTTCGGCCATGGTGGGCATCAGGTATCGGTTGACCTGTCGACATCGTGCACGAGGTACAGGCGCTGTGTATTTTTCACGTGTCCCTGAACTACAGCTAAATACTACATGAAGTACCCGCTAGAACCTGGCCAGAAATGCGATCAAATTCGGCCCGGTGCTACGGCGGGAAAAAAAGGGCAGCGTCACTTATTTTTGTGTATCGCGGTCGCCGGAGCCTCTCGCGAGAAAGGGGTGGAGTCTCACATCACGAAAATCGTGCATAACGTAAAAAAAAGGGGACTAATTCGGCCCTGCTTTGATTCGTTGTCCGAAATTTTAAAACGAAAAAATAATAATACCAGTACGACACACGACGTATACCCATCCGCCGCCCACGTGGTCCAATCAAACAGAGAACGCAGAAACACCGAAAGCTGACACAAAAATCAAGCTACACAGAGACGAACGCTGGACACAAAAACAACCTAAAGCAGCGACCCCGCACCGCTGAGACTCTTAACAGTACCCCAAACGACGACCAATAAAACGCGAACGCGAACCTATCCTTCTCCCAGCAAATCGAAATCGTCCACTTTGTCCTCATACGTCTTGATGGCGCGCTTGATCTTAGAACCGTCCACCCATGTCACGAAGTCTTCCATACTTCGAGTCACCAGAAACTATTGACAACAACATCCACGGCAGCGGGCGGAGGCACAACACATTAGTAAGTTGGGTGCGTTGCCGAGGAAGGCATTCCGAACAGCGGCCGCTTTGTTTCACGTCTGTGCATTTTTTCAGTGTGGTGCTGCCGATTGCTTCAGAAGAACAACCTGCCTTACAGAGAGCGAATACGACAGAGGGAACGTACGACAGTGTTGCTCATTGTTACCTGGTATTTCACCACCCACTACTTTACAAAGCACAAAGTCACGCAATATCGGATCACACCCGCCATGGTTAAATAGAAAACAATAGACCACACATATTTTTTTAACGATACGACGCTTGGTAGCCGAAACCGGGTTGTTGCATGCGTATACCAGGTAGTGTACAAAATGTCTTCTTTTCTACGACGGGCGATAACGAAGTAAACTGATGCCCAGTTTCGACGTTACTCGACTAGCTAAAGGAATGCACTCACCGCTGCATCCGTGACGGCGTGGGGTCCCACCCTGACGTGACCCTGCTCGATGTACGTCGTCGCCTCCGTGAGCGTTTCGGACATCTTCAGCCTCACCATCACCACCGGTAATCGTCGCCTGTGGAGCAAAGGCAGCGACGGATCGAAGCCTGTATTACGAGCAAGATGCAGCCTTTGTCGCAGGCAATTACAAGCCTACAGGCCAATGAAACAAACTCAGCATGGGGCATGTGGCTGACGGGGCGTACCACGATGCTGCCCCCGGGCCCGTGCTAACTTCAGCGGTATAGGTGTGGAGGTGTTAGTGACCGATTCTTTGCGCGCCACAAAGGGAGCACCTGGAAGGACATCCTTTGCAGGCAGGGCGTTCCCTGTCGATGCTACTCGTCCCCCTGAGACCTCCCTCGGCAACATCGCGCGCAAGTTGGATGTAGTTTGATCAGTCGTTCGACAGAGAGAAGCAGGCAACAAGTACTTCTGCTCTGGTGCGCCGAATCCACATAACGCTGGCGAGTAAAAAGCGCACTGAGCTAACTTTGTTTCAACCCTTTTTCCAACACCAATAATTGTTTGTCTGCAACATCGGCGTACAGCAGTGGCAGAGGGGTCAAGTACACACATTTTCGCTTCTCGGGCTATCGTTTCCCCTTCACTCGTACCATGTACGGAACCAGGACAGTTTGTGATAACAAACTTCCGAATGATGAGGTAAATTCTTGGGTTGGGCAGGGACGGCAGGCATGTGCCCCTAGCGTGCGCTCCGAATTTCGTACCTGGTACGGTACACTAGTGACTCACCGACAGAAAGAGGACACGCTAGCAGTTTCGGTCTTGGCCAAGCTCTTCTTCGTGTTGATAATCCCCATCGCGAACAGCTTGGACAGCAGCTGCTCCGTCATTTTTATCCGGAACTCGTCGCTCGGATCCAGGGTCTGGGACGAGGCAGTGAGAGAGAGCAGCCCCATGCGCGGATACGTTTACCGGCTGCTATTAACCCCTCCGGAGATTTCAGAAGGGAAAAATGTTAAAAAAAGGGACGATCTAACGAGAACCAGTACGGCATCGGCCGCACGAAGCAGCACGGGCTGCTGAGGTATGAGATTCGTCTCAAGTGTTGCGGAAAGGGCTGTACAAAACGCTTCGCATAATGATGACACTTGTACTGTTGCATGCTCCTCCTAGAAGGTTGGCAAAACATCATGTGGCGCGTTTTAGGTCGCCATACCCAGGCCCTCGAAAGGGCTCATACTACCGCTACGGTTTGGTACAGTGCATGTAGAGCAAAGTGCAGGGGAACGGCGATGTCTACGGTCTACGAGGAACAAAATCCGACCAAGCATTCAACGAGACCAACGACATACCCGGTGTAGCAGTTTTGGGACTACGGTACGCCTTTTTGCGCAAATGCCTCGCGTTAATTCAAACTTGCGTGGACGTGTCTGCCTCGTCCAACAATCGTGTAGCGGCCGCATGGCAGGTGCAAAACAGCTACAATGTAGTCGGTAAATATCAGCC
This sequence comes from Undaria pinnatifida, assembly GCA_012845835.1. Classification (NCBI taxonomy): domain Eukaryota; class Phaeophyceae; order Laminariales; family Alariaceae; genus Undaria; species Undaria pinnatifida. The sequence continues at coordinate 8,546,346 of JABAKD010000030.1, forward strand.
GTGCGTCGATGTAATAGACTTGGGCCTTGCTCGAGTACATCAAGTGGGCTACCCAACAGTTCGGCAAAAAAACAGAAACAAGACTTGCGGATCCCTTTCAGCAGTAAAGTTCTAATGTTGGCGGGTCGTCTGCTAGGTAAGCCGTTGCTAGTGTTGTGGTGCGCACTGCTGCCGCTACCTCGCACATTCCGAGACAATCCGCATTTCCGAGCGATCACGTATAAGAGTCTCTCTCCACTCTTTCCGAGAGACGGAAGAGCTTAAGAGCGCAACAAGCACGACACGCCGTCGGGAAAACCGTCAAACTACGACTACACAGTAAGTGTCGTACTTGTACGTATTCGTGCTTGATATTTTTTCAAGCGTATGCCACGACAAAAAGATACGGCGGGTGACCTGACAGACCGCTCGTACTGTACCTTGAGCCTGGAAGTGAGCTTTGTGATGAGCCCTACGATCTTGTTGTACTTGACGTAGTCGTCTCTGTTCTGCACCAGGTACCGCCGCAGGACCTGGTCGAAAAAAGCAAACGAAAACAAGCATTCATGATTCATAGGATGCTATTATAGCTAGTATAAGAATAATGATGGCTCTACTCGACGAGCCGTTCGAAGCTAACTATTGCGCATTTGCTTGTGTCGATCAGCATTTACTCGTTTGTGTCGATCCAAAGATTGCAGCATTCAGCGCTACGGTCGGCAACACTAAACAACGCAGTAATTCGTGATACGCTACTATTAATACTATGCTGAAATTACAGCATACTTTCCAAAATTACGATTAATTCCCGCTCCACAAACCCCAGATTTTCCGCGTTCGATCTTACAAATGATCCGTAACACTTACTCTTATGCAATACACATATTCGTGAGGGCGTGTCTTGACTTATTTCCACCTTGTTGGCACGGTTGGAATGGAACGAGGGTGTTCGCATTCGTTCGTTCCATTCCAACCTGTCTGTGTCCGATGTGAATTGGTGAATTCTCGGCAACCGACCCGAACAGATAGCAGCTCAACTGACTCTTGCGGCGGGACCGTGCAGCTCGACACAAGGGAAGGGGTACCGCCACGTCGGCAGCGATTGCTCCTGACACAGAGAACAACTCCACACGAAAATATACCGCAAGACAAGCCTCACAGAAGACGGTCCTAGCCATCCAAGTGGCACCGTCGGGACAAATCTAGAAGTTGTTATATTGCCCTCGCGGCTCGACAAAGGCTACTGAAACTTCTACGAACATAGGTGCCACACTTTTGCCAAAAAATACATCGCCAGAGCCTCGTTTGCAACCCAACATTTTGCCAAGCGAGCCTCCTGGTCAGGCCATGGCGGTATCGCGTAGCTCCTGCCGCTGGCGAGCCCTACGGCGTCCACATACGCTCCACCCCGTGAATCCTATGCCATCCCATGTGCGCCCATACCCTCGTGGGCCTCCAGCGCAAGAAGCAACACTCCCCAGATATGAAGAAACACTACCAGCACCAATCAGCTGCGGAAAATATCGTTTCATGTGGGCCGTTCGGTTTCGCTGCACAAGATTAGAGGGTACTCTACCGCTTTTTCGACAACATGGTTGACATACTCTTGAATTATATATACCCTAGCCCTAACCCTAATCCTAACCCAATGAAACGCAACAACCAACCAATGTACGGTGAAACCCTCCTTTGTCTCGTACACAGTGTGCGTCAACCATCGTGTAAAAAACGTGGTGAGCTCTACTGCAAGATTAACCATGTAACTGCTCTGGGACATATTCTTCTCTTACAAATTTTACGGTCAGGGTGGGAACGCTAGGAATTTATTCGATTTGATAACCAATCAAGAGCGAACAAAATTATTTGTCGTTCCAGGTTCCAAGCGTTCCAATGCTCTTTCGGGGGAGTCAAGACACCCCTTGATACGCTGATAGTAAGCACTCAATATATTTGCGCGATCGCGCGTGTTACGGGGATACAGGTCGGTGACTCCCCTGCTAATGGCAGGGTCAACAGGACTGGTAAGACGTTCAACCTTGTTCTGCGCACGGAAACTCCCGCATTGAGGGGGACAAAATCAGACATTAGTGGAATTCAGTATGCATGAAACAATATTTGTATAATTGTTGTAGTGCGAGTTAAGTTGTGCAGTGGGCTACTTGGGTCTACCGGGTTCGTACGCAAGTTCCTGTGTACTCCCTGGAGCTGATCAATAGCAATATATACGAATGCTGTACGAGCTGGTCCAGCCGTAAAACAATATTCCGTTGTATCGGCGTTATCACGACCATTTGGAAATACGAGGACTCCAAATTTTACAGCAGTGTTCCCGAGCCTGCAGCGCATATGCAGACGTTGGAATTTTTCGATTCCGAGTTGTTTTCGTCGAGAAAGTCAATGTCGAGTAAATTCCAACTATTTTTTGGGGGTGTCTCGATACTAAATTCTGTACGAAAGTCGGAAAAAACTGTACAGTGTAGTGGATTCGGCTGATTCTTGGTGTGAACATTCCTCAAGGCATGACGAAACGATCAATATTTTGCCATCGCCTAATTCGTTGTATATCAAGAAATATTACGTGCCTAAATATCTGCAATACAAAGTCAAAAGATGTTACGAGGAGGGACACAAAATCTGGATTTCCCAACCCAAATTTTCAGCAGATTTACGCTTTCGTCTACAGCTTCAAAGGGGGTCAGACCGGTGGCAATGGAAGACCAAAAGTTTGAAATTCCCGAAGATCCCAGCCCAAACTTTGCCTGAACGGTCGCCTATGGACCCAATTTGGTAGAAATATTTTTCGAAACTTTCCAGAATTCCGGGAAAAAACGATTTCTCGCGGCGATCGTGGCCAACATCGGCCTGAGAATTTCTCAAGCAGATGTTGGATTAGACGCGGCGCAATTTCGTGTTCTCCACACACTTCGTTCGACGAAATCAACGACAGCGTCGTGAACTCTGAACGTGGCGAGCTCGTTAGGGGCTCCGACCCCCCCTTGGTGTAGAGCGCTCACTCTACGGCCGGCGATTTGTGGCGTGCGCCGATCAGGCTTCTGTAACACATTTGGCGGCTGGTGTGCAGAAAACTGAGACAAAAACTCTATCGTCTCCCAACGGGCGAAAAACAGAATTTTGAGAGGATGTGACGCAAGACCACAGGACAACACAAGCAACCTCTCACGCCCTAGGGCATGGATCGAGATAAACTCTTCAGCGTTGTCACCTACACTCATGTGGCCTTGTCCGGGACAAAGAGGAGTGACCATGGGTTGTCTCGATCTCGAGATCGAAGGTCAATCGTGTTTGGTGGGCAGTGTTGATCAAGGCTTGAACAATAGACAAACTGACCTGTTGGACCGCATGACCGCAAAAAAAGCCAGAAAAAAAAAACATTCAAGTAATATTTCCCCCATAGCGATGTTACCCGGAATCTTTCAGCAAATAACCCCCGAAAAAACTTTGCAAACTTTTAGGCCAAACTATCGGCTTTCTATGGTCAGGGCCCAAATTAACGAAGACCACGGAAAATCGTAATTCGATTTTTTTTTTTTCATTTCATGAAAAATACACGAAGAATTCAACTCTGCTTCTTATCAAGGAACGGCGTAGTGCGTTCTAGAATTAAAAAAACGCAAAAGGGCCAACGAACACCCTTGGGCAACGACCGAGGCGAGGGATGGCTCGCGTCCTCCCCGGAGCGCCGCGGCTAGCGGCAGATTGTTTTGGCCGGCAGCGGCTGGGAGGATATGGCTCTAGGCGTCTCTTGGATGGGCTGGCGCCACCCCGCTGCCGACACGGGCAGCAGCGACGGGAATATAGCGGTCAAAATTCTGAGCGAAGTCGTTATGTGGTAGTTGGTCGTGTAACTTTCGAGCTTGCTGGCGACGAAAAACTGGGTTTGAGGCGGTCTCGATCGTATTCGAAACGTTGCAGGCGGTCTACGCTGTGCTAAGGACCTTCGGAGGCCGCGCTGCGGCTGCTCCGGTGGTCCTACCTCTCGCAATGGTGGCTTCTCGCCTCTTAATCAGCCGACGACATGGTACCAATTGGCGTGGCCGGCTTCGGTTACATAGAACATGCCATGTCTAGGTGGACAAACTCCCCAAATGGAATTTATATTTTCGACTAAAATTCGCCCGAGAAAGTCTTTTTTTACTTCTTTGTTAAATTTGATTTTTTGTAATAATTCTGAGAATGCGTGCTTGGTGATTCATTTTTTGACCAATCAGATGCAAATTAAATTCAATTCTACAAAAACAGATCGAAATTCGATTTGGCAACCTCCTCGTTAATTCGGGCCCTCATAGGTCTCAAGGTTGATTTTTTATTTTCCCTCACTTTTTGGCGAAATCGTGATCCGGATATTTCTTGAAACGACCATACACTCCTGCCATAAAAAAAAAACTTGACCTCCTCTGAATCGTTCGGTTGTACTCTACTCGTAAGGGAGCTCAATACACAATTTCAGATCGAAATGCGTAAATTCAAAATTGCGTTGGGAAAAAGCTTCCCACAGCATGATCCTCTCGGCCCGACCAGCTCGTACCGTAAGAGTACGAAAGAGACCGCGTGAAAGAGATGCACGACTGCTGGGGCCGATGTCCGGTATGCATCGAGTACCATTAGTATCAATATATCACGTGTAATTTCTTGGCGAGTGTGGAGTCGTGCTGCTGGAAAGTCGATTATCTACACAGCACTACCATGCTAGGATGCTACCCCGGTACGTACCTGGTAACCGTTACCAGCTGGCACTCGCAATGCACCACTCAGCTCTACCATAGCTGCTGATAGCCATGTAGCTTTGGGTGCTACTAATACCATCATAACTTATGGCCAAAACTTGCCCCTGTTGACTTTCCCTTTCCTCACCTGTATCTCCCTGATGTTTTGATCGCTCTTCCACTGCAAGAAGTCAACCTTCTTCAGGAGCTTTTGCTCATGGTATTTGAGTTTCCGCATAGCTACACAGGAAAGAGAGGTACCGAGCAACACTGCTGAGTGCCTGCTGCTTGCTGCTCTGGGTTGCGAAACTTCACAGGCGGTTTTCCATGACGTGAGAAGGCTTGTTCACAAGGACATAGGGGGTAGGGGAAAGGTTCTGGAAAAGCTCAGCCGGCACTGCGCCACACACAGCACACCAAACAGAACAAGACACCATACCGTGTGCGAGAAGTGAATCTACCGCTCGTTATCATCTCCAGCCGTACCCTTCTTGAGGTCTTCAGTACCCTTTTCGAAGTCTTCGCGACTACAGCAGCTAAACAATTGACTGCCGACAGGTGCGATAAACGGTGCCCGATCAAATTTCATCGAAAATGGGTGAGATAAGAGTTTTTTCCAGACATCGAAGCGAGAACGCCAGCGCTTCAATCTATCTTTGAGAAGCGCGCTGAAAGCTTTGTGGCAAGCTCAAATCTGTGGCGTAGGGTAAACTATGCTAGCCGCCAGTAGTCGCCACCGCTTGAGCTTTCGTTAAGCCCCACTTCCTTGGATATTCACGTTGGCAGGTTCGCGTTTGACAGGTGAAAACTCTAGATTCCACCGGTACTGCTTACGATAAGAAAGGTATCCTTATCCTTGATCCTGTCATCTTGTCATGTATCCTTGCGAGGTCCGTAGCCCAGATCCCAACAACTTTTAGACTTGGTAGTAGATCCGATGCTAGTTTAGCTCTCAGCCACGGCCACACCTAAAGGTCCAGCTTACCACCCTCCTTCATAATGGCCTACCAGTCGAGGGTGCTTCGCTTTCCGTACGAGGCAAACTGTTTATTTTGTGGAATGTGCCGAGCACCTTGGTCGAGATGTGTTTGGCTGTGTCGACAAGAGCAGAGGAAAGAGTCGCACAGCAGAGTGTAGTCGTACCGAGAGATGGACACGGCCGCGACACAGCTACATGCGTTAGCAGCTGCGATTAGCATTCCTTCCTCCTTTTCCTGTTTCGGTGCGTCTCGTTTGACACTACTGCTGTATCTGGTACTTGGTAAGAAATAGCATATGTATACTCGTAAATGTACGAGTTCGAGAATAAGCTGTCGATAGAAGGAACTCGCGCAGTATTTCATTTGTAACTGCTGTCGTCAATGTGTGCGTACGGAAGGTGATCCGTGGACGCTTCATGCAACTCGAAAGGAGCCCTTTTTGTTCTGCGCGATCAAAATTTGATACTCGCATTTTTTCATCGGTCATGTCTGTATCATGAAATGCTGCTATTTTGTCTGTCCTGTCATCATGGTCTCCACATCAAGCACGTTCAGCCCCGCCCCACGGCAGGGTAGAGAGGGTTGGGGACACAGTCAGCAGAACACTAGATCTCACGTCGCGCCAAGTCGTGGCTGTCGCGTGCTGAGCATAGCCAACATTCCCGAGGCATTCCTGACAGCCATCAAACCTAGCCAGCAGCAAGCCTGGCTCACAATTTTGTATTTTAATTCGGGCGGCTGATGAGCCTATCAAAAACCCTGCCAGAGACCGCTGGCTTTTTTTCTAGAAGGTTGGTGTTGACAGGATATTATATTCCAGTCATGGGGGCATGGAGGTTTCGCCGCACCCAGGAAGGATAGAGTCCGATCCTCGGTTCAGAATCCCTCCATATATTTACAACTCCTACCACCCGGGGACGAAAACGGTGTTCCCCCCCCGTCGACACCGCCCCGCACGGTGTGGAAGCCCCACCCCCATGGGCTGATTGCTTGTCGGCTGGAGGTCATGGAGCCGGAGACACCCGGGCAGGATAGAGTCCCATCCTCGGACCAGAAATATATCCATGCATATACATCTCCAACAACCCAAAGACGAAAACGCTACCTGGTACTCAATATTTACACGTTCTGTAATTCGCGGTCAAAACTCGACCCAAGATCAAAGCTACTCGAGCTTTTCACGTTCTGTAATTCACGGTCAACACTCGAAACTCGACCCAATATCAAAGCTACGCGAACATTTCACATCCTGGAGTTCACGGTCCAAACTCGACCCAAGATCAAACTTATGCTCAGAACTACACTAATACACTTTTTTTGTGAAACAGGTGATGAACTCATGGTACCTTTGCCGGGATAACACCAGACTCTCGTATGTTTCATTGATCTCGTCCCCGACACTACCCCTGCGCTCGTTTCCTCGGGGGCATGTGTCATGAACTTCGGTTGATCAGCCGTTTCCTCGGGGGCATGTGTCATGAACTTCGGTTGATCAGCCGAAGGGGGTTCGCAATCCCCAACAGTAGTGAAGTCCTTGCTCACTGTTATACTCGGTTCGTCCATGCCTCTGTGAAATCATGAAACAAGCAAGGGCTCCAAGCGCGAAGCGCCGTGAGGTGTTCGGCGAGTTGCATGAAGGGTGAACTGCATCCTTCCAAGAACCGCTCGTAAGACGGACTTTGGCACCTTCTGCCTACTTTCTTGCATGTGGATGACAGCGCCAATGAGTTATGCTTTGTTTTCTAGTGTGGCCACTCCAGAGACAGCAAGGGCTATTACTACGTAATGCGATTTTTTTTTTTTTTTTTTTTTTTTATCCTCCGGCGGATGGGGAAAAATAAAGCTTTAGCTCACCACACTTCCGCGTATTTTCATACGCGTCGTGTGTCGATTTAACTCAGTTGCTTTCGCAGCCCAACGCGTGATGCGATCGTTCCCCTTGTGCGGAGTTCGGGTTCCCCACCCCGCACAATGTGATCTAACTCGATAACCATTATGGTGACCGCCAAAACAAAACAAAACAAAACAGAAAACGATACCCTGGTTGTCTAGCTCACGCAGTGATTAGCATGTTTTACGGCGTCGTTGCCAACCAACGCCAAACCCAATATGCATGCAATGGTTTACGGCGTCGGCGCCAACCGAGGCCAACTTTTGTACATATATTTAATGAGGAGGGGAGTTATGGTGCTTTTGGGGGGCCTTTTTTTGCAGATGCTCGGGGTCACTCGCGCCCCCTGTCTCTTCGCGATCTCAATATTCCTTTGCCGTTCTGATTTTGCAGCAAGAATCCGCAATGTAGCGGTTACCTTAAGCTGCGCCATGCAAATGCCCTGAAATGTTTTTCGGTGGGGTATTTCAAGAGTCAGTCGTGCGAGTGGTGAAAACGAGGGTGTCAACGTGTATTCACGTCCCGCCTACCGTGGCATTGGTCTGAAGTGGCACCAAAAGACGGCTGTTATGGTCACGTCAGTCCCTACTTACGATGTTCCAGACTTGAAACAATAATATTGCGTCTAGACGGCGGTCCGTCACAAGGCTGCCTTTGAAGTCTAGACGGCCGTCCGTCACAGGGCTGCGTGTGAAGTCTAGACGGCGGTCCGTCACAGGTCTGAGGGTTAGCGGTACGTGGAGAGATCCAAATGAGTTGTTGGTGGCGTTATATCGCGTTGTTCAAAGAACAACACTACAACAAAACAAAGAGGAACAAAGGAAACATTGAAAGCTCGTACACACATGGCGGCTCTCGGCAGCACTTGATCTTGTCTGCTTGTTTCGCGTTGTCGCACTCTGCTGTCTGGTCAACGCAAACGTACTGCTGTACCAAGGTATGTACGTAGCTGCTCTGTGCAGGGCCGATTGCAGGCTCTGTCCTGCTGCACTTGCGGTACGTAGATGCTGTGGCTATCTGAGCTTGGTTGTACCTTCGCTTGGTGGTGTGCGAAGAAGGAGTAGGTCGAAAACACCTCCAAAAAGAGGGGGGGGGGACTGCCCAGGTTCGGTCTGGCAAAAAATATTTCCCCGTCTGCAATTAAGAGGTGCGAGCTGCCGAGGGAGGAACCATACATTTACAGTACGTCTTTTCTTTTTCATTTGCTTGTTTTCGACATGGTGCCCGACCCTGTTGACTCCGTGCCATTCGTGTTTCCGCCTCGTGCAGGGAGGGCACTACTGCTCTGTACCACCGAAAGCAAGCAGACCGGGACATCAGGTAGAGAAATGGACGTGGACACGCGAGAAGAGCTAGCGGAGGCTACTGCCATGCTGGAGACCGCCAAGGTACAGTACGGGACATCTAATGAGAAACATAGTGAGATAAGAAACGCAGGCTGACATTCACTGGAATATAATAAATCGTTTAGCCGTTATGCTGAAGTTAGTGTAGAACGCAACCTCTCCGACAGAACCCCAGCCTGGGTCAGTAGTTGCGTTCCTTGTTTGGTGTCCTGTACTCCTGTGTCGTTGGTCTCGATGGGCGTAATTGTTTTTGCCGTGTCTCCTGTCGTTGTCATAGTCCTGGGCGGCACCGCACGCCTCTTGCCTGCGTAGTCCCGTAGTAACTCCCTAGAGGAATGCGGTGACGAGTGTACACCATGGATAAACAAACCGCGCACTGGTACTTGTATATGTACGGGTGGTCTCGTTCACCTTCGCTTGTTACGCTATCAATCATCGTCACCGCGCCCCTCCCTTTTCTTCCTGCGTGCTCCTCGTAAGCTCTTGTCTTGTGCCAGGTATACGTTGTCGTACTCTTCGCCCTTGGCATCATGAGAATATCGTGCTCTTCGCCGTTTGCTTCATGACAATTTTTACTCTCCGCCCTTTGCTTCGTGACGTTATCGGACTCTTCGCCCTTTGCTTCATGACATCATTGCTTGATGACATGCCCCTTACCCCCCCCCGTTCTACGTATTTTATTTTACTGGTATCGTGTTTCTTGCATGTTTCGACGCACGTCCCCATGGGTCCCCATGGTGTTGCTTGACCTATGGTGTTGCTTGATGTTTGAAGCACGCCCCCATCGTGTTGCTTGCGTATTTCAACCCCTCCTCCCCCGCCCCGCCCCCCTCCACTTTTTTTGCCGAACGTTAAACAGGGCCCGAGGGTGCGAAGCGCTCTTTCCGAAGTGGTAACCATCTTGCAGGCTAAAATCGTGGCGCCGAAGCCAGCATCGGAATCGACGGCGGTAGCGAAAACACCGGCGACGGTTGATGGTGGTGTGGATGCTTCCGTCCCGGCCGCGGCAAGCGGGTCTCAGTTGCCCGAGGCGGACATAGCGCGGGAGGCGGGGGCGGCGGTGGCGGTAGCTCCGGCGACTGAGCGCGTGAAAGTGGAGGGGGGAGTGCCGGCGACACCCCGCGCGCCCGACGTGAGGTATGATGTCATAGGGTGTGTTTTGTTTGGTTGTGGGGGTCGAAGGTTGTTGCCGCTGCTTGCTGGTGCTCGTGCTGGTGCTGCTAGTTGAACACGTTTATTTTTCGCGCAAAGGTATCGAGGCTCCCAGCTACGGTGAGGAGTGCCCCCCCCCCTCGGAGTACAGTGTGTCTTTTTCGCCACCCCAAGCGATGAAACGCTTCGTAAGAAACAGTAACCGCAGAAGACGCATGCTGCGGTAGAGGTGTTGCATGCTACAGTAGAGGTGTTGCATGCTGCAGTAGAGGTGTGCAACATTATTTTTTTTTCTGAGGCTACGCACTTGATAAACTAGTGCTGTATATACCCCACCCAGAAGCTGATTTTGGAGGAAATAAAGGTGCAACCCAAATGAACAATATCATCGTGTCTTAGGTGCACAAACGGGGGAAAAAACCAAAAAAGCCTACACGAAAGATCTTCCTGCGATATTCGGTATAAAACGAGAAAAGAAAAAAGAAAAACCAAAATATGGGTTCAGAAGTCTCGAATTGAGAAAACATTAACATTTTTGCCGCAAAACTGCTACCTCTGTTGTATCAGACGTGACAAGTACAACCCGAAACGGCAGTAAAATAGATCTGCAGCAACTCGATTATCGCGGGTTGTGAGCTTTGATATTGATATTTGTCGTCCTGGTTGTGCGTGACTGTGTGTTTGGTCTAATAAGTCGTTTTTGTTTTTATAGTAGTGTCTGTTAAGAAGCCTTAAAAAGGGTTTTTGTTTCATTTTTGTTAACAGTTTTGTCTATTCTAAGCGTTTCGTTTCATTTTGTTGTTGTGTCCGCGCTGTATATGTATATGATGTCTTGGTTATGGACGTCTCTTTGCCCTGCTCCTGGTCGGTCAGGTACGCGACCGTCGACCGGTTTTCGTGGGACCAGGGAAGCTACAGCAGTCCGAAGGTGACGGTGTACGTGCCCCTCGCCGGCGTGGGGGCGGCGAAGGAGCGAGTCTCGTGCTCGTTCACCGCTCGCGGGTTCGACCTTATGTGAGTGTAGCGGTAGTGCCCTCTGGGAAGTCATTCGACCTACCGGTGTGTCCTTCATGGGGACGTACACACCCCATAGCACGCACGATTGAAGTAGCACGCGCAGCTTGCGAGCGACGAGTTTCGACGAACTTCTCGATCTCACAGCTGAAGTGTGTGTTTGTTTGTTTGTTTGTTTGTTTTTAAATCGAAATGTGTTGTACCAGAGGCATCTCTTCTTCAATTGGCGTCGTTGGCAGGACGCACTACTGGTTGTAAGAGAAAGAGAGCTGCCGGAGGTTGGTTGCCTTGCCGCCTGACCCTCAAGTACAGCGGTGATATTTACCGGAACCATGGTGCGCAGCGCGGATGAAAAGGCGCTGGGTGAAAAATGTAGCGCGAGCGTGCCCCGATATAAACTCTCCTTTTTTCGCGCCATTTTTTGCCTAGTCTATCAAACGCTATGTCGCCGACCAACCGACCGACCGACCAACAAATATGTCAGGAGACAGTCAGTCAAGGGAAAACGTAGACCGGAGAGCGGTCAAGGGTGTAAAACCAAGCACTCCACACTTTAGCCTAGTAGTATAGGGTCAGTCGAGGTAAATTATTGGAAAACGCCGTAGGTCACGGGCTGAAAGTGCCGTCTCCTGACGTCTTTGCCGACCAACGTGACTGATTGTTGCCTCACCTTCCCTTGACAGGGTGAAGGACCTGGACGGCAAGAGCTACAGGCTGCTTCAGAACAACCTGGACAAGGACATCGTCCCCGAGGAGAGCAAGATCCTGGTGAAGAAGGACAAGGTTCTCATCAAGCTCCAGAAGGTGAGAGGAACGCCGCCCATGGTGCTCGAGAGCCGTGAGGCCTACGCGACGGCAGCGCGCGCACACACAGAGGAAACGAGTTTTTCTTGCTTCGTGTATACATGATTTTTTACCCCTCTGTTTTTGGTGACCTTTTTTTTTCGGACTTCATCTTTTTCTTTTCTTTTTCCCCTTTTGTCGACTGTCATACGATACCCCTCTGTTTTTGTTTTTGCTTTTTTCAATAGTATTGTGGACAGCGGCAAAATAAGACAATTCCAGGAAGGGGAGTACCGCAGTGCGGCGAGGGTAAGGTTGTAACAAGATAACTCATGTAGGGGCAGTGGCGCAGTGCGGCAAGCAAGGGTAAGACTGTGACAAAGATAGCTCCAGTAGGGCGAGTGGCGCAGTGCAGGAGAGGGTTAGGGTTGTCACCGCGACCAGTTCCTCGTTGCAGATGCGACCGATCGTCCTGCCTCTCTCTCTCTCTCTCTTTCTCTCTCTCTTAACATGGGTAGCTGGCCGGCCTGAACGACGGCGTGCTTCAGCCCAATACAAGCAAAGCAGGAAGTAGCGCGCGACACGTGCGTCTTTCTGGCTGTGTTTCTCACTTCTCGGCCCCCAGATTCCCCTTTTTGGGGCTAGCTGTTTATCCCGCTTCGGGGACAAGCGAAGCTCGGACCTTTTTATTGCAAAAGTTAGTTCACCCTTCACTATTCACCGCAACAATCATGTCGCACTCATTTCCCATTAGTTTTTGTTTGCCCCAGTAACAGGACTGTAATTCTAAAGGTTAACGTGAGGGACTGTTATGATCACTCCTTTTGTTTTCCGGGGCAAAGTTCCCCCCCCCCCCCCCTTTCCCAGGTGAACGATCAATACGAAAGCTACGAAAATTGGGCATGAACTCCGCTCGAACGGCAGCCACGTATTTTGGGGAAAACTACTTGAAACTGGAGTGAGATTTTTTCTCTGTTTGCCGTAATCTGTTTGCTGCCGCAAAAATGATGCAACACTCATCGTAAGTTGTTCGTCCCTAAAAACATATGTGTAGTTTTAAGGGGGTAACGGACTGACCTTAACGCTTCTTTTTTTTTTTCCGGGGCAATGCCGTCCCCCCGCCGTCCCTCTAGGTGAAAGCTGAGTACGGGAGCTACGACAACTGGTCTAATTTGGCGGCGAAGAAGACGAGGAGGCCGGACAACAAGACCGACCCGCAAGCAGGTATGAAATAGGTGCTACAGCAGTAGGCTTTGTTTGGCCCATTAACCCCTTTAGAACCCCCGAACCCCTCCCTATACTAAATCCAAGTAATTTTGTCCCCAAAAACGGGTTTCCAGTTGTAAAAGGGTTAAGCTCGCGTTTTTTTGTTTGTTTGTTTATAGCCCTCTTTTGAGAGTTTGAAGAAGAAAGTGAAAGTAAAAGTAGCGAGTAATTACATCGTCGGCCGTTCCAGGCAACCCGCGCTGCGGAGGCAGGGTAGGGGATCAGAGATGGAAGGTCGACCCCAAGCTAATGTGTTATTGTGGTGTTGAAACCTCGTTCTCACTACTGGGTGAAGGCCGCTAGTACAAATAGCGCAAACAGCCCTGTGCCTCACGCTCCGAAAAACGCCAGTGAAAGCAAATGAACTCCATGGCGTTGCCCATCTCGAGATTAATAAAAAAGAAAAAAAAACACCAAAGCTTTCGTACGACTTGCAAATAAACAGGGCACAAATCGTGCGAGAGACCCCTAGGTCGCTGATAGAAGGGACTCTAAAAGTGACTATTTTTTTCGTTCACAGTAGAATACTATCTTGCCCTTGGTCAGCAAAGGGTTGCACGATTATTAATGGTGCGCTGCGTGACACTTGATGGCGCGGGCGTTAACACCATACTTGGAAGCAAGAACATGAAAGACGGTTGACCAAATCTAAAGCTTTGTCGTTTTTCTTGTCGCTATTCCTGGGTCCCCAAGGGTTTCTTTTTTTTTTTGTTGATTTGTTTTCGTGTTTTACTCGCGTAGCCGTTGTTATACCACCTATTAATAGAAGTTACTGTAAGTTCTCGAGTACTTTTTTTTGAGCGCATTTTGAAGACCAAAGAAAAACGGATAAAACCGGGCAATTTTGGTCCCTAAAGAGTATGGCCGGGAGGGACTATCTCCTAAACTTTCTTTTAAAAATGTACTAATGGCCGCCTTGTTTGCTTTTTTTCGGCCGATTTGTGTATCGTATATCAGGCCTGATGGATATGATGAAGGACATGTACGACGACGGTGACGACAGCACCAAGAAGCTCATCGGTGAGTCAGTCTTCGCGTTCCGGGGTTCTCATGGCTTTTTCTTATTTTTTTGTTGAGTTATGTTTGTTTTCTTTACGGAGTGCCGGTGATGACGGGACGGCGACGGTCTATTGTAGTAGCCGCGTCTGCATGCGTTGGTGTTGGTGCAGGTCACGTACCTGATACTAAACATGCCCATTTAACCATTTTACGAGTGCTGAAGTTTGCCCCACCTCTAGTTCCAAGTACTTTTTTTCTGCCTACAACGTGGGTGTCGTGCTGTCGAGTGCGCGAAGCATGTTTTGAGTGTTTGTATGTGCTTTGGTGTGCGACAGATGCAGGTGACGCGCTAGACAGCAGCAGCTGCGCGCACGGTGTTCTTGCGTTCACCTGACGGTGTTCGTAACCTACCGTCCCTCGGTTGCTTACGATAGCGCTGGTATGTATACTATCATACTACCCCACGCTATCCGTACGTGTCATAGTGCTACTGTTTCCCCTCACCCCATGTTTCTCGTACCGTTGCGTTTTTTGTCCGCCAAACATCTTTCCCCCCCCCGCCCCGAACCTGAATGCCGCAACCAAAGATAACTTCACGAAAACTCCACACATAAGACAGATCACGATCTACATGATTTGAATCCTATTATATCTATCGTTATGATATGTGGCGCAGGGTCTGTGTCGTACAGATGCCACCCAGGAAGAAAGGTGTGCTGCTAGATCGTTCAGATCACCCGGCGCCCACCCGGCAGCACGATCTATAGGCCACGCAGATCACACAGGCCGGGGATCTGTCTGCCGTTAAAGGCACAGATCATATAGATCATCAGTAGGGACCTGATCTGCCCGATGTGTGGAGTATACGCGACCGCCACTGCCACCAGCGCAACGACGACGCGTGCTACACTCTAGGGGAACCTGGTGGCGCTTTTAGGGAAGACGAAGATCTTGACTTTTGTTCGTCATTCCTCACGAGGAGCTACTCAAAGCCGTTAGATACACCGGTATCACTTTCGTGTTTTACCGTAAAGTTTTGTAAACTGCCTAGGCTAGGGCTTTTGGGATCGTTATAAATTCGGGCTGCGGGCTCATTTCCTCTCAAAAACTCAGGCTTAGGGATCGTTATAAATTCGGGTTGCGGGCTCATTTCCTCTCAAAAACTCAGTTCTCGGGGGAGATGTTACGAATTTCCTAAAGAATAAAGAGACTCAGAAAACGTGGGTCCACCCCCGGTAATACCGTATATAGCATGCATCCCACCCACTACCGCCATAATTTTTGGCAGGCGAGGCGATGATGAAGAGTCAACAAGGCCGAGGCTCCAAAGACCCGATGTCTTCTTTCGACGACCCCCTAGACTACGGCGGCGGCAAGAGCGGCAAGAGCAGCAAGAGCAGCAACAAAAGACCCTTCGGTGGCGCGGGGTCGGGTAAGCTTGGGGGTGCCCTTGGTGGTGCCCTTAATGACATAAGTGGTGGTCTGGGCGGTCTAGGAGCCGGTCTCGGCGGCGGTATTGACTCCCCCCCCGGAAACTTCGATGACGGAATGGACGACGATCTCGACCTCGGCAAGGTGGACGGCGACGACGGCTGGGGAGCAGGCGGGAAGGATGACTTTGGCTTCGGGTCGGCTGTGCCGCCCCCGCGAGCTTCGGAACCCGTGCCCGCCGCTACCTCTGACGGGGAGGAGGACGAGCAGGCAGAGGACGAGGAGGAGGGGGGTGGAAAAGAGGCTTCTGCAGGCGACGCTGGGACTGGCAAGGCTTCGGGAACACCGGAGGTGGATGCTGCGGCGGCTGCGCCGTTGCCACCCCCCAGCGCTGGTGGTGATGGTGGTATAACGGCGGAGTCTGGAGATGGGGCGGCCGGAGAGGGCGGGGGTGGGGGGAAGGGGAATGGTGCCCTGCCGGACGGCGGGTGAGTCCAGTCGTAAAGATGGGATGGCGGTGGTGGTGACGGGTGTAGTGGGATACCTGTGTTGTTTCTTTGGCGATGTTGTGCAGTCGAAAGTGTTGTTTTGTTTTTTGTCTTTTTTTATACCCGTTGGAATGCAGTACGGCGGTTGGCACGAACGAGGTGCCTTTCTTCTTGCAGTTGTTACGCGTTGGCGCACTCCCTGAGCTCCACAGCAGGCGCAAAGAGGTACCCTACCCCGCCTACGTGTAAGTGCATGGCAGGCGCGAAGCAGCTGCGGCGGCAGCTCAACGAAAACCGGAAAACCCTTCGCGCCGTGATCGAAAGTCAGCATTGGCTTAATACCTTACTTGACGCGTAAGATTGTGTTTATCTCCTAAGCTTCAAAGCTGTCAGACTTTGCTCCCCTCACTCAGTGCGGGCTGTGTGCCGTATTGGATTACTTGCAATTAGTGTAGACAGGGGTTTCGAGGCTCTACAGAGGTTGACTTCTTTAGGGCCCCAAAAACCGCTCATGCAATGATTCTGAGTAATTTTCCCCCCCAACCGGGTTTCCGGTTGTAAAGGCGTAAAGGAGGCCTGCCATTCAGAAACCGTTTCAGCCCGACAATTGCTATCGTACCTCCATCGTGGCTCGCGTCTGTCATTCCAGCGATCACTTTCCTAGTGCCTCAGGTGGAGAGCATTTGTCTGCCAGAAAAAAATGACACAAGGAAGTGCTACCCCCCCGTCCCCCCGTCATAGAACCCACCCGTCACGGCGCGGTAGGGTCTAAGGTAACGCGGAGACATGTCTAGGCGACGGGGAAAAGTTCCGACCATGTACGGTAGAGGTCCCTCTATGGTGCCGGTTGCCCGCTATGATGCAGCGGTGGGGTCTAAACTAACGCGGAGATATGTCTGAGCGAAGGGGAAAATTTCCTGCTATGTACAGTAGAGGTCGCTCTATTGTGCCGGCTGCCCGCTATGATGCCTGTGAAAGTCACTTGGCCCAGGTGGGGACAACCATTAGTGACGGTATCCCGACTAGATAGTGCCGATTGCCGCTATATTGCTCCGGCGCTATAGAGATCGACCAACTAATCTAAGCGGAAGATCTGATTTCACCTCCATGGACTTTCTTGCTGCTGTCGTCGGCGCTACACGCACTTCCCCCCCTCCCCGCCTCAGGAACCCCCTGGAAGCTTTGGACGACTAGAGCTGGCGTAGCGTGGCTGGCTCACGAAACTACAGATATTTCGCTACGCAGAAGACGTTTGTCGCACCGCCGCTACCGTCGGCATCGCCTGTCTTTCGGCAGCCTTATTGGGTCGTTTCTTGGATTGTATGCGATGTGTTTTGCGGGGTTTTTTTCATGCTTTTTTACGAAGTGGTCTTATTATGGTCGCGTCGAGGATGGGTGGGGTTACTCTCGCGGGTGCACGAGGGCAAGTGAGGAGATGTTCGGTTGGATGTTGAGTCGACCGCCGCCCCCGCAGAGGGTTGCAACGGACCCCCCCGACCCCCCCCCCCTCCGCTCTGGGATTAGCAGCAGTTCAATCCCACGAGCGTGAGGCTGTTGTTTTTTCTCCTTTGAAGGTAAGTCAATTTGAGTGCACTAGTAGCAGTCAATTTGAGTGAAGATCAGTCAAGTTGAGTGACAATCAGTCAAGGTGAATGGAGATCAGTCGATTTGAGTGTAGGCTAGTCAGTTTGAGTCAAGATCAATCAGGGTGAGTGAAAAACAGTCGAGTTGAAGTGCGTAAAAACATCAACTTGAGGAGACAAAACATGCACCTTGTGTTGTGTTGGGCGTTCGTGGCCGTCAGACAAGCGTGCCAAATGCAGCAGCGATTCCCCCCCTCTATCGTATCATAGAAACTGCGTACACATAGGATGCACTCACCGTCTAGAGGCAAAAGGCCTCCCCTTAGAGTCTGACCCCGGTAGAACTGCACCCACGTATAAGGGAAAAACTACTTGAAATTAGCATGGGGTCATTTTGGCAGTCGCAGAAGGGTATGACATCCACTATTTTTTGAACCGAACTACCTGGAACTAGTCTGGGTCATCTGTGCGGTAATGAAACCGAGGGGTTGAGGGGGCGGCGCATTTCACACTTTGTTGCCACCTCGATGGAGCTTCTTGGAAGCATCTTCTCGTTGGGGAGCAGGTTGTGGGGAGGCGGCGGGGGAGCAAGCACTATGCGGGGGAGGGTTCTCGGAGTGCGTGGGCGTCAAGGGCGAAATGGCAGATGTTTCTTGGTTGTTGAATGTTGCTACAAGTACTGTATAAACAAAGCAAATGAGTAAGAATCTTGCTCGGGGCCACATGGCGCGTCTTATAAAGCAAGCTTCAACATATTGGCGATCGTCCCCGCTGAGGAACTTGCCTATTATCTATTTGCGTCCCTCGGGACTGGTCGATATCTGCCCATGTTGGAACGTGCAAATGACCTAGTCGTGTCAAGGCGAACGGCGATCAAACGCCGTATACATGACCATGACTACAGGAATAGCTCGCGGCTGCGACACTCGCTCGGGTCACACGCGGGTACTCCATAGCAGATATCGCGTTTATCATAGTGCTCGAGACAAGAGTCACACCGAACGAAGCCGCTCTGCCCAGTTACTACTTTCTACTGCTGTGCAGCAACTTTTCTACGCAAAGGCGAGGCGAGAAACAAAAGGATGACTCCAACTAGACTTATGACTACTCGTGTTCCAATCCAACTGTCTCCCTGCCACCCCCACCCTTACGTACAAACCGCGGCCGCCGGCCAGTCGAAGACGTCGCCCAGACGTCCCCCGAACGAACACTTTTCCTTCGCTTTTCTTCCCCCTGGACCATGTGGAAGTGATATACTCCCCCCCCACCGTGACAAAACTGGCGATTCCCTTAAATCGCCGGCGCGCCCACTCGCAATAAAGCACGCTCGCTCGCCTATGCCTACGCTTAATAATGGACTATTAATAGGATACAACCAACATGTCCTTCTCCCCCATTCGGATCATACGAAAATCCAAGAGCCCCACCAACTCGCATCGTTATATATATCTTGATACTATTAGTAGCAAGCCGTCGTTCATTGCATTGCAACCGCGACCTCTCGCGTACAGGATTGAATAAAAAAATGCCGTAAAAACATACGCAAGCGACTTCGATCTACGCCAAGAACATAACAATACCCCGTGTCCCACCACAGTCAGTCGCCGGCTGACACCTTCACCTCATACGCAGCAGCAGCGCGTCAGGGCTGTCTTGTGCGAAAAAAAACAAAAAAAAACGTGGAAACGCTCGTTTTAGCCCGCCGGCGTGTTCGTGTGGCCTCGTTAAAAACGTGGCGTCGCCTCCCGCGATTTTGTCCAACAAATTACCTGAAGCTCTCTTCCTTCTTTTGCCTGGAGATTCGTCTGTGGACTCTCCAATAGAAAACGCCAACCTTCAATATATGAACTCCTTAAATCAAAACCCATGTTACATGGGTGGTAAACGCAAGTCCATCTGAAGCAGCCCACTTCCAGCAAAAATTAAGCGAGGTCCCTCGTGTCCAGGTCATTAAATCAAGTCCATGACAAGTCAGACCGCATCTGCTCTGCTTGTTGTGGCACCAGCCGCCGACAAAAACATCAAGCGACTTTGCGTGTTCGGGTCAATACAAGTCCAGTACAAATTCAAACCATATTCTGCTCTGCTCGTCGTGTCGGGGGAAAAAAAAAAAACTTCAAGAAAATATTTTTACCAGGTACGATTCTCCGTTTTTTTCTTGTACTCACCGCCGCTCAAACGCCCAGCGAAGTTCGCGCGTCCACGCCAATACAAATCCATTATGATACAGCACAAGCCAAACCATCTGCTCCGCTTGTGTCGGAGGAAAACAAAAATCCGGTTTGTCGTGTAGCGGCCGCCGCGTACCTTTTCAGTGCTGAAGAATCCCACACAAAAATCCAGCTTGTTTCGTCCCCAAAAGATGGGTCCAGTACTTAAGCGAGGTTCGCGTTTCCATTATTATAGGACACAAGCCCGTTATGATACAACAAGTCAAATAATCCGCTCTACTCGTGGAAAGATCATATTAAACCTGGCAGTTTTTATTTCGTAGAACGGCCGGCCGATACGGTGCCGTCGCAATGCGACGCAAGGCAAGGCCCAACAATAAATAGCTTCTCGCCCAGTCCATCCAATCCAACCCATCAAAAACCGCGAAGCGGCTTCTGCTTCTTATTGCTTGCGGTGCGGACGAACGAACGCCAGAAGCGCCATTTTTCGTCAAGGCACGAAAGGGAAGGCAGCGCAGTCTGCAACCCCGCACATGTTCTTCCCCCGAGCCATGTGGAAGAACCCGTCCAGACCCCACCTGTAAGAGGCAGAAACAAAGGCAACACGAGAAAGGGGGTAGAGCGGGGGGGGGTGAGAGGGGGGTGGGGGGATCAAGGTGATGCCTCAAAGGCGACCCCAGAAATCAAATGAAGACAATTATATCCCACCACAAGCTGACCAACGGGGATATTTTATCACAACGAATTTTTGGAAGTACTGTACTACTGGTATTGGCCCAATACCCGCTGTGCCCCCTGCATGATTGATCTTAATTGATTTTGATTGTTGATCTTGACTCGCGCCCGAGAAAATCGTGGCACATCCGGTACTGTGTAACCGCGCGCCCATGCGATTTGCGTCCCCACGATACACGACGCGTTCCGACAAGGCCCCGGCCCATTTTCTCCGTGCTTAACTCCGCGCGCGTAAGCGACGGAGACTCCGGGCGCTCGCTTCGGCCATCGGACATTTGCTTCCCTTAATCGTATGAGTACGTATGAGTATCAACGCCCCGCCCAGAAGCGGAGGAGGGCGACGAGGAAACCAACCTTCTGCAACGCCTCTGAAAAAATAAACGGAGGCCCTGCTGCACGATCTCGGCCGCCCCGTACCGAACCGCGCGTCTACGGGCGGCCATATTATCACCGCCCTCCTCCCGCCCGCGCTCCCCCTCCTTCTCCTCCTCTCCCCCCAAATAATATTATCAGAGCACTACCAGGTAGTTCGACAAAAAAAAAAGCGCTTGAGACACAATCTTTATAATACAGACCCTGTTGTTCGACCAAAAACAAGAGCACGGCAAAACAAAATACAGCAGGGGCTACTGTTTGTATCGGTCGCCCTCGCTAAAGACACGCCACGCCACGCAACGCCATGCCAGACACGATACGATGCGACACTCACTCGGGTCCCCAAGAATTCTTGATGATCCAGTAGTCCACTCCTTCCGGCGTCGTGTCGTAACCGACCGCCAGCACCGCGTGGTTAACCTAAACCGCGACAAAGCCAAACATCATACGAACGCAGTAGGAAAGGAGGGGACCGGATAAAGGGGGGAGGGGGGGCAAGAGGGAGGGGGAGGAGGAACACATGGAGTTTATAGAAGCGAGGAGGGGAGGGAGGGGGGGGGCGCACTCATTTGTTGCTTGCCTTAGTCATTTGACCATTGACCATTCATCCCATTCGAGACGGAGCACCGTTCCTACTCCTACTAGAGACAGCTCCAACATTTGGACGCTTAGTACGGCTTTCCATGCATTACATATGAGGTGGGGAGCGGGGGGGGGTACTCATTTGTTGCTTGCCCTAGTCATTTGACCACTGACCACGCATCCCTTTCCGAGACGGAGCACCGTTCCTGCTCCTAATAGAAACACCTACAAACGTTTGGGCGCTCATTACGCTTCTTTCATGTATTACACAGAAACTGTTTGCTCATCCTATCTCCGCCTTGTTTCGCCGTCTGCGGCCACCATCTATCTCCTAGGATAGCGATCGTTTTCTCGCGACTCTCTAGTCTACCAAACTCTCCCATGTCACATACGTCTAACTTCCTCATCTCCTCCTCTAAAGCATCCCGTTCCTCCTTGTACATTTCACATTCTTCTACTATGTGAGTCCTACTCTCTGTTGTTGTGCCACACGGGCACATACTTGTAGCCACGTCCTCCTCCTCCCGACTACTGGTATGTATCTTTCTTCTTTCTGGTAGGTCCACGTCCCCTACACGAAATCGCAGTTTCAGCTTTTTCGCGTGGTCCATTGGGCCGTGCAGATAAGTTTTAATTCCAACATCTTCCCTCAACCCCCCGTATATATCTAAGTGCTTCTCTTCTTTCACCTTATTTCTTAGCGCTTGCCTTTCCCTTTCATGTATTCTTTCCTTCACTTCTGTCTTGTACCCGCCAAGCTTCTCTATAGAGAGTACCTATTCTTGGCCTCCCTCTATATCCTTCATATTTTCTCGACTACGGTATCCCATCTTATTCCAGCTCGCCCTTTTGTTGTTTTCTCCCGTA
The DNA here is from genome assembly GCA_012845835.1 of Undaria pinnatifida. Classification (NCBI taxonomy): domain Eukaryota; class Phaeophyceae; order Laminariales; family Alariaceae; genus Undaria; species Undaria pinnatifida. The sequence continues at coordinate 8,568,712 of JABAKD010000030.1, forward strand.
CAGCATTATCAAGCATGGCTGGCAACCTCTTTTCTGGCGTATTATTTACTTTATATTGCCATTTCAACTTTCTCACGTCTCTTATTTGTTTTACGTGGGGACATTCCAAGTTCTGCACTTAGTACTGTATTACTCGTCGTACTTGAGCATCTTAGTATCCTTTTAGCTGCTGTCATCTGTACTGTTTCCAGTTGTTTTACGAACTTCGCGTTCCTTCCCCATACTTCTCCTGCATACTCTAACATTGGTACAATCACATTCATCAGAATACATATTTTAATCCCAGTGTCAAGGTGCGGGTCTGTTACGATCGCATCCATCTTGCCTTCTCGTGATTTACCCTTTCCTATTACTTTCGCTATGTGTGCATCCCAAGAGCAGTCTTTTGAGATCTCTACGCCGAAGTATGTATATTGGTCTACAATCGTTAGTTCATCTTCTCCCCACTTCCATCTGAATTTACCGGATTCAACTTATTTTCGTTACATACAACTACTGCTACTACTGCGCATTTTTTCACGTTCGCTGTCACCCTCCATTTCTTAGTGTACTCTAGTGTTTTCTCTATCTGTTTCTGCAATCCTTCGGGTGTTTCTGACATCCCCACGATATCATCCGCAAACATCAACCCCGACACCGTATCTTCCCCCATCGTGACTCCTTGCTTCGCTGCTTCGACTGTTACTATCATATCATTAATATACACCTTGGATAGATTGGGTGATTGTACATCCCTGTGCAACTCCTGATAAAATATCAACATATTTCGATTTTTCCCCGTCCAGCATCACGGCACTTCTCGCACGCTCCGTCATATTGTCCATCATTCTCCACATCTTTCCTCTGATCCCAATTGCTCACATATTTTCCCACAACCGATTCCTCCATACTGTGTCATAGGCCTTCTGCACATCTAGGAAGAAACAGTACGTCGTAGGCCCGGCGTCTTTCCTACCTTGAATGATCTTACCTAATGTGTACACACGGTCTACGCAACTACGGTTTGGCCTAAATCCTGCTTGCCCTTCGCTTATTTTCTTCGTCCTTCTCCAACATTGTTCCCATTCTATCGTTCAAAATCGTACAGAATGTTTTGCCTACACGGCGCTTAACCCCTTTAGAGCCCCCGAACCCCTCCCTATACTAAATCCAAGTATTTTATCCCCCAAAACGGGTTTCCAGTTGTAAAGGGGTTAACAGCGTTTTCCCTCGGTAGTTCCCCGGGTCAGCATGAGGTGGGGAGGGAGATGTGTAAGTAGAGATGGAAAGAGAGGGAGTTTTGTATTGAGGGGAGGAGAGACAAACGGATGAAGAGAGGGAGAGAGGGAAGGATGCATGGAAGTTATAGAGGTAGGGAGGCATACAATCAGCGGTAGGAAGGGGGGGAGGGGGGGGGGGGGGGGGAACTCATTTGTTGCTTGCCTTAGTCATTTGACCATTGACCACGCATCCCTTTCGAGACGGAGCACCGTTCCTACTCCTAATAGACACACCTACAACATTTGGGCGCTCATTACGCTTTTTATATTACATAAACACTGTTTGCTTATCCTATCCCCGTACTGTTTCACCGTCTGCGACCTATCTCCTAGGATAGCGATCGTTTTCTCGCTACTCTCTAGTCTACAAAACTCTTCCATGTAGGATGGGGGCAATATGCATGGAGGAAGAAGGGGGGAAGCAGAGAGGGACAACGTCATCGCCCCGATCTAGAGTCGGGTGAAGTGTGTCATTCACACGGTACGTTTTCGGACGACTTCAACGGAGCCCGGGAAAGGACTCGTGGCCCCAGCGGTACCCCACAACGGTACGGGTGCAAACAACAGCGCTCACCACACTCCCTGCAAATGTGGACGGAATTTAAGACTGACGGGGCAATAAAATGTTTTTTACAAAATGGTCCTTATGTTTCCGTCCAGATACAGCGCGACGTATTCGTCAAGATCCACAGGTCTTCCACGCGCGTGCATGTCTGAACCAACACGGCCGACAGGCACAAGCAACACAAGAAAGCCGGAGGCCTTTCATAAGAGATTGCCAACATGGAACCCCAAGTGATGCCCCAGAAAAAAGGGTGGCGTTAGGCCACGCGATGGTCACCGTTTCCCTTTGTACGGGGGTAAATACGCACAAACACAGCGCGCGCGTGGTTACTGTGGAGATTTCACAAAAAAAAACTATCGCAAGCTACGCGGTACAGTAGTGCATGATGCGTGCAAGCGGATGTGCAACCCCTTCCGCCAGTGGTGAGTATCGTACGCTCTCCCTTTAGACTATCGACTCACCTGTTCGGGTAGAGTAGAGCAACCGGGGTTGTCGTAGACGCCCCCTGCATAGGCTTTGAAGTCGGGGGCGACCTGTCGAGAGGGGCGCACACACGAATACGATTCGAAAATACGGAGAGCGGGTTAACGTCACAGTCGAGTTGCAGATTAAGCAGGCAGGCAGGCAGGCAGGCAGGCAGGCAGGCAGGCAGGCAGGCAGGCAGGCAGGCTTTTTGTTAGAAAGGGTGCAATCCACAGCCAACAGCCTACTCAGTCAGCGCTGACCCAGCAGGCTAGCAAGGCTTATCCCTTCTAACCAACAAAACATATCAGCCCGTATTCTGACCAACTCAACACAGCAGCCACGTCACCATAAAGCGCAACGCCTGCTCACCCAGTACCCCAGTAGATTTGTTTCTTCAAATCAAACAAAAAACAGCAGTCGCTTCAGCCGAAACGCAACGCTCACTGACTCAGCAGGCCGGTAGGTTTATTGCTCCACACCCACACGACGTACTATCTATTTTCCTAACCAACGCAGCCAGCTGCTTTCGCCCAAAAACGAAGCTGACTCAGGAGGCAAGCCGGCTATCCCTTTGAACCAAAACTTCCCCAAGATATCCGTTCGTCTAACCGACACCTCCAGCCCATTCACTTTGAGCAGGAAAATAGATAATCTCTTCGAACCAACAAAAACCAACTGCAATCGCCATTCAGTCTTCCAACTAACCCAACCCAACATATCCGCCCCACCTGAAACGCAACGCTAACGGGTCCCGTGTTTCCCACCGCCTCCATCAGCTCCGCCTCGTCCTGGAACGTAATGTTCACAGACCGGATCACGTCCGCCCCAACCCCCCTCTCCGCGAACGCGCAAGACCCGGACCCCTCCGCCAGGTAAGGGTAAGCGTCCTCCGTGTCGAGCCCCCCCGCGTCAGCGATGTACTCGAATGCATGCGACGGCAGCCCGCCGTTGCAGCCGTGGTTGTCGTAGGCCCCGGCACAGTCAACCAGCTGCTGCTCGGAGAGGAGCACCATCTCGCCCGTTCTAAACGGGAAAAGCGAAGCGGCGCAGAAAGAAAGAGGAGCGGAATTTGGTCGGCGGAAACGAGCGAAAGAGGAGGGGCGGGAGGCGGGGAGGGGGGGGGCGGGGTGGGGGGTGTACTCAGTTTGTGCATGGCCGTAGTCGTATGACCATAGACCCTCGCATCCCTATGCCGGGACCGAGTACGTCGGGTTTTCACCAACAAGGCAGACATTGCTTGCACCAAGCGCGAAGGGCCGTGAGGTGTTCGGCGAGTCGCATGAAGGGTGAACTGCATCCTTCCAAGAACCGTTCGTAAGACGGACATCGGCACCTTGTGCATACTTCCTTGTTTATGGATGACACGCCAATGAGTTACTTTGTGTTCTGGTGTGGCTACTCCAGAGACAGCAATGGTACTACTATGTAACTGCCTCGTCGGTGCCTTACCATATTCTCACTGGGTGATGCGATCATTCCCCTTGTGCGGAGGTAGGATTCTCCACCCCGCACAATTGATCTACTCGATAACCATCCTGGTGACTTCATTTAAGTAGTGGGGGATTCCTTGGCGCGTACAGCTGTTGGCCTCGTTAGATAAAGTACAAGGTAACGGATGGGGAGCAAGAAGAAACAGAGCGACAGCTTATCCTCCCCTGCTCCCCTCTCCCCCCTTCTCCCATGCTGTGCTACGCTATGTCCCGCCACACTACGCCACGCTAAGCCACACCGCGGCATGCTGCGCCAAGCTACGCCATATTACCCCCAATGCGCTGCGCTATGCCACCCACGCCACCACATTACGACACGCCAGGCCACAGCAACCCACCTCACACGACGCGACGCTATTCTACGCCACGCTACGCCAGGCCAAGCTACTTTAGGCCACTTTATGCAAATACACGCCACTTTACGCACTTGCGTAACTTTACGCGACTTGCAGACAATTTTACGACTTACTTCCCTCCATTTTCCTCCATGTCCCTCCACTTTATTCCGCCTTACTCCACTTTACGCAACTCTACGGCAAACCATGTCACGCTACACCACGTTACACCCCGCCCCGCGCGGCTACGCTACACTACTATAAGCCTCACCATAGCTATTGGTGGGACTGGAGATAGTCGGTTGTGCTGACGTCACGACCCGTATTGAGGATAAGAAAAAAAGCGGTCGTTTATCCTTCCCTCCTCCCCTTTTTTCCCCCACGCGCTACTTGAAGCTAGCGCACGCGACTGTACGGGACTTTACACACATTTACGCTACTCCAATTTACGCCTCGACGGTCTACGCTGGTCTACACTGGTTTACGGCTGTTCTACGCGAGTCTACGGCTGTTCTACGCTGCTTTATGCTGCTCTACGCCGATCTACAGTGATCTACGGCGATCTACGGTGGTCTACGGATCTCTACGGTGCTCAACGCTGCTTAACGCCACCCTACGGGGCTCTACGGTGCTCTACGCTGTTCTACGGTGCTCTACGGTGCTCTAAGGTGCTCTATGTTGCCTTACGCTGCTCTACGGTGCTCTAAGCTCCTCTACGCTACCCCACGCAACTTTACGCCACTATTTTTGTAGCCTCACCGTAGATAATGGTGGGACTCGAGGCAACCGGTTGTGCTGAACGTCCAGCACGATCCGCACTGTCCCTGGTCCTTGACGGGCGATACGGCTCCGAGGTCTCTCCAGTCGCGAGCCGGGGGTGGAGAACGGCCAGTGCTCAGGCCGAGCGCGCGGTACTGGCTACCTTCGTGGGTCGCCGAGCAGTTCTGGCTCTCTCCCAAGGCAGAAGCACCTCCGTAGAAGCCCAGGTGCGTTGCATGGAACGTATCCCTGTGTGGAACGAGAAGATTATCGCGATGGTGGTGGTGATGATGTTAGTGATGACGATGATGGTGATGATGGTCGTGGTGACGGTGATGATGATCATGATGATCATGATGGTCATGATGGTCGTGGTGATGGTGATAGTGATGGTTACGGTGATGATGGTGGTGGTGGTGTTGGTGATGGTGAATGTGATGGTGACGGTGATGTGTGTAGGTGGTAAATATAGTGATGTGAGCGATAGTGCATAAATGCATGACGACAAAAAACGAGGGGAAGTAGTTGATATACTTCAAAGTATGACAACGACGAACAAGGAAACCACGGAAAGCCTAACCGCGTCGCACGAAACTCGTTCGTGTGCGAACGAATAGATGACGCCGACAATGATGTTGGCTGTGGAGGTGGTTATGTTAATGATGATAAAGCATGGCGATGACGAAACCAGGAGGGACAATGACGAGTCATAACGACAGCAAACAAGGAGATCATGGAAAGCCTAGGCACGTCGCCCAGAACTCTTCCCTGCGACGAGACGACGACGGCCACGACGACGCCGATGATGACATTAACTATATTCAAAAAAGGAGTTCATGAATCGGGGAAGTGGTAGCCGCGGAAAATATCGCATTGAGGGAGACAAGCACACGATGGTACGCGGTGTGCCAACGTCAGCGTTGGGGGCAAACAGCGTGATTGGCACGAGGTGTCTCATTGGGTTGAGAAAAACACAACGCCTAACACGCTCAACAACGCGCACACGGCAGTGCCGTGAACGAATGAATACGAAGAATCGACCCCACCCTTTCCCCCGGCGAGCTCAAGCCTATTGACACAAACCTTCCCTAAATGTATAATTTCCCCCCCTGAACAAAGACAGTGCAGCACCAAAACCAAACGCAGAAGCATCCACACCAACTCCCCCGATGCGACTCGCCGACCACCTCACGGCGCTTCGCGCTCGGTGCACCCAACGTATGCCCGGTCGGTGAAAACCCGACGTGCTCCGTCCCGGTATTGTCGGGATGCGCGGGGTCTATCGTCTTACAGACTGTCATGCGTAGCAGTAATTACACTCCCCCCCCCTAAGATTGAAACGAAGAAGAAATGCTGTCAGTAGACAAATTTGGGGGGTACAAGACAGGAGTGAAATAAAGGGTAGAAGGGAAAAGCTACGAGTAGCACAACGAAAGGTGAACGAGGAAAAGCATTTCGATATAAAGGGGGGGTTACAAGAACAGACAGGAATGAAAACGTATTAGCACGGCCCAATGGAAGACGCGAAAATGCTGAAACTGTGAATTTCGTGTTAAAGGGACCTGGACCTGCCAGAAAAGAAGATATACATATACCAGTGGTCGGGTGGACGAGGAAGAATGCGCACAGAGCTGCCCTTGTGGCAATGAAGACGAGAAAATATTTCACACTGTGGGAGAACGTGAACTGTACAAGGCGGAACGGGACGTGTGAAGAGGAGGAAATGAAGAAAATAGACGGATGCTACACGGAGATGTGTGGTAAACTAGATAGTAACGAAAACAACGACCGTTATCCTGGGCGATCCTAGGCGATAGATGGTGGCCACAGACGGCCAAGCAGGAAGGAGACGTTAGCAAAAACCTACCAGGTAATATGTAATATGCGGAAGCAACTGAGAGCCCAAATGTTGGAGGTGTCTCTACTAGGGGTAGGAGCGGTGCTGTCCCGAAAGAGACGCGTTGTCAACGGTCAAATGACCAAAGCAAGCAAACAAGTGAGTGCCCCCCCCACCCTCCTCCCCCTCCTCCCTCCCCCACCCCCCACCCTCTCGGCAAGCGAAAAACACCCGTCGTCTACGGCTGTTGCCAAGAACACGCACCAGGTCATATCCGAGAAACGGTTGAGGCCGACACTGTAGGGTTCGGGCCGGCCCAAAAACTGCTGCCTGTGTGCCCTGATCACATCGAGGTTCTCCTTGAACGCGTTCAGATGCCAGGCTTCCTCCTCCTCGTGTGCATAGGACACGCCGTACTTTTCCTTCCAGAAGTCGAACATGAGCAGCGTCTGCTTGCACGCGGGGGACAGACGAGGGTGGGTTACCACAACATTCGAGGAAAAGGTTGACATACACTTCGAATTGTATCTAACCCTAACACAAGCAACCAATGTAGGGAATTTTTTCCCTTCGTCTCGTACAAAGCGTACTTCAACCGTTTCCTCGAATGACTCTTAGCCCTACTGAGGCAAACAGTCCACAGACAAGACATAACAGCACAATTGATAGTAGTACAGTAGTAGCAGCAGCAGTAGCAGTAGCATCAGCAGTAGTAGCATCAGCAGCAGTGGCAGTAGTATTAGCAGTAGCATCAGCAGTAGCATCAGCAGTAGCACTAGCAATCGCGGGGCTGACGCACCAAAGAAGCGCCAGAGCCATACAGTAGTGGCCCCTCTACAGCGCCCGTTGAGAAGTGCCGGTTTCCCGCTACCGCGCCGGAGATAATCGGTCCCAACAGACGGGAACAACCAGTAGTGGCAGTATGCGGAGAAGCGCCGGTTGCCGATATAGTGCCCGTATATCTGGTTGGCACATACCGGCGCAATAGAGGGACCACTACTGTAGTACTGTTGTTGGCCTTGCTCTTCTCCGCGGGCGGAAGAAGGATAAAGAGACTTGGCGCGACAGCTCCCGGTTTTAACTCCTCCATAACGGCACCCACGCTTCGCTTCAGGGAAAAGCTATACGGAGATAAGACAGTTGTGATCCCTCTATAGTGCCTGTGAAATCGCACATATGAGCACAACCAGCAGCGGTAGCATACCGAGTATATAAATGCCGGTATTTCCGGCTGGCATATATAAGCCGGCACCATAGAGCGACCACTACTATACTAACCGTGAGCCAAAATGTTACACACCAAGAGCAAGCCTTAACGGTCAAGCTGCTACCGCACGAGGAGATCCAGAGGATTCACAAACTTCGAGATATCGGCCGTCCCCCCTTACGAGGTTATCCCTTATCTTCCTTCTTGCTTCGGTCTTCTTTCGCGAAAATACACACAACAGTACCGCTGTTTGTATAATACCAGGTACCAGGTACAAACATGTGTTACACCTCTGGGCGCAAGTATTAGGATTCGTTTAGATAATACTATAACAACATCCAACGGTTCTTACACACCCGTCCAGGCTGGTACATATCTCCTGCACCGCGCCTCCTTGTCTTCTTCCCCCCTGCCCCGGCGTGCTTTGTTAACGATTCGTCTGCTGCTTGTTTCTCCGTATCTTTACGCCCGTATCTATGATTCGATTTTTGTCATGACCAGTACCAACCTCATTGATCCATTCGTCAGCGGGGGTTGCGTTGATCATTGAGATACGCCGGTGGGACCAGGAGCTGCAATGAGGCGCTGAGAATACCGTAACTGACACAAGATAACACACCCCGGTGATCATTTTTTGGGATTTAAAAAAATATTATCACCGGGTGTGGTATCCTGTGGGGGGTATGATATCTTGCGTACTCCGGGTGATAAAGTGAAACTCGCAGGGGGCCCAAGGGGGGTGTGATAAACCAGGGGGTGTGATAGGACGTCTGAACACCCACAAGGTGTGTTTGGGGGTGTGATAAATGAGGGGGGGTGATAAAAAGGGGGGGTGATAGCACGTCCGAACACCCACAGGGTGTGTTTGGGGGTGTGATAAAAGCGGGTGTGATAACAGTTGAACCGCTGCTGCCGCATACTTGAAGAGGTGTGGTATGCCTGCACGAACACTTGCAGCTGCCCCGCACTCCTGCTGTAGGTACCTACCTGAGATACCGGGTTGTGGTAAAACAAAGGGGCCTAACCTAGGTGACGAAACCCCTTAGCACATGACCTCGGCGATGACTCAAAACCCTCAACGCCGAAGAAAGTTTCAAACAAAATACGGGCTTGGATTGGAGCATAAAAAAATAAAATATACCTAAATCGAAGGTACCTCACTCGATATTATACGAGGCGGTGGCTGCGCCATCCGTCCTGCCCCCACACAAAAGTGGGCTGCTGCTACCTACCTCGCTATCGGTACGACCAAAACAGAGTTACGCAGAGACACCACGACCAAAAATCGAAGCCACAAACCACAAGTCTACACTACGATATGACCGGGGTGTGTTATCTTATGTACCCCGGGTGATATATCGATGGTTTGTCAGAAACGCCCAAAATTATCACCGGGGTGTCGTATCCCGTCGGGGGTATGATTTCTTATGTACGGGTGATATCTTGTGTCAGTTACGGTAACTTGAACCAGGCATCGATCATCGATTATCGGAGGAGTGCGAGAGGGCGGCATGTTTCCACCAAATTCCGCTGGGACCCTAAACATCCCAAATATATGTTTGAACACCCCGAAAACACAACTCCCCGACGAATCATTTATCTGTCTCCGTAAATATCACACAGTCACTCCGATCGGGCATTGGTGCGAGCAATCCAACAACAATCTAAACACAGTCAGCCCGCACCCCCTTTTTCCCTCGCGTTTTTAGCAATCAATCACAAAGGAGCTATTATTAATAATAGCAGCTTCAAGTAACTTCTACTAATGCCAAAAGCTTCATGACCAAATACCGCTATGATGGGGTGTTTGGCGATTTCCAAACTCTGTTGGGTTGGAAAACAATGTAAAAAAAAAAATAGCGCTGAAACCGACGAATGCCAAAAAACCCAAGGGCGACCAACCCACGGAACTATTTGGTTACACCAAAAATAAAAATATGGTAGAAAAACATGTTGAGTCATCCCACAGTACGGGTCGCAGTTGTTAATGTTGATGTTACGGTTGAGCCCCTCAAGCGTGGAACTATCAGTTAGTATGACATATTTTACGACCATGTTCATCTTAGGACTAGCGGATAGAAATGCTGGCCGGGTGCGCGAACGAGCGTCTCCATGTTCCTGGTGCGATATTGAGTTCCTCCAGTTAGGGGCTCAGAAACTTGTGTTGCACCCATAGCGTGGGATGCATCCATGTATAACCTCTCTTTTCGCTCATCATCGGTGGGTCGGGTTGGCCTTGCATTGTGACGTTTGAGGGTTTCAATACTATTCTTAATAAAATTTCCTACCCAACTCCTACACAACCAACTTGGGTGTCTTCAAAAACTCTATTAATAGTGCGTGGCTCCTCTTGCTCTTCCCCCCCCCCCTCCCCTTACGGCCACGCACATACTGAGCACACCACCCCTCTACCCCGCCCGGGGTCTAGTGGTGAACCTTGCAACTGCTAGTCGATTTCGTGAGTTCGAGCTCCCCCAAGGACTTTATTTGTCACAAGGACAAGGACAACGGGAAAAACGACACCAAGCATCGCGGTGTAAACAGTGGGGAGGTGTCCGGCTCGGTGGGGCTTCCTCCAGACGTCACTGAGTGACGTCTAGAGTAGGCACAATTTCAGATCCGACGGAGATTGCAGAGAGTGTAGTCAATAAGATTGTCGCCAACCTCCCCAAACAGCCCACGCCGCCATATATACCATCTCTGAAATGATCGAGTCGTTCACCAAAATCCTTCTCGATGGAGTAGAGGCATAGGTACCGCCCCCACCACGTCGCAACCCAAAAGCTCGGGCGGTGCAAGTCTGCAGAAACGTTAGCCGCCTTCAATAGGCATGGGATGCAAAGGACAAAGCGTGACGACGCCTGCGCACCAACCCCAGGGAGGAAACGGCGTGGAAAACGTTCACGACGTGCGCAAACCTGCGGAAGGTGACAGACGCAGGGGCACACCGGAATTCGAAGAGTGCGTTGCTGAAACGGAGAGATTACTCGCCGACAAGGACCAGCGGGGTTTCTATAAGCACTTGAAAGGCACGGTCGGTTTGAAAGACCAGAAGGCGAGAAGTGACCAGTTCGTCATGGCCGAGGACGGTACGATGCGGCGGGAGAAGGCGCACATTCGTGAACGGTGGGGGGAGTTTTTCCACACCCTTCTGAACCAGAAATCACCTAAATTTTGTCCCCACGATCAGCACCTTATTCCCACGACGACCGCTCGCCCTATCGTTTGGCGATGAACCAGCCGTGGACGGGATGACGGGGGTAATTCGGAGCATGCCAAAATGGAAAGCGGTGGAACCAGACTCCCTTCCGGCGGAGTTACTGAAAGTCGACCACCCCGACTTCATCCGATGCTTTCACAACATGCTTGCCAACGTGAGAGAACGGGAGAAGCCCCCCAGCAATGGAAATATGCGACCATCAAGGTCGTTCACAAAAAGAAGGATGATTGTTTTGATCGCAACAGTTACGGGGGAATACCATCATCGGTTGTTGCTCATGCAGGCAAGGCATGAAATACTGTTGAAAAATCGTCGAATCCTGCCCCAGCAACTACTGCGAGGACGCAGATATACTCCCCCAAGAAACAGTGCGGCTTTCGTCCGGCACGATCAACAGTCGACATGCTGCTTGTCGTGCGCCGACTGCAAGAACTCGGACAAGCTAGGAAAATCCCCCTGTACATGTGATTTATCGGCCTCCACGAAGCATATGACTCCGTCGACCGACCACTGTTGCGGGTGGTCCTCGCACGCTTTGGGGTACCAGAGAAGATGCTAACCGTTATCCGCCAGTTCCACGATGGCATGAAAGCTCGTGTGCGCACTGATGGCGGTGAGTACTCGGAATGCTTCGGCGTCCCTCAAGGATTGCGGCAAGGATGCGTGCTATGGCCGCTTCTTTTCAATGTTTTATTGCGCCGCTGCGATACACTCCGCGCTAGTACGCTTCAGTGAAGACCCAGACATTGTGAGGAACTTGGTTCACCTGAATGACGGGGTGGGGGAAAACGCTGAGCCATTAAATCGAGTACGAAGAGCAGTCTGGGATATGCTCTACGCCGACTATGCAGGCATTGTCTCCAAGTCAACGGAAGGCGTCGCGAAGATGATGACGGCCATTGTGAATGTCTTCGAAGAAGCAGGTGTCACGGTGTCGAAGAAGACGGAAACCACGCTGCTGCGGACACCCCTTACCTCGCCGCTCGTCATTAAAGCAGCAGGCCAAAGGTATAAACAAACAACAGTTTTTGTACCTGGGCGGCCTTATCTACGAGACTGCCGACGTTATGCCGGAGATCAAAGGACGGGTCCGACTCGGGTGGGCATTCTTCGATCGGTTCAAGCTGGAGCTATGCGATATGGAGACCGCTGCTTCCACGCTGAAGGTGCGCAAGCTTACGTCCGACGTGATGGGGACGCTGCTGTATGTGTGACGTGGACTCTCGGCGTGGAGCACTTCGCTGCACTACACAGCGCGCACCGCAAGCTCCTCCTTCGGATCGTTGGCTTCCATCGCCGACAGCGCACCGGCCACCGCATGTCGTATGCCAAGGCCCTCAAGAACGCACAATGCAAGAGCGTTGAGACGACAATCCACAGACGGTGTCAGCGGGCTAAAACTGAGCGACAAACCATAGAGAGGAGCGGGGAGAAGAGCCTGCTTAGTGACCCTGGATCTGGGTCACGTCTAGGGACAAAGAAATACAAAGAAAACGTGCGAAGATAATAGATGGGATGAGCACAAAAAACAAATGTGAACACAACACACACTCACATTTCATCATTCTGGAATTCTGAAAGCTACTGACCCGACCAAACACCTGCCTTCATTTTTTTTTTTCAGAAAATAACACAAACTCGTCAGCTATGAGTTTTCGCATTGGGTTTTCAGATGCTTTAGGGTCCGGGTCGTTCGAGGTCGCCCATGAATTGGTTGGGGTACTTGACCAAATATAGCACTTCGCAACGTAGTAAGCGTTTCGCTTGCGGCAGCGTGAATATTCTACTTCAAACGGAGATGCCTCGTTGCAAGCAGAGACAACGTGTCTAGACTCTCAGTCTCAGAGCCGGTCGCCCCGGTGGTCTATTGGTTACCCTCGAATGCTACTACTGATAGAGTTGGTTCTGGGGTTCGAGCCCCACGTGGGTCGGACTCTTGAGTTTATCTAACTGCTGAGAGCGCCTAGCAGCGTGGGTACGCGCAATTCGATGCGAGTCGATGACGTAACAAAGTGCTAAAGTCTTCTCGCGACAAAAAGAAGGCACGTATTGTAGTGGGGAGGGGGGAGAAGAACCGGCTTACTGAGTGACCCTGGATCTGAGTGACGTCTATTAATAGGGAGGGAGAAAGAGAAAGAAAGAGTGCGAAGATAATAGACGGTATGAGCTAAGAAAAAAAAAACGACGGTTGGCTGCGTTTGGGGTCCGGGCCGATCGAGAACGTTCATAACGTGGTCGAGGCACCCGAGGCACTCGACTTTGTACCTCGAAAGCGTGAACGTTGTGCATGTCGGTGCGTGAACACTTCACCTGAAACGGAAACGGCTCTGTACACAGCAGTAGAGATGTAAATCCATGTCCAAGAAACGATACGGGTAAGACTCTCAAGTCTCGCTAGAGTTGGCTACGATGAGGTCCACGTTCATTCATAAAATTTTCGCGCACGGTTCGATTAACATCACCCTGTTGACCCTGGTACAAGCAACACTATAGTTCTAAGAGGAGTCACCGACCTACACTCAGTAATACGCGCGATCGGAGTATCACACACAGCTTGCGAGGATTGTTACTTCCGACGAAATCTTCGACTTCACAGCTGGCGTGCATTTTTATTTCTATAATAAACTGGTCAGGGCCCTCGACATTACACGTTGCAGCGTCAAGGTTTAGCTGGTCACAGCGTGAACGACTTGCTCGTCGCCGTGTGAAAGTTTTGCTTGTCGCAGCGTGAACGTTTTGCTGGCCGCAGCGTGAACGTTTTGCTGGTCGCAGCGTGAACGTCTTGCTCGTCGCCGCGTGGACGTTTTGCTGGTCGCAGCGTGAACGTTTTAACGGTCGCAGCGTTCACAATTAACTTGCGACGGGCAGGCCTCCTTCTCAATACAACTACGTACGAGCAGAGAAAAACATGCGAAGCATCTATTCTAGAAACTTTTTCTCCTAGACTCTCATTCTCACACCAGGACTTGCTGTGAAACAAGCGGCAGGTGGTCTAGAAGGTGATCGCACATCTCTACGAAACACTACAGCGGCTTACGCATCACTATTGCAGGGGAAAGACTGAACTACGCTGCTCGCACGAGTTTTCAAGAGCCGCACAAGAACCGGCACCTGGTACTGCCAACTACAGCAGTCGGTTGTGGACCCACCCGCCTCAGCCCTACGAGTACGACTCCACCGGGACATTCACACCGGAATTTCCTTCTTCTGTCAAAAACACAAAAACACACAAGCACACAACACATCCCTCCACAAGAGATAAGACCAGCGGAAAACACACATCCACGTCCACGACGTGCGATACGCTCGTTACCCCAAAAGTGACTTGTTACTTTTACTACGGAGGACCCATAGTTATCAGGACCCACCATGTACACCAAAACCCCTATATGCCCCTGTTTTTACTACCCATATTGGGTCCTCATTACTGCAGTGTCCCCCGCAATATTATGTTTAAAGAATGTCGCTGCGGTGGTTGATGCTCCTTTCTGTGCGGCTGCAGAAAAGAACTACGGACAGGGTACGACATCAAACCCCAGAGAGGGGGAACTTGACACCCTCTATCATACAAATTGCATCTACTTCGTCCATGTCGCCAGTGCCCCCCCCCCCCCCCCCCCCCCCCCCCTCCTCGGCACGGCTCTCCGCCCTCCCCCAATGTCTCTTCTCACCTCCTCTTCGGTGACGCTCGTCGCCAAGGACAGTCGAGCCGGACCTTCATCTACTTCTTCGAGCACTTCACCGTCGTCCCGGCCCTCCACACCCACAGCGACATCGACGTCACCCGCAGCAGCAGCAGGAGCACCGGCATCGTCGCACGTAAACACCGCTTTTGGCAGTTTCTGTCGCGTAAAATTCACACAAAAAAAATATCTTAGCGTCCTACGAAAAAAATATACCACTGGTATCAGGTACCAGGTACCAGGTATCTGGTAAGGTTCGTACAGACGATACATCAGAAGTAAGGTAAAATAGAGCGGAGCGGGTGGGTGGGTGGGTGGGTTGGTGGTGGGTTGGTGCAGTGGAAAGGCAGGGAGGAGATGGGGATAGCGGCTGCCTTTAGACCGGTCGGTCACCAGCCCCTGTTGGAACAGAGTTCGTATCACATTATGGCAGTGGAAATGCATTTGACCAACAGCCTAGTCTGCTGCCCGTACAGATAAGCAACGGAACACGGACATGAGGCAAAGGGCACGGACAAACGGCGGAGCAAACGCTACGCGAACCGACGGCGTGTGCGCTGACAATAAACATACTACATGGCATGTAATAAAAGTTACAAGGTGCCCCTTCGGGATGGGGTTAACTCGATATCCCGGGGGCTTCGCAAGTCGAAAGGGGGGAACACAGCCTTTCCAATGATGTGTATGAGGGCGGTTCCTAACGAGCACAAAAACTGCCAGGAATCGAGACAAACAATGAGATGGTGCTTTAGCTACTGCTGTATGCTTCGTGTACCTGGTATTAGGTCCGACCTGTGTGTTGGATTGTTGCATTAGACAGTAAACTATTGTTGTGGCTCGATCTCCTGCTGTGCACCAACCACACACGCCCATACACCGTGACTACTGGCACAAAGACAAGAGCTTGAAACACGACTCCTGCAGTTGAACTGCTGCTGTGCTGTTCCTGTATACCAACTGATGTGACAGCACACACGCCACACACATGCCTGGTACATACAGAAGCGCACAAACATACACACACAGATAACAAAAACAGAAAGCTCACAACGCGGCTGCGGTTGTACCGTGACGGCCACACGTTCTGAGCCTGGACGGCCACGCATGATGCAGCAGCACAGCAGCACAGCAGCAACAGCAGCAGCAGAGCGAGAAAAAACACTACCAGGTATGTGATGGAACTTGAGTATAGAAGGGCTTACTCGTTATGGCTTCCGTCGAGCGACCTTTTTAGTCTTTCCTCACAATGGCGTCGCAGACAGGCCGTGAGATTTTGAAGAGTGAAGTCGATCGAGGGTTCGATTCTCACCTTCCCAAAATCTACGAAAAATTTAAAATCATTTCGTGTCAAGAATTTACAAAACTGACGTTAATAAAACACCCCGATGGAACGATGAGAGCAATGCGATCGTTGCATGTCCAATACTGAAATAGAATTAGAGGGAAAAATGGTATAATCTCATCGGGGTTCCTGGCATAGATATACGTCAGGTTTACTGTGGGGGGATGTGGTGGAACTCGAATATAGAAGGGCCTACTCGTAGTAGCTTCTGTCGACATTTTTCGTCTGCTTTCCTCACAACTAACATATGGGTTTCTATGGGCCCTGCGGGGCTCGGCGAAACGAGGCAGGCGGCAGTATGGGCCTTGCTCTGTGAGTCTTGCTCTGTGCGACTACCCCCCGAAATGCGGCGCGGGGAGCATAACTCGAGAAATAGTAGCCAGGTGCCGAGCGCCTAGGTGGGCGGGCGGAGGGAGGCAGTTTGCCACAGGTGAGTTGCGCGACATGTTCAGTGCGAGGTGTACAACAGAAGTCACAGGGTTAGGTGCAACATATACGTATGCTCGAGATAATTGCTGCTGCTGTTGCTGCTGTTGTTGCTGCTGGGTGTATGTAGCTGCGTCGTAGCAGACAGCAGAAGGGGTAAAAAGAATTGAGCCGATGTTGTACAGCAGACAAAAGATCGGAGTGGGTAACAAAATCTGACAGCGCAGCCAAGTATTGAAAAAGAACAACAAATTATGGGTTTTTCCATCCACACCTACTTGGGTCAGCGAGGCGGAACGCAACCCCTTGGAAAAAAGAGCCAGTTCGGCGACGTTGACTGCTCCGGGCAACGCCACGGAGCTCGGCCGGGATCTCGACATGCGTCGCAATGTACCGAAGGCCCTCCTGATTGTCCCGCAGCCGAAAGTGCGAGAAAAAAACTCGGCCGCCGGAGAACACCGTGCCGAAAAAAAAAGTGCATGTTTTACATATACATATATGTTTAGGTAGATACATACAAATACACATGAGTACAGACAAGCATCATTAGATTCAGGTAAACCATGGTGAACGGAAGTACATACCGGATACCAGATATATTGTAGTATATGTATGGTCACCAAAACTTCCGTGCAGACCTCGTACCCACCACTAAGTAACCCTGCCCACTAACTGTGTGTGAGTTCTTCACGTTAAGCTGGTATTTCCACCCATTCCATCCACATCGAGCACCACCAGTGTCCGTGCTGAGGCCTCATCGAGAGACGAGCTCTGTGGTCACAAACTACGAGACAGATATACACATTGCAAACACAGCAAGGTTATTTGGGCATATGATGCCAACCGCAATGATGTGGTAATAAGTTTAAAGTTTGGTTACAAATTGAGAGTGGCTCAAAAAGGAAGCGATTGGTTAGATTCAACAGGTACCAGGTAATTATCGAGGATATAACACAGCAGTTCGTTGGTTCGAGAGGCTCATGGTTGCCTTGCCCAGGTGCGCAGAGCGGATCAGAGCAAGGGCCGTATAGCAGCAGCGTCGTACAGCAACAACATTAGACAGCGATCGAGGTAGATGCACCGCCGGGCAGTCATGCCATCGAGGTGGAAGAAGCAAGGGTTGAAGCTCGCTCGACGAACAGCAGATGAGCGGGGGCTGTCGAGAGAGGAGATGAAGGCAAGGGCAGTTTGTGTGTAAAGTTTGGTTCGGTTTGGTTTGGTTTTCAAAAGGGCAACGACGAGCGATATACTTCATAAGCGAAAAGACAAGCAAAGCAAAAGACTACCAACAAAAATGACTGATTCATCATCGTCGTGCTAACGGCGTCGAACCCAAGAAGATGTAAAGGCTGTGCACTATCCATGCGACTAGCGAGAGGCTAAAGTGTGCTTCGTTAGAGTCATAAAGGCATCCCAAGGGACACTGCGTTCACCCTAAAGTAAAGGTGTTCGCTGGGTCATAGACCGGTCGCCCCGGTGGCGTATCAGGTTATCCTCGAGCCTGGTACAGGTCAGTTTCGTGAGTTCGAGCCCCGCCGAGTGCATCTTGTATAAATTCGTTGGGACTTTTTCTCGTGCACAAATTGACTTGCGGAAAGCGCGAGAGCGTGAGTTAGCTTCATTCGATGAAAAAGTCGACGAGCAGTGGGATTGTTGAACCCTATGCGCGATAAAAATTGAAGGCAAGAACCGGGGGGGAGAAGGGACGACACCTGTGACCACGGCATGTCCAGAAGCTGGAAAGTAAAAGTGTGAGAAAAGAAAAAAGAAAGAAGAAAGTCCGAAAGCGATTCATCCGGAGTAAAATCAAAGGAAGCTTGTGACCTATCGTTGCTCATGGGACAAAAAGTAGATCCTGTTGGGAAGCTCCAAGGTTTGCGGCGTCAGCCTTGCTTGCCTATCAGCAGAGTTCCTCATCCGTGGTTTCAGGTGTTGGTTAGTATTATGCTGGCCTCTTCGGCAGGACATCATATCGCGCATATTCACCCAGCGGTCATGGACCTCGGAGTGCGAGCCTGCCGCAAACTCGTCGGAGAACAGGCCAAAATGGTTCATGTGCTCGCTGGTACAATCACGTAAGAAATGATCGTCACAGCGCAGTTCATGCACGCACGACCAACTTGCATGCGCGTTCGAGTGCCCGTGATGTTCGCGCAGTGTCACGCAGAGGACGGCACGCCTTTCAAAAACTGGCTTATTGCGATCAAGCTCGTGGTGGTAGAGTCGGCGAATATGGGCGCGTTCAGCCCTGGGCTCTGGGTTGCCTGTGGTGCTGGGCAACTTTAGGGCCTGCCTCTCTAGTCAGTACATTACGATCTTGCTTTTGTTTGGCCAAGCTCTAGCCCATACATACGAGACTTTAGGTGAAGTCTGGACGATTTCACACGACTGACGCAGAACGAGTCACTCTCGCGTGTCCGTGTCCTCGCTGGTCCCCTCGTTCCAGCGTTTACAACACCGCAACAGCAAGCCACGCGTTATGTTGGTCTCTTCCAACCGCTTTTTCGACTATCATGGGCGATTCCCACGAGGTTGAATCTGACGACGACTCCGAGTGGACTCGCGTGTACTCCAACGGCAAAATATTACGCTCTCGCTGGTGCAATCATGACAAAAATGACCGTCACTAGCGCAGTTCATGCACACACGACGCGTGTCACGACAGAGGTAGCACTTTCTTCTGAAACCGTTTCTGGATGGCGGGGCTCCTTAACCCAACATGGTTGGAAATAAAACATTATTTCGCAAAGATTCTTTGTTGTGTACCTAGACCATGGGAATTTTCATCCGGTACCAATGTCGTAGCTGTTTTGATTTTTCTCCAAATCAGGTGTTGGGAGGGGTCTTAAGCTCCCAAAAATGAGGAACCTCGAAAAAAAAGGGGTGCACCTCTATCGTACCCCGCGTCACACGACCAACTCGCATGCGCCCTCGGTGCGATTGGGGGGTGTCACGGTCGTTTCCCAAAGAGACGCGGGGTTTTTGATCGCGTCAAGGTCGTGTTTAAAGAGACGCCGGGTTTTGGATCGCGTTGGGGTGTGCCACGGTCGTGTTTAGAGAGACGCGGGGCTTTAGATCGCGTCAAGGTCGTGTTTAAAGAGACGCGGGGTTTCGGATCGCGTCGGACGCGATCCAAAACCCCCGCGTCTCTTTCAACACGACTTTTGACACCCCCCAATCGCACGAAAGGCGCATGCAAGTTGGTCGTGACGTCCATGAACTGCGCTGGTGACGATCATTTCTTACGTCATCGTACCAGCGAGCACATCAACCATTTTGGCATGTTCTCCGACGAGTGTGGGGCACGATCGTACTCCGATGTTCATGACCGCTGGGTGCATACGCGCGATAAGATGTCCTGCCGAAATGGTCAATATAACACTAACCAACACCTGGAGCCACCGGCCAAGGGGCTCTGCTGATAGACAAGCAAGGCTGACGCCGCACACCTTGGAGCTACCCCATAGGATCTATATTTTCCCCACAAACAGCGATAGATCACAAGCTCCCATTGATTGTGCTCCAGGTGAATTACTCAACTATGACCCGGTGAACACCTGCGCTCTAGGGTGAACGCAGTGTTCCATGGCGCCCTTGAACCTGTGCTGCCAGGTGTTGGCTAGTACCATTCGGTTTGGTTCACTGCATGGCTCTTCCTTTTTGTAATGAGTTGAAGCCAGGTACACGTCCCATCACCAAAAGACCGTACCGGCGAGCTCCGGCAATCAACGCAAGAGTGGAAATATAAATCGACAAATGGTTAGCTACCGAGGTGTTTCGTAAATCCAAGTAAACTTGGGCGTCGCCCCTAGCAGTGATTATGAAAAAGACGGTAACACCCGCTTGGCGCGTAACTACCAGCGGTTGAATGACGCGACCATATTTCCAGTTTTACCGTTACCATCTATAGATGAACTGCTTGACTCGTTGGGCGGCTCCACAGTATTTTCAGTCTTACATTCAGCAGGGGATGTTTCCAAGCAGCGTTTGAGACTGATAGTAATCCTTCAACTGCTGTATGTACGCAAACCGGATTGTACGAGTGGTTACGTACGCCTGTGGGTACCAGCTGCAACCCCGGGTGTTTCCATCGCCTCATGGCTCAAGTATGTGAAGGTTTACAGCGCGTACAGTTATACATCGAAGACATCGTGGTGCATTCCAATCTGCATCATACCACGTCCATGATTTACGAGGGTTTTTAGAGAGGCTGACTGAGTACAATTTAAATCTGTCGCTGAAGATGGCACACGTAGACGCCGCTGAAGTTTAATTACTTGATCATTTAGTGACGCCATTTGGGTCAAGCCCGGATCCCAAGAAAATCGACGCGATGTTAAAAATGCCTATGCCTTCCACAAAAGGGGGAAGCTGCGTTCTTCTTTAGGTGGCGTATAATACCTGCGGAAATTCTGACTGGTTTGTCGATGTCGATTAAAGATTTGCATGCCCTTTTGTGCAAATATGTTCGGTTCGCGTTCACGGACCACCACACCGCTATAGCGAACAAACTCTTGCAGCAATTAGTCAGTTCTGAGGTTTTTGGCGTTTCCGGAATATAAAGGCTGCCATCGACGGCACCCATAAACTTTGTTTAATGATCGCCGGATCGAAATACTCTTTTGGTGCGGTGGGCAAAACAACTCGATGGGAAGACTCGCCCTGTACTACACATTAGCCTTACCACTCTTCCGAACGAGAAAAACTGGGACAATTCGGCTTTTTAGAATGCGGCGCTTTACTCTGAGCTGTGAAGAAATCGCGTGTTTTCCCCCTACGATGGCCTTGCTTTCGAAGCACACACTGATCACCAACCACTGTTGTTCTTCATTACTATGGGCGAAAAGGAGCCGCGCGTCCACCGGATGTGCAACATACTTAAGGCGTATCAAGACTCATTGAGCCGGGAGATGCCGAGGTATCTTCTGTAGGAGCGAGCGGCCGTTGCGTATAAAATCCGCGGGCCAACAGGTTGCTAGTGAAGTACAGTGTCCGTCTCAGAGTCAATTAGTGTCGAGTTGCCAGCAGCCGAAAACAGAGGGTATAGAAGAATAGGTATGGTCCAAGGTGCAACGCGCGATGTCCCGCCTTGGCAACCATAGCGCGGGCGCACCCAACCTCACTCCGGATGTTTCTAATGGTACGAGTGTTCCGCGTAGAGCGACGAGCGGTCAATTGGAATCCGGTGTGGTTTTAGACGGTCGTCCTATAGATGCGAGCGACTCGGATCGCAGGTTGGTACTTCCGCAGGCGTGTGCCGTCTGGCACCCATTAAGCCTTTTAGCACCGCACTCCCGACATGAGGATAAAACACTTGGAGCTAGCACAGAAATTGCAAGAGTTGAAAAATGGAATATTATAACCGTCCCGCCTCAGTTCACCCCACAGGGGAAAGTCTCGATCCGACGGTTCCGTCCTCAGCCGAGCCCAATGCAAGCGACTCGCCATACGTTGTGGCTGGTCCTTTAGCCGCTGCGCACCGTTTTGGTGAGACGTTGTGTCAGCGCAGCTACGTTGAGTGGGCCGCCGCTCAGCAACAATATCCACTTACACGCGCCTCCATCCGGTACGCGGAGCATGGGAACGTAGATTCAACATAAACACTTACGCTTTCAGAAGTAGAAACTAGTGAGTTTGATATTCAACAAGCGAAACGAATAGCTAGCCACGGTACATTTTTAGAGCTGTCCAACGGCGCCGTTTCGTTATAAAACGTAGCAAAACACCGCCCGCACGCCGTCCCACGCGACTTAGTAGTAAGTTCGAGCGCTCACTGGGTTACGAAAGCACGCACCCTTGGGCGTTGGATTCCGTGCACAAAGAAGGGTTCCATCTTGGATAAAAAACGTAACGTTGGCATCGGCCGAACGGTGTTATTGGTGGATCGGTACGTCAGCGAGTGTGAAATGGTGGACTCGTCATTGTGTTGTGCGTCAAGCCGCGAAAACGACGCGCCGAGCACCGCTTTGGCGTTGAATTTACTCCCGGCTTCCATCTTCGCCCGGGGAGATGGTATCGTTTCGATACTTTAGGCCCGCTGCCAAAACAAGAACGGGAATAAGTACATTCGTTTATTTGTAATTTATTGAGTTGTCACGCAGAACCGGACGTTTTATCAGCAGAAGAAAAAACAGCAAAAGGGTGCGCAAGTGAACTAGCAAACGAATACATTACATGGGGATGCCCTAAGTTTTTGCTTCCTGATCGAGGGGCGGAGTTTACGGCAGAGGTAGCAAAACAGGTGCACGAAATTTTAGGTTCAAATAACCGACTCACCAGTTCTTTCCATCCCGACACAAACGATAGCGTAGAGAGATTTAATCATACAGTATATCAATTTTTTACCGCATGCTGTAAGCTTGAGGCAAAATGATTGGGATGAGTGTTTGTTACAAGTGGTGTATGCGCACAACGACCATATTATCAGAGCCAAGGGAGAGCCAAGGGACTTGCGCCCAACGAAGTACATTTCGGTAGATACCCACGATTACCGATGACTATGTCGTCTTCACAGAAGAAAATAACAGGAGTACAGAGTTTGAAGCAAGACGAGTTAGATCACTTAGAGATAGGAAGAAGAAAGCGTTTAACTTGGTGAGAAACAGCGATAAGATCACGACAGAGAAACATCGCCAAAACAACGCTAAAATGGACGATAAAATGCACAAACGTCCTGTGTACGAGGTTGGCCGTTGGGTGTGGAGATACGACCAGCAAAACACTCTAGCAACTGCGACTGGTCAGAGAGCGCTAGATAAAGAAGCCATGGAAGAACGCATTCAAGCGAAGTTAGCAAGTAAGTGGACAAGTCATTTTAAGATACTGGGGGTAGGACCATGCAGAGTCGGTCAAAGGTTCGTAGGACCCAAGTTGCTACATACAGACATGCCTTTCCAAAATATTACAACCCCCCGAGCACCTGTCGTCCGTTGTAAGCGTTGTTTTCAACCTCACCAGAAAGTAATCAAACATAGTTTCATTACTTGGCAGTTGATCTTACACGTTCTGAGCAAATTTTCTGAGTTAGCCCCGCCGTTTTATTTGACAACATATGTAGGCATTGAGTTAGATTCACAACGTGTCAAACCGATCGAAGCCCATCGTTTATACCGAGGCCAGGAGGAGCTCTCAAGGTTCAGTTTGAAAACGTATGGAGAGGTCACGAAACATCGACCTGGGAAGAGTAGTCGAAACCGGCGTTTCCGCACCTATCAACGCCTTGCCGCCCTCCGCGCCGACGCCCGTTCGCATAGCTCTACATTTCTCCCCAAAGGCTACGGTCTGCAAGACAACATCAGACACGGGGCAAAGCTGCTGACAGAGGACATGAACGAATCCCACATCTACCTCAAAATGGCTCAAGAAGGGTGGCAACTCGGGATAACTCAAGACGTCGAAACAGGCGACAACATCAGGCCATCTTACACCGTTCACTTTTTGGATCTAGAACAACGTTTTGACGTGGAATTACGGGAAGGGAATTACACGGCGGTAGATTCAGAAGCTGCGCCTTTGTCTAGGTGTTTTCAGACGTTTGGCAGAACGAAGAGCGTAAAGCGCAAGATGGTTTAGTTGGAGAAGGGTTAAGGGGTCTCGTGTTCCTACGAAGGGTAGCGGCTTTGCGTGCTCGTTGGGTCGGCAGAGCATTTTCCTAATCGTTGAATGGGTTGCGTTCTGGGTGGGCAGGGGAATGACGATGGTATTGAGAATGACTCTTGCAACAACATCGCTAGTGTTTTGTTGGAGCAGTTGCTCGGGGAAGGATTCATGTATTGGAACGATTGAACCACCATTGCCAGAGTTTATTTGGACAATCGTTTCGGGTGCGTGTCGGAGTGGAACCGGTTGTATCAACGCCCTCAGACTTTGTTGAAACTGCCGGTCGGGGAAGAGTTTCAGACCTGGACTCGTGTGCCTCCTTTGTTGAAGCTATCGTTCGGGAGAGGTTAACTGTTTTCCAGATTTCGTCGAGGCTACCGTTCGGGGGAGAGGGATGGGTCTCGTATTCGGCTTTCGCTAAATTGCATCTGACAGATCCAATCATGTTGAAGCCTACGTTAGATGAATTTTCGGGTTGCCACCCCACGCTACTTTGAGGGGCATGGGTGAGTAGGGCAGAGCTCGGATAGTAACTCGTTGTGTTTCAATCATCGCTCAGAGCGAAACTGTTCTGTTGTTCCATCTTAATCGATGGTGCAGCGTCGTACTTATTCAGAAGAACAGATCATGGAAGGGAAGGGGACACCGCCTCCTAGTTAGATGGGGAAACCAGGATAGTTTTTCGGAGTTCGGTTGTTCGAAACTAGCTCGTTAAATGTCTCAATGATCCCCATTTTTGTTTTTGGTTGTCATTAGCGGAAATGTGCGGGATTATTGGCACGATTTCTCACTTCTTACCTTTGCGGAAGATGCTTTTGAATAGCTACACAAATTGGTTTACCACTACAAAGCATGGCGGGCCAAAGTGGTAATAATTTGAAAGTTTGATTACAGATTGAGAGTGGGGATCGACAAGGAAGCGATTGGTTAGATTTAACAAGTAGTTATGAAGGATAGAATACAGCAGCTTGTTGGTTTAGAGTTTACGGATGCCTCGCCCAAGTGAGCAGAGCGGATCAGGTCAAGGGTCGTACAACAGCAGCGTCGTATAGCAACAGCGTTGGACAGCGATCGAGGTAGAAGGAAGCACTGTCGGTCAGCCATAGAAGTAGGAGCAGCAAGGGTTGAAGCACGCTAGATGAACAGCAGAAGAATAAGGGCCGTCGAGAGAGGAGATTGAGGGAACGGCAGTTTGTGTGTCAAGTTTGGTTTGTTTTGGTTTTCAGAAGGGCAACCACGAGCGATTTAATAAGAGAACACACAAGCAAAGCAAAAGACTACCTGTATCAATGACAGGAATGATTCGTATCATCATCGTGCTAACGACGTCGAACTTGAGAAGAGATGACGGATGTTTTTGTACTATCCATGCGACTAGCGAGAGGCTGACGTGTGCTTCGTTAGAGTGATGAAGGCATCCCAGGGGAAACTGCGTTCACCCTAAAGTAGAGGTGTAGGAGGGTTGCCCGACCACTTCACGATGCACTCGTTTAGAGTAGGCGGATCGCTTAGCAAGTCGCTCGCAGGTACAGCGGTAGACGAGATCATGAAGATCGGAGGATGGAAGACCGAGCGCGTCGCGCGGTATTACATTGGACCAACTACCAGCGCGGGGGCGATTTCAGAGGGGAAAGGAAAACGCGACGGGGGTTCTCAGCGGGAGCGGGACAATAGCTACGCGATAGCCATAAACTTCCCTTTGTCCCAAGCTTTTCAGGGCGATCTTGCCGCGTGTAAGCAACGGTAACCGAGATATACCGTAAGTATGGGTGAGATGAGGCACGACCTAGGCCTAGCCCAAAAGTCCCCATTGATCACAGACAACGGCACAAGAAAGTACGGGTAGGATCACGGGCGGGGGCAGGAGGCCTCATCTAATCCAATACTTCCATTTAATGACAGGCGAAGGAGCAGAAGAATACTGCAGTAAGATCGGAGAGCAAATAAAATCGAATCAGACATGCTTCCATGATTTGAGATCCGATAATAAAAGGAGTATGATATCGCCCTTCTGACGCATTGTTTTTTCTTTTTATTTCTCCTTTTTGTTTTCACAGGACCAAAAGCGAGAAAAATTGAGGGGACGATACATTATCTGATTTACTCATTATCTCTCTTTACTCACTGATTGTACGACTTACCCCAGGATATACATGATAAACTGATGTATTATTTCCAAAACCGTCACATTTATCCCCTCAAAATAATGTATAGTTTCCAGGCACATATTGAACTGCCCCACACGCCCCTCCCCCCCCCTCCCCCCGCCCCCAATAATATACTGGTGCCAAAACCGTCAGATTTATCCCCTCGAAAGGATTTATAGCTTACATGCACAAATTGCCCCCTTCCCCCCACCCCCACCCCCCTCCAAACCCGCTCGCTTTTGATCAAAACCAGGCCCCCACGTCCTTCAAAACTCCGCCCCACCCCCCTCACCGGTTATTCGACTTACAAGATTCACTTGATAAAAGGATACATTTCCCTTCACAGCTGTCAGATTTTGTCCCCCTCAGAAACGGGTTTTATAGTTTCCGCGCACAGACTGACTAAAATCATCCTGTTGACCCTGATAGCTACACTGTAGTTGTAAGGGGAGTCGCCGACCTATATCCTTAATGAGGACACACAACTCGTAATGCGCGCGATCGGAGTATCACACACGGCTTGCAAAGATGAGTTTCGACGAAATCTTCGATCTCACAGCTGGAGTGTACTTTCATTTTTTATAATTATCTGACATCCCCTCCCACCCAGCTATTAATATAAAAAAAAAAAAAAAAAAAAAAAAATTGTAGGCAAAAGGAGTTTCTTCAGGTACAACCTTTGCGAATAGGGATTTACGGTACCTCGGGATTGTGAGCTTAGTGTGGGCGTTTATCCCGGGTAAGGACCTCTTGCTTGCGGCAGGAGGCCTCATCTAATCCAATACTTACATTAAATGACAGGAGAAGGAGCAGAAGAATACAACACAGACAGTAAAGGTGTTCGCTGGGTAAAGTCCAAACGTGCTTCATCCGCAGAAAAAACAAAGATACTCGTGATCTATCGTTGCTCGTGGGACAAAAAGTAGATCCTGTTGGGTAGCTTCAAGGTTTGCGGCGTCAGCCTTGCTTGTCTATCAGCAGAGCCCCTTAACGCGTGGGTCCAGGTGTTGGTCATTTAATGACAAAGAGCACGCCGGCAAAACAAAAAATGCGATCAGCACACCAGAATATTATTAATAGCGGCAAAAAAGAACAAAACAGGAAAAAGAAAAGATGAACAAGAAAAAATAATTAAAGCTGGGAAAACCATTGGAAAGAAAGAGGGACACGCAAGCAAAAGATGCGACAACGATGTTACCGCGGGGCGATCCGAACATAAATCCTCAATTTGTACAAGTAGTGTCGACGCGGTCGATGCGCCGACGGCGGATGTTACGCGTACCGGTAGCAGCGTAAGACCTTTTTCATAACACTTGGTTGAACAAGTTGAAGAAGGCTTCGTAAAAAATACGCGGTAAGCAAAAATCGAGGATGGGGCTGTTGTCTGCGAGCACACATGTAGCGGTACGTATGCTATGTACGAGAAACATAACGGTTCCACTTTATTTACAATTTGTGATACTACTGCTGTACATATGGGATGTAGACCTTCGGCGTCATTTACAAGCATGAACGTGACCCGCCAGGGCAATCGCAGCAACGAGCCATATATGCTGGTGGTAGCGCTCTCGCTGCAATAGTCGCTCGCACAGACCTGCGCTGTG
Organism: Undaria pinnatifida; assembly: GCA_012845835.1. Taxonomy (NCBI): domain Eukaryota; class Phaeophyceae; order Laminariales; family Alariaceae; genus Undaria; species Undaria pinnatifida. Next base: position 8,596,650 of record JABAKD010000030.1, read on the forward strand.
GTGCGCTTGTACGCCTGTGAGCCGGCGCGTTGCAGCAACGAAAGCAGCGTAGAACAGGGTCGTCGTGTAGGCATGTCGGCGGACGACCCAACCAAAGCACAAGACTCACACGGTAAAAAAAATGGACACGGAGAGGCAGGCACATTAGTCGTTTAACTTGTTCAGCCTCACAACATACCTTTGCGAGCGACGCGCCTAAGCACTCGGACGGTATCGCAAGGCAAGAGCACCAGACGCACTGGTCGCCCGTTCCCTCCTCAATCTGCGACCTGCAATCCTCCGCGGATTTCGCCGAAAGGCAGCTCGAGTCTCCCAGCACAGAGGCCGCGCGAAGCACAGCCACCGCAATAGTACCCAAGACCGCTCTCCTCGCAAGGCCATTCATGGTTCGAACTCTGTAAGACGTTGGCCGTTTCGAAGCCCCAGGGCGTTAGTTGCGAGGCATATAGGTGCCGTGCGTAGACCAACTGTGCGGGGATATTCCTAATATATCCCCGGGTTTTGTAAAGACTTCCGACCATCCAAGATAACCAACTCACAACACATCTCGTTTATTATTTGTATCGTGTTGTGTGATCCTCTCATAGCGGTCATCTCACACCACCCGGAACGACACTCGCCCAGGGAGACAACCTCGAGAGTATGGCGTTGAGGATGGACTCCGCTGTCCGCCACTCCCCAACTCATCACCGAACCGCGCTGCCGAAGCGCACCTCGCCACAAGAGCCCAAAACTGCTGTGAGTGTGGGTACGGCGGTACAAGCTATGATACCACCTTGAACATAAATATAAATGCTATTTGTCTTTAATAATAGTATAAATAGTTTATTATATTTTCGGACATATCAGTAGTAGTTACACAACGAATAGAGCATTCAGTACAAGTACGACGTACCCATACGTACGGTACCTCCGAGCACCACCTTGTCCCGAGGAGATGCCGTAGAGTGTATGCAACCAAGCTGTGGGGCGCTTTTGTATCGTGGAAACGATTTCCGCTTACAGGCGTGGTGCACCGGGTAAGTTAGGCTCGCGGGGGAGCGAGCCGATTAAGAAGCTCTCGAAGCCGGCTGAACCGCCATACAGCAGGTGAAAGATGTCGAGAGCCCACTACTCTAGATTTAGACCGCGGCAAATGTATGTAAGCGCACCACAACGCGGCCGTCGCGTGTCGCCATTATTTTTTGGAGTATAAAAAGCGCGGTAGCAGATCATTCAGGCGGCTGGCGCCCAGCGGTGATATTTTTCCCCCCGGGGGCGGGGGCGGGGGTGGGGGGCGGGAGGGGGTTCGCTGTTTTTAGTTATAGCTGCACGACCATAACTGCGACTGACCGAACGAAACCTATCTGAAGAAAATGTATCCCCCCCGATGGCGGGAAGTATATAACTACTCCAAGGGAACCTATCCTGCGCCTTGGTAATAATTAATGTTGCTTCTTTCCACTTCTGACTTCGTACCTGCTTTACTATTTATGGTCCTAGTGCTCGGGCGTGGGTCCGCCGCCGCCCACGGAGATGCATGGTATACCCACGCCGCGGGGCTGCTTGGATTGAATATGACCCCGCCCCCGATTTGAATCGTAAGATCGAAGATCAAGGCAAGAAGAGCCTCTGGGCCACCACTGTGATCGTTGAACGCTTGGTGCCGCCCGCGTTTGAATGCTCCTCTTTTTTTATTTTGCATCCTTTTTCGCGACGGCAGTCCTCCGGCGGCTCGCGCAAGAAGAGCGAACAACTCAAGCCAAGGTAACCCCTAAAAAACCGGAAGCGGCAGCACCTCGTAGCAGATATTTATTCGTGGCCCCCTCTCTTTCCCCCCCCCCATAGCCCCCCCCCGCCCGTACTACCTATATACACTCTATTTTCGCGTTGCGTTCTTTCTTCTTCCATCAACAGGTGCGTCAGGCACCTGCCTCGTACAACAAACCGCCTCTCATCCCGCCCTCCCGTGATGACTCGCCTCGCCCCATCCCTGACCCCCCCCCCCCCCCCCCCCTATAACCTACCCTCTATAATACCCGCGGCGTTCTTTCTTCTTTCTCCCAGCACCAGGTGCGTAAGGATCCTGCCTCGAACACCAACAAGCCGCCTCTCTTCCCCCCCCCCCCCCCCCCCTCCCGCCATGATGGCTCCCCTCACCCCCCCCGTCCCCAACTTCCCCCGCGTGCTCCGTTCCATCATTGTTGGGATTCGGAGGTCTATGGTCGTTCGACTACATCTATGCATGAATTGACCCCTCCCCCCCCCCGCTGCCATCTAGCTCTATACACGCAAGACCCTTCTTTCTCCCAGCAGCAACTGGTGCGTAAGACCTCTCTGTCTCGAACAACGAGCCGCCCTCACCCCCACCTCCCCATGTTGCCTCCCGTCCTCCCGTCAACCCACCCCGCTTCCCCCCCCCCCCCCCGCTCGCATCCCCTCCCCCCTCCCCCTCTCTATTTACGCAAAACCTTTCTTTCTCCCAGCAGCAACAGGTGCGTAAGGCACCTACCTCGAACAACAAGTCTCCTCTCGCCGCGCCGCGTAGAAAGGGTGCCGAGGGCGGCGGTAACGGTGAAGCCTTCGCCGCCGGGGTAGGGGCCGGGGGGGGAGCCAGAGGCACCACTGGAGCAGCTTCTCGGAATGGGGATGTCGCTACCGGTAGGAGCGGGGGCAGGGGGAGCGGGGGCGGGGGGGGTGGGGGTGGAATTTACAGCGTCGCGAGGAAGAGGGTGCGGGTGGTGGACCCCAAGCTCGGGGAGTTTGTGGTGAGGTTGCAGCTCTACAAGGGAGGTAAGAGGAAGGAAGTCCGCTGGCATATGTTTGGGTTTGGGTTGGGTTGAAGTGCAGCAGCACGGATGGGTGGGTTAGGTTGGTGGGTGCCTCCGTGGGTTGAGTGGGTGGGGTTGGGTTGAGTGGGTGGGGTTGGTTTGAGTGCGTGGGTGAGGGTGGTTGGGTAGGTGGGTTGGGTCGACTAGCGCACACTATATTACATTATAGATTTTGGCGCTGCCGAGTGTTGTTGTTCTCACATTAACTCGCATAATCAAGTCCGTGGTCACAGGATGGGCTTCAGTCACTCTGGAGCTGAGGAATACCCGAGGGAAAAATAGACAAGCAAACCCAAAATTGTACACGCATATACCACACGAGTAGCTGAAGCAATTCATGCCTTCTCCAACAAAGATAAAAAAGAATGAAATCGGGAGTCAGCCTACGTACGTGCCAGGCCCATACTGGTACATATGTCTCAATACTCGAGTCTGAAAACTGACTGCATCGCATGCCATCCAAGGAGCCTAACCAATGTACAAATCCGATGAGAAAGGACCTAATAACGAGGAAGAATAAAAGAATGAGAGAAGTAAAAAACGAACCAAGCAAAATAATACATGCCTGGTACATATTAAGTTACGTACACTCGCCAGCAGGGGAATGTAGCGAGGTAAGACCAGCTACACGTCGCTACGAAAGGAGACCAACAACAAAAACACGCGTCCGGCCTACGCCAGCAAAATGTATATTTGAAAAAAAAAAAAGCGCTCCAGCTGTGAGATCGTAGATGTCGTCGAAACTCGTCTTTGCAAGCTGTGTGTGATGCTCCGATCGATATATCACGCCGAGTCTGTAGGATGCCTCGCGCGGGAGGAGCGCAACCTGTACGAGTTGCGGGCCCTCCTTTTTTTTGTCAGGGGGGGGGCGACATGCAAAAAATAAATTTACCGGTATGTGTCATCCCATGGGTCCTGGTAGATAGATACACCTGATACTGCTGTAGCAACCTTCCGACCCCGCCAAAGGTTGAAAATCCTTTCAATGCCGTCGTTGCGCTCATTTAGAGTTGCCCTGGTTCCGTGTTGGTTGTTGCAACGTGGTACCATACACCAGCAGTAGCACATATACTCGGAATTGTATACCTGTTGTATACCTGGTATATTGATATGTGCATGGCCCCTATATCCTTCATGAGGATACACACCCAGTAATACGCGCGATCGGAGTATCACACACAGCTTGCAAAGATGAGCTTCGACGAAGTCTTCGATCTCACAGCCGGAGTGTATTTTTATTTTTTATAATATTCGGTGGCAGAAATCCCCCCCCCCCCCCCCTCCATCAATGAATCGGGCCTAAAGTTGGCTCTTGTCGTAGCCGACCCCGCAAGTAGCAACGGGGGCAACAGGCAATGCGAACACGTGTCCTTGATATTTTAAGGCGGCTCGTACGGAGGGGACACTCGTTCAGGGGGAGGGGGGGGGGGTCGGATCGGTGCGATGGATGCGCTATATGCGCCGGAAAGGCAGGCGGCTATGCCCCTTGCAGAGGCAGGCAGGCTGTTCAAAGACCAACGGACGTACGAGTAACTTTTTTCGATCCCCGTTTATCTCGATTCAAAGCGCGACAATTATATCTCTTGAAACCGTGCACTACGATAAGAGCTTGCAGCAGCACGATAATATGTCAGCATGCCACTATTAACAGTAATACTATTAACTCTGCGCGTTTCGTGTTTCAGGTGTATGGTAGCTTCTAGCGTTGCAGTTCACACACCTCCTCCCCCTACCCAGAAAAAAAGGCTGCCGCGTGTAGCCCACTCTGTAATCTCTTCAAGAGTTTTTTCTCTGAATTTTTTTTTCCGACATGTTTTCCCCTTGGAAATCGTCCCAAAGAGTTTGTTACTGTAAATATTAGTCGTGGCCGAAATTGTAGTTTTGCGCGTTGTGTTTTGGACTTAGCTTGCAGTTGCGCTTGTTATTGTCGTCGTCTTCTCTGGCGAGCTTCAACAGCAGCAGCAGCAGCAGCAGCAGTCGTGAGTGTCTTTGGGGTTGTCGTATGATATGGGTTGCGGTTTCGGACGTTGTTACTCACAATATATTTGGTCTGAACTCATCACGGCGGGCTAAGATTTGCAACAAGTTTGCAAGCCCGCCACTGGCGCATGGTACGTTCAGCCGATCAACCCCATCAACAAAGGTCATCCGCCCCGAGATTTTCCCAACGCCGACTCCTGTCAGTCTATCGGTCCATCATATCGTAGCAGGGTATACCGTCCTATCAGGAGTGTTTCAGAACATCCTATATACCAGGTACGGGTATTACGTACGAAGCGAGGTCAACTATTGATAGCCAGGGTTTGGAGCGAGGGGCATTCCGTGGTAGTATGGGGCTCGTTCAGGCAGCTGAGCGTGTGTGATGTCGCTCCTTCGCTCTCTCGGGACTCGACAGGGCGAAATGTGTCTAAAGCATATGACGATTACAGCATTGGCCACTCGAAACAGGCCGGGCTGCTGGGGAAATAGATGGAATATGCTAGAGCTGTGAGTCGGCAGGATTTGACGGCTTATAACCAATCGGTAGTTGCCGTTAGCTAATTGAGTGGCTTTAGTCGGCATGTCGGCTAGCGAAGCCAGCTGATGGCCAGTCGACTTGCCGACTATAGTTAGGCGAAAGCGAGCCAAATCAGCGCCGCCCCGGCCAAGGAGGCCACGACCAAAAAACTGAAAACGCACTCCGCGATAAACAATTCTTTTTACGAGTATGGAAACCCAATAAGTCGGATAGTCGGCACCTACGGGAAATGACTAGCTGTTAGTCCGACTAGTAACTAGTTGATGACGTAAGTCATGCCGAAACATAGCTCTAGAATATGCCCGAAGTGTGACGGAAAGGGGTGTACAACACGCGCGCAACAGTGCCGAAACTTGAGTTGATAAGAACGCAGTTAGTCGTCGATTTCTAGGTTCCTATACTTGATGGTGTCCCGAAAGGCTATCACGAAGTCGGTTACGTTGCTTCGTCGATCGACCATCGACAAGCGAGGAACACAACCCGCGGAAGACTATTGTACTACGCCTTTTTACTTTGATAAAAGAGCTGATAATCGCACAGCAGCCGTCTGTGTAGTTCATACTTCGAAGTGTTGGTACACGTTAGGGACGGGTAGACTCTCCAGCTACGTATGTACGGTCCCTGTCCACGAGTTTTCCAAAAAAACTAAATAAAGCGCAACCCTAGCCTAACCCCAACGCCAACCCCAACCCCAACCCTGACACACAGTATGTGAATGTTTTAAGAAGAGTGTTTTTTCGGGTACGTCCTCTGTTAATGGTTAATAGGGTACCTGGGTGTCAATCCTGGCTATGTTTGTCATACCCGCGTACATACCAGGGCGCATCCGGAGTATGCACTCGATGCATGCGAAACACACCCTTGGAAGGTTTAGAACGGAGTGAAAGGTGGAAACCCGTGGACGACGGTTCCTTGTGCGACGGTCCTTGTGTGTGCGCATAGCTGGAGAGCATGATCGTGCGTTCCCTACGTGTTTATGCAAAGACGCATGTGTAGACTAATGTGGCAGATTTGTGAGAAAGGAGGTCAAGGGTTCGCGGGTTAGTATTTAAAGTTTGTGTGGAGGCGCGGAGGCCAACCTAGGAGTATGCTGGGCGTGAAGCGGTATCGAGTCTTCTATCGCTTGCGGGACTGAGAGAAAAAAATTACGAGTTAAAACCATAATGCGGGCATTGATCACACGGGAGCAGCCCGGGCTAGAGGGGTACCTGGTAGGGTGTGTGTCCGCAGGGTAACGTAAGGGGCTATATACGAGACACGCGTGCAGGATAAAAGGATACTCGTCGTACGAGTACTGCTGCGCGCTCGTCCTCGTAATGAAAGGTTGACACGATCGCCCTTCTGTTTCGCTCTGTCTGTATTCGCTGTTTTATTAATGATCCCGAAGGGTTGGTTTAGTGCTTGACCTTTTTTTAACCCAGGCGCAGCGAGCTAAACACAAACGGGGAGCTATCAGCCTTATTTTGATAAGAAGAGCGTGTACCTGGTAGCAGCAGCACGTAAAAGTATCAGCGTGCGTTTTCCCGCGTGTCGTACACCTCCGTACGTTGCACTCCGGACGAATCCTTTATTACCCCAGCACCCCCGGGCCGTTTTGTGAGGTCAATGGTGTTCGAGTTCAAGTCATTTTTTGCCGAGTCTTCTACTGTTTTGAGGACCCCAAGGGAGTTCATACAGGGGGCGTGGTTGGGTATGGAATATGGGACGTGTATTCGAGAGAACGAGCGTGGTTGAAGTTAACTCGCTTAGCACTACACCCACGTTTTTGGGGACGAAGTGCTCACACATCGGACAGCTCAGTTCATGATCTATGAATAGATCAATAGATCATCTGGATGCTATGTCTGTGGTTATGATAAGTTATCCGGGATGTGTGTACGTAGTACAGATCCAGCCCAGGAAATATATGCTAACTCATTCAGATCGTCCGGTGCTAGTTCATCTAGATCGTCCGGTGCTACTTCAGTCAGATCGTCATGTGCTAGGTCATTCAGATCGTCCGGCTCTCACTTGGCAATATGATCTATAGGCCGTGCAGATCATTTTTGCCAGAGATATGTCTGCCCTGAGAGACACAGATCATGTACTTTGTAGATCATCAATAGGGACCTGATCTGTCCGATGTCGGACTGAGGAGGGTAACAAGGACATGGCGGGTGTTTACAGAAGCGGAGCATCCAGCAGAGCACGAGTATAGAAAGCTGGTTTGGTAGCCGGCTGGCAGGAAAAACTCTGCTGCTGCTGCTGCTGCTGCTGCTGCTGCTGTGAGGATTGCAGGACGAATGAAGGAATAAAGGGTGTGACAAAAGTTTGGTGAAGACTCACGAGTTTTCCACTTTTGATACGGTACCGTTGTCCTTGAGACGAGGTATAGTTTGTTTTTTTTGTGTGTATAGCTGAACCCTAACAGACGGTTCTATGCCTGTCACTTGGGACGACATGCCGCTGCTGTTGTGAGGATTGAAGGGTGAATACAGGGTTTGGCTATATTGTTGTCAAGACGTAGAATTTCCCATTAATATCAAAAGCCGTTGATATATGATCCCTGGTACATGATACATAGTACCAGTATGTACATATGTAGGACTTTTAACGTTTCTTAATGTAAGGTTGAACCCAGTAACGAGCCGTTCTTTGCCTGCCGCCCGGCACAACACGCCACTGCTGCTATGAGGATTGAAGGCGGGAGGAAGGGACTGGCGGAGATTTTGGTCAATACTCAGGAGTCGTTTCTAACGACCAAACAAAATTTCCAAAAACTTGCTGTTTTGGCAAGAAAAAGTTGGCAATACTTTCCAAAAAGACGACAAAACTTTCTATCGCGACACACTGCGCATTTGGCAAGTTTTGGATCCTTGGCAAGTTTTGTCATCATAACGCCCTCAGATTTTATTAAAACCCCTCACAGCAGCAGCAGGTAGCCAACGGCACGTCGACGCTCTCGACGGAGTAAATGCTGGCGCAGAAAGGACTCCAGGCACAGCCTATGTACCTGAGAGGTTGGCAGTCCTTCTAGCCCGGCCAAATTCGCCTGGAAAAATCTAGGGCGGCTGCTGTTTGTGATGAGGCTTCAACACCCGCTCAAAACGACGCCCATGTGGCATCTACGCGGGCCTCACGGCCAGTGTCGCCAGCCCTATCATAGCTGCTGCCAATGACACTGTGTATCCTCCATACCTCCCGCTATTTCAGAAGTTAGAGCAAGGCTAGCATCGGGCGTCGTGGAGTGGTCTGGTTTTTACAACCTTGCGTTGGCGTTATTGGCCTAAAATGGCGAATAAAATGGCAAATCTCACTTTCCAAAAACTTGCCAACGAAGCGGAACGGAAATATCCAAAAAAAAATTGGCAAGTTTTTTGCTATTTTGGCGTGTCCAAATTTCCAAAAACTTGCCAAATTGGCAAGAAAACTTGCCACAAAAGTGTCGTAAGAAGTGCCCCTCAGTAGAATTTCCTGTAATATTTTTTATACCCTGGTAGACCACACCAGTGCTTGATACTCTTTTTGGGCACGATGCTCGTGTAAGGTACTTTATATATAATGTATATAGGTGTGGTTGAACACTTAACCAAGCGTTTTCTGCCTGCCGCCCGCGCAACACGCCACACTTGCCTGCAATCCACCGCTTTTTTTTTTTTCAAGTATGGCTGAACCGTAACTGATCGTTTTCTGCCTTCCACCCGGCACAACACGCCACCCTTGCACAGATCAAACAGGTCACGATCTAGACAATTTAGATCCATGATCATCTATCTGTCGTCATGGTATGTTGTGCAGGATATGTGTAGCACAAATTCAACGCGGGAAACGTGTGCTGTTAGATTTTTTTTTTTTTCAGATCACCCGGCTCTCACACAGCAATATCATCTATAGGCCATGCAGATCGCATAGACCAGGGATGTGTCTGCCCTGAAAGACATGGATTATGAATCGGGATCTGACCTGTCCAATCTGTGCGCCCCTTGCCTTTCAATGCACGACGGTCGTGACGGCGACAACGACGAACGGCAGATCACAACGATATTTGCGAGAGGTGCGACAGCGGCGGGGACCTCCTGTGCTGCGATTTTTGTAATTTGGTGAGTAATGCCGGTCTCGTTTGAAATATACAAGGTATATGTATGGGCGTTTCACGGGTCTTGCATGACCCAACCCGTGGTCATGAGCCGACCCGCCGGTCGGGACAGGATTTTTTTTTGAAAATGTTGCGGATCGAGTCCGGTCGGGTCAGGAGGTGTTGAAATCTAGCTGGTCGGGTCAGGTCGGGTCGGGTCGGGTCGGGTCGGGTCAGGAGGTTTCCGGATCTCACGGGTAGGGTTGGGTCACCCTGTCCCGACCTGACCTGCGAAAAGCGACCCGTTCCGTGAAAACCCGTGGTATTTGAGGAGGTGGGCGCCGCTCCTTGCACGTTCGTTTCCTTTCCTCGCGCCACGTTTTACGCGTGATGTTCTTGCATGGTGGCACGTGGGGGCTGAGAGGATCGCGAGGGCCGCGACAACTTGAGGCGAATCAATCCAGCACCGCTCCTCACTTACCGTGTATCATACAGGAGATATTTGTTTATTTTTTTAATTGTTTCAAGCTTCTCTTTTCTGTGCCCTCGCAGGGCTCTTTCGATATGTCTTGTGTTGCTTTGCCTTCGCTCTCACACTTCTCGTTTTCTGCTCGGTCTCTGCGTGGAACTCACACCATTGCCGACACTGCCGCTGCCACGCCACCGCCGCCGCCGCCACCGCCGACTGGTGTTTCACAGGTGTACCATTTGCGTTGCGTGACGCCGAAGCTCACAGAGGTGAGGAGCTAATGTGCTTGTGATCGAATCGAGTCGACCAAGGGCCATACCTCCCCCCGCCTTCGCCCTTCCCTTCCCCCCTTCGCCCTGTTTTATGTGCTGCATTAGCTCTCCGTGCCATAGCGACGCAGCAGCCATGTACCGGGTGGTTTTGGGGGGATTTATGTGTCTCTCGGCCTGTTTGTGTTGGTCGTGCCTGCAGTTATTGGTTTCAGCCATTTATACCAGGTACCTGATATACATTAGTAGACGTACTATTTTAATGTCGTACCTGATATACCTTATTTTGGCGTAGCTCGGTCACATGTCTCAACTCGCCCCCGTGTAAAGTCGGGGGTAATTTTGATGCTGCATTCCCTTCGGTTGATCGCGTGAGAGGGCGCAGCGGCGCGCTGCGAGAGCAAGCTTTTGCCGAAGGGCCACGACGCGTGGGTTTGGCCTACCCGGACGCGTGCTCTTGTTTCTTTCTTGCCGCCGTGTGTACCGAGAGGGGCGTGCCGTCTGCTGTTTAGCTGACTCTATCGAAAACAAATCCTTGTGTATAGCTAGAAAGCCCGGAGCGAGTACGGCACCAGCCTGGGGTGAAGCCTCATACAGGCATGCCGCGCGCGCTTCCAGTTGCTCTTGTTCGCGGTATTGCAGAGGGAGAAGACGTCCTTACGACAGCCCCACAATACCACCTGGGGCGGTGATTTATTTCCACCTGGGGTTGAGGTGTTCGCGAGGACAAGAAGCCTGCCTTGCATGCCTTGAAGTAACCGTGGATGCACAGGGCGCCAACAATGTACGAGCCGCTGGCAGGCGGTCTTGGAGGGGGGGCTGCGTTGTTTGTTTTGGAAGCCCCACCTGACGTCGCGCACGGCGCCAGTAGGAGCTGCCCGGCGTGCGAATTGCATTTGCTATGCGGCGAACCTTTAGCCTCTCCCCCTTCGCTCTTATTTTTGTTCTTGTTTGTATGCTTTTTTCTGTTGTTGTTCGTGTTGTTGTTGCTGTTGTTGTTGTTGTTGTTGTTTTTGCTCTGGTGCTGGTTCTTTCGTACATGCCCTTGCTCGTGCTGTTGCTGTTGCTTTTGCTGTTGCTCTTGTTTGGTGCTCCTGTTATTATTGCTATTGCTCTTGTTCACCCCCCCCCCCCCTCTCCCCCGCTGTCCTTTTTTGGACAGCTTCCGGACGAAGAGCTGTGGATGTGCCCGGCGTGTACTGCCGAGGTCACCAATCGACAGGTACAGCCAACTCTATTAAACGAGCCGTTAAAATCTCCTCCCCGTATCGGTAGTGCTTGTTCCATGCGGTCCATGGGCCTGCCCCCTTCCGGCATCTGTGGTGCTTGCTTCTTGTGGCACATGAGCCCCCCCCCACCTTCCGCGACGAACCTTTTCGACGGGTTGTGTTCCCCCGAGCTTCAGCAGCATATCTCTGACGAAAATGCAAGGGCCATTTGGGTGTTTATGTTGATACCCCAACGGTAGTTATATTCCGTCGAGAGTGGTAGGTATACCAGGTGAATATGATTGTGCGATTGTGGAGGGAGGTACTCCTATGCGCGGTGAAGGGAAAAGTAGACAGCAAGAACGTGGTTGGTTGGCGGTGCCCCCGCCTCCCCCCCCGCGCGCGCGCGCACTAGACTCGCCGAGGGTAAAAAATTGCGATGGACCTGCTGATGTGTCGTGCTTCGTGTCACTTGTAGTCGACGTACCGTGTCTGGTACTTGGTACAAGGTTCCCCTTCGGGGTGTTTTTTTTTATATCCCGGGGGCATCGCAAGCCGAAAAGGGGGAACACAGGTGTTTTAATCGTACGTATGGGCTACTCCTTTTTTTTTCGCTGCTGTATGTTTTGTATACCTGTTATCGTATGAGCTCCTACGATGTGTTTTTGATTGTTGCGTTGGACGTGTTATTGTCGTCGTGGTTCGATCTCCTCCTGCTGCTGTGCACCAACCACACACATACACCGTGATTGGCGCGAAGGTGGGAGAGCTTGGAGCGTTGTACCGCTGCTGCTGTACTGCTGTACTGTATGCATACTGATTTTGCGGCCGCGAGGCTGGGTGGCTGCTCTTGAGAAAGAAAGATCCGCCGCCCTTCTTGATCGTTTTGTGTGCTTATGGCCTATGACGGCACGCACTCCATTCACATATACATACAGAAGCACCATCCGTGGCTGTCACAAAGGAGTGCTGCTGCTGCAGCTGCTGCCGCGTCGTAGCAGAGAGCAGAGAGGGTGAAAAACTTTAACTGACGATTTTGTATAGCGGACGGAAGAGCGAAGCTCGCTTAAAAAGTGTGAGCGGAGCGGGCTATTTTGACGGAACAAAAAACTGTGGGGTTTTCCATGGCCCTATTCGGCTCAGCGAGGCGGAACGCGACCCCTTGACATAAGAGCCAGCTCAGCGACTTTTGAATGCTCAGAGCACGCGCCACGGAGCTCGGCGGGGATCCGGACATACGTTGTATTGTACCGACGGACCCCTTGCTTGCCCCGCAGATTAAAGCGCGAAAGAAAAAACTTCGACCGCCGAAGAATAGCACGCCAAAACAAAAAGTGCATATTTTACGTACCGGTATACAGATCATATTTGTATACCTGTTACTGCATAGCGGCACTGTTATTGGTAGTAACAGCATGTATGTCGAAGAATTTTCATGGTTGTGTGCATAATACCGTCAAGCCGGGTCTCGTGTTCCTTGAAAATCCGAATCATGCATATCGGCAGCAACACTGCATCGGCAACGTCACTGTTTGTGGCCACCTTGGTTGCGTGTTATGGACACAAGGGACGAGCCGGTTGGGCCGCTGATGGCGCCAGGCGAACGAACCGCCGCTCCGGTTGCCGGTTGTTCTTTTTTTTTTCCTTCTTTTTATCTAGCCCCAGGGGTTTCATCGACCCTGTTTGCGCCGAGGGTACAGGGGCTGCCAGGGGCGGATTCGTGACCGTTTCTCTTGTGGATTGCGCGGGTTTCTGCGTTTTTTTTCCCACGCGAACGGCTCCGAAGTGCCTTTCCAGTTTCGTACGTCGCAGCTTTTTATTGTTATGTATGTATCCTCTGTCGGATGGAAAAAATAAGCTCAAGCTCATCACGCTTTCACGTATTTTGATACACGTCGTTGGTATTCCACTAGCGTTATCGATTATACCCCAGTATTATACGTAAAAAGTAAAATTCAGGGCCTTTCACGGGTCGGATAACGTCTCGGTATATCGGTCGGATCGGAATAAGACGACGTGACCCGACTCGTGAGACTTGAAAGCCTCCTGGCTCGACCCGTTCTGACCCATCACTTTTCGGTCATCCCCTAACCCGACTCGACTCGATTCGCGAGTATTTGAAAACGTCCTGACTCGACCCGCGGGCGAGTCATGACCCGTGAGAAGCCCTGGTAAATTTGACAAAGATAATGGACGGACGGGTACATGATTGATGCGGCAGTGGGCATCCCGATTGAAGGGCACGCAAGATAAGAGCAGTAGGGATTTAGGAGCGCTCAAGTCGGTGTGCCCCGCCGTGCTAAAAGCCTTACATGCCCCACTATGGATGCGAGCTAATGTGTGCTTAAACGTTTACCTTTACAGCTGAGGACCCTTTTTGGGGACAATTTTGTTTGAAGTTAGGGTAGGGAGGGATTTTGGGGGCTCTAAAGGGGTTAAGGGGCGCCTGTTTCGGCTTGCCACGGGGTGGTCTTGAATCGGGGTAGCCACTGCGGTAGCGTTAGTGGAACGTATTGTTTTTTGTTGATGATACCCCCTGTATGATGCCTGGTACGTACATGAGGGCATAGTCGATAATGATGTTGGGCATAGGGGTGTCATCCATAACGATACAGCATGTGCTGGCAAGAAATACAGTTTTAATCAATTCGCGAGAGACGTATTGTACAACTATGACGAAAAGGCAATTCGAAGCCGTTCGCGAAAAGATACCAAACGCAGAAGCGCGCGCGACCCACGGAAGAACTGCTGTCACGACTCCGCCTGTGACAGCCCCTGCATTAAGCCCTCGGCGCAAGCAGAACCGCCACAAAGAAGCGAGAGAATTCTCCTCGCGCTTTATGGCAGCAAGGAGGGACACACCGGGACGACGGTTCATTCAACTGGCGCCAGTGGTGTACCACTTCATGTACTGGTATATTTTTGGTGGTGGGTAATCGAGGAAAACAGGTAGTCGACAATCGACAGGCACGTGCGCCTAAACTCTCTCGCTTCAAACCCAAGCATGCCCATGCTCACGCACACGTGTCTCCCACCAAACACCCTGATTATTGATCCCCACGCCGATCAAAACCGAGCGTTGGCCACCGCAAAACGAGGCTTGGTCTCAAGCCAACGAACAAATATGTTGAATACTTGGTGACCTACCCTCCTTTTTGGAGCTCGATTGCGGTGGTGGCCTCCCCATAGTGCCGGTGTGTGCTAGCCAATTAAATCCCGGCTGTATACCGGACACCGGCAATATTATTCGGTGTAATATCGTTACCGGTACCGGTATGTATAAGCGGCTTCCAGTCGTGCCCATAGCGACTTCACCGCCGCCATGCAGTGGGTACCCCGATTCAAGAGCCACGAAGATAAGAGCGTTCGGGACTTAAGAGCGGTCGAAAACGGCACGTACTAAAAGCTACCAGGTGTATATTTTCCACTACAGGTAAAGAGCACTGCGTAGTTGCGAGCGCCTGCTTCGGCTTGTCACGGGGGTGCTCTTAAACCGGGGCATGCGTTGTACCGGCAATAGGCACTACTCGACCGGCAGCGTGAGGATGACCCCCCACTGTCTGTACCCCTTTTGGGCGCACGCGTTCCCTCGCGTTCGTTCGCTCGCATACACACTTGTTCCTTTCGCGAAAATGAACTAACCGCACGCCCACCACTTTTGATCAATGTTTACGATGACGGTATCACTTGATAGCCCGGTCGCCCGCGGTGGTCTAGTGGTTAACTTCGAACACTGCTACGGTTGGACTCAGGGGTTCAAATCTCGGTATTATTGGGATTTTTATGTCCTAGAGACACCAACTAACTGCCTAGAGCGCTTTCTAGCGTGGGTAAGCATAATTCGGCGCGAGTCGACGAGGGAAGAAAGCACTGGATTATTTTTCGCGATAATTGATGAAGGCGCGTGCCGTAGTGGGGAGGGGGGGGAGAAGAGCCTGCTTGGTCAACCCGGGATCTGAGTGACGTGTAGGGAAAGAGAAGGTGGAAGAAAAAATGCGAAGATTTTTGGTGGGATGAGCCAAAAAAAAAAAAATCTTGGAAGTAAAATGAACAAAAATAGCATGTATATTTTCGCAGGCTCTTCAGTTGAGGCATTCACTATGATACCGTGGTGCATACCTCACCCCAATGCTGACTTTTTGGAGGACAACAAATCCTATTAGGCCTCCGGGTTGTTGACGTAAGGAGCTCTCTAAGTGTACCTTGCCCGAATGTTGACTTTTGAGGAAAAATTTAAGATACGAAATCGCAGCATTTTTTTTTTTTTTTCTTTTGTGTGTGTGTGTGTGTTTTTTTCTCGTCTTTTATCTTCGAGCACCTTTGCGTTCTCTTTCTCCTTCCCTTTGATAGGCGTCACTCAGATCCGGGTCCACTAAGCAGGCTCTTCTCCCCCCTCCCCATTACGGTATGCGCCTTCTTTTTTTCGCGGTAAAAATTCAGCATTTTCTTGCCTCATCGACTCGCGTCGAATTGTGCAGTGAACAGCCCTAAAAAGGCCTGCGGAATTTGCGTTTTCACGATTAACCTTGAAAAGTGTATTTTTCGTTTTTTATCTACAAGCTTGAGTCTTCCGCGCCAAAATTATTGGGGGGATATCGTAATTCCTCCGTTGTTGAGGAGCTCCGACAGTTTTCCGTCGTCTTCTTTTTTTTCTCTTATTTTTTTGCTTGCAAAAATAGTATGGTGTGCTGAGCTTGCATAGGTTTTGCCCTCGCCTTCGTTCGCGATTGGCATTGCACGGCCAAATCGCCTTTGCTATATTTTGCAGCGTGTATCTCTGTCTCGTTGTTTGTGGCCACAGAGCTCGTCTCTCGTGCTCTGTAGAAGAGGCATTGGCACGGACACTGGCTGTGCTGGATGTGGACGGCCTGAAACATCACTTTAATTCGAAGAACACATGCACAGTCTGAAACAAATGTTGTGGCCCGTTCGTGCTATATTCCACTATCGTAGCCCGTCTCCACCCCCACAGACACGCTGTGCTGTGCTGTTGTAACGAAACCTCGCTCGCTCGCGGCGAACGTCCACGTTTTCAGACCACGAAGCGACGGCGCTTGGAAGACGGAGGACGGGCCGGATCGCCGGGTCCGGGTGGGGGGGGTCGATGTCAGGGCTCACAGCAGGACAAGGTACCCGCTTTCCACGGCGTGAAGACCGAAAACGATGCTTTCCGAGCGTTCGTGCTCTACAAGAACCAGGTGTTGGACATCGGGCTCTATCCCACGGCACAGACTGCGGCGCGGGCTTACGATCGCAAGGTGAGGGAGGAGAGCGGGACGGAGGCGTTGTGGGGGGGGGGGGGGGGGGGGGGAGGACGCGAGTGAGCGCGGGGCTTAACCACTTTAGAACTGAAACCTTGTTTTTTTGGGAACTATTTACCTAATCCCTGGCGTTGTTGTTTTTTTTTTGTAGTTTTTTGTGGAAATTTGCACACATGTTTTGTGGGGCACAATCTGCTTGAAATTTGTGTGGGGTCGTTTTTTCGTTAATAAAAAAAGGGCTCAGAAAATCCTCTCTTTCAGTGGTTCGATGGAAGCAACAGCTAGAAAGGAGTGGAAACCCTAACGGGGAGGGGGAGTGGGGGTGTACTCGATATGCATGCATGGCCGTAGTTGTATGGCCATAGCTATGAGACCCTCGCATTCGTACTATGCCGGGACGGAGCATGTCGGGTTTTCACCGACCAGGCAGACATTGCTTGCGCCATGCGCGAAGCGCCGTGAGGTGCTCGGTGAGTCGCATGAAGGGTGAGCAGCATCCTACTAAGAACCGCTTGTGAGGCGGACTTGCATATGGATGGTAGCTTCAATGAGGTAGTTTAATTTCCGGCATGGCCGCTTCCAGAGACAGCAATGGGAGTAGTGTGTAACTTCCTCGTGCGTGCCTTACCATGAGCACTACCTGGTACCAGGTAAGTGATACCATCATTCCCCTTGTGCGGAGTAAACGTTCACCCCGCACAAATGATCTAACTCGACCGCCAGCTGTGATCAACCGCCAAAAAATAAAGAAACGGTACCCTGGTGGTCTAGCTCAAGTAGTGAGCGGCATGTTTTACAGTGTCATTGCCAACCGACGCCAACCCAACCTATATACAATACAAGGGGGAGGGAGATGAGGAGGGAAAGACGAGTAAGCGCATGTCGAGTGGCCGTAAATCGGTCAATCACGTACGAACATTTAATTCGACACTAAAGGCATTGACGTGTTGACACGGTCGTATCAGCAACGAGAAGACGCCCGTGACAACTTGCTCTTACCCCTATTCGTACTTTAATCCCTATTGTTTACTTTTATCCCTATTCTTACTCATCCCTATTATTTACTTACGCTTAAGTCTCGTTATTGTCCTTCACTGTTTTCTTTTTTTCTTCTTTTCCGTGCGTTTTTTTACCGTCAGGCGCTGAGTCTTTTTGGAGACGCGGCTGTCTGCAACTTCGCGGCCGACGAGCAGGTGGAGGTGGAAGGGGTTGGTGCCGATGGGAACACGGTGAAGGTAAAAAGGCGTGCGGCACAATGTGCGCTATATATATACGATGATTCTTTTTTTGGGGGGGACAGGGATTTGGTCAGGAATTTTTTCGTCTCGGCCTCAGTATGGGATTCTCGAAACTGGAATTTCTCGGTCAAATCACTTCGTTCGAGCGTCATCTTCGGGGGGCGGCTCCAACGCCCCTCACCCTGCCCTATCCGCTCCGCACCTCGACGTGAACGCGGATGGAGCCTGGGCGGGACAAGCGAGATTTGCGCAAAATTTTGTATTTTAACGGTACTCTCCAGTTATTCTTCGTATCTTGATGTATGCCAAGATATTATTTCCAAATTGGCGTCATATTGAACAAATAATATTCACTGTAAAAAAAATCCCCATGGTACCGCGGAAGGTATCATTGTAGTGTATTCAATTATTGGATTTCGGTAGGTACGTACGTACATGGGTAGAAGTGGCAAGCGCACGCATGCCTAAAACGAGGAGAGGAAGTGATTCCGATTACTGCACCAGAAAAAAGCCACACAGCAGCAGTACGAGTGGCTGCGTCCCCGGCCCCGAGGGTGGTAGTTCAGGCATATCGACATAGTTTGTACTCATGCCAAGTATTATAGGTACGAGTAAGGCACACGCACTGATTGATGCTGTATTTCACACACGCTTTTGGTCTGACTTATTGCATGGATGGGGAGGGCGTACCAAAAAACAGGAAATCACTTTTCGGCATAAAATACAAGGGGAAAAACCGTTCCTGTTGTTAGCTGCGCCGCGCGAAGGTCGTAGTAGGCAGTACACGGTATCCACGGAAGAAACCAGTGGCATGCATTCGTCCCGGTATCGCACCGGCGGATGGTTATTTTCCCCTAGAAGACTTTTGTGGAGAAGTTTAGGCGGTGTGGAAGGCGTGCTTTGTTGTTGCTGAGGTGCCTCTGTCTCCGTTGCTGTTTTGGTCGTTTGCCGCGTCAACTGGAAAAGCGGTCGTGTTGGTATGTAGCTGACAAATAATTTTGTGTTGCTTCCTACTTCACGTGCTCCTTGCTGCTGATTGCTGATTGATCATCTCTAGTGAGTTATATAGAGCCGGTCGCCCCGGTGGTCTATCTAGTGGTTACCATCGAATACTACTATTAATAGCGTTGGTCCTTGAGTTCAGTTACCACCGTGGTGATATTTTTTTCTTTATTCGCAGAAATGCAAGAATAGGATCAACTAACTGCTGGGAACGCCTAGCACCGTGGGTAGGTGCAATTCGACGCGAATCGACGAGGGAAGAAAATGCTGAATTCTTCTCGGAATTAAAATGAAGGCATGTACCTTAGTGGGGAGGGGGCAGGAGGGCCCGCTATGTGCCCCCTGATCTGAGTTATACTACGACTACTACTGGGAGGGAGGAAGGGAGGGAGGGAGGGCGAGAGTAGTGCAAGGACAATAAAGGGGATGGAAAAAAAAACTGATACAAAATCGAGAACAGCTTTTCAGACGAGCTACACCACAACAAGTAATTACAGCAGTACAGTGGGGGTATTCCGATTCAAGATCACCCTTTGACAGGCCGAAGCAGGCGCTCATTGCTCTTATCTGTTGTGGGAAGTATATGGCTGTTAGTGTGTCGGGACGTGGCGATTTGACCGCTCTTTTGTCCCGAATGGCTTCATCTTTGACGCTCTGGGTACCAACAACTGTTGTACTTCGAAGTATAGATTAATCCTGATGTCGAGCGTTTCGTACGAATTGCGGTCGCAGGACGAATGTTTGCCCTACTCGAGTAGTTTGCAAGAAAACCCGCGAAAATACTAGCGAGCTTAGTTTTTTACCCAAAAGTAAGCGAATGAAAACGGGATTTTCAGCAATTGTTTTCGTTGTCGCATAAGCGACAAAGCGATGATTCTAGTATTCCATGATTATTCGACCATTACGCGATTCAAATACGCACTGTTTTGGCCTCGACATTTCAGGCCTTTTTCCACGGTTAATATGCTCGAGTTGTGCCAGTCTTTCAAGTCCCATTTATTATGCCGTTTTGCTTTGAACAGCTCACTTTTGTTTGAAATTGTGCTTTTAACCGGGGGGGGGCTGAATCCTGGACACAAATCGCTCTATTTCGTCCATCTGTGTTGCGTTTGTGGTGCTGTTGTTGCTGTTCAAGTGTCTTATCATCCTCATTTTGAGCGTGCTTGCTCGGCACGCCACCCTGATATAGGCTTGAAATCGTTTTTTTGTGCGACCTATCATGCAAATAGCTGGTCGAATTGCGTTCGCATTGCAAATGTTTGCCGAATACGGAAGTATGCGAGAAAACCCGAGTCGGTCGAAAAACTATTGGATCAAGGCCCACCAGCCAATCAAGAATAAGCGAATGGGGTCGGGGTTGACACGCCGTGCGGGGAGATATCGACCCGGGAGATCATCGTTATAGTTCCCGCGTTGTTGGAGCTGTAGAGATTCGGAGGAATTCTGAACCGGAGATGGGGCCCTATCTCCCCCGTGTGCGACGAAACTGCCCCCCATTGGTTGGTGAGCCTCTATCATCCTCCTAGTGTGGGGCGGCGCTGTGGAGCTCGAACCAATCAGCGATTTCAGCCAACAGAATTGGGGTTTTCACACCATGCGGGGCGGTGACGACCCGAGATAACTCGGTTTTATTCCACGGTTTGTCTAACTTTTAGAGATATAGAATGACCTCTGGACCGGGGATGGGAACCTATCGTCCCCGGGTGGAACTGGCTCTATTATATACGACCCCCAGCCAATCAGAGATCGGCCGGTTGGTTGGGTTGGGGATTATTTCCACACTGTGCGGGGAGGTATCAATCCCTGGTGATGTCCGTGTTCGTTCTGGGGTTGTCGGAGTTGTATATGTATGTGTGGAGGGATTATGATCGTGAGATAGGACCTATCGTCCCCATATGACGGTTACTTTATGTACGATCCCCGACCAATGAGCGACCAGCGATCAGACAAAAAGGCCATACCAGGTAATATATGTTTTGTTTTTTTTTCGTCTAAACCTCGAGCCTGAAATTCTTAACGGCCAAAATCTTAGTGCAGTGCTATCGTGTACTACTAATACTCTATCTACCAGATAGCAACAAGTAGCAGCATTATAATAGCATTCGAGGAATTGAATGACGAAGGCAGCGACACCATGTTTCACGCCTAGAATACCCTCAGCGAGTCTCTCCACGATCAGACTATACACGCACAGACAGTCGGCCTGGGAGCCTCGGATCTAGATACTATCATGCATGGTGTAGCAGAAGCTGGCTCAGTGCGCGCCTCTCAGTGGCTACGTAGAGAACATGCAGCATGCATGGCCACCCCCTTGCTGGTTCTGGATGCTTAGTTGGATCAAACATCAAGAAACGCACTCAAGCCGTCTCTTTGTGGGCAGACCCTAGGCAGGGTCAGTCTGCGTGGGCTCGGATTTATCCGATCGAAATATGATTAAGCTCGGAATCGGTTTCACGCAAGAAACGGCACAAGTAGTCCACTGTCAGTCTATATCGATCTCTTGGCATTACTTTACATTCTACACGACGCTAGACTATGTGTTGTGTGGTAACGGTTTTTACTCTCTATCGAATATTGAATCGAACAAATCGAAGTGCTGCCCTGCCCTGCCCGGAGCGTGGGTGCCGGCATTCGCCGGCACCTATGCGGAGCTCTTATATATATATAATCATATAATAAGTGGTTTACTTTTCGATGTCGCCTGCTCGTGTATCTGCGTGGCGTAAACGAAGACAGTCTGACAAAATCGTCGAAAGCCTGCCACGTGCGCGATATATCACATCACATATTGGTAGCGGGAAGGGTTATCCGTGACGTAAATAAAGACGGCCCGATAAATTGTCGAATGCCCGCCACGTACGCGATATATCATACAAGTATGTCACATGACATCCTGGTCTAATAAATTGTCGAAAGCCCGCCACGTACGCGATATATCATGTATCATGTATCACATCACATCCTGGTAGTGGGTTGGGGTTACACTCATTTGTAGTGCGTACCCCCAGCACGACTTAGGCTCTTTTTTTTTTCCTCACACTTGTACTTTCCAGCTTCTGGACAAGCCGTGGTCACACGTGTCGTCCCTTTCCCCCCCCCCCCGGTTCTTGCCTTAAATTTTTGTCGCGCAGGGGGTTCAGCAATCCCACTGCTCGTCGATTTTTCTTCGACTGTTGCTATATAACTCACGCTCTCGCGCTTTCCGCAAGTCAATTTGTGCACAAGAAAAAGTCCCAACGAATTTATGCGAGTATGCACTCGGCGGGGCTCGAACTCACGAAACTGAACTATACCAGGCTCGAGGATAACCTGATACGCCAACGGGGCGACCCAACCCTACCCTCTACCAGGATGTGAAGACGTTCTTTTTTGCGGGCGATCCGTAAATAAACCCTCTGTTAGCTGACTATGCGTCGATGGCTAATCTTTATAGTAGGTATACCTTTTTGATAGTCACAGTGTGCCTGCGATGTCGCTTGCCGGTGTACAGCCCTAGCGCAAATTGAAATGGTACCAGGTGTCTTTCTGACAAATGTCGAAAGCCTGCCGCGGCTGAGAGGGGGTGGGGGCGGGGGCGGGACTCGGCAGTCGTCCGCGTGGTATAATATTTTACCATTGTTGTAGTGTGGGATGCTTCAATATTAGGTGCAATGGTTTGTACCAGGTATGCGGTTGCCTGTGGTAAGATTTTCTCTCTTGTATTTGTTTGATAGTGGCGTAGGCTTAACCCATACTGGTACCGGGTACCGGGAAGTATTAATAATTGCCTGGTAGTGGACTACATTTTGTGCGGAAGCAGTCTGCCGTTTGATGCTAACGCTAAGTAAGGTAGCGTGGCGTGCTTCAAAAATATGGCGAGGTTTTTTCGCGCGGTTCGATCTCCCTCGATTCGGGTGCTGTGTTTTCTTGGTTGTCGCATGGTCTTATCGTTGACGTACTGTCTTGTCGTTGACGCGGCGGCTTCGAACAGGGCGTGGTGCGGAGCTTTCACCAATGGCGGGCTGAGATGCAGTGGGGCAACAAGAAGCGGCACCTCGGCTTCTTCGACCAACGTGAGTGGAGTGGAGACTCGTGCTCGTACGGCATCACGGGCGCACCTGTTTTTTCTTGCGCACTTGGGACCCAGCTTTTAAAACCATCCGATTTTCAAGAAATTTCGGGAGATAATAAGACCAGAGATAAATTGGTTGAAGTGACGAAAACAAAACTACTTCGAATTAGCAGTGGTGTTGAAGCGTGTACACACCGCTGTAACACGCAGCACCCGGATTTTAGCCGTATACTGTACATGGCGCGAGAGCGTGAGTTAGCAATATTTGTTAAATCGAGGAGCACAATAAAGCTGAAAAGTGGGAATGCGGAACCCTATGAGCGATAAAAATGAAGGCAAGCACCGAGAGGGGAAAGGAAAGAAAGACACCTGCGACCACGGCTTGCCCAGAAGAGGTCGCTGAGGGTAAGATTTTTTTTTTCGAGTTGAGCTGGAGAGTAAAAAAAGTGAAGATGAAAGAAAAACATATACCAGGGTATATGTATGTTGCGTAGTTCCTCAACAAACATCCTGCCGTAGGATATGCACACGTTTTTCGTGGGGCTTCTCACTAAAGGCTCCTCGCTAGATGAATGAACACTTGGCGAGGAGTTTTATACGAGAACCTCGCTCAAACACTGGCACCGAGAAAACATCGGCGCTTATAACAGCCACTTGGTGAGTTTTTTTTTTTTTTTTTTCGAGAATCGTTGCCCATTTTTTCTTGGCGATTGAGAAAACGTGCGCCGCTTAGCCCCCAGATGAGCAGTCCCACGCATGGCTTAGGTATGTAAGGAATGTAATTGTAGAATGCTGTTGATAATGGGATCGTATATGTTGAATGATTGTCTCAGTTGAGAGGAGGGCCGCCAGTTGTCGGATTTTGTTTTTTGGCCAAGAAAAGTGCTGCAGAGTAGTATGGATCCCGCAATAGGGCGGTCTGAGAAAGACGATATCCAGATATAAGGCGGTCGAATCGCTTGGCGCAACTGGGGAATTGCGCTCACAACCCGGAACGAATAAGGCGGCTTCCCCCAAGAAAGGCGGTTGGATTGCTCTGGCACACACCACCGCCTCACTGGAGGACCCCTACTGCACTACTCATACTACTGTATCCCTGCCGTGGCACGCGTGTCGAGTGGAGTCGAGTGGAGTGGTGGGAGCCTTGGCCACGTGCGTCCTTTTTGTCTCCGAGGCCAAGAAGGGAGAGGCGTTTTTGCTTGCGGTCGAAGTGTGGGTCTCTCGCCCTGCCGTGCACACCCCGTTAGAAGTGCATCCACGTTTTTTGGGACAGAGTGCTTGGAATTAGTGTGGAGAGCCGTTGCGCGTTGCGCGCCGCCTCCGTGCCAACACCAATCGGATTTGTTCTTGTGTTTTTCGAAAAGGTGTTGGTAGCTATACCGGTACGTAAGTACAAAATTGCAAATTGCGCTGCTTGCGAACTCGTTTGGTACTTAAACTCCGATTTTTGTACGAAGTTTCCGGCTCCCATCTCGATTACCCGTTCGCGCTCCCCCCCCCCCCCTCCCCCCCCCGGTCTGACCTCGATTTCCCTTTCGCTCTCGCCGCCGCCTACTTACGTTGACCGTACGTTTTTCGTTTTTTTTTCCTCTCTCTAGTGGATCACGCTTCGCACGCATACAACCGCGCGGCGCTGTACATGAACGGGCCGGACACTGCCCTTAACCCAACGAAGGAAGGGTACCTGCCGCCGACGCCGACCGGGGCGCCCGTCCGGGTCCCTCGGAACAAGCTGTTCGTGCAGCAACTGCCGCTTCCACTCATCACGCTCGCGAAGGTAAGGGGTAATGGAGAGACTGTTCTTATCGCTCGCTGGCAGCCTGGCTGTCTTTTCGGGGTGATTGTGTTGTTGTTGGTGTTGTTGTGGTTGTTGTGGTTGTGGTTGTTGTTGTTGTTGTTGTTGTTGTTGATGTGGCTTAGGTATGTCTTTGTATCCAATTTCGCTCTTGGCAATGGTCATGGGGGTATCCCGCGGCGCATCACCGCTTATCGAACACAACTGTAACCTCCTCCTTCCTCGCCCCCTCGATTGTTTTCGTGTTCGTTTCTTGTTGCCCGACGTGGGTGGTGCCCTCAGGCGGAAGGGGCTGCCACCAGCGCCCAGTACGAGCGACGCAAGCAGCAGATGGCGGGCAAGTATCACGTGCCGCTTGTCGGCTGCAAGCACCAAGTTTCGTACGTGCCGCCGCTGCCACCGCCTTCGCGGCCCTGGGCCGGGGTGACACCCGGCACCGCCGCTCCCGCCACCGATGCTGCCGTAGACTTTCACAAAGTTTCGGAAACTCGAGCGATTTCCGAGGTTTCTGAGGCCTCCGAAATTTCCGAGGTTTCTTCGGAGTTGTCGCCACCGATCGACGCCGCCGCGCTGTCTCCTGCGTTAGAAACTGCTAGCAGTGTTAGCGGCACGAGCAGCGCGGAGCTGCAAGCGACCGTAACGGTGGCCCCGGCTGCGGCGCCGTTGTCAAACGTGGAAGATGCGATGGACGTAGATGTCCCGGTTCCTCTGCTTCCCACGACAGACACGGGTGGCTCGTTTTTCGCTGAGGTTCCGTCGGAGGCAAGACACGCGCCTACTGCGTCGCACGGCTCGGGGGATGCGCCGTCGCCGGTGGTGCCGGGGCTTGTAGTTGTTACCCCGGAATCGCCACGCGAAAAGGCTGCGGCGTGCTCGCCCGATTTTGTCGCTGCGGAGGCGGTGGCGTCCTCCCCCGGAGCCGACACCGAGAGCCCCCTGCAGGTGGTGAGCGAAGTCGTTGACAGCTTGATCGGCAGAGCTGTGGCACCTGCTGCTGCCGTGGCCGCGATGTCATCGAATGCGGTGTCGAACGGGGTGATGTCCGAGAAGGCGAAGGCTGTGCCAGAGGGGGGGCAGTCGCTAGGCCAGCGCAACGAAGCTTCAGCGGTTCGTCTTGGCATTGGCCCGGAGGTTGCGCTGGCGGCGATAGCGGCTCCTGATCCGCCCGCACCTCGAGTCGATGACGCCCGTGGAAAGAGTGACTCGGTTGCCCTTCGCGTCGGGAGTAGTCTACCACAACTCGCGATGTGCCGCTGTCCGGCGGCCGCGGCGGCGGCGGTCGGGGCTGCGATGGCGGCGGCGGCGGTGGCGGCGGCGGCGGGGGTGGTGGCCGCGGCGACAGGAGCGGCGGAATCGCTGTCGGCAGGCCGCGCACGCATGGACGATTCCGCGCATAAAATACTAGCGGGGGGCGTTCGCGGCGGAGTGGAGCACGCGGAAACGGCCGCTTCGTTGTTGCCGGCGATAGACCAAGAAGCCGCGGAGGGTGAACGCGGATCACCGAGCGCCGCAGGCACCGCAGGTTGCTCCACCGAGACCGGGAACAAGACGATCTCGACCCTGTCGCCGCCCGATCTTCCGCGGCAGCAGCCGTCTCCGTCTCCGTCTCCACCCCCGTCCTTCTTCCCGGAACGGCAACTCGCGCCGGTGTCGCCCAACGGGCGGAGCTTGTCCTCTCGTATTTCGGCTAATGCCAACTCCGTGACGATGCAAGGGGTAATCGCGGCGGAAGGGGCCGCATCGACTGTCCAGACTGTCGAGTCACCGCAACCGCCGCTGCCGCCGCCACCACCAGCCGCCTCTACGACGACGTCTGCCAGCCCAAACCCGGTGAGCGGCCGGAAGCGAAAGCTTCCGTCGGGGCCCCAGGTCGCCGGGATTGCGGGAGGGGAGGGGAGTATCGAAGAGAACGGTAATGGTGGCTTTGGGGCCGGGGGAGGAGTTGATTGCACGAGCGGCTTCACATCGCCGGAGCTGTCCTTCGAAGACGTGGCCGAGCTTGTCTGGGACCCGCGCTCCGGGCCCAAGCCTCGAAGGGACGGGTCGCGCGCGAGCAGAGGTAGTGTGGAGAGGGCGATGTGGGAGAGGGACAGTGCGCTGCTGGAGCGGGTGGCACCGGCGCACGCGGAGAAGGCGATGCAGGTGCTCCAGATGCACCGCCACGACGTGGAGCGGGCGGGGCACATGCTGATGGTCCGGCACGGGATCCCGGTGGTGGGCCTGTCCAGCGTCCGGACCACCCGCAACTCTCGCGCGGAGCAGCAGGCCGCCTCGAACTCCACGACATCCGGTCCGTCGCTCACCGCCGGCTTGGCGTGGCGTGGCTCTTCCGCGAACGTTCGTGGTGGCGGTAGCGGTGGTGGCGGAAGCAACGGCGGCGGCGGTGGAAAGGGCGGCGGCACGGGCGCTTGTGGGGCGCGGCCACCCGCAGCGGCGGCAGCAGCGGCGGCAGGGGGGGCGGCGGCGGCGGGGCTTGCAGCCCGCGCTGCGACCAAGAAGACTGACGCTCAGAACGTCACACGGGAAGAGGCCAGACAGGCGGCGGATGCGTTCATGCGACACGGCCGGAATCTCAACGCGGTGGCGGAGGCTCTAGGCTGGAAGAAAAACCGGGTGGTGGAGTACTACTACACCGTGTGGAAGTTCTCGCCGGCGTACCAGGTGAATCACGGAACTCTAGGAGCTCGAGGGCGGCGGCGTGTCCGCGACGCCCGCTCTTTAACTCTTCTACTTTTAGAATTGTCAGTAGTATACTACCGAGCTGTTTGTTCCCAAAAACATGCGTGCAGTTCTGAAAGGGCTAAGAGGAGAAGGAGGGAAGCAGCGGGGCGCCTTGATGAAGTATACATGTATACTTTTTACGCTAGTGCTGCTTGACGTCATCAGTACGCAGCTGTAGGTTTTGTGCGCGCTCATCCTGCGGAGCGCCAACCACCGACTGTTGTGTTCCTCCTCCCAGCCAGCCAGCTAGCCAGCCAGCCAGCCGCCTTTTGAGGGTTCAACATGCAAACTAACCCCCCCCCCCCCCCCCCCCCCCCCCTTCTCCTCCCCTTCCATTACGTTGCAAACTGCTGCCCGATTCAGGTGTGGAAGACCACTCGCCACCAGGCTGGTTTGCCGGGGGTGGGTGGCGCCGGCCAGGCGTCCGGCGGCATTACTTCGGGGCGGTCGGCGTCCGCCGGGCTGTTGGGGGGCGGCGGGTTGTTGAACGCTACGTCGGACGGTATGCGGTGGCGAGGGTCTCGCCTCCGCACCCTCAAGACGCCGTCCTCGCAGTGATCATGATTCGATTGGTGATGCCTGATGCCTCGCCCTTCTGGTGTTCTCGGCATCGTTTTATAAAGCTGGAGCTTTGGTGTGTGTGGTCTTGTTGTTTTCCGGGCGGTGGGGAGGGAGGGAGGAAAGGGAATGAGTGCAAACTTGCAGAAATGTTCAGTGGGGAAAAACTTGGACGGCGTTATTGTGCAGGGTGGCCAGGAGCGCGCGCAGCGCGGCGCAAGCGTGGTGCAAGCGCGGGGCCAGGGCGGCGTGGAACGTGGAGCGCACCATCGGTGTTTGTTTTGGTGACTCTACCTGCCACCGCGCCGTGTTGTTAGCAAGAAACAGCTCTGCAGTAGGGGTTTCGTTTCACGACGGCGTGTGGTTTCATTCGGCGCGTTCGTTGTTGGGCCACTGGTGGTGTGATTTTTCGGTGGTGCCGGCGACAGTTGTGCGGCGTCCGAGCTGATGTAGTCGTCGTCCGGCGGGGAGGAGAGGAACTGTAGTCTGTACGATGTGGAATGTACCGCACTACCCCGTACGTGCAAGGAGGAGCGTCAGCAGGACGTCTCGAGAGCGCGCAGAATAGCTTTACGGTAGTTTTTTTGTTGTAACGATGGGCCCTCGCCGGCGCGGAGCGTTTTGCGAGGCGTGTAAGTGTAACAAGGTCGTTTTTTTTTCGTTTCAACATTTTTTGTCGTTGCGTTGGTCGTAGTGGTGGTGTGCGTCTCGCGTTGAACTCGTAGGGTCTGGGAAGGAGCCAAAGGAGCGGCTCTCGCTCTCACTGCTCTGCGACCAAGGTTGGTCTGTTCGTGTCAACGATGTCATCTCAGCTGGAGGGAGAAAGGGAGAGGTACGGGAGAGAGAGAGAGAGCGACCCCGTCGTAGTGCTGTTGTTTTTTGCATAAATATGTGTTGGCGGTCTGCGCGGTGATCGTGGTGTGCGTTTTCAACGCTGCGTGGTCGTTGGGGGGGGGGAGAGGGGTTGGCACGGATATAAGGAACGGTAAGACGCGGCTGTAACCAGACTTCTGGAACGTGATGGGTTTCCGGTGCTGTGACGAAGTAGGTGAAAACTCTAGTCAGCGTGTAGGCGTCAAGCGCAAGCACGCGCAGGCAGACAGCGATCCGTTGGAGGGAGGGGCGGAGGTATTTTGTTGCGGTCATTGGACGCTGACAACAAACATATTTCTTCCCCCAGCAGTTGTCGCCAGCGCACCGCAGCGCGGAGAACGTACTGTAATGGTAGAATAATCTACAGAATTGTGGCACAAAATTAGGAGTGAGTACGAAAAATGGCTGCTATAAAATACTGTAGCCGAAATGTTAGGTCCACGTGGAGGGTTCGGCTCACGTCGAAAACGATTTCCCGGCAGTGGCTGGCCCCTGGGGCGGTACAGCGGTAGACAACTTTAGTCCTGTGGCAGACACGTTGCAACCGCTTGGTGCGCAAATCCGCAGGTTACTAGCAGCGGGTGGGTGAATACAGCTACAACTTTAGTCCTGTGGCAGACACGTTGCAACCGCTTGGTGCGCTAATCCGCAGGTTACTAGCAGCGGATGGGTGAATACTGCTATTGTTGTGGCCGGCACGGTAAACATGCTTTAAAAATTACAAAATGTATTTGAAGTGGAGAAACGACCTTGCCTTAGATGGTTCGCAGCGGCATGAAGTCATCACCTTTCAACGGTGTGAGCCCATTATTCTCCCAAGAGCGTACACTCCGGCTCTCCTTCTCTGGGGAATAGTACTTCGAAGTTTATTTCAAGCTGTGATCGATTTTTATTTTTTTGGCGCTATCATGCAGCTTTCCTGTACAATTTTGAGTCACGTTCGTGCGATCGCGATTTTTTTCCTTGGCTCTGCAACCCCCACCGCGCCCACACTCGTACACCTTGAACACCGGTCCCCACACTATAATATCATCGCACCGGCCCTACTCTCAGTTCCTGGCATGCGCTATGGCCTTCAAGCCAAATCTCATGTGCACGTTGTGTGCGCCTGTTGCGCATACCATCAAAGTGTCATTCTCCGGTTCAAGTTCGATCGACGCGTGACGTGTTTCATTGTAATGCAGTCAACTACACGCGTTGCCCTGCTTTTCTTCAGTTTAGATTCCGGGTAAAAGACGTACGTGCGTGTAAAAAGTACAAGTGCGTGTAAAAGTACCCACTAAAAATGGCTGATAGAAAAACTCCAAGAACAAACGGAAGCTATGACGTAATTTCGCGTAATGTGATGGGTACTCCGAGTGGGGGATGCGTGGTTGGTCGGTGTTGGGAAGCGTGCTCCTCATGGGTTCCGGTGTCTTTGATTGGTCTCTCCTCATGGCTCTGTTATAAGGCTTAGTTTGGGTAAGCTATTGGTTAACCAGTTGCAAGTGGTCAAACGGACTAATACCCCACTAAAATCCTTAACAAATGGCGTCGTCGGCAGGACCATGGGTTTTTGGGTCGTGGGTTCGATCCCCACATCCACCATAATAAACTTTTTCAGATTTCCCCATGGCGAACTTGAAAAATACTCTCCCCGGTATACCCAGGAAATGAAACGGCTTGGATATATTGACAGGTCCGCCCGTATATCCGGCCGACCTGCTATCCCGCCGTTTCAGGGGGGGAGAGTGTTATAAGGCTTAGTTTGGGTAAGCTATTGGTTAACCAGTTGCAAGTGGTCA
This sequence comes from Undaria pinnatifida, assembly GCA_012845835.1. NCBI lineage: Eukaryota > Phaeophyceae > Laminariales > Alariaceae > Undaria > Undaria pinnatifida. The sequence goes on from JABAKD010000030.1 coordinate 8,627,261, forward strand.
AACGGACTAATACCCCACTAAAATCCTTAACAGCTCGCTGCATAGACTCAAAAGCTTATGCATTATTTCCCTATATAGAATACAAAAAGACAGACATAACAGGGCTAGGCACGGTAGTGCCGGGTAGCGTAGGATAACGCAGGGTAGCGCAGGGTAGTGAGATGAGGGGCGTCCTGCTTGTCCCATCATCGTCACCTACATTATCGCCCATCTATGATGGCCTTGACGTGAATGTGACATCTAATATCACGTGGTTTCGCCTCAACCATGACATGGTTTCACGTCGAATCTATAAACTATCCTTCTACGGAGGGCGCTCCATTACATTAGACCACCCTGAATAGTCGTAGACGCAGATCACCTGGCAATCAAAGAAAGGATGTCAACAAAACATCCAGAATTCGGAAGGGGATCGAAGATGCGGCTGTTCGAAACAAACGAAAATGAGGCTAAAATGCCTCATTGCAAGATATACAACCCTATGATGGAGCTCACAACCGTGAGAGCTCGAGAAAGGGTATGTACCTACGGTGTACTAGTAGCATTCGGCCTACGAGCCAACGACGCCAAATGTGGTGGGTACTCCGAGTGGGGGATGCGTGGTTGGTCGGTGTTGGGAAGCGTGCTCCTCATGAGTTCCGGTGTCTTTGATTGGTCTCTCCTCATCATGGCTCGCTGCATAGACTCAAAAGCTTGTGCATTATTTCCCTACATAGAATACAAAAAGACAGACATAACAGGGCTAGGCACGGTAGTGCCGGGTAGCGTAGGATAACGCAGGGTAGCGCAGGGTAGTGAGATGAGGGGCGTCCTGCTTGTCCCATCATCGTCACCTACATTATCGCCCATCTATGATGGTCTTGACGTGAATGTGACATCTAATATCACGTGGTTTCACCTCAACCGTGACATGGTTTCGCGTCGAATCTATAAACTATCCTTCTACGGAGGGCGCTTCATTACAGTAATCAATTGATCCACGGCGTAATGACCATTCCTGCAGCAATGAACAGCGGAATCCAGTTTTTTTTTTGCGGTGTGAACGAATTTTTATTACCTTAAACTGGCGTAGAAAATGCCCTGCAACGTTTGATGGCATTAGGATTTCCAGGTGGTCAGACAAACAGTCGTACATACAGCTCGACGGTTTCAGTGACAAACAACCGCAGCAAACTGAGGAATAGAATTTCGCCTTACGGCGTAGTCGAGGTCATGAAGGGTCTGGCTAAGATGCGTGCTACGAGAGAGGTGAACCACTTTTTTTCTGAAGGTCCCTCACTTTCGGAGCTTTAAGACCTCTCCCGAAAACTGATTTGGAGAAAAATAAAACTGCTACCGGACGAAACTTTCCATGGCCTAGGTATACAACGAGAATCACCTAAAAAAATTCGTCTGTTTCCGACCATTTTGGGTTAAGGAGCCCCGTCATTCACAAACCATTTCAGACTCGAAAACTGCTACCTCCATCGTGGCACGAGTGAGTCCTAATTTCCTCGCCTCGGTCTGTAATGTGCCAAACAGCCACGAAACACACACCCTCTCGGCGAGGACGAGGTCTTTCGTTTACGCCCCAGTTTATCCTGGTCTCGAAAACAACGCTCCGGAGTGTGATGGTGCAAAGGTTTTGTGCGTGGTCCCGGCTGCTGTATATATTCCATGTTCTAATCACCTGCAAACACTTCTGCTTTTTTTCGTTTCGTATTTTTTAGCTCTTTCTTCGTGTTTCGCACTGGTTGGGCCCCAATGTCTGGCGACGCCCGATAGAGGAGCTCCGCGGATCCAATCGTTGCGAGCCCTGCGGCACCACCATCGCCCCGTGAGCCGAGCTTGCAAGTTCCTCATGTACAGATGTATTCACTCTTTCTGCCGAGATTCCATGCGAGACCTAAAAAAAATGAATATTTCCAAGTATGAGTGTTATAACAGTAGGGAAACTATACCACATCAATAGACTATACTCTCAGCTTTGGTCGAAACTACACGGATAGGATCGGCAAGACGATCGCATGATGGTATTTTTTGGGATCAGCTTGGAGTAGGATGGGAGCCTGACGTAGAGTGAAGGTTCTAAGCGGGAGCAGGGCGGTCGAAGCTTGGTGTGGGATGAGAATACCGGAAACACGGCGGTCGACAGGACAGTAAGCAGGAATGTCTTGTGAAACACCGAGCTACCTCCGCTCCTGCAGTCCTATATTTTTATGATGCGTACTGGTACCTCGACCTTGCCGCTATCGAATCGGTCGCGTGTCGGTGCGGGCGTTTCGCAGTTGTCTCGGTAGCGGTAGGCGCGCGACCTACCGTACGTAGTAGATAGCATAACGACCTATTGGAGCGAATGTCGGTGCGAGCTTACCAAAATAAACAAAAAAACAACTCTTAGGAAGCAGCGCGCGGCCTCTTAATCACTCCGCGCAGTCTTATCCGGGTCCGCGTTTGTTAGAACGCCAGACACATGCCACCACGATATCAGGGGTACGCACATTTAGTCCAAAATGCTTCTGAGTGGTGATGCTCCCCAACCGAGGAAACACCGAACTCATCGTCGCGCTGCGATACGCAGTAGGAGCGGTATCCAAATTGTATGCAGAAAAAAGATCAGCGCGACGCCCGTCGTTCAAAAAATCACCATGAATACAGCGACGAAAACATCGAATCAAGCACGAAGAGCGCAGAATGCCAGGTCAGCCACGGAGGGCACAACCCACGATCGCTATATAGCATTATACCTTACCAGCATCTATTAAAGGCAAGGACGATACGAAACAGGTCAGGTCAAGGCAGGGTAGGCCCTTTATTTATAGTTTGCGCTCTCGGTACCCACCCCACCCACCACCCTGCTCGGCTGTAGATGCACCAACGCCCCCCGCGCCGTCGTTGGGAAGGTGTCCTCACTCCCCTCCCCCGTCTTTCCCTCTCCTGCAGCGAACGCCAGATACGCGCCTCTTTCCAACGGTACCGCACCCGTCCAACCGCAATCACCCCATGCAACCAACAGCACTCTAGGGAATGAACCTCAGCATTGCATCCTACACCCCTCCTTGTGAATTCCGTAGGGATAGTGTTAGTAGTACGCACGTAGTGCCTGCGCCGTGTGCACAGGGGGTGCCAAAGGTCAAGCAAATAAATGTCGTAAGAAAAAAAAAAAAAAATCGCCCCTAGTAGCACGCAAGTAACGCCTGCGCCGTGACCGCAGAGGATGCCAAACGTGAAAAAAAGCGTCGTGCATTCGAACAATCGCCACGTCTCCTTCTTCTGTCAGTACTGCCCAGCCGACTTCTTGCCCCCTGGTGCTCCAGCTGCACTATGCCGCTCGATCAGTTCCTCGAGGTAGAGCGTGAACAGCTCGCATCGGATCGGCATCTCCAGCTCGTAGAAAGGGTTCTGTTTTCGGTCGTTTCGCAATCAGGGCAATTCGTCAATCCGCGCAATCGTTGCAATTAGATCAATCAGCAATAGCGGCGCAATCGGGTCAATCGGCACAATCGGGGCAATCGCACCCAATCGGTGTTATCGTCACATGTTAGTTTTGATCGTCAGAGCACGACGGTTGCAAACGTTGCAGAGGGTTGCGTACATATTCGTAGACATTTTTATGCAATTTTTCCCATGAGAGAAGAGCTCCAGCACTCCGCTTTCTGCTCCTTCTCTCCTCTCTGTCCTCTAATACAACGAAGATAAGAACACTCGTCAGACCGCGAGGCGGTCAGGGCATCTGGGCTTGGACTCTACGAACACACTAGTAGCTCGAAAGTAGAAGTTCTGGTACCAGGAGCCAAGGATGTCTGCACAGGAGACAAACTCCTCGGATTTTCAGCAGCTGAGGAATGAGCTTCGGTTGGTGATGGAGGAGAGGCAAGCAGCGATCATGCGCGATATGAGGGAGGTGATGGCCGAGCTCATGAGGAACAGCGGCCCGTCGGAGTCCAGCAGCGCTGGGGGCAGCGCTGCTGTAAGGGGCAGCCCGCGGGGGGCTGAACCCACTGCTGCGGAACGACAAATTTCTGCTGCTGGTGCTACTACTCCTGGAGGCGGAGCGCGAGGAAATACAAGAGCAGTAAGAGAGACGGTTTTTCGCGACGATGCCTCGTGTAGTATTGGAGTGACAGACGCAGAGAAGCTGCTGTTCCTGTCGTGGTTCGTCCAGCCAGGGGTGAGCCAGATTAGACAAGGGGGGCTGGAGAATGGGGGTCATACCCCGGCGGTGAGTTGGGAATAAGATATGATATCCCTCTGTCTAGACTAGCTCTCAAACACACCACTGTCCCACAATCTAGCGAGAAAAAGCCCGAATTTAATGCCTGGACCAGAGACGCCAGGTACTACGCGAAAAGGACTAGGTTTCCTATCTGCTTTTGTGTCGGATCCACCCTAGTACATTCCCGCGGGGGAATTGGATACCGAAAACTCGGTACTTGTCGGAAGGGGGTACAACCGCGAAAGTGTACACATACATGCACTGGCGTGGAATTTCCTGTCGACGGCCCTAAAGAGCAAGAGCGACAAGAGTATCTTGCACAGGTGTAGCTCGCCGAGAGAAGCATGGGATGCGCTCCGTGGTACGGCCCTCAAACGACGGGGGCCAAATCCGACCTCTCCCGTGGCCTTGATAGTGTCAAGATAGCGTCAGGGAGCAACCTTCTCGAGGAGATGGGCAGGATAGAAGATCTTGCCGCAAAAATGCGTTCAACAGGAATGACCCTCGATGATCACATGCTGTACTGTACACAATTTTCATTGACGCTCTGCCTGCCGAATGCGAGGTGGAGGCAAGGAAACTTGCATCTCGTGACAGTATCGGCCGCGATGATATCATCAAGGCCGTACGAGAGCGACATCACCGACTTTCTGGGACCAGGGAGAAGGGGTCCAATGCTGGCCATGCCGGCCATGCTATGTTCGCCGGCGGCGGCGGTGGTGGAAATCAGAAAAGGGGCCGGGGGCGGTGCGCACGGGAAAGGTGGCGGCCGCGGTAAAGAAAAAGGCGGACGTCGGGGACAGCAAGGACGCGGCGGCACCAACGAGGACGGTGGTGGTTCGGCCGCGGCTACCGGCGGCGATGGCAGCAGCGCCAAAGCCGCCGAAGGTTGTACCTCCGAGGTGAGATGCTACAGGTGTGGCAAGAAGGGCCATTGGAGGGTCGACTGCACGGAGAAGCTATGCAGCCGATGCCACGGACGGGGGCACGCCGCTGATGTCTGCCCCACGTCGAAAGAGGAAGCTGTGCTGGCGGCGTCGGACGACGATGATGATTATGATACGGTCGAGGCTTCAGTTTCCAAGGCCCGAGAGACAAGCGAGCGCAGTGATGTTTTGGGCAATAAGGGGGAAGGGGAGTCGGCTTGGCAGGTAAAGGATGAGGCCTGGCTTTGCGACAGTGGAGCATCTACTCACATGACACCGTCAGCAGATGGCATGGTCAACTACAGAGAGTGCAATTTGAAACTGCGCATTGCTGGCGGCTCGACCCGCACGATCGAAGTATATGGCGATATTAACTTTGTCTTTCGATCCGGAGACGGTCTCGTACGAGTAAAGCTGACGAATGTAGCGCACATGCCAGACCTCCGATATCATGTCTTTTCCCTCTCTTTTCCCTACCCACTCTCGTGAAGAACGGTCACACTTTGGAAGGACAACCCGCAGGGGTTGTAGTCAAGCTCAAGTCTGAGCGTTCGATCGTGTTTTCGTTGACCGGGAACCTGTACAGCCTTTACGGCTACCTGGTCGACTGCAGCACTAGGGAAGATGCCTGTGCTGTGCTTGCCCCTGGAAAACCGCCAAACAAGCCCGTGGTCAACATAAACGACTATCATTGCGCGACCGGACACTCCCACGAGGCACTACTCCGCAAGACCGCGGAGCAGCAAGGGATCGTTCTTGAGGGAAAGCTGCTGGCGTGCAAAGGGTGCTCCATGGCGAAGGGCCTCCGCCGAGGTATCAAGCAGTCCACACACACTCGAGCAGATAAGAAGCTCGGTAGGGTTTTTGTGGATTTGAGTGGGCCTAAGGTGGTAGAGTCTCACGGAGGAAAGCGTTATACTCTCATCGTGCGCGACGATTTTTCACGATATACGTGGGTGTACTTCATGCGCCACAAATCGGACGCCGCGGAAACGTTTAAGCAGTTCCTCGCGGATACTCGGGCAGATGGTGTCCCTTCACAGGTGATGCCCGTCCGATCCGATGGGGGGGGTGGATTTTGCGGGGGGAAGTTTGGCGACCTATGTAGATCGCGATGCATTAAGCAAGAATTCATCACCGCGGGCAGTCCCCAATTCAATGGGGTAGCCGAGCGCGCGCTAGGTTTAGATTGAGACGACCGCAATGGCGGGTCGAATCCAGGCTCGTGAGCTTTTGCCCGGAGCGCAATTGCCAGCAACGGAATCGTTGTGGACTGAAGCGTCGCACTGGGCGTGCGATGCTGTCAACCGCACAGCAACGTCCACTAACCCCGCAAACAAGTCGCCGTACGATATGTGGTACGGTAAACTCCCCCCTGAGGTGCTTCTACCTTTCCTCAAGCCTGGCTACTGCAAGGTCAAGAGGGAAAACAAGTCCCAGGCGAAAGCACAGGAGTTTTTTACTTGGGCCCCGCGCCTAGCCACCCCCGGGACGCCGTACGAGTGCTGCCCAAACACCGTACTCTACTTATCACGCGTCATGCCACCTGGCAACGCGTGTCGCCTACACCCCCTGTACCTGCCCAGATGCATGCCTCCCTGTCTCAGGAAGAGGAGGGGTCCAAGACCGACGACGAGAGCACGTCAAGTCGAGGTGGGGCGGAAAATAGACGAGAAGGACGAAGGTCTGGATCACCTGATCGACCTCGACGTGACGTGGGGGTTTGGTCTGCACGCGTTCTTGCGGGAACGCTCACAGGAGACACCTGCCGCCGGCCATGCTATCGACGGGACAGTCGAGACGATGGACTCGTCTCAAGGGGGCACGATGGACGCCTCCTCGGTCCCGCCAGCGAGGGCCGAAACAGTCGAGACGACGGACTCATCTCAAGGGGGCACGATGGCCACCTTCTCGGTCCCGGCAGGAAGGGCCGAAACAGTCGAGACGACGGACTCATCTCAAGGGGGCACGATGGATGCCTCCTCGGTCCCGGCAGGGAGGGCCGAAAGCGGCTCAGGCGCATCAGCAGCCTCCGGCACCGACCAAGGGAATGGCGAAGATCCCCCCGCGGTCCTGTCGGGGAGGGAAGCTCACGAGCTCAGTAGCTGGGGACGGCTACCCCCGACAGTAATGGGCCGGACTCGGGGTCAGAGCCAACGCCTGCAGGATGAATCTGCTCAACGTCAGCGTGTGATCGAGGACGCGATGTCTGTGACAGTGCAAAAGTGGACGGAGTTTGGGAGTATACTGGCGAATACATCCTGGACGACGGAGGACGCAATGTCCATGATGGCTGGAGGACCTGCTGTGGAAGACTATAAAGGGGAGTTACGCGTGTGCATGCCGAGTGGTTTCCCGGAAGATGTAGAACCACCCCCGCAATCCGTAGCAGATGTAGAGCGTTCAAAGTACAAAGCGGCGTGGCTTGAGGCCATGAAGAATGAATTGAACCGTCACAAAACGACCGGAACGAACAAAACCGCGACACCGCCGCGAGGGCGCAAACCTGTAGGTGCCAAATGGGTGTTCTCGTACAAGACTGAAAAAGATGGTATCATAGCGAAGACGAAAGCAAGACTTGTGGCTAAGGGCTTTAGCCGGGTAAAAGACGTAGAATACTTCCACACGATTGCACCAATCCCATCGTCAGTGTCAACCAAAATTCTGGCGGCCGTTGCAAATGAGCAAGGTCTGAAATTTTTTCATGTAAACGTTGCACAGGCTTCTGTCCGCGCGAAACTCGACGCCGAGATATACATGAAACTACGATGGGTGTGGTGACATGTCAGGAAAAATTGTTGGCCTTAACAGATGACTATACGGTCTAAAACAGAGCGGACGGCAGTGGGCCGGACTACTGGTAGAGACCGTGGTAGAATACGGCATGGAGCAGTGTAGGACTGATCCTTGTGCTTTTCGCATGGTTGTGGATGGCAAGGTAGAACTGATCATACATGACGTTGTGATTGCAGGATCGGACGAGGCATGCAGAGATTTTATGCCGCATTAAATAACAAGCTTCCCACGAATAACCTCGGCGAGTGAACTTGGTATACTGGTTGTGCTTTCAAGCGTAACTGTGAATTGGGCGCGTTAGAGATCACGCAGAAGGCTTTCGTTGAAAGCATGCTAAATCGTTTTGGTGTGAACTCGTCCGCTGACATCCCCGCGACCCCTGGCGTTGAACTAGGTCCAAGAGAGGAGGGCGAACCAAAGGGAGACTGGGCGTACAGGGAGGCTGTGGGCAGTCTGATGTGGCTGTCGACCATGACACGGCCAGACATCTCGAACGCGGTGCATGCTGTGGCGCACCATTCTCACAACCGCACCGACAGGCACTGGAAAGCAGTTCTGAAGGTCATGGCACACCTCCACGGGACAAAGGGTATGGGTTTGGCTTTTTTAAGGGGTTCGGGATTAGATCTGACAGCATATAGCGATGCTGACCACGCTGATAAGTCGAATGACAAGCGCTCGGTGTCGGGGACGGTAATTACCTTGGGGGGTGCTGCCGTCAGTTGGGCAAGTAGCACGCAGAGGTGCGTTACATCGTCTACAGCAGAAGCAGATTATGTAGCCCTGGGTGAAGGGGTGAAGGAGGCTCTGTTTACGGGGGAAGTATTGTCGTTTATTTGTCCAGAGCTAACCGGATCGTGTGTCCAAGTTTTTGAAGATAATCAGGGGGGCATAGCACTGGCTGAGAACCCTCATAGTTCTGCGCGGAGCAATGTGTCACATAGATGTGCGGTTCCATTTCGTCCCAAAGTTACTTCGGGCCAAGATTGACATTCAAGTCGTAGCTTCGGAATATAAAGCAGAACGCTGATGTTTTGACGAAATCCCTTGCTGCGACCCCGGAAAAGCAGAACGCTGATGTTTTGACGAAATCCCTTGCTGCGACCCCTTTTAAATATCACCGTAAGTTTTTGTTGAACCTAACGTTGGAGGACGAGTAAGGGGTGTCAGCATCATTCGATGAGTACCATGTTTGAGTCATGCGAGGGATAATTTGTCAGGCCGCCACCCCACGCTACTTTGAGGGGTATGGGTGAGTAGGGCGCTACTTGGCATTTTAGTTTCTGTCCATGGTCATCGTTTGAATGCGGTCATTGTTACAATCGCAGTGGTTTGAATGATGTAAGACATGCAGGGGTTTCGACCTGGTGGCCGGGTTTCCTCCTACGGGGCTGTCGTTGGCTGCTGTTCGGTCCTAGCTTGTTTTGGATGCCCGTTCGATCTCGTCACAGCTGTGAAGAGCCAGGGAGGGTGTTAGTTCGGTCCTAGCTTGTTTTGGATGCCCGTTCGATCTCGTCACTGCTGTGAAGAGCCAGGGAGGGTGTTAGTTTGGATAGTCACAGCACGACGGTTAAAAAAGTTGTAGAGGGTTGCGTACATATTCGTAGGTGTTTTTATGCAATTTTTCTCATGAGAGGAGAGCTCCAGCACTCCGCTTTCTGCTCCTTCTCTCCTCTCTGTCCTCTAATACAACGAAGATAAAAACACTCGTCAGACGGCGAGGCGGTTAGGGCATCCGGTCTTGGACTCTACGAACAGCGCCATCGCCCCGTAAAATCATCCGAGCGAGACCGACCGAGCGAGCAGACAAGTCGGAGGAAGACCACGGGCCGAGCTCCACCAGTCAGGGGAGAGGTTACTCGATGGATGCACGAATGCCCCATTTAGAGTAGTGTGTGGGGGAAACGAGGAGCTTGGACGGTGGCGAGCGGAGCAGGGAGGCGGGCGGGTGGCGAACAACACCGCTCTTGCCAAGATGCCATGGACATTTTGCTTCACTGACAATACGACCATAATATCTACGGAACAGGCCCACTCCCGATCGCCCCCACGGGCACGGGGTTGGAGCCAGAAACGGACTGCATTACTAAAAGAAATGGACGGCGTTCTTACGTACCACTATAGCAAGGACAAGCGGTTCGCTACGTAAGGGTTTTGGTTTTGACAAGAGCGTCGGCATCTCGCGTACGTCACGAGCACACGGTACGCAACGCAAGGTGTAACGTTGAGGGTGTTGATTAATAAAAGAGCGTCGGTATCTCGCGTACACCACGAGCACACGGTATCGGCGGAGCATTCCTGTTATTTCTCCTACACATCCACTATACTTGGAGGATCTGGTATATCAGCAGAGCGGTAACATACAGGCAGTAGCACTCTTCCAAACACATCGTAACTTCGAATAAAGTGTTCGCTCGCATGCACCGCGAACACATGTCCCCTTTCGCCCATTACCAGTCCATTTACCCGCGCTCACAACCCGACTGACAGCGTGCCGTTCATGAAGTGAACGTGGTACGACAACGTCCTCTGACAAATCTTGAAACAGAAAACAAATGTTTGACTCCTGCAATGCCATCACCACACTGTTCCGGCTTCTTTCTTTCTTTCTTTCTTTCTTTCTTTCTTTCTTTCTTTCTTTCTTTCTTTCTTTCTTTCTTTCTTTCTTTCTTTCTTTCTTTCTTTCTTTCTTTCTTTCTTTCTTTCTTTCTTTCTTTCTTTCTTTCTTTCTTTCTTTCTTTCCTTCCTTCTTTCTTTCTTTCCTTCCTTCTTTCTTTCCTTCTTTCTTTCTTTCCTTCTTTCTTCCTTCCTTTCCTTGTTTCGTCCGTGTTTCCTTCGTTCCTTCGTTCCTTCGTTCCTGCCTCCCTCCCTCCTTCCCTCCCTCCCTTTCTGCCTAGCCTTCTAGGCTACTAATATATCGATCGTTGCATCCGCACCTTGAGAACATAGTCTGTGTAGAGCTCGTAGATCTCTTGCAAGACCGCGCCCAGGTCCGGCGTCCCGGCTTCTGCGGTAATGACGAACTTAACCCCCGTCAGTGTTTGGAAGCTCTGTAGCTTAAACGTGTCCGTCTCGAGCTTTTCGATGCCCGAAGACGGTACCGGGGCAACCTGTACGACAACGGCAGCACCACCACCAGATCAAAGAGTTGGGCGACGCAAACTCTAAAAGAGAACCTTCTATCGATACATTCCTATGATTGAATATGTTTCATGGGTCATATTACACCGTACAAACGACACCCTTAACTACTTCGTACTGATGTTGTCGTACTCATAGAGCTACGTGTGCAAACATGCGAGCCCGCCGCGCACGGCATGATGCAGGGCATAAGTGACGGAATGATACCCAGCAAACGACCAAAAAAACACCGGTCGAGCGCTTTTGCAGTAATCTCGCGTACAGTAGACAACAGCAGTGAAACTATACGTACCGGGAAACAACGGTAGCAATCAGGGCTGCACATACGAGGGGCGTGTCTTCGGCGTGTGTTGCGCTATATATGCGATTTCGCCGAAAACGTTGCGCTGGCCCAACAGCGCAACAACTATTTGTATGAAATCTGAAGCCCTGGTCGAAATATGCGGCGTGATGACAGGTATAATGACAAGCCGTCGCCGATCGCTGACTGCTGTGGGCCGTGGTACTGATAAGCGCAAAGAGTAGTGATGCTCCCTCCCGCTCATAAATATGCAAATGTCACATATACAAACGGCAGATGGTGTACTGTACCGGTGCGTATCATACCTGAGCCGCGATGGCGTGCAAGCTGTGGAAGGTGGATCCCAGTCGAAGCCAGTCGTTACTGGTGAGCCGCGGGGCGGCAGAGGACAGATTCTTAGTTGCGCGAAATGAGCAGGCAGCACCGACAGACAGGCAGATCGGTCGATCAGTCGAGCAACAAAGGTAAGAAGTGACGGCACCACGGAAAATTGCAGGATAAAAACATCAAGTACAGCAAGTGGAAGACTAATGTTGCCGTGAGTCATATCATACACCGATAGCGTGTCGTGTACTACAGCAGTAGTAGCTCCGGGCGCGTTCCGTTCGTAGGACCAGTATCATAGGGCTGGATCACACCGTAACTCAACTCGAACTCGACACATTATTGGGGTACCCAATTCAAGAGGGTTTTCAATTAGGAGAAATCTGCTGTCAAATAGGGCTGTCACGTCTTATGACGCGCAGTCAAGCCTATAATGCCAGGTACGATACCTGGTGTTTGTTACCTGGTACTCGTATGGTATTTCCTACGAGCTGGTTCCAGGAAAAAGCATAAAATTCCACCTTTGGGCAATTCAGAACGGAATACGTTGAGTATGTCAAAATTAAATATATCGAAATGACCGCATGGACAAGGGGAGCACATCGGCGAAGAGATTTTAGATTTGCGTGCGAGTTGTAGTTCGCGAGATATGGGCATTGTTCGTATTGCTTCGGGAGGCGTTATTTCGCTTTAAGCTTCCTATAGCAAAGTCTATATAAATTGAATTCAACCCGTACATCGGTCAATACGCCGAGTATTTCGACACTAGATATGTTGACGTGATTGCATCAGCGAGGGGAAGATGTCCATGACACTTGTTTTGTTCGGCGAGCCGTACAAGGCTATTGAATGAAACGCCTGCCAAAGCACTAGAACAATGTAATGGGCTCTTTGAGAACCCTACGTACATTTTTCGATTACACGGAAATCACTTTCGCGCCCGGATCCAAGAAGAGTTGAAAAACGAAATTTGGCAGAGTTGTTCTTGACGAGCATGCGAAGCATCGTGAGAACGGCCTCTTTTGTATTTGTTTCAACATGACGTTTTTTCGTAAGGGCCCGAATTAACGAGGAACTTGCCAAATCGAATTTCGATCTTTTTTTTAGAATTGAATTAAATTTGCATCTGATTGGTCAAAAAATGAATCACCAAGCAGGCATTCTCAGAATTATTACGAAAAATCAAATTCAACAAAGAAGTAAAAAAAGAGTTTCTCGGTCGAATTTAGTCGGAAATCGAAATTCAATTTGGGGAGTTTGTCCACCTAGACATGGCTTGTTCTGTGAAACCGAAGCCGGCCACGCGAATTGGTCCCATATCGTCGGCTGATTGAGAAGCGAGAGGCCACCATTGCGAGAGGTAGGACCACCGGATCAGCCGCAGCGCGGCCTCCGAAGGTCCTTAGCACAGCGTAGACCACCTGCGACGCCTCGAAAACAATCGAGACCGCCGCAAACCCACTTTTTCGTCGCCAGCAAGCTCGAAAGTTACACGACCAACTACCACATGATGACTTCGCTCAGAAGTTCGACCGCTATATCCCCGTCGCTGCTGCCCGTGTCGGGCGGCGGGGTGGCGCCAGCCCATACAAGAGACGCCTAGAGCCATAGCCTCCAAGCCGCTGCCGGCAATCTGCCGCTAGCCGCGGCGCTCCGGGGAGGACGCGAGCCATCGCTCGCCTCGGTCGTTGCCCACGGGTGTTCGTTGACCCTTTTTTGTTTTTTTAATTTTTTAATTTTCTAGAACGCACTACGCCGTTCCTTGATAAGGCTATTTCTTATACAGTCGCATTTGTCAGTCGAAAACGGCTTTTTCGACTGAAGTCCAAATCGAGCTTTCTTACACAGTCGAAAAATGGCTTTTTCGACTCAACTTTTTTCGACTGAGAATTCCGACTGGCGGATCCAGTCGAAAAACTCGACTTTTTCGACTGGATCCTCCAGTAAAAAAACTAAGTCGAAAAAGTTTTCACGTGTTTTTTTAACCGATCGCATCGTCAATCCACCACCAAACACACACCCACACCGCCACACGGCCACACATCCATACCAGGTACCACACTGCAGTATCATACAAGGCGCTGACGCTGGCGTGGCTATCACTGCTGTTGCTTCTCCCAGCAAGTCAGCGTGGCGCATTCCTAGGTCCGCTCGCCAGCAGCGTGTATCACACGACGGCAGCAGCGCGCGGTATCGATCCCATGCTGCCAACAACGGCTGCGCCTGCTGTAGCTTTGGCGGCTCTCGGCTGAGTGCAACTCCACGACCGTAGCTTTGACGGCTTTCGGCTAAGCCCAAAGCCACCAACCCGCTGGGACGAGGGTTCGCCGAGCCGTTGCTCGCGGAGAAAGCGCGAAGCACAGAGCTGCCCACCGATTTCGACTACTGTACAGCAGTACTTCCTCACACCAACCGCCTCTAGGATTAGCACAAAAAATATAAAATCGACTCGACTGACGATAAGAAGGACCGGAAGATTCCAGTCGAAAAAAAGTCCAGTCGAAAAGGGCTGTTTTCGACTGGCGGAATCCGACTGTAAAAGAAATGGCCTCAGAACCAAAGTTGATTTTTTCGTGTATTTTTCATGAAATTAAAAAGAAAAATCGAATTACCAAGACCTGGAGGTACGATTTTCCGTGCTTTTCGCCTTAACCCCTTTACAACTGGAAACCCGTTTTTGGGGACAAAATTACTTGGGTTTAGTATAGGGAGGGGTTCGGGGGCTCTAAAGGGGTTAAGGCCATGAAGAACAACCCTGCCAAATTTCGTTTTCCAACTCGTTTTCAATTAGGGCGAAAAAGCCTGAAGTCGAAACGCTCCTGCTCGCGCTGGAACCAGCTCGTACTGGTGTATGCTACCATATCTGAGATACAAGCGGCACGGAGATGAGACGGAGAGAGGCAACACTGCTCTCTTACGTTGGGCTACCCCACGGTATTCTGATCGCAAATTGAAACGTGGTGTTCGTAGAGGAAACAGAGCTGGCTCCCACCTGGTTGTAGATCAATCCTCCAGACTTGTTGACGACAAATAGCTGGAGAAACATCGAGGACAGCACGCACGCAGCAGTGCAGAGATCTGGACAGAAAAAAACAGCCAGCCAGACGAGCAGCAGCAATGCAAGCTACACTGCAGCAGAGCACAAGCGGTGTGAATTGCTCTGAAAATATCCCCCCGCATCCCGAGACAATAATGCAACTGGAACACCGTCATTCGTCTCAAATCTCAAAGCTTTGATCTTACTTGTTGATGTACCAGGTGAAAAACCAGGTGTCAGCTAACGGTGTCATTTTTGCTTCTCTTCTGTGCCTACCAAGCCAACTGCAAACATGCAATCGATTGAACATGAAGAGCCTCTTCCTCCAGGGTACCCAAGCATCAGGTGTGTTCACACGTCGGTCTTCTGTGTTTTGCGGCAAATTCGCACGAGAGATCGGAATGCACACTTGCAGCTGAACCTGTTGTGGCTACGACTTGTTCTTGTTTTCGCTTATAATAACAGCCAAACGAGCCACCACGACGGTGTGCCCCATACGCTTGTTCTCGAGCTCGCGCGCGTTCGCCGTGCAGGCACACTCTCACGCCCAGACACATGGTGCCAATGTTTAATTAACCAACTTGTGGGTGGTGTCACTGCTGTCAGCACCATAGATCATATCATGGCAAAACACCACGCTTTCCGAGCAAGGCCATGAGGTTCGATTTTCAAAAACATGCTGGCTTCAACTTCCACGTTCATAGGAAACACTCTTTCGGGACCCACAGACCCACAGACACCCTACCAGGTACAACCACGATACAGTACCAAGAACGACGAGTGCTGCCTATCCTGCAGCTGTACCAAGAAGGACGATTGCGATTTTATCAAGCGTCTGGAGAGCTTACAGAAGTACAAGTATCACCATGCCGCGCGCGTGTCGCACAGCTAACTCTTTATGCTGCACTTCAGACACACACCCAACCCACACACACTCGACCCCATCAGCAGAGGCTGCTGCGTCGTGTGACCGATGCTTTACACATGTTACCTGGTATTACGTACCAAAACCTCTTTTTTTTTCTTCTTTCCGCTCTGATGTTGTCCTATACTATTTTCAAGTAGTTTGTCCCCAACCTAACGGAGGTGCAGTCCTACGGTACAAAGTAAAAAGACTCCACGATAATTGGTCGATGCTTCACAGGGCTGTTTATGTACGTACGTGGCCAGTGCAAGGTTCCACGTGCAAGGTTCCCCAGGCGGCGGCATGAGCATCCGTACTTTGACACCTACGACTAACCTGAGATGGAGCCCTATGCTACCGGTGCGTTGTTTGTTGCACACATGCCCCAGCAAAAGTCGGATCCCTCGTGTCAGCACAGCTGCTACATATGATAGCAGCGCCCCGCAGTGAATAGCAGTATGATGCTGAATAGGAGTTTTAGCATAAGTCGTGACTGGCCTCGTTTGCCTGCTCTTCAACGAAATCCACATGACATCAGAGGACCCGACACAGTAGTCAATCTTTGTACAAAATGGTTGTACTTAATAAAGTATTGTTTGTGCTGGCTTCCCTATCATTGGGTCGCTCGTTGCAGCTAGTGGACGTTACGTACAAGGTCCAACTGCTCTAGCCCCGTCCCTCACCTCAACACACCCTCCTCCTCTCGAATACGGGTGGTATATTCGTGGGAATGCCTATACTCCCCGTCAAGCTAACCTGCCTCGTTTTCTACAAATAAATACTTGGAAGCAACACATTTACGATTTGCAATTGTTGTTGTTGTTCTCATATTACCTCGCATAATCAAGTCCGTCGTCACAGGACAGGCTCCAGTCACTCTGGAGTTGAGGAATACCCCAGGGAAAAAACACAAACAGACCAAAGGTGGTACACGTATATATCACAGCTGACGCAATTTATGCCTCCACCAGAAACATATAAAAGTGAAATCGGGAGTCAGCCTACGATGTGCCAGGTCCATACTGGTGCATACGTCTCACTACTCGCGCCTGGAAAACCGACTAAACCGCTTGCCACCCAATAAAGGCTACCACGTGTATATCGCACGTAGTACCTATAACTACGCATACGCACGACAGACGTAAGTCAATTGGAAAAAAGAAACAAAGAAAAGAAAAGAAGATTAAGCATCCTTCCGTTGAAGGCTGATGCTGTCGCCAGGGGGAGGGGGGGGGGGGGGGGCGACAGCGATCATTTGTGCGACCATGAAAGCAGTGTGCGCGTGCCATGATGGAGGTAGTATAGCGCTTTTGGTACGTGACGTTTCTGCCTGTCGAGGCTCCTCTAGTAACGACTACCTGGTACATACTCAATCAAAGGCATGTCCCACGGTGGAGAGCTGCACCAGCTTTTTTTCTGAGGCTTCTCAGCTGAGGGGCTCTATTGCTCACCCTAAAGCTGATTTTGAGCAAACAACGCATGTGTCATGTGCAAATCCGATGAACAACCCCATTGGCCTATATATATCTACACAAAAGAAAAACTGCCCGAGGGTATTTCGACACAAGAATTACACTCCGGAATTTTTGGGTGGAGGAGCCCCTGCCATTCGGAAACAAAGTAATAGCTAAAACGTGCTACTGCTCTACCCTTATTACCCTTATCGTAGCACGCCTCTAAAATCGTTTGGGAAATTTCCGCTGTTTTGTGTGTTTTTGCGCTGGTTTTCGTCCTGTACTAGCCAAAATATCATGCCCGATACGCGTGCACGCAATTCGCGGGACTCTTCACCGGGTTGCACTTTTTTGTTTTGTTTCTTAAGAGTCAGTTGTTTGTGTAAGATACGGTGTTCCTCCAGTGAGGCCTGAGAAAAAAATGGCGCACCACTGCCTACGGCTGTTGCATGCTTCCATGTCGGGTATTTGTGTACCATGGTAAGTAACCTACAGAGCTCAACGGAGAAGCCCTAGAAAAACGGATGCACCCCTACTATTTTGTAGCGTGGGTCAATCGTTGTTGGTGGTGCTGTTGTTACCCCCTGTTGCGTGAAATTGCGCGGTTTCAGGTCGGGCACATGCACAAGCGCTTCTCCGTTCTTGTGCAAGGAGCACCCGACGAACGAGGACCGCGCGCTCGTGTACGATGACATGGTGAGTGAGACGGCGCGAATGCTATGATAATACCGTATGCACCTACAAGGTTCAACCTTCGGAGGGCGGGTGACGCAAGGTTGGTGATTTTCACATGTGAACTAGTCCTAGGAGCGTAGAATAAACAGAAACTTACTTAAGATGGGCGATCGATTTAGTACGCAGCCTGCAAAGATGAGTGTCGACCCTAAGTCGTCGAACTCACAGCTGACGCCGTTACAATATTTTTATTAAATAGTGCATCGAGTGTTATAGGCTTGAAAAATATATCACCTGGAAGATGATTTGAGTTTTTCAGTATTGGCGGTAAGAGACGGTGGAGGCAGCAGCATCGCGTGTGTGTGCGAAAACGATACTATTATATAAAAAAACTTTTTGGCCCACGAGTCCACAGCAATACAAGTAGTAGTGGTAGTCCACAGAGTCACAAACGACGAAAAATCTAGCAAACACATTAGAAATGCTCGGTCGAAATTACGCAACAAATTTGCTGAGCACGACAACTGTTGCCATCAGCGTTTAGTTTAGAAGAACACGGATTGGCGGTAGAGACGATTGAGGCAGCAGCATCGCGCGTGTGTGCGAAAACGACATACTACCAGGTAATAATAACAAAACGTGGTGACCTACCAGTTCACGTGGTAGTCCACAGAATCACATACTGACCAACGAAAAATCTATTTAGAAAAACATTAAAAAATGCTCTGTCGAAATCTCGCAACAAATTGACTGAGGACAACAACAACACGGTGGAAAACACGCAAAAGAAAGAGCAAACCAGCAGCAGCAGTACCCAGCAGCAGTGACGGCGGTGATGACGCGATGGCGGAGGCAGCAGCAGTGGTGTCCATCGTGTATGCGTGTAACAAAAAATATCTGAATGTTTTGGCCTATGATGGCAAGGCACTCTACGGCAATGAGTAAATAGAAAGCGTGCGTATGCATACTCGTTGGTCAGTGGTGGGCAGGCCGTCAAATACTCATACCAAGCAGCATTGGGAACACAACGTCAAGTTTTTAGGAACATAAGCAGAAGAAAGAAGCAATGGCGGAATCACCCAGCCGCCACTGCACCGCCGCCGCCGCTGCTGCTGTTGTTGTGTTGTTGTCAAATGATATTTTCTCGTTTTGTGTTCCAAACCTGTATCAGACACCTGGTATGTATGGCGTCAAGTCCGGTGAGGTTTTGAGCAGCTAGCTGAAGATAAAACAAAGGCCCGTCATCAGCAGTTGAGGCATTACAGTCTGTAGTTACAGTCCGTAGCCCAAAAATAAACCAAAGGCTCAACAGCACTTCAAGTTTAAAAGTCTATACAGCCCAAAACCGACCGGTTTATCGGTACAACATCTATCTACTGCTGCCACCGCTGCTGTGTTGCGAGCATTTTCTGAAAAATTACAAGAAACAAAGCACAAAGCACACGCGGCAGACGTATCGCGCAGCTTGCTACAGCCGAGTATCGGCCACTCAACCGGTCGAACTCATAACTGACATATTGAAGTATTTTTTTAAAAAAACAAATCTTCGAGATGTCTAGTGTTCACGGTGAAATGAATGTTCATGACAAGTCCAAAAGTGTACCAGATATCCAGAGAAACTGCTGTCGTTGCGGCCGACTAGTTACGCCTATCCCCCGAAATGTTTACCATGTGGGTACTACTCTGCGATGTCCTGCCCAACAGACCACTTGGCGTTAGCGGCGGCTGCCTGTTTTTCGTACATATTCTTACGGACGAAGAACAAAAAACTTACTAAGAACGGGCGACCGGTGTATTACGCAGCTTGCAAAGATGGTACGTACCGACCGTAAACTTGTCGAACTCACAGCTGACGCTGTTAGAATAATTATATAAAATACGGATAAAAATAATTTGTCCGATTTCCTTTCGTAGATAGACATTACGTCGAAGAGGGAGCGGCGGCTACTGCCAAATGAGCGGTTGAGAGCAGGGCATCGAGCAGAACCCACATGGCAAGAATTTGTGGGTATAGTTGGGTGATTACGCGGAGGAAGAAGAGAGGGTTACAGCTTTATTGTTCAGCGACGGATTTTTTACATTGTATCTGATAGTGGAGTATGCACCAAAGCGACACATCGCCGTCAGCGCGCAAAGTCAGGCGTTCCCGCTACATGATCGTTGCCTGATTGTGACATTAACCGAAACGGTAATCTTGTTTTTCTTTTATTTGCTTTTTGTGGCCATCTGAGAATTGGCGGCAAGTAAACAGGCCGCAAGGAATTCGAGTTCAGTCCTCGCCATTTGATTTTAAAGCTGCGTAATGTGTTGTGCGGTGTGTGTCCTCTGGCTGAAAATTAAAGCTTAACCTGGTGGGCCTCGCGAGGGTAGAGCTAATATTGTTTTCGTTGTAGATGTACACACACCGAAGCACGCACCGCATCACACGCAGCTTGCAAACATGAGATTGGATGAAACCTTCGATCTCACAACAGAGAGGTATTTGTATTTGTTTCAATATACACCAAAGCGTTCCGAGTTGCGGATGCTCAGTCGGAAGTTTCTGCCGTAACGCTGTTTTGGGTGCACGATGTGTTTACTCCACGTGCCTTCTTTTCTTCTTGTTGTAATTGCACGATGTGTTTGCCCTAAAATGCTATAACACGCGCCTGCTTTTTTTGGCAGGTGTCAGCGTTGAAGCTGGCTCCGACCGGCACGCGCGGGCCGCTGGCGTCTCTGTTCGGAGTATTCGACGGGCATGGTGGTGACGGGGCGTCCAAGTTCGTGGCAAACCACATGCACCACTTGGTGAGTTATTCATATGAATATCCATACGTACAGCTAAACGTGTATCAGCTATGGCTAAACCACCTGTATCATTTGGTGCGCTCAACATGGGAACGTGCTTTCTGCTAAACTTTTGGTCAAGTCAGGCACAGCGGCAACATCGTTTCCCTGGTAGTGAATATAGCATGCAGACAACAGCAGTAGTAATGTGCGTGACTTTTGGCTCACCTGGAATACCAAGAAAAGGTGGCTCTTACGTTTCCACCCAACTGTGGAAACATAACGTCACTCGGCGACATGAAGTGAGCTTATAACTGAATGTTGTCCAGCCTCTCGGCCGTAAAAGTACTGTAGTTTGTTCGCTGTTGGTTGCCCTTGTTCCGGCTTTTGTCGTTTGCCTAGGGCGTGATCTACATCCCAACATCACCCCCCCCCCCCCCCCCCCTCCGCCCCCCGTTTTGATGGCGCGAAGATAGGACACAGCGCGTTCTACGAGAGCATTGACTACCCGGCGGACGAGGCTCTGGCAAGCGCAGTGGAGGAAGGCATCGCGTCGGCCGAACAGGTGAAAAAAACTCACGCTTGCTCTCCACAGACCGCCGATACTGTTGGGGGGCAAGCGCCGGTGTGTCGCGAACCGTTCTCCCGCCTCCTCTCGCTCGCTTGCTCGCTTGCTTTGTGTGCAGCACGAAATATCGCATGCAACACTCTCCCCGCAGCCGTCATGGTGATGCTAGCGAAGACCACGGTCGTAGCGTCCCGCCGCCGCCGCATCCGCCCTTCCATCCGCCCGCCCTTGTTCCTTCATATGTAGCACGTGTCTCAGCCGCCGCGGTAACACCAACAATGACCACGATTACCGTACGCTTTTTACCCCGCTACTCTTCACTCTCCTACTTCCAGTTTGCATCCGTATCGGTGCCCGTTTGTTATCGCCTATGTCCGTAAGTGAACGTTTTTCTACTGTCCGGACTCCAACGGTAGATCCTTTCGGTGATCCGAAGTGCCGGAATGGTCGGCTGGTATCGGTCCGTTTCGATACAATTTCGCAAAATGCTTGGTGAGCGCGTAGGAGGAGGGTGTGTCCTCTTGCCGGACAAACAGATTAGCCGACTGGCGGACCGGCGGCCTCTTGGGGCCCCTGCCCCAACCAGAAGCTCGACACGTGATCCCTCCCGCGATGCGGCCTGATACCCTCCTAGCTAGAGGTGGCTCATATATAACATCCTTTGCATTCGCTCCTATTTTTTATTCTTTACACCCGTGGTGATGTCGTTTCCCATTTCAGGCGTATACGGACTGGGCGAAGAAAGCGGGCGACACGTCCGGCTGCTGCGCTTGCGTAGTCGCCATCCGAGGCTCGGTGCTGTGTGCGGCGAACGTTGGGTGAGCTGATTAAGTTGGAACGTTGTGTACCGCCGCGAACGTGTTTGTCTACTATACCCGCTTTGTCTTCCACCCGCGCAAGGCTGTGCCTTTGCACCGGTTTCCGCCCCAAGTCTGTGTTTTTTTGGGGGGGGGCAGGGGGGCTGTACCTAAGATGATGCATGGCCATAGCCTTTAAACCATAGACCCTCGCATCCCTACAATGCTCGGTTGGAGCACGTTGGGTTTTCACCGACCAGGCAAGCACTGCATACTTATGTGTTGCTTGCCTTAGTCGTTTGACCATTGACCACGTATGTCTTTCAAGACGGAGGACCGTTCCTTCTCCTAATAGAGACACGTCTAATTAAAGGGGGGAGAGGTTCTCGAAAGAGGTTATGTTTTCTGCCGTCGCGGGTCGCGGGATGGCTCGCCAGTGTGCTCGCGAAAGCCGAGAAGAAAGGATGAAAGCGTTCGATGTCGCTCTTTGCAATGGTCAAGTGTGGCGTAGAAACACGACCTGCTTTCCTGCCGTACCGTCATGGTTTTCGGTTCGGTCTGTCTTATTTTGATTCGTTTCGTTTGAGGTGAAAAATTGGTTAGGTGGGTGGGAGAACTCGTCGACGTACTGAATCACGCGTTCACGTGACCCAGTAGGCTAGAGGGTAGTGCTATCCGACATATTGGCATTTTTTTCTTTGCTCGTGTGATGGGAGGGTAAGTCAACGCTTGCGGCTTGTCTTCTTTCCATTCTATCTTGGTGTCTGACATCCCATGCTCTGGTGTTGTACGGCTGCTGCTGCTCTCGTGTGTGCTTTGCGCAGGGACTGCCAAGCGATTCTCATCACGGACAAGGGGTCGCTCGTTTCGCTCTCCCGACGTGAGTTGTGACACGACCCGACAGGCCCTCGATTTTGTCCACGGTTTGAAGGGGGGCGAGATCGGTACCGTAGCGCATGTTGCCCTCGACGCCGTATATACCACAGCATATCAACCTCACGCTCTCAGTAAAAGATACTACGATGGCTGGCATCGGTTTAATATGTACAAGGCGCTTCGCTCCGCGGGAGGCATCCGCCCGCTACGCTAGCTCAAATAGAACAAAACGTGAAGCGGGACAGGGGTCCTTTTTTTACTCGGTGCAACTGACGACTTGCAAATGCCAAGAGCTCCACGCTCCAGGAAAATAACCCGGACGTCGCAATGACGCGTGAAACACATCATCCGTACGAAAGAGAATGGGCGCGGAGAGAAGAGTAGTAGTGTTGCATCTTATTGAGTTCGAAATAAAGGCAGCTCTTTCGCGCATCAGCTATCCATGCGTAGTTGCTGCTTGTGGTTATATACATTTTGGGGTGGGGTAGATTTAGATATATTCGGTCGCTTTGAAAGCACAACAAGCTGTAGAAGATGCTCGACAACATGATGTGTCTCGGCAACTCTGTCTTCTTTTGCTTGCATTGTCGAGCTGTGATTGGCACGTACTACGTGGTATGCTCCGTTGTGCTGAGCTGATGGCGCTGTGCCGAGCTGATTACGCTGTGCTGTGCTGTGCTTGCAGTAGATGGTCGACGACGAAATGTGCGAGCTCAGGAGCTGGTTGTGCTAGTTGTGTAATTTGAGCAGTAGCAGATAGATGCGTCAATAAACGTGTATTGTACGTACGAAGCAGATAGATGCCTAAATAAACGTGTACTGCTGTACGTGCTAACCTAAACCTACCTCGTACTGGTAGGTTTACAATAAAGGGACGCGTAAAAAATGCTGGGAAAACAGCGAGCGGTAAATGTTCGACGACACAAACACAATGATACTAGATCTCGCCAGGAAGGTTCTCCGAGAAGGGGGTTTAGGCAGGCGTGTTCTGGTTGGGAGCGCTGAGAGCGAAGCAGGACCTTTTACTCAAGTGATTCCGAGACGAATTACTTGCCGAGAGAACGGCAAGTATGTTCATGTGGTATGCATGTACAACGAAAACCGCAGCTTCTTTGGGTGTTTTAGTGGCCGTTCATGTAACATTCGTCCGATCTTTTGTATTTTGGCGGTTGTCTCGCTTGCTACTAGTCGTATCACCTCGATCTCCTCTCTTTCGACAGGGTAGCCTAATGTTTTTTTGGGCTGTCTTGTATATGCCTCCGCTCCTTTGACTTTTTTTCCCCATGCAGCACTTGACTCGTGCCCCCCTCCCACCTCGCGCTCAATGCCAACGATGTGTTTTTGTTGAGTTCTGCTGGCCGCTCATGCAACGTCTGTCCGACGTTTTTTCTGTTTTAGCGGCTCCGTTTCTTGCCGCTAGCTCCGATCTTCTCTCTTTCGAAAGGGTGGCGTCGTTT
The DNA here is from genome assembly GCA_012845835.1 of Undaria pinnatifida. Classification (NCBI taxonomy): domain Eukaryota; class Phaeophyceae; order Laminariales; family Alariaceae; genus Undaria; species Undaria pinnatifida. Next base: position 8,651,478 of record JABAKD010000030.1, read on the forward strand.
TACAACCTGTTGTTTGCGCCCCTCCGCTCCTTTGAGATTGTTTTTCGCGTACTTGACTCGTGTCCATGCCCCTCGCCTTTGTGTGCTTCCCATACTTGAGTTTTCGAGTATTTGACTCTCGTGCCCCCCCCCCCCCTCCCACTCCTGCTCCTCGCGTTCAATGCCAACAATGTATTTTTGTGTTTTGCTCTTTTCTTGGTCGAAGCACACCGCGCCACGGATAGTGAGGAAAAAGCGCGCATAAGACATAAAGGGGGAAGAGTGGTGCAGGGACGGGTGATGGGCGTGCTAGAGCCGTCGAGGGTCATCGGGGTAAGAAAATAAAGGATGCTACAAGCTGGGCCGGCCAAGACGCTCAAAATAGACCAATATCGCTGTGCCCCGCTCAGTTTTACGAGTTCGGACCTGATTTTTTGACACGCGATTTAAAACAGGCTCGCCGAGACACTACTTGGCGAGCTCAAAAAACAAAATGAAAATCCGTTGACTTTTCGCCCATTTCATGATCATGGAAAACGTTTAGCAGGCCGTATGTCGGCAGTTTTTTTTTTTTTTTGAGCTCGCCAAGTACTGTTTTGGTGAGCTTGGTCCAAATCACGTGTCAAAAATTCAGGTCCTAACTTCAAAAATTGAGAGGTTCATGGCCAAGTTTCCACCGAAGTGCCTCTCCATACAAATTTACATATAATTCAGGAATTCATCCATAACTTTCGAACGAAAGTGACCCATTAAATGAAAAGCATATGTCCCTACTCCTCGTCCCAATATGTACATGCCCAGAAATATTAAGCCAATTCCATCCACTTTGTATTTCGAGCAATTTTAGAAAAAGCAACACAAACAAATCATGAAAAAAAAATGCTCAAACTAGGAACCGTGAGTGGCAAAACATTTTTTTCGGCGCCAACTTCGTAGATTCTCAAGCAGGAGGGCTTAAAATGACCACTGCATCTGGCTGATTACGAGGATATGCTCAGTTTGCAGTGGGTCACTGTCGTTCAAAATATATGCCCGACTGACGTATTATGGGTTTCTTGGCCGGCCCAGCTTTTATACCTTCTGCGAGCGAATTCGATTTTCTGTTTCACACCGCGTAAAAAAATAGTCATTTTTACGAGCGAATCCGAGTTTAGTTTACAACACGCACCAGCAAATAGTCATTTTTACGAGCGAATTCTCATATATAGACTATACTTCAACAAATAGTCATTTTTTTACGAGCGAATTATTATACATACGGCGCCAAAAAATGGCAATTTTATGAGCAAACGTGAGTTTCTATTTCACGCAAGAGACAAACAATATCTGGTAGTTGTTGTTGTTTTCTCACATTAACTCTTGTCAAACATCTAGAGTCCGTGGTCACACAAAGGTGCTGGAGCCCTAGGAAGATCCGAAAAACCAAGTGAAATCAAAATTCGTCAGGGAAATACTACGTTATCCCGCCTAAAAACGCACGATACGGAAAAAGGCGCACAAGTGAAAAGGTCAAATGTGCCAACTGAACTCACATGGCCGCGGGTATCCACTCAACTACAGCATAGAATTCCCCCGTCCCCACAACTAACCAACTCGCGGCCACAAACTTCAGCGGTTAGTATACTAACGTCGTCGTGTCCGTTTGGATCTTCAATTTTTTTCGGTGAACAAGGACCCCGCTAGAAATCGCGTCGGTTTATATCTACGACTGACCGCGTTGTAGTCTCCGAAAAGACGGAAACCAGGACCACCAAGTAGAACATAACACAGCACACACCAACGCGCACACGTTGACGACTGTTACAAGTATATAGCTGCGCGAGTCCCTAGCGACAGCTATAAACTATTTTTTGTTTTTTCGCGGTGCGGTGGCCTGGACGGGCGTTTCCCCCAAAAGAAGCCAGCCTGGGCGTGCAGGAAGAAGGGGGGGATTGGGGGGGGGGAGGAGGGGCGGGGGCGAGAACAGAGTGGTGATGCGGGAGGAGTGCTCAGTTGCTGATTTTGGTCCGAGCGCTGCTGAGCATGTACATGGCACCTATATTACGGTGAAGGGCCATAATGCCAAACGGGTGACTGGGGTATGTTCTGTGGCGATATGATAGGATTTTAGAGGTATGGTTTTGCTCGCGTGGGAGACCCACCATGCGGGAGTGTGACCCGCAACAACACTCAACTCTTAGCAGGATTGTCGATGTACAACAGTATAGCAATGCCCTTTCGCTTCCTTGCGTGATTGGCGTCTGCTGTTTTTCTTACGCTTTATTTGGTTGCGTTGTTGGCGCTGTTTTTTTGTCTGTTGCAGGACATTGACATCAAGCGGAGCTGGCCGGGTTGCGTCATCGCAGAGCCATACGTGTTGGTCCGGAGCTTGCCCTACACGCGAGGGCAGGTGCGATTGTCCGAATCCTTGTGCTTGTTTGGAGTTTCTAGTTTCTGTATTTAGTTGACGTGTGCGCCCTTCGACCGATGAGCCTAAGGCTCTGTCGCGCGGCTCATTCTACTGCCGTGTCTGTCTATGCGTGTGTCGTTTTTCACAGTAAAACACGATTCTCTGCTTGTTGACCTCTATGATACATACGGGGTTAATTGTTCTGCAAGTGTAAAACTAGTCTGTTGGCTGCAGACACAACGGGCTTTGATGTCTGCACAGATCATAGTTTGTAACTTCCGGAGGTTCACTGCTAGTGTTGCTCGTGCACTCTTAACGCTAGCGGCGCCTGTTGCTTCTGACGATTTGTCCTTTTTTGGCAGGCGGCGTCCATTGTGGTGGTGGCCTCTGACGGGGTGTGGGACTCGCTGTCGCAGACGAGAGTGTCCGATCTGGTAAGTGTCGATATATTGTCGATATCCAACCAAGAACTCTGTACTCAAAAATATATGATTGGTACGTTACACGACTAAGTCCGGTGCAACCTGAGGCAATGCGGAGAACCCTGAGCCAACGAGCTTCAACACGTGTAGAGTCTGTGAAGCACATTTCTGGCAGTAAGCTGTTCTGTGCGCGCGTCCCAATTGTGCAACTACTTTTGCTGCTGAAGCGCAGTACTGTAGTAGCGTAGTGCTGCTGTTGTAGCATCTAGCGTAGTGCAGCGTTTCCGCCAGGACGAACTTCGGAGCTACACCCCCTGCTTACATTTGGTGGTGTGTCTGTGTGTGCGTGTATGAATCGGACGATCACGTGCGGAGGCGCGCGCGTCGGCATGAAAGCACTGTAAACGGTGTCTGGTTAGTCGGCCTCAGTCCGTTGTTCTTGTTGGGAGACAACATAGCTAGCATTGGAGGCTTCTCGTACGCAGTGGTCCCGGTTTTGGATGACAAAAGGAAAGTATTAACCCCCTTTTTTTTCGCGAAAGGGGGTCGAAGCGTGAACGAACGCCGAAGTGTGTGCTTCATATGATTTTGGAAATTGAACCACGCTGGTCTTTTCATCACGGAGAAGGGGTCGAACCGCGAAGAAGTACCGAAAGAGTAGTGCTTCGTATCGTTTAGGAAATTGAACCACCCTCTTTTTCTAATCGCCGAAGAGTGTGCTTGTGTGCTTCGTGTAATTTTGGAGGTGTGATACGACGTTGCTTGCCGCGACGCGTGCTTGACAGGTGACCGAGGCTTTCGCGAAGCAACAGAACCCACAAGAGGTGTCGGAACGGCTGGTGAGAGCGGCCAAGGATGCGGGAAGTGGCGACGACATCACGGCGGTTGTTGCTAAACTTGGATGAGGTTCTGCCTCAGTTTCGGTTTGTTGACACCAACCACGAGACAAACGTGCCACAGTGGTGATCTCCCTCTAGGACCGGTGTGTACCAGACTACAATACCGGCAGTATACCAGGCACCAGCACTATTGGGTATAGTACCGATACTGGTACTATTGTTGGGAGAGTCACGGCAAGCGGTTGTTGGTGTTGGCACTCGCTTTCGGCAGTGCACGCGCGGCAGTAGCGAGGACGCTTTGTAAAGCTGTATACAGGTGGAGGTTCGCGTGAGAGACGCTAGGTATGCCTTGTATTTGGGGAAGTAGATCAGCGGAGGGGCGCTGTGTGTTGTATTTTGTATGGTATGTTGCAAATTGTGCGGCAAGAACGGGGGGGTGCTGTTCGGGGAACGGCTCGCGTGCTCGACCGTTGTATTGGAGCTGCAGTAGAGCTCTACATGAGCCGTAGATAATCAATAATTTGTTTAGGTACGGATGGTTCGCCGATTTTTGGATACCAAGCGTATCAAGCGCTGTGTATGGGGATTTACAACGTTTATTTTTTCACGTTTTGAGTACATGAAAGATCGGTTATTGCTGCTGTGGTTCGGTGGTGATGCGTGCTTTCGGTCGACGTCGGTGACACTTCGACCTTCGGTTCGGCGGGCATTTTTTTTTTTCAAGTTTTCGATAGCATTGATATTTTACGTGATTTCACGTTTTTTACTTGGTTTCGTGACGTATCTTGCTTGGTCGTATTGTCACACGTGTCCATCGTGCATGAGGGGTGAATATATTATGGTGCGGCTCGCCGATGCTTGTTTTTGATCGTTCGGATTCAAAACTATTTTATGTACCTCAGGGTTTTGTGCACAACTCGCGCTCGGACAAAACGATCGAACGGCACGATTTCTGCGACGGTAGCTGCTTCGGCAAATAAATGTCAAGTACTTTAGTGCATGCCTGCTCGAGAGGGGAAGGCGGTTGCACCCTCGACCCAGAAAAAGCAAAATACTCGTACAGAGCTATCAGCGGCACGCACGCGAATGGCTGCGATGTATATAATATATGGTGATTAATATATACCAGGTATAGATTGTCGTGTTATTGATTCCGGCCGCATATGAGGAGTCATCCTCTGGGATATCCTCACGGTTTAACTATTGCTGTAACATGCAACCGACGTAGATACCTACTGGAACGTCACCATAAACAAACTTCCAGGTGTCTCGCCACTTTCGGAGGCCACCCTCAGCAGTTTTCTGGCCTCTCAGACTACTTTCAGTTCTATATTGCGGACGGGGAAATATTTTTTCAAGTTCGATCCTCGAGTTTTTTATGCCGTTTGGAAATATTTTTTTCGGGATTAATTGTGTCATAGACTAAAGTTTCTCCTTTTGCTCTCTTTCCGTCTTTTCGTTGTTTCGCGTTGAGATTCATATTTTGTATTTTGTGCTCTACATAGACTATATACCACTGGCGGCAGCCCTCCATGTATGATGGTACTGCTAGTAGACATTTCACGACATTTTTTTTTTCGATTTGCGTCTTCTGCGCACATCACGAGAAGGCCCTGCATAGTTTTCCCTGCACCACTGAGTTCTTGGCAGTTTCAAGCCGCCCCTTGCACCAAGTCGTGAGCGCCCTCTGCCCTCTGTTTGCTTTACATCATGTTCTATCTGCTTCCTTGAGCGAGGGCGCGGGCGACGTATAGCCGCCCGCGGAGCGCACAATATCACCATGTACCTCCCTACTTCTGTTGCAGCATACCTGATGCTTGATATTGAAGGGGCGATCTCACTGTGTGTCTGCCGCGGTTATCCTAGTTGTCCTGCCTAGTTGTCCTGCGGCTGTTCGCGCGACGGGAAGTTTGACCCTCACAACACTGGAAAGATGGTCCTCCCGTATTATTTCCAAGTAACCTGCCTTCAAAAGCGTGGGTCGTGCAGCTCTATCGGGGCTCAGGTTGTTCGATCGACCATGTTCTGCGTTTGTTTTTCTACTTCCTTGTTTCTGCGTAGCGCAAGGCGCAGGGCGAGGGCGACGTCTTTTATATACGAAAGATCGTCACGGTCGATCTGCTACGCTTTGCTGTCGTCGCCAAACGCATCATCAGTGGGCAACGTGCCTGTCGTCGAACGCGGCTCCATCGTTTTTTGGGGGGAGGAATCTTCCATTTTGGCAGATTACTGAACACTTTTGTGCTAAACTGGCTGTCCGCGGCGGAGAGATCGTCGACACGGTTGAGGAGTCGCTGCAGCAGTAGGCAACTGATCGTGTTTCATGTATTCTAGCCGTACAGAGGAAGTTTTGCCGCGCTCCTCTGCTGCCTAAGGAATTGCTTGAAACTATCGAGTTCAAGGGTTTCGCGAACTGAAACTGCGCGTGCATGGTATGCATGTTTTTTAACTCGACCACGCAAGCTTAGCAACTAACAAAAAATCCCACACCACCTCCCGAAGACCCAAAGACTACGATATATCGTATCAACAGGAGCATCGCTACATCATATGTCAAACTGCGGGCTGTCCCGTGTTATGCCGGTTAGTATATACCAGCACATACAAGATAATACGTGAATCAATAATACTCTTTCTTTATATGAGAAAGAGACGATAGTAACGAACAGGCGCCTACTCGAACAGGCGCTTACTCGCCAACCTTTAACAATCGCGCTCTTCAAAGCGGGTACTCTCAGCGGAACGTTGATGCGTGTGGCGCGAATCGACTAACACGTTACCAGCACCTGTGGTACGCATTGTCATCAAACTTCGAGGCTTACGCTTGTAACCTGTTGTATCTGGCTTGCTTTTTTTTTTTTTTTTCTTCATCCTCCGCCGGATTGCGTGTGTGTGTCGAGGATCATACAGAGTTTCAACCACTCAATCAGTTGTACTCACAGATGACGTTTTTCATTTATTTTTATATCATGATCACAGCTGACGTTTTTCAATTTTTTATAAAATGTTATACAAACGATAACAAATGTAGTACAGGTGGTCACTCGACGTGCTGTACTGCTGCTGGACGATCATTTTACAGCTCAACGGCATATTAGATAGATACACAGAGATGTATTGTACTCGTACTGAAAACGTGACCGACTGAATACTGAATACCCCTACTGAACAACTTCGTACGCGAGCACGGTGTATGTACGCGTGGCCCCCAGTAAAAATAAATGTCGGAGCACTCTCAATGGAGAAGCAGCTACAATTGCCGTTCTACTTGTCCCCTGGGCGCTTGAAATGACGCCAACGAGCTACACCACACCTCTCACCTCTCACTCTGTTCAGGTGATTGACATAGAGTAAGTGTACATAGCATGCTATCATAAAATCTGCGATTTTAGATTTTGGGGGTTTGGATTTTGGATTTTGGATCTTTCTAGAAAAGCAAGGAGTTACATGTAAATCGAAGGCTTGTCCGTACGGGGAGCTGCAAGGCCGCCCATCGTCCTCAATCTGCCTGGTGCTGCACCACGCTGCTACTGCCAGATACATTGGCAGAGAGCAGCGACCGACTGCGCTACCGTGCCGACCAAGGAAGACCATACTCAGGTGGGTAAAGATTCCTGGCTTGCCGCGTGGTTCCTCTTCTAGATCGTCCCCGGTTCTGTTGCAAAATTATCATGATTTTCTTTCGGTCCGACTGTCCTCCCCCACCTGTCCTTTTGTTGGTGATTTGTTTTCGGGTACACGCCACATGGAGGCGGCGAACCCGTGCAATCTGTCCGAGAGCGCCTCGGCGTGAGTGTTTACGTAGAGCATGGTCTTCCGTCATCTGCTACGTAGGCTCGCACGTCATAGTTGCCGTGAATGAGCGAGCATGATAAGGTAATGAGTTTCGTCATTTTACCTGTTTTTTTCATTTATTTTTCGAGTTAATTTTGTAGGACGGCAAGATCCCCGTGTCCCAGCCCGCACCAGCACAGCAGCAGCAGAACAACACCAGCAGCAGCAGCACTGCCTGTATCATGGTGCCTATGGAATGGATCCCACCGTGACCATACGGTGACTGCTGCTAGCAGCTGTATCACAGTTGTGGTGGGAGTCTGTAACACAACCATACAATACAGCAGTAGTAAGACTAACCAAATGATGGTACTGCTGTAATATTGTAGAAGGCTTCCTTCCCCGTGCTGCCTGCGATCTGCGGTGTCTCTGCGCAACCTCTTCCATTTTTTTTTTTTTTTTTCGCATCGCGGCCAAGTCGCGGCCGCTGCTGTGTTCATCCGCTAATCCGCACCCACTTTTATCGCGACGCGCATCACGGGCACGTCTCTGCCACCGGGTACTGTTTTTTCGTTATCCTTTCAACATGACGAGCATCACGATCATCACGCGGACTCCCCGCGTTTACGTCAAATCTCATACAAGGAGTTCGAGTACTCTGCGTGGACGAGAATGAAATAATCCATTGTGATGCCGTACTATTAATAGTATATACCACTGGTACGGAGTATTAATATTAATAGTACTTCTGCTGTACAACAGGGTAGCTGTACGGCACCAAACCAGAAACACACGCACAGAGACTCGTGCGAAATGTGTATGTATCGACCGTAAATTTGTCGAACTCAACTACGAGGTAACTACTCACAACTCACAAGCGTATTTTTTTTTTCAAGACCGGATCCTATGCAGTAAAATTTGAGTGGTAAAATTCGGACGGAAGGTGGATTTTCAACCGGTCATAAAAAAAACATGGAGTTGTTCCGTGGGCCATCTTACCGTGGTTTCGATTTTTTTTGCTGTGTTTCATATGGGAATCAGCTAATTCAGAATAATAGTACTCTTGTTGAGCCAGATTTTGAACTCCACGAGTGACCCACGCCAGGATGGGCATTCATCCCCCTTCACCACCAACTCGCCGACGATAGGGCACGGAATGAGGAGCTGTATGGCCTCTACTGTCGCTGGGAGAGAGAAGCCCTCTCTCATGGAGTATCATCGCCTGTATCAACTGCTGTTTGCTTTTTATAGTCAGGAAAAATCACGTTGGGTTGTTTTGATCGTCGTCCGATTCAAAATGATCCCCTCGAGGAGACGAATTTACTCTGCCTAGCGCAGCTGTAGGGCCGCCACAACACACGCGATGGTGGCAAGAATATACGGGCCATCTCCCTCTTGGTGGTGGTCGGTGCAAGGGTGTTGTGTCCCAGTCGTGCCATGAGCAGTAGTAGGCTATGGTTGCGGACAAGTCTATACGTAGCGTGTCGCCTATAGTCCCGTCTTATCCCACAGCAGCCTAAAACCCATATACACTCGTACAAAGCCTCCGAGGTATAGAGCAAAACCAAATTTGACCACCTTTGGGGTAAAATTTGGGCTCCAAATTTTACCCCAAATTTTACCAAACCAGCAGATTTGATCGGTGGTAGAATCTCGGAGTAACTTTTTATCCATAAAAACTCCCCATAAGACGCGATTCTGATCAGAAATGGTCAGAACTGAGCCCACATATCCCGAAACTTCCCTAAAGACAAATTTTACCACTTCGAATTTTATTGCATAGGATCCAGCCTAACAATTTTAGAAAATGTGCCACCCGCCACTCGACCGAACTGCGATCGCTCCTGTCCTTTCGGGACAACAACCATAACGTGATTTGATCGAAAGATGAACGACAAAAAGGACACAACCCTAAACACCCTGGCCGTTGCACCCGCTTCCCCCGTTTGTTGCCGCCTCCCTGCTCTCATCAATCACCCGCGGTTGGCAGTGATATGATCTGCAGACTAGCTACCCACAGGCGGTATGGCTGTATTACAGTATGAGTAGCATCATTATTCACCCTTTCACCACTGCAAACGCAATCCCACACTATAGTAATTCCAAGTAGTTTGCGCCCCTCTCCCGGGTAAAAGGGTTAACCGTTTGACTACCGTATCTGACGTAAGAAACCACCCCGGGTGATAGTTTTTCCGCGCTCTTCTTTGTTGATCACCCAAGGTGTTTTCCTGTGGCCGATTGGTATGTAACGTACCCCGGTGATGCCTGTTTTTTTTTTTTTTTCGTCGCCGGGGGTGATTTCCTGATGAAGGATGGTAAATCACGGAGGAGTCATATATCTTCGAAGAGCAATACACCTGTAAAAACACGCGGCCGGAGTATCACGCAGGTTGCAAATATGAGGATCGACCGTTGTATTGATCAAACTCACAGCTGACGTATTTGAAACAGTTCTATACTCTGTAATACGGTGTAAATGATACTGCGAAAGTTCTCTCGCACTAATTCCAAGTAGTGTCCTCCGAAACGTGCGTGCAGCTTCAAGAGGCGAGGAGGACGAGGAAAGATAAGGAACTCCAAGTATGCTGAGGAGCGCTTGCACGAGGAGCCACCTATACAGGGGTCTTGTCTCCCGAAGCAGCACCAGGGCTAGCCCCCATGCGTGCCGCTCGGGGCCTTCGCCGGTGACGGCAGCATTTGGGGGGGGGTCGTCGGGATTACCGTCGTCCTTAGGCCGGCGGGCTGGTCATCTGCAGCGACGCCACAACACCAGCAGCAGTAGCGGCAGCAGCAGCAGCAGTGCTGCGGAGCATATTCCCAAAGCGGCGACGGCGGTGAGTGGGTGAGGTTGCGGAAGCTTGTCTTGCTGCGCTCATGATGCACTGGTATTCATCGCTCTCCGGAAGTGTAAGGACCGTTTTGTTGTCGGTGGTAATACCTGGTACGTACTAGTAATATTTCTACTGCTGTAGTACAAACGGTCCTTGCACTCTCACTGTCGGAAATAAATCATGTTCAAATGTTGAATGTTGATGCGCAGTGCACTTTGAACGTTGAACTATGTATTGTGTCGATATGAAGTTTGTGCTACAACATAGTACTATTGATTCATCGAACATCGAAGGTTGAATGAAGTGTGTGTTCCTGTGTGCGGGTGTTTGGACTGCCGCCGAACTTCAACCGTTGAATTTGTTGGACGGCCTGGACTGCATGTGGAATCACTCCGCGCACCGCTGGTATATGGCAGCATGGCCGCCTGGCCTCATGCAAGGCTTAGCTGTTTGATGATGTTTTGCCATATCCTGTGAAGCCGTTGTATAAGGATCCTCCACAAACAAAAAAAGCCGTACAGCAGTAGCAATGCGTATAGTATACTCGTAGTACGTCATGGTTGGTGAAGGAGATGATGGAAAGATTAATCATGAGCGGAGCGAATTTCTAATTTTGGACGGCGGCAAAAAAAAATGTAAGCCTTTACAGCGTCGCGCGCCCGAATCTCGATGTCCCGTGTCACGTCCGATGACCAGAATTTCCCAAAATAAAACGTATGATACAAGTACATTGAACGAATTGCTAAAAATTGCCGGGTATATTAATAGCACACGCGTTTCAGAATTGCAGCCATTTTGGGACGCACACACACCGACGCCGAAGGCAGCAAATCAATTTGGCCGGGTCGGGTTGGGTTGGGATAGGTTGGGTTAGGGTGGGTTGCGTTGTGATGGGTTGGGGCGTGTTGGGGTCAGTTGGCGAGTCCCTCCTGATATATGGCAAGCCCTACAGCAGTAATTTGTGTATTTTCCTTGTTTATATTCTGTTGTGCAGATATTTTATAAAAAATATTTTAAGGACGTCAGCCGTGAGTTCGACGAATTCTGGGTCAATACTCAATCTTGCAAGCTGCGTTGTTGGTACTTGTAATATACTATATGGGTGAGCTTTTTATTGGGAGGGGTCCTGTTTTTTGTCCACTATAATGGTTAGTGTTGGTATTTTTACTTTAGGTGGGGAATTTGGAGCTAGGTATTTGTCATATGATACAAGCGGGAAGACATCCAAAGTGCGTACATACTCGTATCTTAATATTCAAAGTACCTGGTAGCAAATTTATGTCTCATAGTCCCTTGAACTACCGTTAATGCTGGCGTTAATATTTTCCTGGTATGATACGCTTGTACTCTGTACTGGTATACGAAGTATCCATCTCATGGTTGGCTTTCTTGTACATCATCGTAGTCTTATGTTGTTGTTTTTTACGTCTCTTTCAACGGTTTGTGGTTCGCATGTGTGATAAATACAGGCTATCCCTTACTCCGAGATGAGCATCGGGGTGCCGAAAGAAATAACTCCGCTGGAGAAGAGGGTCGCGCAAACGCCAGACACGGTCTCTAAGCTCGTCAAGCTGGGGATCGCGGTCAACGTCGAGGCCGGCGCGGGGGAGGCTTCGAAGTGCTCGGACGAGGGCTACAAAGTTGCGGGGGCTAACATCGTCAGCAAGGACGAGGTATGTAAGGAGGCGAACGGGAGGAGAGGGAAGGAGAACGAAAAGAAATAAAATAGTTGAAGGGGGGCGAGAGAGGGTGGAGATGGGGGTTGTGTGTCACCGGGGGAGGTTATATTGAGGGGAGGGGAGGGGAGGGGAGTGGTAGAGGGAGATAGAGAAAATGGGGGAGAACGTTGGTTGGACAGGCGGAAGGTCGGCAGCCGACTTTCGACAGCCGTTCTTTTGTTACTGATTTTTTCTTGTTGGCATTTGCTTTCTTCGCGATGCGCTTACGCTGCCAGGGGTGTGTTGAGCTTGAGTGGTAACCGTAAGCACGCCTTGCTAAAAACGACCATACAACAGGCAGCAGCACAGCCCAACGAGGGGAGCGGGGGGGGGGGGGTCTATCACCGGACATTGCAAGCAACATCCACAGGTAGCTACGCCTTCACCTTCGTCTTCTCGTTCTCAAAGGGATTTCACACGCTCGTCCACCCCCCCCCCTGCCCTACTTGGTTCAAGTAAGGCCTGCCTGGTCGGTGAAAACCCGACGTGCTCCGTCCCAGCATTGCGAAATGCAAGGGTCTATGGTGGCAACACTGCGGCCGTCCATAAATATTAGTACACCTCGTCCCCCGCCCTTTATTCCCTGCCCCCTTCCCCCGCCTCCGTTCGCGCCCCGTTGTGGTCATCTGTTGTGCTAGGTATGGAAATCCGACCTCGTGATCAAGGTCAACCCGCCGACTCCGGAAGAGGCTAAGCTGCTGGAGTCCCGGGCGATCATGTCGCTCTTTTGGCCGGCGCAGAACAAGGAGCTGCTGGATCAGATGTCAAAGCAGGGGGCGACGGTGCTGGCCATGGATCAGCTCCCTAGAACGCTCAGCCGAGGGCAGGTGTGTTTTGGGTGGTGGTGGTGGTGGCAGGGGTGGTGAGGTGGGGATGGTGCTAGTGGTTTTGGCGTTGTTGGTGTTGGTGTTGTTAGTGGTGTTCTTGTTTTTTGTGTTGGTGTTGGTGCTGTTATTATTGGTGTTGGTGTTGGTGTTGATGTTTGTGTTGTTATTGTTGTTGGTTGTTGTTATTGTTGTTGGTGTGGTTGTTGTTACCGTTTTGTAGAATTCTAGATTTGTTTCTGTTTTGTCGGGGGGGCTGGAGTTCGGCGTGATTGAGTGTATGTGTGTCGACAACGCTATCGTGCAGCGGCAAGGCCAAGAGCTGTTGTCGATACTGTCCACAATGCCGCCCACTGGAACTAAACGTGCTTTTCTGCTGCTGGTGGGGCCCTGTGCAGGGTGGGGGGGGGGGCACGGCTTCGGGTGTCTTTTCGGGGTACTTGTTTTCGGAATATTCGGTGATCGAAAAAGAACACACCGTTGTGTTTTTTGTGATAAAAAAACAGCTACAGGATTTTTTCGCCTCTGTATCGATCTAACTCCGCCTCAAGTATAATCTCTGACGTAGTAGTTCCTGTTCCTGTTTTGCTTTGAATTGCGAAGGTTGATTGATCCCATGGAGTCAGCACGGGTGTATACAGGAGGTAAAAGTGGAAGGACGTGACAATTGCGTCTCTGCGAAAAATTCCGAAGCCTTTAATGAAAGCCGGTTCGTGACGGATTCTTGATGCCGTCCGCTCTTACCCCCCCACCCTCACCCCCCTCCCATCCTCTCCCTCCGAACCCGAATCGCCCCCCCCCCTCCCCCCGCGGGCCTCCGCCAACTTGGTTTGGAACGCGATGTTGCCAGTCGTTTGACGTTCTGAGTTCGCAGGCAAACATCGCGGGCTACCGTGCCGTGCTCGAGGCTGCTCACCACTTCGACCGCTTTTTCGCGGGACAGACCACGGCTGCCGGCCGCATCCCGCCCGCCAAGGTACGTGTTAACCCTTTTATTCATAGGACTTTCAGGAGCGAAAGAGTGACAACAGTATGACGATTCCAGTGCCGACCACTGCTTGGCTGAGGGGTGATAAAACCGCTGTAATTCCGCAGTTTTCGTGTAAGTTTTTTTCATGATAAATCTGGAGTCCGAAATACAATGCAAGGGAGGGTTCGTACTACGAAACGGGCGGGCGCGCAGCATGACCCTGCTCATGCAGCTGCACGCTCACACTGCTCATAGGACGCGTGATGCGATAACGGTACAGTACCTCTTTTTGGCCAAAATATTTCTGGCTGACGGGGCTTCTCGTTTAGACTAAAGAACTACCGGGTGCAGCAGTACCTATGTTTGGGCAAGATGTTGGTGACTAACGGGGCTCCTTAATTAGACTAAATAACCTCCGGGTACAGTATTACCTCTTTTTGGCCAAAGTATTTCTGGCAGACGAGGCTCCTCAATTAGATCGATTTGACTGTAAATATCTACCGGGTACAGCACCTTTTTTGGGCTAAAATATTTTATTACTTATTAGGCTCCTCAATTAGACTAGTTAGACTATTACTAACAAACTGCCCAAAATCGTTGGATTAACGTTTTTGTGTTTTGGACGAAATTCGTTAAACACCTAGACCATGGGGTTTGTTTAATCGGAGGCATTTTTTTCTCATTAGTCAGCTTTTGGGCGAGATATTGAGCTCCTGAAGCGAGGACAAAAATCAACCTAAAAAAACGAAAACAGACTGAAAAAAAATGAGGTACACCCCTCGACCGTGCTACATATTGTTATTAATCATAGTAGCACGCTTCGTATAACCGTTGACACGGCCAAATTGCCGCCGTACGAAACGTGCCGTCGTACCGCCATGCTGGTTGTTGTTGTATTTAGGTGCTGGTGCTGGGTGGCGGCGTGGCGGGCCTCGCGGCGGTGCAGGCTGCGAAGAACATGGGCGCGATCGTGAAGGCGTTCGACGTGCGGCCGGCGGTGAAGGAGCAGATTGAGTCTCTAGGAGGGGAGTTCTTGGAGGTGGACGTACAGGTGAGGGAGGGAGGGAGGGAGGGCCCAGGCGATCGACCGAGCGACCAACCGAGCGACCGAGCGACCGAGCGATAGAGTGGCTGAAAGCGAGTGGCTGGGTGGGTGGATAAAAAGTGAAGCGCGGCATGATTGGTTTGGTTGGGTTGGGTTAGGAGGGGTCTAAGGGGTGAGGGCGGGGGGGGGAGGGAGGGGGGTTAGCCATATGGGTATATTGGTAGCCATATAGGTGTATTATTCCTCCTGCTGCGCTCCCTCCCCCCGCCCCCCGCGCTCAAGGCGCTTTCTCTATGATGTGCTATGCCAAGCCTTTTCGTGTCTCTTGCTCTCTTCCCCTCCCCTCCTCTCCCTTCTCACCCCCTGCATTGTCTCTTTTTTCATTATTATTTGGATTTTTTTTTTCGGGGGGTGCGGCTGGCTTGATGTTAAACCATTCTTTTTTGCAGGAGGACGGGTCGGGGGCCGGAGGGTACGCAAAGGAGATGTCCAAGGAGTGGTTTGAGGCTGCGGAGCGCATGCTGGCGGCGGAGGTGAAGGGACTCGATGTGCTCATTGGCACCGCTCTTATCCCGGGGAGGGCCGCGCCTCGCCTCATCACTGAGGTGGGTGGGTGCAGCGGGGTGGGCTCGGTTGGGTTGGTTGGGTTGGTTGGGTGCGGGTGGTTGGAGAGCGGCAGCACCGGTGGGTGTGTGGGTGGGTTGGGTGGGTTGGGTGGGTGGGTGGGTGGGTGGTTGGACGGGTCGGTCGGCGTTTTGGGTTGGGCTGGGCTAGGTTGTTGGATTGGGTTGGATTGGGTTGCGTTGGGTTGCGGGGGGGTGAGATGAGGTATCGTAGCACGGGTGGGTAGGTGGGTGAATGGATGGGTGGGTGGGTTGGGTGGATTGGGTGGGTGGGTGGGTGGGTGACTAGGTGGGTGGGTGGGTGGGTGGTGGGTGGGGTGAGTAGATGGGTGAGTACTTGGGTGGGTTGATTGATGGGTGGATGGGTGGGTGGGTCGGTGGGGTGACTGAAACGTGAATGACGACAGCAGGATTATAATGCCGTGTGGTGTCATGTGTTGGTAACGTTGCTTGTGGATGTAGGCAAGATGACTTTTCATTATTCGATGTCTGGGAAGGCGAGAAAATGTTGACAAGATTGCCCCCACACATTGCGTTCACGTTCAGGACATGGTGCACTCGATGAAGGTCGGAAGCGTAACGGTCGACCTCGCCGCAGCCACTGGCGGAAACATCGCCACCACAAGGGCGGACGAGGTGCGGCGAGATCCAATTCAATTCACCCTGGAGGGACAAGCCGCAGAAGGCGGCATCCCGTGTGCCCGCTTTTCTCAGCTTTTGTTTGTTTCGCGTGTTCGTGGTTTGTGTTGCCAGTAGGTGCTTTTGATGTGGTCATGTGTGGTTGTGTTTTTGTGTGTTCTATGGTTTTGTGTGTGTTTTCATGCTTTTTGTTTCGTGTGTGTTTTTTGTTGCATATGGCTGTGTGTTTGTGTGTCCATATTTTTTTTTCCGTGTCCGTGTTTTGTGTGCAATTTTTGTGTATGTGAGTTTTTTTGCGTTGCGTGTAGTGTGTGCGATTGTGTATGTTTTGCATTTTTTGTGTGCTTGATGCCATGTGTTTGCGTTTTTGCGTGTTGTGTTTGTTTCTGCATACGTGTGTTATTAGCCCTTTTACAACGCCAAAAGCACGCCGTCGATGTAGTCGAGATGTGCGGTCTTATCAAGTGTCTATCAATAGTATGAGCGCGGCAGAATGAGTACTTTCATGCATTATGCAACTCCTTGGATTGTTGTTATTGTTGACATATTTTAACTACCTCCGAAGCCAGCAACGGGTTTTGCTTCGTGTGGCCGAGATGATGTAATCGTCACTTTCATTCGCGACTTTTTCCGACGGAAGTCCTAACTTGGTTAGTAGTAACAGGCTGTAAACGGCTCTGTATATTTTTGTGTTGGTGCATGTTTGGGCGTGTGTTCGTACGTCGCGTGTTCTGTGTGCTGTGTTTTACGTATTGTGCGTGGCAGATGGTTGCCCGCTGTTTTCTTAGAGTCGGTGACACCGGAGACAGGAGTCCGCAGTGATTTTGAAGGAAAACTTTGGTCTGACTGAGCAGGTGCGGTGGCAGAGAGGGTAGGGGGATACGCACTCGATCAGTGCACTCCCGCGAGAATCGCTCTAATGTCGGTGCTTACTTGAACGTGTTCCATGCATCTACGACCGAACGTTCCCCCTCTCCTTCCCCCTCCCCTCCCTCCCACCCGTCCTCGTTGCGTGTTGTGCCTTGCGCGAAATGACCGAACTGCCGACTGACCGACCGACCGACCGGATGTCCGCTTGCTACAGGTGTACAAGACGGCGAACGGCGTGACGTGCATCGGTTACACCGACATGACCAGCCGCCTGGCCAACACAGCTTCCACCCTGTTCTCCAACAACGCCGTCAAGCTCTTCTCCTCTGCTGGCCCCTTCAGCACGGGGTGAGCGAAAACGGCGCGGCTTGTCTGGTTGTCAGTTGTGGGGGTATGTCGCTTGTCGCATTTTACGTCTTACGTCGCATATCACAAAAAAGTCACGTGTTGAAAGTATTTCGCTTGTCGCAAGTATGTACGTCGTTTGGCTAAATTATGTGCGTGTCGCGAGTACGCGGCTTGTCGTTTAGGTAATCGCTTGTTTCGAGTAAGTTGTTTGTCGCCCATGAGTCGATCGGCGCCAATCTCTCGTTTGTCATCAAGGGGCCGCTTGTCTCCAATCAAGTCGCTTGACGCAAAATAAGTGGCTTGTCGCTAATCAGTCGCTTTGCCGCAAATAATCGCTTGTTGCATATAAATAGGTTGTTTCAAGCAAGTCGATTGTCGGCAATAAGTTGCTTCTTGCTCTGTGAATTGTGTGTCGCACTTTGCTCGATGCCAATAAGTCGCTTGCCGCCAATAAGTCGCAAGTCGCCAATAAGTCACCTGTCCCTAACACTCGCGTGTCGCATAGTAAAGGCGCTTATCGAAAATCAGTTGGTTGTCGCCTGTGACGCGTATGTGTGTCGCACCCCTACCCCTCGCACTTCCGCCGCGCCGCGACAGGGCGTTTTGTTTTTTTCTCGAAACGCATCGTTCGACGGGACATACTGTTTTTCCGCGCCTAACGCGATATTTGCAGACGTGGGGGCACGGCGCGCGCTTGCGTCTGTGAACGGACCCCGGTAACCCACCTCCCCTTACAGGAAGGAGATAAGATAAGCAAAAAAAAATGCAACACGAGGAAGAAATATACTGAGCGCCCAAATGTTGGAGGTGTCTCCATTAGGAGTAGCAACAGTGCGCCGTTTCGAAAGGGATGCGCGGTCAATGGTCTATTGACTAAAGCAAGCAACAAATGAGTACGCCCCCCCCCCCTCCTCATTACCATTCTGTCCAGAAATGCAAGCAACCTTTGGCCATTAATGTTCAAGTAAAACGTTGCTTGTATTTCCGGACAGAATGTGTAAGTCGTTCGACGCTCTCATCATATGCTAGAAAGTACGCATAAGGTGCCGGAGTCCGCCTCACGAACGGCTTTTAGTATGAATAGGACGCAGCTCACCCTTCATACGATTCGCCGAACACCTCAAGGCGCTTCGTGCGTGGTGCATGCAATGTTTGCCTGGTCGGTGAAAAAGCTCGGCGTCGTAGGAATGCGAGGGTCTACGGTCATACGGCTCCCGCCGTGCATAAAATGAGTACCGGTGCACCCCCCCCCCCCTTCGTATTCCCCCGCCCAATACTAGGATGCTGAAATCCGGCGAGTAGTACACTGCTAAGAGCATAACTGGGAGTGTACCCACTTGAAAAAAAAGGAGACGTGAGAAAGTTGAAATGGCAATACAAAGAAACGAACACGCCGAAAAAGAGGTTGCCAGCATTAGCTAGTTGGGCTGTAAGGGAGAAAGTAGCGAAAAAGGGCGAACTGGAATACGGTGGGATGGCGTAGTCGACAACGCATGAAAGGACCTAAGAGGAAACCGAGAGGACATGCTGTCCACAGAGAAATTCGGGGGATACAAGACGAGAATAACAAAAAGGATAGAAGTAAGGGAAAGGCTGTGTAGCGCTAAGGAATAAGGTGAAAGAGGAAGAACGTTTGTTGGAGATGTACGGGGGGTTAAAATACGAGATAGGAATGAAAACGCATTTGCACGGCCCAGTGGACTACGCGAAATAGCTGAAACTGCGTTTTCGTGTTAGGGGACCTGGACCTGCCAGAAAAGAAAGAGGGGTATACCAGTGCTCGGGTGGAGGAGGAAGGGGGCGCACAGAGCTGCCCTTGTGGCAACGCAGACGATAGTAGATCCCACATAGCGGGAGAATGTGAACTTTACAAGGAGGAACGGAATGTGTTTAGAGGAAGAGATGGGGGAAAATGGACGGGTGTGATATGGAGAAGTGTGGTACATTAGATAGTAGCGAGAAAGCGATCGCTATCCTGGAAGATAGATGGTGGCCACAGACGGCCAAAGAGGAAGGAGGTAAGATAAGCGAAAAAAATTAATGTAATATATGGAAGAAACGTACTAAGCGCCCAAATGTTTGAGGTGTCTCCATTAGGAGTAGGGAAGTGTTCCGTCTCGAGAGGGATGCGTGGTCAATGGTCAAATGACTAAGGCAAGCAACAAATGTCTACGCCCCCCCACCCCCCCCCCCGTCGCGGCGGCGGGCGGCAGATCTCTGGCGGCTGACCCCCCTCCTTTGATGTTGCGTTTGTTTATGTTTTTGTTTTTTTGACTTTTTTTAACCAAGATGTTTCTTCCGCCCCTGCACTTTTTGCCAAAAATCGGCGAACGACAGCGAGAAGGACAAGTTCCAGGTAGACTACAAGGACGAGGCTATCAGGGGTGTGCTGGCCGTGGATGCCGGGAACATTACGTGGCCGGCCCCGCAGAAGCCACCGCCTTCGCCACCAGCCGCGAAGAAGGACGCCGCAGAGGTGAGCGCACTAACAAAATCGACCCCTGGCCGGCCCCCGCTTTTGGAGAATGAAGTTCAGGGGGGGGGGGGTTCGGCGGGGGAAGGGAGGAGAGGGGCCAAGGAGGATAGGGGGGGGGGAGGGAGGCGGAGGAGGGGAGGGGGGGCGGGGGGTTTACTCAGTTTGGAGGGTGTACTCAGTTTGGGCCGTAGAGACATCTCACTGTAGGGGTTGCACTTTTTGCGCCAAAAGGTCCCTGACCGATTGGGCTCTTCACGTGAGGAACTACCGGTTAGTCACTGGTCGAGTAATTCGGCGAGAGAGTACATATTGTGCTAGGACTATTAATAGGGCGTAGAAGCTTGGTCGGGTTGTGCGAGCGAGTGCGTTTGAAATATTTTTTCGTGTTGAGATATTGAGCTGCTCATGCGAGGACCTCAGGGACTGATCGATGATGCTGCACCCCACCCCTACTTTGGGATGGCTTCGTAGTCGTACTTCGAAGTATGACCATAGACCCTCGCATCCTTACTATGCCGGGACGGAGCACGTCGGGTTTTCACCAACCAGGCAGAGATTGCTCGCATCAAGCGCAAAGCGCCGTGAGATATTCGGTGAGTCGCATGGATGGCGAACTGCATCCTTCCAAGAACCGCGCTCGTAAGACGGACTTCGGCACCTTGTGCCTACTTTGTTGATTATGGACGACAGCGCCAATGAGTTACTTTGTTTTCTGGTGTGGCCACGCCAGAGCCAGAAATTGTTTATTACTATGTAACTGTCTCGTGGGTGCCGCACCGTGTTCGCACTACGTGATGCGATCGTTCCCCTTGTGTGGAGTTAGGGTTCTCCACCTCGCACAATATGATCTAACTCGATAACGATCCTGGTGACCGCCAAAAAAAAAAACAAGGAAAAACTGTACTCTGGTTGTCTAGCTCACGCATTGATTGGCATGTTTTACAGCGTCGTTGCCAACCAACGCCAACTTCAATACTTCCAAGTATACATATAAAGCGTCGGTGCCAACCGAGGCTAACTGTTATATATATTTATGTATATTTAATGAGGGGGAGGGGCGGTAGGGGGGGAGGGGGGTTAGGATGGTTTTCGCCCTTTCTTGGTGTGTGTGCATGTGTGCCTTGTTTTCGTTGTTGAGGCTTGATTTTATCATCGCTTGTGTCGCGTGTACCAGTCGAGACCCGTGATGCGACACGTTTCATCACGAAGTTTGTTCGATGCGAGCGGGGTCTTGTTTTCTTGTTCCCTGGAGCTCTCTTATTTTGGTGTGTTTTGTGTGTTTGTGTGTTGGGCGCGCGAGTCTCTCCCTCTCTTTTTTTTTAGCTTCCTCATGTTTCTCCCTTTTTCCCGTCTCTTCCCTCTCTGTCTTCGTTTCCCTACCTCTCTGCGCTTGCTCCCCTCTCTCTGGCTCTCCCTCTTTCTTTTCCTATCCCCCCCTTCTCTCTCGGTATACGACCCTCCCCCCCCCCCATCCCCATGCCGCGATGTCCGTCCTTCTAGGCTGCCGAGGCCGTTCCATTGGACGTTGAGGCGATGTACCGACAAAGCGCAATCCGAACCACCGGCGGGGCTGCGACGATCATCGGCCTCGGCGTCATCAGCCCGAACCTGGCGTTCAGCAACATGATGACTACCTTCGCGCTCTCTGGCATCGTCGGCTACCAGGTACGGGGCGAGGGAGGGGGTCTGCTTTTACAAATATCCAACGGCAGCTCGGCTCTCGAGATTGAGAACCCGTTGGAAAGTGTATGTACAAGCTGCGTGTGATAATGTATGTGTGCCGTGTGGTGACGCTCTGTTTTTGCCGGCGGTGCCATACGACGTACTACTGTCATGCTGTCGTTGGCACTACAACAGGTAAAAGTACTGCTGTCAAAAGTTGTCATTGGTAGTAAAATATAAAAGTAGTAGTAATATACACGCTCCCCCCCCCTCCCCCCCCCCCCCCCCCCCCCCCTCCAACCCTCACCGCTCCCCCCCCCATCGCCCGCCCCCAACCCCAACTCTCAATCCCCACCCCCAGCCTCCTACCATATATGCGTCATTGTCTCGTTGCTGTTCCGCTTGCGCGGCTGACCGGACAGGTGCTGCAAGGTATGACTCACTCCGTGGACCACACTCACGCTCATCCACCCCCACCCCGCCCCCATTCTCACCCCTGACCCTTCAACCCCCGCCTTGCACGCGTCATATTCAATTACAAAACAAGTTAGCGACACCTGCCGCTGCATTGTTAACGAGCTGAACGTTGTACCACCGGTCACCCGCAACAAACACACCACCAGAAGATATGCGGTGGGGATACGAAAACCAGCATAAAACCAACTCAACAACAAATTATATCGTTGGTGTTGCACGCGACTGTACAGGTGGTGAAGGGCGTGACTCACTCCCTTCACTCTCCTCTAATGGCGGTGACGAATGCCATTTCGGGTTTAACGGCCGTAGGAGGCATGTATCTGATGGGGCCCGGGCTGGTACCGCAATCTCCGGCGGAGTGGCTCGGGGCGGGCGCGGTGTTGATCTCGACGGTCAACATCTCGGGTGGCTTCCTCGTGAGTTTTCATTATTTGTATTAAAACGTTCAAAGAAAAACCATTTTTTTATAATTATTGTTGCCACAAGGGCATTTGATTTGCCTTTTGTCAATATTTTGTATTTGCGTGCTTTGTTGGCTTCATTTGCTTGCTTGCTCCATTTGCTTGATATCCTTGCTTGCTGCGTGCTTGGGTTGCTTTGCTTTGCTTGGCTTGGCTTGGCTTGGCTTGGCTTGGCTTGGCTTGGCTTGGCTTGGCTTGCTCGTATAGCTTACTTGATCAATATATCAGTCTAACTCGGCCGATCAACTGCTTGCTTTACGGCTGGCTAGGGCTGATTTACTTTTGGTATGTCCGGCTGATCTGCTCTGTCCCGCTGCTGCTGTTTCGCCTTTCCAGGTGACGAAGAAGATGTTAGACATGTTCAAAAGACCGGACGACCCCCCCGAGTTCTACCAGATGTACCTCCTCCCGGCGGGCGCCCTGATGGGGGGCTACGCTGTCGCCAAGATGGCGGGCTACGGCCAGACGGATCACGTGAGCGAGCTAGCGGCGTTTCTGCTCTTTGCTCGTTGCTTGGACTATAGCAGTAATGTTGTTTCGGTTGGATTGCTGTGCTCGTTGTGTTATCCCACGCACTCGGCTAGCAGATGCCCATCGTGTGTGCTCTACGCTACCGCTATACAAACTGTATATATGTACTTCGTATGCACACTACACCCTGCACAATGCTGTATCTGGTAGCTTTATCTGGTACCTGGCGCACTGCTGTATGCTGTAAGCTGATGTTCCGCTATGCGTCACACTGTAGTTACGATGTACACTCCTGTGCGTTTTTTTCTTAGTCTGTAAACTTGTTGGGCACGGTCACGATATGTCCGGTATTTGCTCCGTTCACGGCTGTCGTTCATGGCGTATGTGGTGTGCCGCACCGGAGGGATGTTTGCCGGATGGTGATCTGTATGATACGGCTCTCGAACAAAAGTCTCACTACTGCAAACATCAGATCTATGAACTGTAGATGCTCTAGATAAATCGTCTGTCCGACGTGTGTTCTCTGATTCACAGCTGATGCCCATGGCATCGGCGGTATGCTGCATCGGAGGAATGCTTGCTGACTGGGATCTGTGTGATATGGCTCTGGAACAATGTCTCTAAATCGGCAACTACAGGATCTGGAAGGTCTAGATCTAGATCTACTACAGGACATAAAATATCTAGTTCTAGGTCTTGATCTGTAGTAGATCGTGACCTGTCCGACGTGTACTCTGTTCACAACTGCGCAGCGAAAAACGTATGACCTAGATCGTGAAATCTGTCCGATGTGTGTTTCTCTGTTTCACCAGCTGGTGTCCATGGCATCGGCGGTGTGTTGCATCGGAGGGATCGGCGGGCTGTCGTCGCAGAGCACGGCGAGGCTGGGTAACGTGCTGGGCATGTCCGGAGTGGCCTTTGGGGTGGCGGCCACAGTGGGGACGCTTGAACCGGGAGTGGCGCAGCTGGCACAGCTCGGGACGCTGATGGGCATTGGCGGCGTGGGAGGTTATCAGGTTCGTATATTTATATTCGACCTTTTTTTATTTTAGGACGCTGATGGGCATCGGCGGTATGCGAGGCTATAATACCAGGTTCGTATATACATACACTCGATCTTTCGTTTTGAATAGGTTTATGCTTGTCCGTAGAAGTAGTTACGGCCCCAAAAAACACGGTAATGGACCAAATGTAGTTTGTTGATAGAGAGAAGGAAGCATGTCTCTATCCGCCTTGTCGTTCTCGCTGCTTTTCTGCGTTTTTTATTGGTTTCGACATTTTTGCTTTTACGCCTTTTTTGTCAATTGTTTTGCCACTTTTTATATTAGAAAAACGCCTTTTCCGATGTTTTTTGGGGGAGAGGAAGAGGGATCGGGGCGGAGGCGGAAGTGTGAACGGGCGATCGAGCGGCATACGTTTTTGCTGCGCGCAGCTTTTCGCGTTTATTCTACCGCTGCGGTCCCGATGCCCCCGAGCTCGCACACACACGGTGTGCGGGTCGGTCTAGCGGATAGTTATTGAGCAGATTAATTTATGAATTTATGATTGTGTGAATAGCGAAAAGCAAGCAACGCAAGTGGTAGACCCTCCCCGCCCCGCCCCCGCCCCCCGCCCCCACGTCTCACTTGGACTTGATGTACCCCGCCCTGTCTTAAAAGGTAGCCAGGCAGGTGGGGCCAGCGGAGCTACCGCAGACAGTCGCCGCGTTCCACTCCCTCGTGGGAGTGGCCGCGGCGGGCACCGCTATCGGGGACTACATGCTGCACATGAACGACCCGGCGGCGACGGCGGACGCGGTTCGGATGAGCGCCGTGTATCTGGCATCTTTCATCGGCGGGGCGACGGCCACGGGCTCCATCGTTGCCTTTGGAAAGCTCCAGGTATACACCCTATAGACGGTGCTGTTATTTTTCTTGTGCTGTGCAGTGCGGAGATGTGGTGTGGTGTGGTGTGCTTTGCTGTGCTGGTGCTGGTGGTTGATGCAGGTGCTGGTGCTGGTGTTAGTGCTGGTGTTTTTGTTGATGGTGTCGGTTTTTAGCGGCGTTAAGGGTTGGTGTTGATGCTGGTGCTGGTGTTGGTGCTTGTGTTCGCGTTGTGTGGAGGTGTTAATGTGTTGTGTTTGCCGCTGGTGATGATGGTATTGGTATTGATTATCCTGTTGGTGTCCGTGTCAGTGGTGCCGTTGTTGTTGGTGATGGTGTTGGTGTGGATGCTGGTGTCGGTGTCCGTGGTGGCGTTGGCAGCGATGAATGGTGTTGATGGTGGTGTTGGTGTTGGTGCTGGTACTGATGTTGGTGTCGATATCGATGTCAGAGTTTTGTGTCCACACTGAACTGCAAGAGGCCAGATATTTTGTGCTTCCGCTGCCGTCTTTTTGCGTCCATGCAACCGCCGAAGCTCTCAAATGCGACTTCGAGGTGGTTTAAGAGTTGTCTCGTACTTATCGCCCTCCCCCTGCTGCCGCCATTGCCGCCGCCCCGACCGCCGCCGCCTCCACCACTGCTACCGTGCTCGCGTATTCCAGGGTATTTTGCCTTCGAAGGCTCTGCAGCTGCCAGGTAGGGACCCGATGAACGCCGGCGTGGGGCTGGCGTGCCTCGGAGGCATGGGTGCCTTCGTTGTGGGGCCTTCGTCTCCTGAGGTGCGTGTTCGGGGAGGAGGCTGGGGGCGGGGTGAGATGTAGCAGACTTTTTGTTGACTTTAGTGTGACGTGTCACTCACTGTTGTTCATGTTCTTGCTGCTACTGCTACTGCTGCTGCTGTTGCTGTTGCTGTTGCTGTTGCTGCTGCTGTTGCTGCTGCTGTTGCTGCTGCTGCCGCCGCCGCTGCTGCTGCTGGTTGATTGCTTTTGTTGTCTTGTGTTCGTTTATGTTGGTGGTGGTTCTGTTGCTGTTGTTGCCCTGCAAAACGATGTATACATCTGTTTATCTATATATACACCGCTCTCACACCCACTTTCTCTTTCTCATTTTATGTTTTCTCTTGTATCTCTCTGTCGCTCTCCCTCCCTGCCTGCTCCCCGGCTCTTGCCCTCCCCCTCCTTTATCCTACTTCTATCCCCCTGCTCCCCCCCTACCCCCCCCCCCCCCCCCCCCCACTTTCCTGGCCATCTTGCCATCCCTTCCAACAACGCTTTAAAAATCTTGGGGCAGATGGGGTGCGCGCTGCTCGGTCTGTCTGCGGCCGGCTCGGGATTCTTGGGGGCACATATGACGGCATCGATCGGGGGCGCTGACATGCCGGTGGTAAGGACCAAAGACAGGAACTGAACCCATTTAATACTGAAAAAGATGTCAAGTAACTTATTAAAGTAGTCCTGCATTAATAATCCCTCTCTAGTTCCCAAATTTTCCTTTATACTCGAATAAAAAAAAACAGTCCAAAACTCCTAGTCAGTTGTCTCCCCGAAAGGTTGGTTTAGTTCTTGAAAAGTGGTTGTAGCTTGTATGCCCCTTTTACCACTGCCACGACACTGCGTTATAATTCCGAGTACTGCACATGAGCACTACGGGCCCCCCAGTAAGGCGGTGGTGCACTATGATGAGCAATACGGCCGCCTTAATTTGTGGAAAACCGCGTTATTCGTTCTAGGTTATGAGTGCAGCCCCCCAGTCGCCTCAAGCGATTTTGACCGCCTTGTATCGGGATGCCGCCTTACTCACACCGTCTTATTGGGGGGACTTCGCACTGTAGTGTTTGTCCCCAAAATACGTGGCTGCTGTCTTGAAGGGGTTTATAGCCCCCTTCGAACTGCACCCGCTTGTTGGGAACAAGTGGGTGGGATTAGAGCAAGACATGCTTTGCGCTATTAACCAATAGTGGTAAAATGGAGGCGCGTGCCGTAGTGGGGAGGGGGGAGAAGAGCCTGCTTAGTGCCCTGGGTCTGAGTTTCGTTTAGGGATGGAGAAGGAGAAAGAACGATTGTGTGAAGATAGTAGATGAGATGAAATAAAGAAAGAAGTGAAAGGTGCAAGGTTTATTCGTACGAAGCATTTTGCACGTCTAGGACAGTCGTTTGGCAGTTGCTGTTGCACTCTGTCCTTTTGGGACGCACGTGCAACAACTACGCTATATGTCCTCCCCGAACACAGACAGTAGTTACTTATCTGGCCTCCATTGGATTTATTAGTAACTTCGACATTGCCCTCAAGTAGCTGACGTCGTCTCGTATGCTGTACCTGGTACAAAACAAGGGGATCAACAACGACCGCAACAGCAACAATGCTACATGGTTATCGCCTTTAATATGCTACACACGATGTGCTGCACAACAACCGGTGAGCAGCAAACGACAAACAACAACTGACATACTTGTTATCGTCTTCTAAAATGGCAGCTACGAACGAATGTGCTGTACAAACAACAGGCGATCATCGACGACAACCAACACGCTATTGTCTCCTAACCCGCTGCGAAATGATATGCTGTGCTCACAACAGGTGATCACCGTGCTCAACTCTTACTCCGGGTGGGCCCTCTGCGCGGAGGGCTTCATGCTGGACAAGCCGCTGCTGACCGTGGTCGGGGCCTTGATTGGCTCTTCGGGAGCCATCTTGACCGACATCATGTGCAAGGTGAAGCGTGCTGCGATGCCGGTGGCACTCTTTGGCTAAAGCATCTCTGCCTGACGAGGTTCCTGAAGTGGACGCGTGCTACGATAGAGGCAGGGCTTCTTTGGGTGAAAATATTTTCCTGAGTGATGGAGCCCCTTATAACCCCACGACGTCGGAAATGTCACACCAGGGTATATTTTTTTCGTTTTTTTTTTTCCTTCATACCTAGGACATACTATTCATTGTCCGTCATATTGCGCTTTTTTTACTTTTTTTTTTTCTCTCACAATACGTTTTTGGATGGGGCATAGAGCTCCCTCCGCAGGTGAGTAGTGTTGAGAAAAAAAAATCGACGCGCCTCTGCCTTTAGCGTGTGTCGCTGATAAGTCGACTGAGGAACTACCTGGTACTCGGAATCGTTGGAATGCTGTTTTGTGTGTGTTTTCAACATGTTTTCGTTGTATTACCTAGCCCATGGGCTTTTTCTCGTTAGGTTGAGCGCACGTTTTGTGTGAAAGGTGCATTGCGGGCGAGGTTTACGGCGCTCTTCACGTGAGGAGCCTGAGAAGAATTACGGGCACCCCTGACATTAGCGTGTGTGGGCGGGTCTCCGTCGGACGATGTGAAGTGTCAAGAGAGGGAAGTGTGTCTTCGCCTTTGTTTTCTTGCTGTGCTTGCTGTGCCTGATGGGCTTCCTGGGCGAACTGTTTTTGTGGCCGTGTTGTTCGATAATGACAATGGTGATGATGGTGACGATGATGATGATCGTGATGATGATATTGATGGCGACAATGATTGGCTGATTGATTGATCGATCGATTGACAATTCTATTTTTTATTTTATGACCAGGCGATGAATCGTGACATCGTATCGGTGCTTCTTGGTGGGTTCGGCACGAAGGCGACGGGAGGCGGGGAGGCGATGGCGATCGAGGGGGAGGCCACGATGACCAACTCGTCGGACGTGGCGACGGCCCTCACCGAGGCGAACTCGGTGAGCACTCGCGATGTTGCTTTTGCTGTTGTTGTTGTTGTTGTTGTTGTTGTTGTTGTTGCTGCTGTTCTAAGGGGTTTATTCGCTGCCCGGGTGTATTGCTGGTGCGGTTGGTTGCTGTGGTTGTTGTACGTGTTATTGCTGCTGCTTGTAGACGTGTTCCCGTGCAGAATTGCCAAAATTGCCGTTCCTGCCTTGCCTTGACGTGAGTGCCGGAGGCCCACGGCGCCTCGCCCTTAGCCAAAGCTAGAAATGAACCCTGCGGGGTCGAGTTGTGGTCGGTTGTGAAAACCTCCATCGGACGCCCTCAAACTGAGTGAAAGGCTCGAGGAGACAGATAGAACAGAAAAACAGACATACAGCATAGGGAGAAACAGGACAGACAGGATGGAGATAAATGACAGACAAGAGCCCTAACAACAGAGCTCCCCTTTGGCGAATGTTGGCCAATGCTGGCCCGACCTACCTGCCGGTGCACGCACAAAGACTCATTGCTTACTCGCTCTCCCTCCCCCGCTCTCCTGCCCCCGCGTCGTTTCCCCCCCTCTATTTCTTCGCCGCTCTGCCCTCGGCATCGCACGGCATGGCCATCGCACGGCATGGCATGGACCGGCAATCGTTGCTATCGTGACGGTTGTCGTTTTGTTCCGGGCAAAAGGTGGTGATCGTCCCTGGGTACGGGCTGGCGGTGGCCGGCGCCCAGTACGCGATCGCGGAGGCGGTAAAGACCCTTTCCAAGCACGGAGTCAAGGTGCGTCTATCCCGATCAATAGCACGATGACGGTCACGATGACCATCTCGATCAACATGACGAGATTTATAGCACGAACACAATCACGGTCAAGATGTGTTCAACTCGCCTAACAGCCCACCAGTTTATTATTATATTTCTCGTGTTTTGACGACCGGCGAAGGGGGGCGGAGATTGGAGGGGCGGGGGGGAG
Source organism: Undaria pinnatifida (assembly GCA_012845835.1). Lineage (NCBI taxonomy): Eukaryota > Phaeophyceae > Laminariales > Alariaceae > Undaria > Undaria pinnatifida. The sequence continues at coordinate 8,680,787 of JABAKD010000030.1, forward strand.
GGGGTACAGCGTTCAGCGTTGTTGTAATGGAGGAGAGTAGGGGCGCTGGACGTTACGTGCGTACGGTTGCAACAGGGGTTGTACTATCTGCATGTTGTGTGGGGTTTTCGAGGCGTGTTCGTAGCGCGAGGATTGGTAGTCGTCTGCTTAATTTTTTGTTAACATGGTACTTTGCGCAACTTGATGTGCTCTTTTTACCAATACCCCTCGTGTGTGTCGTGCCAGTTTTGTGTCTTGGCGAACATGCACGCGAGGGGGGGGTTGGGGCAGGGGTGAAGACAACATAGTGATTGATCTGGATTGAAGGAGCGTCTTCCGGGTTTGAAAGGTCTGGCTGGTTGTGTCGGTGTACCGCCTTGTTTGCCTGTCGCATGATTGCACAGCTCCCCTCCCTGTGTCGGTTGCTTGCAATCTGATCCGGGTCTCGTGTCGGGCTGCTTGGTTTCTGCTTCGTTTCTTCTCAGGTTAAGTTTGCGGTGCACCCCGTCGCGGGTAGGATGCCGGGACAGCTCAACGTTCTGCTGGCGGAGGCAGGCGTGCCGTACGATATCGTACACGAGATGGAGGTGACGCCCCCCCGCGTCCTGTTGTTGTTTGTTGTTCGTGTTGGTGGTGGCGGTGGTAATGCTGTTGGTGGTGATGATAGTGGTGGATGCTGTTGTTGCTGGTGGTGGTGGTGGTGGTGTTGGTTGTTGCTTTTGTAGCTCTTGCTAATCGTGGAGGTGGTGGATGTGTTGGTGTTGTTGTATTGTTGGTGTTGTGTTGTTTTGTTGTGTTGTGTTTTGGTGTTGTTGTGATTATTGCGGTTGTTGGTGATGTTGGTGATGTTGGTGTTGCTGTAGTTGCTGTAGTTGGCGTGGTTGCTTCAGTTGATAACTCGAGCGGTGTGCTGTATTTGCTGGGCTATGCAGGGCAGCGCAGTACAGCGCGAGTTATTGGGGCTAACTGTGTCCGGTGTTCTGTGTACAGTATCCCCCTCCTAACAACGCACACAAACATTCTCAGCCCCCCCCTCCTCTTGACGCGGACGCAATCATGTGCAGGACATCAACGAGGAGATGAGCACCGCTGACGTATGCCTCGTGGTCGGCGCCAACGACACCATCAACAGCGCCGCCGAGGACGACCCCAACAGCTCCATCGCCGGCATGCCCGTTATTCGGGTGAGCGTCGGTCTAGGCCATTCCTTCAAGTAGACCATTACAGTGGGGTTCCCCGTTTAAGAGCACCCATGATAAGAGAAAACGGACTTAGGAGCAGTCAGATATGTTTGTCACGCCTTGCGACGCCTATGTGATCACCTACCTGGTGTATGATGGTAACGCCTTTACGAAAATGTAGATTATGCCCAATCTGAGATAAGAGCGGTTCGGAGATTTAAGAGTGGTAACACTCACTTGTTCCGAGGGGCTCTTAAAATCGTGTTTCCCCGCTGTAAAACCCTTTTGAGAGGTGAGAGGGGAGGGAAAATGTCGAAAGGAACTGACGATTAAACCAAAACACCACAAGAGAGGGGGGAAAATGTCGAAAGAAACTGACGATTAGACCAAAATTGGCAACACGGAAAAGCCCGGGCTGCCGGGCAGAGGGCGTATCGCAGGTGGGAAGCGCAACCGGACTTGCGGTACGACAAAAGGAAGGACCTTTTGGCCACAACTTGTTCCGAATCACGGGTGCTCCTTGATCCAAAATCGTCGGAATGTCATATTCTTGTTTTGCAATGTTTAAACTTTTTGAAGAAATTCATGGGGTAGCCCCAGCCTCGATCTAAATCCCCACCGTATTTCGCCCTCCCTGGGCAGTGGCGGCTGGCGCGAGCGCGTTGTTGTTGGTCTGGACGCTTTGCTGTCGACATTCAGCGTGGTGTCAGAACGATTTGCCGCGATGGTGGTAGCCAGGCCCTAGCCTTTAAGGCACGCCTTAAATATGCCTTAGCGCCCTTTCCCCAAAAACGTTGCTTTAAGGGCTATTTGGAGCCTTAAAACTTGCCTTAAAGTCGTGTATTGTGTCCAAACGCAACGCCGTTAGACCGGAAACCCCTAAAACAGGGGATAGAGTAGACATTTTAGGCATTTCGTGAATAACCTTCTCTCCCTATGGCGCAAAATCACATTTCAAGTACATCGCCCTTGTCCGCTGCTTTTGGGAATTACCACCGAAACGCGTATTGGTTGAACACGATGCTCAATGATCACCGTGAATAAAACACTTGGTCCTGAAAAAAAAAACACTTTCATGCCGAGTAATTTCCTCCCCAAAACGTGGGAGCACGAGCCTTAAAACATGCCTTATATCTTATTACGGGCCTAAATGCGTGCCCTAATTAACCATACTCCTTAACCACATCTGAGGCGTGCCTTAAAGGCTAGGGCCTAGTGACAGCATAGGGACCGACGTGCGATGGTGTAACCTATTGACGCACATGAACAGTTAGTTGATTAAAACGGCGTAACAAGTGGGAGAAGAACGTTGATTGGACGTGTACGATGTTGATGAATAAGTGCCATGTGTTCTTTCGTACTCTTATTTTGTTTCCTCCTTGCAAGTCGTTTGGTGTGCTGTCTTGCACGTATATGTCCAGCCCTCGTATTCATTGCGGTTGGCATTGCATGGCCCAATCACCTTGCTGTAGTTGCAATATGTAACTCTGTCGTGTAGGTTGTGACGACACAGCTCGTGTCTCTTAAGAGCAGGCATCGGCATGGGCACTGGGTGTGCTCGCTGTAGACGGGTGGAAGTATCAGTTTAATATGAACACACACATTTTCTTATTTCAGTCACATTTTCAGGCTGAATTTCTGGTGAGGTTTTCTTTTGAGCAAGTGATGTAAACTTTTTGGGACTTTTTCCGGGATTGCTCGCCGACCTCAGCGAACAGGACCGCGGGACCTCTCAGATGGCGGCGGGTGACCCGTGCGGAGGCACCGCCTCGAACGCGTGGCTGTCACGGTCCTGAGGCGGAAGTTGTCAGCCGCAGTAAAACAAAAAAAAAACGATTTCAAATAGAACCGCTTTCAAAAAAGGATCGCCGTCTGAGGAATAGCTAAAACAGAAACTAGTCTATACCTGATGTAGCGTTCCACAAGTGAAGAGCCCCTGAAAACAAAATTGCTCACCCTTACTGTAGCATGTGTCAACGGAACGAGATGTACGACACACGCGCACAGCATTGCGGTGCTTTCGGCTGTTGCACACCTGTTTCTAGAAGAGTTCGATCAAAACCGCACTCTCGTCGTTTTCTCGTGGTCGCTAGACCGCGGTCCTGAAAGGGCTTGTGCGATATCGTTACGGGACTGCTAGTTTTTGCTTTGGTAAATACAATTGCTTCAGTGAGGGTGTGCCTTTGTACCAGTATGTGTTCCTTGTTTCTCTGGCTTTGGTTAATTCTGAGTTGCGTCATTGGCTTGCTTGCTCGCCCTGTGTCCTGTTGTGGTTTCGATGCTACGGTAAAACGGCGGCGGTGGTAGTCGGTGTTAGTCCGGTAGGGGTGATAGCAGTAGCAGCAGTAGTAGTGTAATAGTGATATAGTGGTATAGTAGTGGTGGCAGTGGAGATAATCTTAATAGTAGTAGTAGTAGATGCTATGCTTAGCTTAGCTATACTCTGCTGTACGGCGCTGTGCTGTACGGTGCTGTTCTTACCTGTGCGGTAGAAGTAGAAGTAGTATTAATGGTAGGTGCCTTGCTTGGCTGTGCTGTGCTGTGCTGTGCTGGACGGTGCTGTGCTTGACTGCTGGGATGCACGGTGACGTGCTGTGGTAAGCTGTGCTGTGCTGCGCTGTGCTTAACTGTGCTGTGCACGCGGCGTGTCGGCACGCTTGCTTGTTCGTGCCGTTGTGTCGGCAATTATCGCTTTTTTGTCGCGGCAGGTGTGGGAGGCGAAGCGCGTGGTGGTCATGAAGCGTACCCTGGCCACCGGGTACGCCGGCGTCGACAACCCCGTCTTCTTCAAGCCCAACACAGGTAGCTTTTACAGACGTATTTTGATACAGTATAGGGCTCCCTCGGTAGTGCCCGTGTGTGCCAGCCCCAAAAAACGGCACTGCTGCGGCAGCCGGCGATACTCCGCACACTGCCACTATACTTTATCGGTGCTACTGCGGCAACCGGCACTACTCAACCGGCACTATTGAAGGACCCCTAGCATGACCCTTTTGGGGCCCATATAACGCTGTCGTGGGTCCGTTTAAAGCTGTCTGTCCCCAATGGTGTGTGCTGTCGGTGATGTTATCGTACAAAAACGAAACATACTGTTTGCCTTGTCCCAGGAGGCGTTTATCATAATGTTTTTAGCATGACTTTTTTGGAGGAATTGCATGCACTGTTTTCTGTAAACCCCGCCATTCTTTCCCCCGCCCCGCCTCCTCCCTTTTCATGTATTGTTTTAATGAAAGCACTACCGTTCCCTCCTTCCTCCCGCTTCTCTTCTTCCCCCTCCCCGTTCTCCCCTCCCCCGCTCTCTCCATGACACCTCGCGGCATATGGGTCGCTGTGGTTCCTAACTACTGCTTTCCAACGCCGCGTCGACATTTTTTGTTGCCCATCCCGACTTTCCAGACATGCTACTGGGAGACGCAAAGTCAACGATAGAGTCCCTGCTCGCCGACGTAAAGGCGCACTACGTGCACAAGTAGAGCGATGACGATGATGATGATGATGATGATTACGGTGGTGTTGATACGTTAGCTCGTTTCCCTGAAGTCTAGTCCCTGATCCCAAAAGAATGGGGCGGGGCAGGGGTATGTAGGAAGCGGACGAGGAGATTATCCCGACGGGGAGATTATCCCGCCGCATCGGCCACGGTTGCCGTGGTGTTGAAAAAAGGCACGCATGTGGCGGTGCATGTTCCGCACGGCGATCGCAGTGTTCCGAAAAAAAATGCGTGTGTGTTAAAGGGAGAACACTAAGAGTGTCATCTGGTACCTGCGAGGCGTGCCAGCGGCCGCGGTTTTTAAGATGGGTGGGGCGGGGCGGGGTATGTAGGAAGTGGACGGGGAAATGATCCCACCCCGGTGGCCACCGCGGCTGCGATTTTCCAAAGACGTGGATGGCGGTGCGTATAGGTACTGTTGAGAGCTATGGCGGCCGTGGTTTCCCCCCAAACTTGGATGGGGGTGCGTGTATTTTTCTTAGGAGCGAACTAATAGTGTCTTCGGGTGCGCATGAGGCGTGCGGGCGTGCGGGCGGTCGCGGTTGTCCAAAACATGGATTGCGGTGCGTGTTTTTTTCTTAGGAGCGCGCTGTTAATGATTGTGTCATCTGGAACGTGTGGTAGGTATGCCCTGTGGATTTTGCAGTGTCAACCGTCCCAAGGTTAACCCGCGCGTGGTGCCTGCCAGTCACCCCGAAGCGTCGCCGTCAACCCTCCTTTTTATTTTGATTGTTTTTACTTAGGCGTGGCTCCCGGTATGTCACGCGCCACTGCCTTTTGTTTGCTGTTGTGCTCTCTAGCGAGAGCCTCGAAATTACGGAGGGTTTGCACGCCGGGGGGGCGCGTAACATGATATGGGGGAGGGGGGGCGGACGGGAGGGGGGACGGGGGGGGGATACAGAAGCTGCCGGCCTCTGGGTAACTGTACCTAGCTGAGGGCGCGTTGCCGTTGGACAGCGACGTTCTCTGTTTGTTTTTTGGTGGTGGTCCTGGGGGGGGGGCGCTGGGTGGGGGTCGCAGGGAAGGAGGGAAGGGTACTGATTTCAACGATGTGTTTTTGCGTGGTTGTTTTTGGAGGGTGTGAGAGGGGGGCCGGGGTGGAGAGGGGGCACGAGCGGGGGAGGGAGGGGGAAGGGGGGAGAGGGGGGGGGCTCGACCGGCACAGAAACGTTTTGGATGGTTGTCCTTCGACTACTTTGGCCGGTTTGGAAGAAAAAAGGGAGGGAGCCCCCCCCAGGTCGAGCGTTGGTATGGACAGCGCTGGTTCGGTCAGCTGGTAATTCCCCCAGGTAGCTTAGTAGATGCCGTAGGTCGGTCTATCTACACTACCTGTGATCGCTCGGCTTGCCAAAGGGCGATTACGGTCGGTTTTTATATTGGCTGATTCGTTTGTCTAGGCTTTTAGATCGATTGTAGTTTTTTCGTTATTTCGCTTTTTTCCCGTTTCTTCAAGCCCCCTTTTTGACTTGTGTTTGTCTGGGGCGACGTGATGGCAGGCCGCTCCGCTATGGTTGTTGTCGGAGATGGCCGAGCTGTTCGCTGTGGTTGGTATTATATCGGTACAGAGGGGGTGGGGTTCAACATGCACAGTATTACGTTTGTTTAGGAGTTATCAATGCGTCCATTCACGCATTCATTCTGCGGCAGAGAAAAAAAAACTTCCAAAGATAAGACGTCGAGAGGACTTGGAGACCCAAGTGCGGGCGGGACTTCACGGTGAAAGCGAGCAAGCTAATCGATACTATTAAAGCGATTATCAAATACCCTCGTGTGCGCTACTTCGAGGAGTCATCATAGCTATAGGGGCACGTCAATTTTGGCGTGTTCCTTGCGAAGTTTTTTTTACGTGTTTACCACGCGGCACGTGGCGGGTGGTAATGTGGCGTACTCTACTAAGAGGTGTATCGACATTTATGGATATGTACTCTTTGTTTCATCTGTTCAGTCCGACTGATGGCGTGGAAGAAGCGACCAGTTACAGTTCTTGTTCTGGGAAAGTTCTACAAATCTGTCCCTGACAAGACAGTCAAACATATGTCGACTTTCCTTTATAACTACGGTCGGTGTCGTGTTCGCTAGTGGGGTGGTTTTGCGAGTCGCAGAACTCGTTTGTTTAGCTTTCGTTTCTGGTCACTGGCGGAGCTTTAGATTGTTACTGCAGCACAGCGGCGGCGGCGGCAGCAGCAGCAGCAGCAGCAACAACACTAGGCGGCCCTCGCGGTGGGCGACTCGTGGAACGTCAATTTTTAGCAGGGCCACAAGAACTAATGCGTGCTCGCTTTTCGTTGACAGTGAATGGTAATCTGTGCTTCTTCTCACCGGAGGCTGCGCTTGCCTTCTCCGAGAAGCAGCGCACGCGTGTGGCCAATATCCTGGAGTGACGCCCCTGTGTGTGCGCCATTTTCTAAAAAATATATCTAAAAACGTCAGCTAGCTGTGAGTTTGACAAATTTAGAGTCGATACTCATGTTTGCAAGCTGCGTGATACACCGGCCGCTCATTTGTCCTACGGATTTGTCCGTCTGCCTATTTTTGGTCGCCTCTTGAGGAGAAACGCGCTCACAACTACCTCTTTCGCGCAAGCTGTTCAAGCAAAATCAAACTGTACTTGTGTTTGCTCACATAACTTGCAGTGTGCGACACACGTCCGTTATTTTCGTGTTGTCTTGTTCCTGGACTGAAATTGGCAACCTCCTCGTACGACAGTCCAACCTAAAACCGTAAGCAATACCCTGACGGGCAGCACGCCAGCGCATATCGACGGCGCTGCTTTTACAGTAAAAGTCTCTTTGTGCAAGAAAATAGTGCAACACCCAATAAAAATCAAACCCTATACATCCTGGCCAGGCCAGCAGCAGGAGCTGAGCGAGTAGACCGCCGTCCAGATCCACGGGTCCGAGGACGCGCGAGTCGGGTCCTCGAAGCCCCCCCCCGTTCGAGCTGTGCCCACTTTTATGGGTTTATATCACATAAAATAGAGTGGAATAATGTTTGCAGTATTAAAAGGGGTTAACGCTCCTCCAATGTATTCATCGGGTCTCCGGTATATTATCGGGCCAGAAGATCGTCCCCGTGTGTTGCCTCTCATGTATGTTCGTGCGTATGCATCCTCTAGCTGGAGTGTCTAAACTATGACGTGCAGGCGAAGTGAAAGTCTTGGAGACTAGAAAAAAAAAACGTGAGCGAGAGCCATGCCTGGTTTGCACGTGTGCTCTTGACCGTAAACTGTTGTTTCTATCCATCGACGTCCAGCACTAATCCTAGAGGGTGCTTTCATCGGATGTGAGGACTGGCGCACAAGACACGATATTATTTTCAAGCTCAGATATCTCAGTTGACATCGGGGGATTTTTCCGGCCGCACGGAGTGTTTGTTGTGTATTTTTTCTCAGGGGTTTCCGTTTTTTCCTGGTTTGAGTTGTGAATCAGGACCACAGCATACAATTAACAGTTGCTATTGCGTGCCGGCAAGGATTGTTGGCGTGATAAACTCATTTGTCACAGCAGGTTGACTGATAACTGGCGCTTTTTAGTGGTTCTACAAAAGCAAGCACCACTATGTCCTGGCAACACGGGTATGCTCGTTTCGAATGCACAATCATAATACCACACTGGGATCCCCCAAAACCCCGCCTACACAAGGCATTGGACTATTATATATAGGCGTGGGTCATTGACACACTCTCTCAACACGATCCTTAGCTATTAGTAGTCGGGGTCATTCGATACTCAGCCCCACATATGTGCTGGATTTCGACGAGTGGGGAGGACGGTTTAATGCGAATAACACATACACAAACAATGGCAAACAACACGACGCTTTCCAAATTCCACCGCACGCAGGCATGTCGCGCGAGAACGATTCCCGAGCGAGCGCCGAACAAACCCCCAAGCCCCCCTAGTTGCAATCAATAACGGCACAACAGGCGGCGTTCATCAACACCAACAACAAGCAAGGACCGTTACAGCCTATACATATCTTATTTTCGCTTGCATCGGTGTTATTTTTACCGGAAGCACGTCGCCATTTTTGTGACAAGAAAAAAGATTTTTCACCACCAAACCCCCACATTCGATAACGCCACAAAATATTGTTTTTCGGGGGGAACAATATCCCCCCCAAGGCGGACAGGCCTGCACCAGAAACACCCAGGAGGCAGAAGCGCTTGGCTCTCCAACCGCGCACCAACACCACGACGGCTTTGGGACTAACGACAAAATGACCAAACAAACACCACGATCGCGTTCACCTTTTGACCATTGACCCAATGATAAGAACGCATCTTCCTTAAACATCTCGCCACGCAGCAAGGGGGTTCTATCCTACCCAACCTCCGTTCGTTCTCAACTCCTGCGCTTCTACTAGCAGCGCGCGGAACAGCAAAAACTCACACTGATCGCCTCCCGTGCACAAAACGATGGCAACACCAACAGCTACTGCTGCAGCGGCGGCGCCCAGCAGCCAGCAGCACCACAGAGAGACAGCCCATTCCCCCGCAAGCGTCCACACGCCAACACACACACCAAACCCTTACCAATACCACGGGAGGCGGTGGTGGCGGCGGTGTATGCCTGTCCACCGCCCATCACATCAAATCCCCACCAACCGGGTCACCTCAATCCCCTAAAAAAATGCAGACGGCGGCAGTGCAGTGTATGTCCCGTTCGAATGTACCGACACCACCACCCGCCCCTATGCCCCCCAAACAACGCGCGGGTGGCGCAGTCCAGTGCGTTCGTCCCTTTCTACAGCAGTAGTGGTCCCTCCGTAGCGCCGATTGAGTAGTGCCGGTTGCTCGCTATAGTGGGTGTGAAATCGCTTGGTACAGATGGGTACAACCAGCAGGGGCAGTAAGCGGAGTAGTGCCGGTTGTCGCTATAGTGCCGTTATTTCCCTCTATAGTGCACATACCGGCACAATAGAGGTACCACCACTGTATACCTATACCGCCGCCACCCGCGCCGTCTTAGACTCCGCCTCCTCCTCACGGTCATTTGCCCAGCGCGACGATATGTAGGCGTCAATGAACAGCTGCGACATGTGCGCGATGATGCACGGTATCGTCATGAGCCCTTCCTCCCCCACGGCGTCCAAAAAGGCGATAACGGTCACCGACACAGGTAGCGTCTTCTGCGAGGTCATGAGCACGACGGCCTTGAACTCTCGCCGCTTCAGCTTCAACACGTACTTGCAGATCGGGTAGTTGATACTCAGATAGCTGGCGATGGGGAATAGAGCAAAAAAAAACGAGATAAGCAGAGAAGGGCGCACTAGCGAGTCCGATCTTCTGAAGCCTAGCGCGTGCGTGGCGTGGTCAACTTTCCGTTGTGCGGATACCACTTTGCACGCATAGGAAAAATTCAAAGAAACCAAGAGTTTCACAAGCGGAAACAACGTCATGCGACTCAAGTTTGGGGCGGAAACGTGAGCGTGTACGATGGGTCGTGGTTTGTGACTCGCGTTTGGACCACACTAGTATTCTGCGTAGCGTAGCATCAGAGGAGACTTGTGCTGCATCTCTCGATGCTCGATACCTTCGGCAGGATATACAGCACCCCTGGACCCTCTTCTTCATTCTACAGATGCCTCAGCTCTGCACAACCTGTAGTAAGCACTTTTGTGATGAAAAAATCGTTCGAAGGACGGTGCGACAGCCAAAATCTGCACTGCGGCAGAGACGGCCGCGGCGACATAACAAGTAATATTCGTACAGTCTCCATAACAGTCTCCATAACAGTGAACACGACGAGCCCTGGAGACGAATCTTCAACAGCCCCGGGGATCAAGGCAATCCAATGCTCCTTGTAAATTGCACCGGCGCGCGTCTGAGACAGATAACACGCAATATATCAGTCAAACACGCCTCACGAAACAATCGAAAGACTTGGCCCATCAAACACGGCTGACTACGCATTCGAAAGCCCTGCCTGTCTGTGTGCCTGCTGTGTCACTCACACGATGTGCAGCGCGACTCCCGCGGCGATGACCGACAGGATCTGGACGAACTTGACGGACGTGAGGTTGGACTGAGCCCTGCTCAGCGTCTGCCATACGACCATGATCAGCATGACGCTGCTCGTCAGGCTCAGCTTCACTTTCCAACGCTTCGCCCAGTCCTTTGCCCCAGGCACGGCCTCGCGGATGACCTTGCCGAGTATGAGCGGTATCAACACATTTATGATCTGCTCGACGGCGTCATCACACACAGCGTGGGCAAATAGAAGGAAGACAGCAAAAACAGCAACGCCGATAATGCAGCAAAAGGAACACGCTTAGGCGAGACGGACACGTGCTACGATAGAAGTAGAGAACATGTTGATCAATTTTTTCGGTTGCACTGGCATACTTTTCAAAGGCAGGTTTACGGCGCGTGGCATAGAGATCCTCAAGTAAGGAGCTCTATAAAAATTAGGTGCTATGGTGCCCTCATCGTAAGAGGGGTCGAGGCGTGGAGGTCGATGTTCCTAGAGCCCCCGATGCGCGGGAAGACGGGCGTATTTACATCTGCGAGCAACAGTGGGGGTATTGGCAATTGTCGACAGCGATTCGGAAGACAGCGGCGGCGCTCAGGCTAAACTGAGAGACCGTCCTGCTCGCACTGCTTCCGATATGATGACCAAGACAAACTCATCGCGCATTTCGCTGGCAGCAGGGATTATCCCTGCTGTTACTGCTGATGTCACGGCTGTTGATGCTACTGCTGCTACTGCTGGTGTTACAGCTGCTGGTGCTGCTGCTAATGCAGTGCCATCGGTACAACTGTGCCTGCTCCCATGCAGGCTTGTGCTTGCTGTCACTCGGCTACAGGAAGAAAAGCGCCGCCACGCCGGGCAACCGTTCGAGATGCGGCCAACCATTGTGATTCACGCGCACCACGCGCACCAGCATCGCACACACTCGCTTCGGCCTTTTCTTCTACAGGAACGTTACTTCACGTGCTCTTTCTCTCAGCAAAGACGCGTTTCGACGAAATTCTCGATCTCACAGCGGAAGTGTCCTTGTAATCTATATACACACAACACAGCACGTTTATCTTAGGGACGCAGCAATAGCAGCGCGAAAGATCTCCCGAGTCACCCAACCATTCTTCTCTGGGAAACTTACCCGCTTGTCGCTGACAGCGCAGAAAGCACCATTCGCGCTCCCCCTCAACCAACGTGTACTATACGGTCGAGGTGCCCCCAGATGCGACCAAAAACATTTCCTTTGCGAAAACTAGAATATTAATCGGAGAGCTGAACGATGTCCACGCGTCAACTCTATGGACTAGAGCGATTGGACGGTCGTTCGCATGATTGTCTCACCAGCTTTATTAGGAGTTCCACACCATCGATCGACGCATCCCCAGATTTTACCACGGCCTTCACAAAAAATGGAACTGTCACAACCCCAAGTAAGTTGGTTGTTACGGTTAGAAGCAGCGCCAGCGCATCGTTGCCTCCGGCCTTTACCATGGGAGGTGTGCGGAGTATGAGGCGAAGGGAGAGCAGAGGAGAGGGGCACACAAACCAGCACAAGGCAGCGCAAGACGGCACAGGGGGGGCATGCTCAGAACAATAAAAGACAGCGCGTTCACGGACCACAACTACAGCAGTAGGGGTACATTTACCAAGACAGGACGAGTACATACCGATACATATTACGAGGCGTACTCTGATATTTACGTAACATACAACAAGACGAACGCCGACCTTGCAATGAAGGACAGGCGTGCGTCAACAACGGTATGTCGCAGACGGCGTCTGTCCTCGTCCTCGGAACGAGTAGTGTGTGTCGTGTGTTTGGCGAATGCTGCAATCGCGACTGCGAGGACAGTGGCAAGGCTCCCGTAGTCGCCACCATCACTCTCCGATCCCATCGGCTCGTGGTGAGGCCCGAGGTGTGTGCCAGTGGGTAGCGGGACACAGTAGCTGCACGAGCACGCCTATGATACGTGTTGCTTGCTCAGCAGATTGACATGTCTGATGCGTGTCTTGTGTCTTGCACTGCTACTGCTGCTGTTTTCGGCTTGTTAACATGCTTGTTGCCTCCCATGACGTATGGAATACGAATCCGGATGCCTTTTTCGAATACGCTTTTATCCGAAACTGGACCCCCATTTTCGGGTAGGGGCCGACCCGAAACCGATATCCGAAAATGGAAGCTTGAAAAATTACCAGTTTCGGGTCTATGAGATTTGCAAGCAGAATTTGCGACCCGAAAATGTTCATTTTCGGACCGAGAACCGGTATTATAGAGATGGCCAAAGGGTGAAAACCTCCTACGAGATGAGCTGGAGAGCAAAAAGGGATGATACGTAGCTCTACGAGTACTATTGGTACCTATTACCTGGTATCATACTGCTGTAACGAAAATCCAAAGCGTCTTCGTATCATACTAGTATTTCGTATATGGAACAAAGCGACGAAATTTCCCGGGGGAGCGGGGGCGGCGGCTGAAGTTGTCCGACTGTCGTGATACCGCCGTGCGTACTCTTCAACATGTCAAGCAGTATTTGTTCTTCGATGGGGAGAGAGAAGGGACGAGGGGAAAAACAACTCTCCTCGCGTGAAGCGCACACAACGTGTTTTCCCTCGCCCGACCTATCAAGCTTCATCTGAACGCGCTGAGAGGTTCTGGTGGGGTGAACTCGTACGAGTACACGTTTGTCGAGCGAGATCGCCGTTGTTGATTATTTCACGAGAACTTTGTACAAAAACAAGTATGTGAATTCGGGTTTCATTATAAGGGTTCTCGATCCGATTCTGCCGGTCTGATTCTGCAACACAAAAATCCATTTCATTTTCGGATTCGGATACGCTGCTATAGTAGATGGCCTCAGCGAGCTTCTGGACAAGCCGTGGTCACAAGTGTCTCCCCTTCCCCCCCCCGGTAAGTGCTATCGCGCATGGGGTTCAGCATTCCTACGTTACAGTTTTTAATGATCGTCGATTTTTATCGAATTTTGCTAACTCACGATCTCGCGCTTTCCGCTTGCCAACTTTGGGGGAAGAAAAAGTCCCTACGAGCACGAGTATGCACTCGGTGAGACTGGAACCCACGACCTTCGGTGAGACTGGAACCCACGACCTTTGACTTTCGTAGGGGCGAGATTCACCTACTGCGCCATTGGGGACGTCGACATATATTCGCATTGCCAGGTACTTGGTAACAATCAATTTAAGCGAGAGCCCCGGCGACAACTGCACGCAGACCGCAAAATAATACCGGTAAGTGAGCAGGCCGTTCAGCAGCCGCCTGCAACGAAAATAGTATCATGTCATATGATACCAGGTACAGCTATTTAGGTATCATGGTCAAATACAAAAGAGTCTCACGTTCATGACCAATGTAACGCCCGACGACAGCGTGGTAGGCACAACGCAGAACACCGCCAGGCCGTACGAAAACTCCTTAACATCGAACGGGATCTCAGCGGCAACGAACCCAATGGAGCCAGTGATGCCAAGAATGGCCACCACGCCGTAGATGAAGCCCCACCTCCCCTCCTTGCTCAGAGCCTCCTTGATGTCGTCGGTCTTGAGGGTCAGGCCGGAGATGATGAAAATGACGATGACGTTGATTGTTTGGATGACTCGGTAGCCTTCCACCTTGGGCTTACTTACGGCCTTTCCCGGCGCCGGCCATACCAGGGCCCATATCAAGACGAACAGGAAGCCTAGAGGAAGGACGTTCTTGATGCAGAACAGGCGCGTTCGCTCCATCCGCGACGGCGCCATCGTTCTCCTTCTTCGGCGACTGGTAGCAGGAGCAGGAGCAGCAGCAGCAGCAGCAGCAGTGTCGTGTATGGGGCCAGTGGTGCTGGCCAGTATACAGTAGTCGACACCAGTATCTGGTACCGGGTACACAGCACACAGCAGTAATACGTACGGCAGTGCTGGTACTTACACGTCGGATATCGGTCCGAGGTACCTGGTACCTTGTCACAGGTTCCCTTGCCTCACTTCGCCCCACGCAATAACTGCTCAATATTTACGCCGTGCGAAGAGGTTTCGATCAGCTCTCTCTCTCCCGTTTTCCGTCCCAACCTCCGCGGAGATGTCGGCGCTGTGCTGTGTTCGCAATACGCAAGGCTGCCTCTGGTGCCAGGAGTCCGACGGGAGCCACACCTCTAGATGTATAAAAGACACTCTGGAAGTACAGGCAGCAGGCAGTGACGTGACCACGACCTGTTTCGGGGTTTGAAACGCGTCGCACTGACTCTCCTCTTCTACGCTCCTACACACGGCGCTATAAAAGGAGGATTGGTATATGCTGAATCATGTGATGCTGGCCGACGCACCACCCACACACGCCGACGAAAAGACGAAATGCGCGTACAAGTGGACGCAGAGTCAGGTCTCAAGCTCAGCGGGGGATCGGGAGGGAAGAACTGAAGAACTGAACCAACCGAAGGTTCAAAACGCCGTCAGAACCATGACAACTCCTTCATTCCGAGGGAGCGCCTAATCTTAACCCATGGGTTACAAAGTAGAACCACCACTCAAACATCCAAGCCGTGGAAATTCCGTGGTGACACCTTCACCTGTCCCCTTTTTGGTTCTCGGGAGCCGTGTCATACTTTGTCATGTATCAGGTTTGGAAAATTGGATGGAAATTCAAACTTCTCTCAGAAACCACGAAGACAACAGACACACCATCACGCCAGCCACGACCACCACCAGAGGACAGACCGATCTCAAACACATATCCGGCCTCGCAGAAAAAGACTGCCATCAGCCAAGCAGAGGCCCAGAAAGTAGCAGCAGCAGAACAAGAAGAAGCGGAAAGGAGAGCAGGAGCACATCAGCGCCCGGCCATCCCACAGGTACGGTATGATACGCACCGCAGCAGCGAGCACTCACACCGAACTCGCCCGAACACCCAACGGCAGCAACACGCAGCCGTGGAGTGAGGTACAAGAAACATGTGTTGTTGCTGTGTTTCTCTCTTCCTCTGCTGTTCGTGTCTTGTCTCTATCCTCTTTCTTCGTCTCCCGCGCTCTCTCTGGTTCTCTCTTTGCTTCTCTCTCTTCTCTGTTTTCTGTATGACATCTCATTCTGAATTGCGAACCTAAAGCAATTAAGTACCATATGCTGCTGCACTGTTGTACATCATGCCAAGTATATGACACCAAGCATCATAGTCAAGCAGTATCATACACAGCATTAGATCGGGCGTTACAGAAGGTGGACTGCTGCATCATACAAGTACCCGTTCTCTCGCTGTTCGTATATGACAGCAGTTGTTCAAACGCTTTCCCTTACGTTTTGTGTCGCTGCCACTGCCGGTACCACCGCTGTAAATATGTTAGGCGCGTGGCTACTGTACATATCCCGTCCATGCCTGTACGCCTGTACCACTGTCAATATGTGGGGCGCGTTACCCGTTTCTGCTGAACGTACATATCCCGTCCATCCCAACATGTACGTATGATATCATAGGTGACAGCAGTTGTTCAAACTTTTTGCTTTCGTTTTTTTGTGCTTGGTGCTTGATGGCATGGTGTTGTTGCAGGAGTTCAGGCCGGCGGGATCGGAGCGCCTCTCCCTCCCTGCAGGAGCTTCACCTGCACCTGCACCTGCACCTGCGCGGCAGCAACCCCTCCAATGAGCGCCGGCTCAGCACAGCAGGTGAACTAGAGGGCACTTGGAAATGACGGGCTGCCGTTGCCTCTACCGTGTCGACTGTAAATTGACGAGCCCATGCCTGTACCTGTACTACTGCCAAGATGTGGGGTGCGTTACCGCGGTACATGTTCCGTCTATCCCAACATGTATGTGCGTAAGATATCATAGGTGACAGCAGTTGTTCTAATTTGTTCCTTTCGTTTTGTACTTGTTGGCTTGATGCTGTTGCCGGAGTTCAGGCCGGCGGGATCGGAGCGCCTCTCCCTGCAGGGGCTGCACCTGGAGCTGCACCTGCACCTGGAGCTGCACCTGCACCTGCAGCTGCACCTGCACCTGGCGCTGCATCCGCACCTGGAGCTGCACCTGCGCCCGGAGCTGCACCTGCAGCTGGGCAGCGCAACCCCCGCCTCTAATGAGCGGCGTCCCAGCACAGCATGTGAACTACAGGGCACTTGTAATTGACAGGCTGCCGTTGCCCTTACGCTGTTGCCGGAGTTCAGGCTGGCGGGATCGGGGCGCCTCTCCCTGCTATGCTCGATTCATACGGCCGCTTGCTGTTAATCCTCGCTTGTTTTCGGTCCACATCCTGGTTAAACATTAACATGTCTGCTACTACACACCGTACTGCTAGCTCGTGCTGCTAGCTCGTACTGCTAGCTCTTCTGCTATACTCTACTATGCCGTCTCCTGCTAATAATTCGGTTTGCTTCCGTCCACCCAGCATAAACACGCTTCATTCGCACCCCTCCCCTCCCCACCCCTCGTATTTTTTATACTTTGCGGGCCATTCTTGCGTCGTCGTCAAGGCATCCAGAAACCCGCTCACAGAGAGCAAGGACATTGTTGCAGGGGTGTTACCCTTCGTAGCGAACTCTCCATTCATCTTCCTCGGTGAAGTACATACGTTGTGGGACTCGGTGTTTGATTCTGAGTACAAGAGGACTCGTCAAGTGGACACCATGGCATCGCCCGCCTGTCTCTAATGGGCACTAGATAGCGGTCTTGGTACCGGCCCGGATGATCCGAGTCCGTTGTTGGTGGCGGCCAGGGCGAGCATGGTTGATTGCGCGCGGCTAGCAAGAAGCGCTTTTTACTTGGGCTGGGGGTCGAAGTATGCGACCGAGGCTGTACGAGGCGGGAACGTCAACGTTCTGGAGTGGTGTCACAGCGAGGATATGCCCTTGGCCGAAGCGTGCTCAATCGACGGGATTACAAGACCGTGCTTAATGCCGCTGAATCAGGCCACATGGACGTGTTGCGGTGGTGCAATTCCAATGGCCACGAAAGGGTGGATATCACTGGTTATGTGGCCGCGGACCGAGATGACATCGGGATGCTAACTTGGTGCCGGGACGTCGGCGTTGTCTTCATCGAGCACACGCACGCAAGACCCCGGGACATCGGTGTTATGGAGTGGCTGCGGGATAACCATTGTCCTTTTGATGCCCTCACGCCAGTGTACGCTGGGAAGTATTCTGTATTGGACGTACTTGAATGGTCCACCAAGAACGGGTGTCCTTTCGATGTCAGTGTGTGGCTCGAGTGTTAGGATGCAAGGACAAAGGAATACAACCCTATCTGGCTGTGGTGCGACAATAATGGCTTCGTAACGGGTGAATGCGTAGAGAGAGAGACGGCGTAGACGCAGGGTGGGTCTGAAATATTGGGGGTTGGTAGTAGGCATGTTGGTCGTTGAGGCATCATGGTTCGACGTTGGACGGTGAAAGTCCGCCCTGCGCGGTCGGTCTTGATTGATACATGAATGTGAATATATGGCGGAGGCGTGTGCATGGGTGCGTTTGTGCTACATAGACCTTTCCACAGTATGCTCACATGCGAATGTTTTTCTGCTGTCTTTTTGTTTTGGGCAGAGCATAGGTGTTTATTGAGGCGTGTTTCGGTCAGATACGCTTCCGTAGTCTGTTTGTTGTGTTTTGTTGGATATGCTCTCAATTGTGCTCTTTGTTTTGGGAATGTCAACCGTAATTCTATTCTGTAACCCCGAGGATGGTCCTTACACCCCCCTCCGTATTTGCGTGCGCTGGAAATTGAAAACCGCAGAACCGCCCCAGAACCTGCAACAGCATAATAACGAACTTTTCTCATTGCAGATTATTACGTGATAACTTCGTCTGTCTCGCAAGTGAGGATACCTAAATTTGTACGGGTCCTTTACGGTGTCTGTTGATAGATCTCTAAAGGTGTACGCGTAGCTGGCGCGGGAAGGCGTGATGATGACTCCAGACGGTGACACAGAACTCTTATATTATCCAGCCGTCGAGCCTGACTCGGTCTCATATGGAGCAAAACTACGAGTGACAGCTCATGGCAAATCATGCCGGGAAACATCCGGCCAAACAATCCCCTTACACCTTATACATGAATCCCTTACCAACATACGAAACTCCATGATATAAGATGGATCATAACCGTCATGTTCATGAGGACAATCAACATCCCCCCTCCTCATTATACACGACGAATACACTTAATATCCCCCCTGCTTTGTGCATGACAAGGCACGACATCGCAGGGTTGATACATCGTCATATCGTAATGAACTTATATCAAACTCAGAACTCCAACAAACTCGAAACCAAAATTCCAGTCCTCAATTCAACAAGTCCTCCAAGTCTCAAACCAAGTAACAACAGTCTTGTGCTGCAAACATCAACTACTCTCGAAAATTATTGCCAGGTGAAAACGACAATAATTATATTCTCGGAAATGACCAGGTAAAAACGGCGTCATCCTCGAAATTAGCCACAGAAAACGGCTTTTTTCTTCGGATTTATGGCTCAAATAAACTCACTGATTATCCCCGTTTTCCTCGAGATACTACTACTCAGTACGGGGCCTACAAGCTGAACCAGGAAAAACAAACTCCGCATTATTATACGAAAACGCAAACAACCGCAGAAATTAGATTTAATCGTACTCTGCATACTGCACGGCCAAAAGCATCCCCCCTCCTCCGTGCACGACGAAATGTGTAGCACACGCAGCGGCGGGATGTTGCACTGTGCTCAAAAACTCAAATTTTGAATAACCAAACAGCTCTTGGAAAAACTGACAATTAAAATCAGTACTCTGAAATCAAGATATAATTATCCTCAACCCGAAAAACACATCAAATGTTCATCAGAAAATCCCGGTGATAGCAAAAAGTCATATAGTCGAGCGGCTTTGTCAAGACGTCCGCATGCTGATCATCTGACTCGACATGAGTAATAACAAACTCCCCCTTAAAAATAAGCTCCCGCAAAAAATGATGTCGTACGTCAATGTGCTTCGAGTTCGACGTGCACACTGGATTTTGTGCTAGGTTCTTCGCCCCCTCGTTATCCTCGAAAACCGTAATGCACGACGTACCAAACCCCGGAAAAATAAAATTCCACACATACCGTAAGAACATCGTCTCCTTAATGGTGTCTGCCAGTGCTACATACTCGGCCTCAGTGGTCGAAAGTGTGACGCATTTCTGGGTTCTCGAAAACCAGCAAACACATGCGCCCGCACACATTATAGCTCCACCTGAAACTGACCTCCTGTCTGCGGCTTTGCTGGCGTAGTCAGCATCTGCAAACGCTACCAGCTCAAGCCCACTCCCCTTTTGAAACGTAATACCAAAATCACTTGTAGAAAATACATACTCTAAAATACCAATTGCTGTCCTCCAGTGTACTTCCCTAGGCTGGTTCGCGTACCTTGCTACCGCCCTCACCGCGTTTGCAATATCCGGTCGTGTTTGATTCGCCAGCCACATCAAACATCCTACCAACTCGCGAAAAGGCCAATCACCCACAGGTTCATTCTTGTCGAACTCCTCGAGTTTCAGACCAGTCGAAAGTGGGGTATTCCTTCCAGAACTAACGTCAAACCTCGCCGCGGTGTTTTCAGCGAAAGCTTGTCGCGAAATCGTCAAAGTACCAGCATCCCAGTTCCTCGAAAAACGACAACCAGCATACCACCGCAACTCGCCCAGATTGTTGATCGGAACAAGACGGTTAAGATCTTCACAAAACTGGTCGCATCTAGCCTTAAGCCCTACTGCAAAAATATCATCCACATGCACTACTGTTACTATGGAAACAGAGCCCGACTCGACCAATCGCAAGATACACGTGTTAGAAATGTGGTGGTGCCTGACCGATGACGGTCCTTAGAGGCTAACACAGAGTCGTGGGGAAACGAGCTCGAGCCTGACTGATGATGGTTTAGACGATGGTGGATCACTTTAAATGGGCTTTCGTTGGGCCAACAAAAACTTATGTCACTATGGACTGTCCAAGTCCAGATGCAAATGTGAAGAGTGAACTCGATGTGCAAGCACTCGTGTCTCTTTCTTTTTTACTCTAACAGATCATCTCGTATGGTGGTATCCACTACATACGACACCCAGGTCAATCTTGCAATCTTACGCACGTGACGAAGTAAACACTTCGATCTTCGGCACGTGACCTAGTCAACGCTTTGATCTTGCGCACGTGACCCGTCAACGCGTTATTACTTGGTGGAACGCAGTACCATATATGTGTCCTCTTCCATACCAAAGAAAACAACTTCTATCACATGGTTCGACAGCTTACCCAGTACTCTGCATACACAGATTTTACTATGTAATGAACATCTACCTATATACGATGGATTCCATGTGAATCGTACTCTTTAACACTCCTCCTTAGATGAAATTGCCATAATAAATATGTTAGGCCATAATTACCCTTGTAGCAGACTGGTTTAAACCGTAGTTTGGCAAAATACCGTGTCAGAGTGTGTTATCTTTCTCTGCTCGGCTTTACTCTACTTTCCTTGTCTAAGGCGTTATTTGCAGAAACAAGATCGTGTCAGAGTGTGCTCCTATTTCTCCTCAGCCTGCGTATGCTATGTTTTAGATCATCCGAAGATCATTTCACCGTCCCCCCGTTGGCCGGTAGGTTCTCTCTAGCGATATTGTATAACTCAGCTCTCACATCCTCAAATAAACCCGACCTAGTTGTACTCCGTACGCTGCACGACGAGCCACACGGAGCGGCTGGACCTTTCCCTCTACTCAAAAACTCAATTTTGTATAACCAAATTGCTCTCCGAAAAGACTGACGATTAAAGTCCGTACCCCGAAATCAATATATAACTATCCTCAATCTGAAAAAAGAAAACGCATGAAATATTCATCAGAAATTCCGGTGATAGCAAAAAACTGTGTAGTCAAGCACCTTTGTCAAGACGTCTGCATGCTGATCATCCGACTCGACATGAGTAATAACAAACTCCCCCTCAAAAATAAGCTCCCGCAAAACGTGGTGTCGTAAATCAATGTGCTTCGAGTTCGACGTGCACACTAGGTTTTGCGCTAGGTTCTTCGCTCCCTCGTTATCCTCGAAAGCCGTAATGCACGACGTACCAAACCCCGAAAAAATAAAATTCCATACATACCGCTCCAAGTGACTTATCGGAGTAGTCTTCGACGCCTTGCTTGACGGGCCAGTTGGCGATCTCCGCCGCTGCCTCTTATCTCTGTAGTTTTTTTTTGTTTTCAAAGAAAAGAAACCTGTCGTACAAGTGTGTTCGCCGTTCTTGTCCCGTTGCTATACTGTCGTCGGAAATATCCCCGGTGTGAACCTCCTCGCGTTCCGGGTTGTCGGACATGGTGTAGATGTTGATATAGTAATGTGTGATGATGACGTGTGGCTTCGTCCAAATGGCTCCTCCTGATCTCGATCCATCTTGCTGTCGAATTCGTGTATTTGTAAAAAAAAAGCACGTTGTCGTCACAACTTGGTATCCGTTCAGGTCGATCTTGGATGATTTCCTTTTTTCTTTATTTGTCGTTTCTTGACGTGTACTCATTGTCGTCTTCATTGTGGAATCTCTTCCTTTGGGTCGATCTTGAGTTGCTCGTTCCCTCCTTGGATCTCCTTTCTTGTGTTGTATACGATAAGGTTCAGTAGGTGCCGATGCGTGTTCTTCGTGGGGAACTTAGCCCTACGTCTGCCAGTTGTTTCTGTTTTGCCACGTGGTGGATGGTAATTTTACCGTCCTTGATTAGCTCCGTCAAGAAAAAGAAGCGCAGAGCGATGTGTTTCGTGCGAGAGCTGTAGGTGCTGTTTCCTGCTATGTGTAGGGCTCCGGTGTTGTCGCCAAAGAGCGGTACACTTTCAAACAGCTTTCCAAATCCCAGCTCGGCCATCATGTTCGGTAGGTACACCGCTTCCTTTCTTGCGTGTGCCATCGAGATGAGTTCCGCCTCAAGAGTCGACTGCGCCGTCACGTTCTGCAGCGCAGTCTTGAAGCTCAGTGGTCCTTCAGCCAGCATGAACAAGTAGCCGGAGGTTTACTTGCCGTTGTCTGGGTTATTTCCCCAGCTCGCATCGCAATACCCCGTCATTTACGAAACACCCTGTCTTGTACGTGATTGCCAGGCCCATATCTCCCTTAAGGTAGCGGAGAAGATGCTTTGCTGCTGTCATGTGTAATTTGGATGGTTTGCTCATGGCAGTTGGTTGACGGCGTAGGTGATATCGTAGCGCGTGCATTGGCTCAGGCACATCAGAGACCCCGTGATGGCCTGATAAAGTTGGATGCCCGTAGAGTCTAGCAGCATCGTGTCCGATTGCTTGAGGGATAACTCCGGTCCTGCTCCCGTCGTGTGCACTGGGTTGCATTCTGCCATGCCAAATCGCGCCAGGACTGACTTGGCGTAATGCTCTTGGCTAATGGTCCGAGTCTTAGCCTCCCTGTCTCTGGTGAATTGTATGCCTAGCACCATCGAGACGTCCCCAATGTCGGTCATGGCGAATCGGTCCATCAGCTGGATTTTGAGGTCCCTCAGTAGCGGCGTGTTTTTTCCAAGAAGAAGGAGGTCGTCTACGTACATGGTCAGA
This sequence comes from Undaria pinnatifida, assembly GCA_012845835.1. Classification (NCBI taxonomy): domain Eukaryota; class Phaeophyceae; order Laminariales; family Alariaceae; genus Undaria; species Undaria pinnatifida. The sequence goes on from JABAKD010000030.1 coordinate 8,703,930, forward strand.
ACGCTGAGGTTGTCGTTTGAGCCGAAGATGTAGACACATGGATCAGACGCAGCCGCTGTGAACCTGATATCCCTCAGTGAATCGTCGATGGTGTTGAACCAGTTGCGAGGGCTTTGACGAAGTCCGTACAGGCTCTTCTTGAGTTTCATCGTTGGGACGTCCAGTTGTAGCTTCAAGCGATTCGTAGCCTGGAAGAGTCTTCACATACACCTCCTTCTGCACTTCGGCGTTTAGAAACGCCGTCTGTACATCAAGCTGGAATACTTTCCAGTCCTCGCTCGCAGCTATGGCAAGTGCCATGCGAATGCTCTGGATACGGCATACTGGTGCATATGTGCAGCCAAAGTCGATTCCCGGTACTTGTCCCCAGCCCTGAACCACAACTCTACCTTTCAGCGGGTGATCGGCTTTGACCTTAAAGACCCGTTTGGTCCCGACCACCTTTTGCTCCGGTGGTACTGAGTCTGGAGATACCAGATCGAAGACTGCGTGTTTCTGGAGGCTGTCCACTTCCTTGTTTGTGGCTTCTTTCCACTTGGTCGTCTGTGGCGATTCCGTCGCCTCCTTGAACGTGTTCGGGATCGTAATGACCTCCCCATCCGAACTGTGCTCACAGACGGGGTTATCTAGGGCGTAGTCAAGGTATACTTCCATCCTGTGCTCTTGTGCCCCATCTGACCTGTGTTCTGTTTCACCTACCAGCGCGTATTCCATCGTGCTTTGTTTCTCGTGCGCTACCTCTGCGTCACTTACCATTGGGCTAGTGAGCAATCCCAGGTTACGCAGTTCTCGCTGCTGGTGAAGGTAGAGTCTTTTGCGTGAGACCGGACTTACGGCATAATTTGCGCGTGTGCCCAACCATGTTGCGCCTCCGAGTTCGTGGTCTGTCGGCCATGCTCCTGTCCTGATCGTTTCGAGCGTCTCGTCACTGCCGGCGCCTTCGGCTACCGGCTCCTCCTCGCCAGCTGATGTTGAGTGGTCCAAATTTCTACTCGTGAGCTTCGACACTGTCTTCAGGAGGCTGTCTATCTCTTCGCGGTACGTGATACAGATGTCTTGGGTGTTTTCTCCCAGCGAGCTGTCTTCGTAAGTACTGACGGCGTCGCCAGTGGTGTTGCCCCCTGTGGAATCAGCCAGTGTCGATGCTGGGGTCTCGATGAAGGCGACGTTGCGGCTCTCTGTCACTCGCGTCGTCTTGTTTCTATATATCTGGTATGCTGTGCTGTTCAGGCTGTACCCACAGAGTACCCCTTCGCAGGTCTTGTCCTCGAGTTTGGGCAGCAGCAGCAGCAACAACAGCAGCAGCAGCAGTGCTAAGAAACGATTATGTCTCCCAGGTGTGACCAAGCCTACATGTTCTACCGGATGCTTGTTGCCGTCCGTGTCGATGATTTTTCCCGAAATCGTACCGGTCGCTGTTCCCGGTAGAACGTGTCGTCCTGCGATCAGTATCTTGTGGGGTTTCTCGAGTGGCTTGTAGTTTAGCAGCTTGTCCTTCAGACCCGGGTGAAGTTCATCATCAAAGCAGTGCCCGGATGTTCCACTATCCATCACCATGGTCAAGGTTTTCGGAGCAAGTCTGGGTGTGTCAGCACTAGTCTCCCTTCTCTCGGTTGGTTGCGCAGTTTCCTGAAACTCTGCTGATGGGGTCCACCCAGCCGTCACGAAGGCATACCCAGAGTCGTCTTCTTCTTCCGCCGCCGTCGACTCAGTCGCTGTGTGAGCACTTTGTACTTTTCCCTGTGGTTGGTTCTCCTCATTGTGCTTCTCTTTCTGAGCGTTGCACTCGGCATCGCTGTGTGTCGTAGAGTTGTGTAGCGAGCACCATTTTGGTGTATCAGATCGCTTCTTCTTGCTGTTTGTGCAGTCTAGCTGCAAATGTGTCCGAATTCTTGGCAGTTGTAGCATCGTACCTTCCGTGATCCTTTGGTGGTTGTCATTGCCGCTCCTCTACCGGCTAGCTTGCTTACATGTCCTGGTCTCGAGAGTCGGTCGATGTACAAGTTTCTCATCATTGATCGAATCTCGTTAATGCCAAAGTTTGGGCTGTGAAAGCTCGTCATCTTTACGAACTCGTAGTCGTCGGTCAGGCCTTGCAATAGAATGTCTTCAAACCTCTCGTCCGAGATTTTTTCTCCCATTTCATGCAGCCGCCCTCGAATCTCCAATAACTTGATGGTATAGTCGTCAGGATCTTGCCCTTCCTCCATCCGGAAGCTCACAAGCTTCTCGTAGCAGGCTCGACGTGATTCCTTGCTGTTGCTGCTGTACTTGGTATACAAAGCATTCCACGCCTTCTGTCCGTGTCCCAGACCCCCCGCCGAAGTCCTGTCTTCATATTGCCGAACTAGTGTAGCTGAAGGGCCACTCGTGACAAGGTAAAGTACGGAGAAGAGGGTCTCGCACGCTCGGTTCCAGCGTTGAATTTCCACCAGATTCGTCGGAGTGTTCGGGGTGTCACTGTCTGTGACTGCTGGTACCGGTTCAATCGATCCGTTCAGAACATCAAACACGTCTTTGTTTGACATAGACAAGACTACGCGGGTCTTTGAGCTCCATTCGCGATAGTTCTCCGGTTTGGTCCCATCAAATCTGGGAATATTCCTCATGGTCGATGTCACGACGTTACCGGGCTCCTCCATGACTGCTCTAAGTGCGTTGCTTGCGCTGGCTCTGTACTGTCGTGTTTATTCTCGCGCTTGTAGCTCGATCCTGTCCGTGGGACGCCTGAGGCGTGCCGACCCGCTCGCCGGGCTTTCCTCTTCCCCTTTTTCTTTCAGCTCGATCTTGTACGCAGATCGCTTGAAGCGTGCCGGTCTGTCCACCGGGCTTCCTTTTCTCGTTCAGCTCGATCTTGTACGCAGATCGCCTGAAGCGTGCCGGTCCGTCCGCCGGGCTTTCTATTCTCGTTCAGCTCGATCCTGTACGCAGATCGCCTGAAGCGTGCCGGTCCGTCCGCCGGGCTTCTCTTTCTCGTTCAGCTCGATCCTGTACGCGGATCGCCTGAAGCTTGCCGGTCTGTCCGCCGGGCTCCCTTTTCCTTCGTGCACGTTGTTCCAGTGCCGTTCGACTCGACTCACGTTTGGTTCCAAGTTTCTTGCGCAGTGTTTCAGCAAAACCACCAGTCTTGTGCTCCACCGCAGGGGATGTTGATGCGCTGTGTGTTACACGCTAACGAGGCTCATAACCTGTTAGAAATGTGGTGGTGCCTGACCGATGACGGTCCTTAGAGGCTAACACAGAGTCGTGGCGAAACGAGCTCGAGCCTGACTGATGATGGTTTAGACGATGGTGGATCACTTTAAATGGGCTTTCGTTGGGCCAACAAAAACTTATGTCACTATGGACTGTCCAAGTCCAGATGCAGATGTGAAGAGTGAACTCGATGTGCAAGCACTCGTGTCTCTTTCTTTTTTACTCTAACAGATCATCTCGTATGGTGGTATCCACTACATACGACACCCAGGTCAATCTTGCAATCTTACGCACGTGACGAAGTAAACACTTCGATCTTCGGCACGTGACCTAGTCAACGCTTTGATCTTGCGCACGTGACCCGTCAACGCGTTATTACTTGGTGGAACGCAGTACCATATATGTGTCCTCTTCCATACCAAAGAAAACAACTTCTATCACATGGTTCGACAGCTTACCCAGTACTCTGCATACACAGATTTTACTATGTAATGAACATCTACCTATATACGATGGATTCCATGTGAATCGTACTCTTTAACAACACGCATCAGCTAGGCTCTGCTCAAATCCAAGACTCTTCATGTGGGTGATAAGATGGTTATGCCACGACCTCGACGCTTGTTTCAAGCCATAGAGACTGCGATTTAACCTGACTATCTTACCGGACATTTCACCACAACCAGGGGGTAGTCGCATAAAAATATCCTCGTCCAGACTTGACTGAACGAATGCTTGCTCGGCATCAAAATGACACAAATCCAAACCCAACTCACATGCAATAGCACCCAACAAACGAAAACAAGACGCAGCAGGTGTCGGAGAAAAAGTCTCAAAGAAATCAATACCTTCACGCTGCTTAAAACCTCGCGCCACCAGTCTCGACTTCGCTCGAACCACATAGCCGTGCTCGTTGGACTTCCAGGCAAACACCCATTTCGCTGAGATAACGTTCAGTCCGTCTGGTTGCTACATCTCCCCAAACGTTCCCGCGCTCGCCAGTCCGCGGTACTCCTTTTCCATCGCCTGCCTCCAAACAGCCGAATACTCATCCGCACATGCTTCAGTATACGAGTTTGGCGTTGAAAGCTCGCTCACCGGGCGTGTGGGAAAAGGGGGACTATCATGCGGCGGGGCTTGGTGAAAAAGCACGTGACCTATGCCTTCTCTCGCTGCCATTAACGACAGCAGCCCATGCCCCGCAGCCTCTCTGTTCCGCGCAGTCTCGCCCCTAGTTCTGCCTAGCTGCACATCATCACCATCCGAGCCCGCCTCAGCCTTTCGGTGTCGCACTGTCTCTCCCCTGGTCCTGCCCCGCTGCACACCGTCATCCTCCGGGTCCGGGTTATAACTACCCAGCTCCCGAGCAGCACGCCTTGAAAACTGTGGCTGCAGTGGCTGTTGCGGCGGTAACGGCGGTGACGACGGCGGTTGCGGCGGCAGCGGCGACGGCGGCGGCGGTGACAGTGGCGGTGGCAGCGGCGGTGACGATGACGGCGGCTGTAACGGCGACGGCGACGGCGGCGGCGGTGTCGGCGGTGGCGGCAGCGGTGACGGTGGCGGTGGCAGCGGCGGTGACGATAACGGCGGCTGTGACGGCGACAGTGACGGCGGCGGCGGTGGCGGCGGCGGCGGCGGTGTTGACGGCGGTTGCGGCGGCAATTCTTCTTTGTATGCGTAGCAATCCTCTGACAACTGCCTTTCCTGCAGATGGGGCGTCTGGGGCAGCTGCTGCCTCTGCAACAACTTTTTCTTTCCAGCGCCGTCGCCACCAGCGCCATGCAGATCTACCAGCTTCGGCTCATGTTTGGCTTTGCTGGGACCGCGCAGTCGCTGCTGGGGCGAAACACCCTTACTCTCCTTCTCTCTCTCTCCTCTTTCGCTCTCTCTCTCGCTCTCTCTCATCCTCGAATAAAGTCACTTTTTCGTCCATTTTCCGCACTACATTTGCGTGAAGCTCGTGCTCCTCGCGGAGAAGTCGTAATGCGTCATGCATCATCGACACCCGCCAGGACCAAAACGAAGTCAGGCCATACACCTCTTCAGTATATGACGCTCGCAGGGCTGCCTCAGCGAGTCCGACCTCTCTCTCCCGATTCTGCAATGCTATCTGGATCTTGAGCCGTTTTATATCCTCTTTTAAATAATCTACAGCAGTAATGCCAGAATCCCCCGGACCTGACATGGCTCTTCCCCAACTCTGTAGGCTGGCCTTGGCTTCGCTTACCAATAGAAATCAACCGGCTGTCACACTAGTGTGTTGATAGATCTCCAAAGGTGTACGCGTAGCTGGCGCGGGAAGGCGTGATGATGACTCCAGACGGTGACACAGAACTCTTATATTATCCAGCCGTCGAGCCTGACTCGGTCTCATATGGAGCAAAACTACGAGTGACAGCTCATGGCAAATCATGCCGGGAAACATCCGGCCAAACAATCCCCTTACACCTTATACATGAATCCCTTACCAACATACGGAACTCCATGATATAAGATGGATCATAACCGTCATGTTCATGAGGACAATCAACAGTGCCCGATCTGTTTCTCGATGTTTTTCGACGTTATTCTTGAATTGTTCGGCGTTGTGTGAGTTAAACTCGTTTTTTTACAGCCTGTGCTTGAACCATGCCGCGGAACGCCCGCCAAAACAGTCGGCCCAAAAATGTCCGTATTTCGCCCCTTTGACAGGGGGAAAAAAGTGGCGAAAAGGTGTGGAATAGACTAGACTATATCTATAGACTAGACTATATAGTCTATGTGCTGTGTTTGTCTTCATTTTCAGAAATTCAGCAAAACGTCAGACAATGTAGGGCCCCGTCGGCGAGGTGGGAGTGTACTGGGGGGCGAGTCCATGGGTAGTGAGCAGGCAGGGGACTGCACTAGGACGTTTTCATACCTTGTTCTGATCATTCTCAGGAAACAACTTAAACAAATCTCGAAACATTCCAAAATATTGCCTAAATTGGGTATATTTCGACCCATTTTAGGTATTGAAATACAGCTTTTTTTTCCCATTACATTCGTCTTCGTTTCACCTTTGTAACGAACCCGGATACAACATCGTCACCAACACCGTTGTACCCAAACAACCGAATGCCTAGTGACGAACGTAACGGCTTTCTCAAGGCGCCAACGAACACCACAAAAAAGGTGGACGAAAAGCACTTCGTCAGGACGTTCATCCCGCTGGTTGAAGTTGTATTTAGTTAAAACAACAACCACCCATATATTCAAGACCCAGAAATGGCGGTTCTTTTGCTACCCGCCCTGGTGCCCCTTCCTTCCGCCGCACCACGTTTTCTTGAGTTACCTGCTCTAGGGGGCAGGCGAACAGTGCTCAGGTTCCCGACGAAGGCTGTCAACCCTCCCACCCCGCCTACCCCCGTCTGCGCCTGTGCTTGGGTACGGACGGAGGCGTAAAAGTCGTTTACCAGAGCTTTGGCGGCTTCAGGCGAGAAACTGTCAGACAGAATACTGCATGTCAGCGCTAGTGTCTTGGAAACATCGGCGTACAACACTTGCTTATCCTGTTCGGTTGGGCCCTTCTCCCGCAAGTCTAGCAGAACCGTCTGGACCGTCTGGCTGCTCCCTACGAAAGCCTTCCACCCCCCGCCGACGCTGGAAGCTGCTGTCCCTTGGAAGCCATCCGTTCCTGCGGCTGCTTCTCCGTGGTGATCGGCCGCTATCCATTTAGGCGTGGCAGCAGATGGCCAATCATCCTCTGGTGTGCCCCTCGCTTTCTCCGCCAGCCAGTGCTCGTGTAGGAGCCCGACGTGGAATCGAAAGCGTCGGGAGTGGATCATGGCCGCCCAGAAATGGCGGCAGCACAGCCCTAGGACCTGGAGTGTGCGGCACTGACACAAGTGGCTACCATCGGAGAAGAGCGTCACGAGGTACGTGTAGGTGTGAGAGTCGCGTGACTCGCAAACCTGGTAGACGAAGACGACGTCGCAAAGCTTCTCGGTGATGTACTCGAAAGTGCGTTTCAACGCCTCCGCGCGTTCCGGGCCATCGATCTCCTTCCCGCCCAGCTGGCAGTACAGAATAGCCGCACCCATCTCTTGCTCCATGAATCGCCGCGGCCACAGGGCGATAGGGAATTCCGAGGCTTCCATCACGCTCTTGAACGCAGTCGTCGCCGGAACGGCCATTCGAACAGGTGGCAGGTGCTGAATGGCGTCACGAAGCATTGCAGAGTCACGCTGGTTGTCGTCGAGGCCCGTGAAGCACGTGGCGACGTCTACGAGAGACGTGCGAGCATTGCACTTCTCCTCGATCAGCGCGTTCTGCCCTGCAAGGATACGTTCCGAAAAGCGGGACGTGCGAACATTTAAAGCGATGCGTAGAGAGTTGAAGCGATACGGAAAGAGGTTTGGAACGGATGGTGAGCGACACCTTCAGTTCCTCCTCCGTAAAAACCACGAACAGCATGCCGATTATGGGGGCTTCACAAGACTTGCGCTCCGAAGACGAATATCGCGGAAGAAGAATCAAGTCACACAGCCAACCATACATCCGTCAGGAAAGGTGCATGGATGGCTGGGCATGGTTCAGGGGGGGGCGTCGGGAACGGGGCTGGATTATTTGTGGTGTTGCCGGTGAGCGGAGTATGCCCAAGGACCAAAGGACCAACCACGAACACGAAACTATGTTTGGTATGCACAGCAACACTTACTTGCAACACGATACCACGCCAATGTAAGACTCTTGTATGAACGTCAACATTTCCCCGCGTGATCCCAACACTGCCGACCAAGCAGCGATGAGGTTGCGCATGGTCTGGCGAAAAAAATACACGTACGTAGAAACACACCTTCAACTCTTGACGTTGTCCACGAACCCGCAGAGAAGGCTAGCGGGGACACGTACTCGGCCCACCGTCTCCGGTCTTCGTAGATCACTCCCATGTATTGGTCTGCCTTGGGGTATTTCTCAGTGAGGGTCTTGAACTTCTCCTCGAACTTCGCCATGGAGGTCTGCTGGCGAGCCACCTTGAACTCGTCCATGAAGGCCTGTGGGAAAACAACGAGGAGGAAGTTGGGTTCGGGACAGCATTTATATGCCGTCGCACAACCAAAACAAATTGGTATGTCAAAATGTACATGGGTGTGTTTTGAGAGTCAATATTAAAGGCAACATAGTCCAGTGACCGTCAAACCAATACAAGATGCGTCATATTTTGTACGTGCCCCAACCAAAACCGGTTCACACATGCATACTGGAGCCCAATTCTTTGGAGAGAGCTTTGAGGATGTTTTGGTACAGGTGCCACAAGCAACGCCTGGCCGTCGCATCCGGGAAGACGTGTCGGACTGCCCCCGTCATAGCAGCATCGGCGTTTTGGATGAAGATACCCGGCTGCTTGCCGCGACGGGACGCAAGGGCATTCTCCAACATCCAGATGAAAGTGTCCGTCGTCGTGTCCGCTGTGATGGATTGGCCGACGATACGCGTCCGGAAGTCATTGTCGATGACGGCGAACACACCGATGGGCATACGGTACCGGTTTTTCACGGCCGTATCGTCGTAAAACGCCACATGCCCATATCGATTCCACAGAGATACCTGCGGGCGCGGTTGAGGGGACATATTCGTCTTTTAAAATGGCTGCATCCGTCCGTCTTGACGCGTAACAATGACAGATGGGCACCGATTGCTGGTTGAAACACTACGAGCGCTGGGTACGTACCTGCTCCCTCGTCTGCCAGAAAATATGGCAGAGTCGGCCTCCCTCGTCAAGCTTCACCTCGCACACTCCGCCGACCGCAGTTTCCCTCTTCACCTGGGACCCAAGAGCGTGAATTTTTGGAAACGAGCGGCGGCAAGGGTACTGGGTTCATGACAAACATCCAGTCCTCGATCATGCGCAGTCGGACAAAGCATACCCAATGATTGTACTCCGTCCGTGCACCACGAGATACATAAAAATAAATGCAATACTTTTGAAGCATTTCACGGTGTGCGGGCCTTCAATAATGTTTTTGTATGCTTCTATGATAGGTCGTGCTGTTGTTTGTGCTGCCATGCCAACCCCTGCATACCAAAGTTACGTGTACACGGGCGGCTAGGCGGCGCACCGCTGGTGAGAACGGGTTTACCACAGTCAGTTCAGTGGGCATGTTGATAGCAGTGTCCTTTTAACACGCCGAGCCTGGAACCCCCCCCACACAGGGATACTGCCGCGGAGACCCCTCCTAGAGTTTCCCAAGGGCCCGGGGGGGGGGGGGGGTCACCTCACACTTGACCACATACCTCGTCGTAGACATCGGTAGCATCGAACGCCCGCTGCCCTCCCGTTTGCGCCTGCACCGCGTTTTGAACAGCGCGACGGTTCACGTGCTCATTGTGCAAATTCTCCAGTACCACCGCGATAGCCTTGGGCTTCATGCCCCCAGCTGGTAAAACGTGAAAACATGACAACGACATGAGACGACATGAGACATCTTTGTCAATACCTAACGGCAAGAAGGGGGACAACAAGTTGATGGGTGCTGCCTAAACGTTCGTTGGCATTGAGTACGACAATTATGACAACATGTTCGTTCTGCTGTTGCGGTCTTGCCTACTCACCAGTGAGCTTTACCACTTGTCCCTGCATCTCCCCTGTGAGCTTTCCAGCCAGCTGCACTTTCACCGCCATAGCCTCGCGGTCAATGGCGTGGTTGTGCTCGAGCTTCAAGTTTCGCAACGAGGGGTGGGCGTGACTCTTGGCGTGCCTGAGAGTGACCTGCTTCAGTAAAATTTGTCCATGAACAAGACAGGAACATATGAGACAGGAACAGATGTGTGCATATTCGTATTCAGCTTCAATTCATTCCGACAAAGACAACCCGCAACGACATACCACAAGACGACATGCCACGCACTAACTTTATTTCGTTACGGTGTATCATGCTTTCAACTCGTTTCGCATTTGAGGTGTGTCGCGGCCGTTCGCCCCAGACGGTGGGAAGGGCGTGGCCCCAGGGGGTGGGAAGGGTGTGAGTGTTGAGGTGGTGGTGGTGGCTCTGGATGTTTTTTACTCAAGTGTTATCCGCACGCTTCATAGGTGCCTCCAACGTCCTCAAATCTTCCGCTCGTACGATACCTAGGAGCCTTCACAAGTGTCTAATATTGCGAAATACCGCGCACGTATTCACAAGTGCCCCCGGCACCAACGTAGGCCGCACACCCACACCCACACCCACCCACGCACGCACCTCAAACGGGCAACCTATCCTGCTTGTACCGCAGCCATTCCGGCGGGTGATGCCAGGCGCTGCGCACAGAAGGCAACACAGTAACGAAGCCGGTGATCAGTGAGTACAAAGACAACACTGGCAACATTGGCTGCTGGTGTCAACTTGCCGTACGCCCCTCGCGTCCCGTTTTATTCTACTTGTTTCAATGTACTCGTCGCAAACAACAAAGTACTCCAAGATATACACATGCCCAGCAAGCACAGCTCCAGCTCCGGGCATACGCTTACCGTTGTCCAAGGAGAGTAGGTACTGCTCTTGATCACGCCTCCCTTTCCCAGCTCTCTGACAAACGAACTTTTTAAAGTCCACCCTATTGCTCGAGCCGTCGTCCACCCGTGACGACTTAGCGACAACCAGGATAATCCCTTCCTTCCCACACACGCTGCGCAGTTCTTCTTCCACCTCTGCGAGTGTTCCGTTCTCCACGGGAATGGCCTTCAGCTTGTCCAGCAATGCTGCTGGGTCGTACGCCTGGCCGAACGTAAGAAACAGCACGAAGGCCAATAAAAACCTATGTTCTGACTGGCTGCGGGGTGCATGCTATCAGTGATCGGCGCTCAGTGGTCGGCGAAACACTTATTCGACGGTTGGTTTTCAGCCGCCGGGGAACTACCATCCCTACTACGCAAAACTCTGTTGTGGACCAAATAAATGAAACGAAACGCAAAATGTTTGAACAACTGCTGGCACATACGCGTTGGGATGGACGGGTTACGTACGGTAGTCACGCGCCCCACGTCTTGACAGTCGTACAGGCATGGAGTTGCCAATTTACAATCGAAACGGTAAGGGCAACCGCAGCCTATCAATTGCAAGTGCCCTGTAGTTCACCTGCTGTGCTGGAACGCTGCTCATTGGAGGCGGGGGTTGCTGCTGCGCAGCAGCAGGTGCAGCTCCAGGTGCAGCCCCTGCAGGGAGAGGCGCTCCGATCCCGCCGGCCTGAATTCCGGCAACAGCATCACGCCAACAAGCACAAAACGAAAGGAACAAATTCGAACAGCTGCTGTCGCCTATGATATCTTACGCACATGTTGGGATAGACGGAATATGCACCGCAGTAACGCGCCCCACATCTTGGCAGTGGTACAGGTACAGGCATGGGCTCGTCAGTTTACAGTCGACACGGTAGGGGCAACGGCAGCCCGTCATTTCCAAGTGCCCTCTAGTTCACCTGCTGTGCTGGGTCGGCGCTCATTGGAGGGGTTGCTGCCGCGCAGGTGCAGGTGCAGTTGCAGGTAAAGCTCCTGCAGGGAGTGAGAGGCGCTCCAATCCCGCCGGCCTGAACTCCTGCAGCAACACCATGCCACCAAGCACCAAGCACAAAACGAAAGCAAAAAATTTGAACAACTGCTATTACCTATGATATCACACGTACATGTTGGGATGGACGGGATATGTACGTTCAGCAGTAACGGGTACCGCGCCCCACATATTGACAGTGGTACAGGCGTACAGGCATGGACGAGATATGTACAGTAGCCACGCGCCTCACATCTTTACAGCGGTGGTACCGGCAGTGGCAGCGACACAAAACGAAAGGGAAAGCGTTTAAACAACTGCTGTCACATACGAACAGCGAGAGAACGGGTACTTGTATGATGCAGCAGTCCACCATCTGTAACGCCCGATCTAATGCTGTGTATGATACTGCTTGACTATGATGCTCGGTGTGATATACTTGGCATGATGTACAGCAACAGTATACTTTATTGCTCGTACGAGTATACGTTCGCAATTCTGCATGAGATGTCATCGTACAGAAAACAGAGAAGAGGGAGAAGCAAAGAGAGAACCAGAGAGAGCGCGGGAGACTAAGAAAGAGGATAGAGCAAGATAGAGACATGACACGAACAGCAGAGGAAGAGAGAAACACAGCAACAGCACAGATTTCTTGTACCTCACTACACGGCTGCGTGTTGCTGCCGTTGGGTGTTCGGGCGAGTTCGGTGTGCGTGCTCGCTGCTGCGGTGCGCATCATACCGTACCTACCTGTGGGATGACCCGGCGCTGATGTGCTCCTGCTCTCCTTTCCGCTTCTTCTTGTTCTGCTGCTGCTACTTTCTGGGCCTCAGTTCGGCTGATGGCAGTCTTCTTCTGCGAGGCCGGATATGTGCTTGAGATCGGTCTGTCCTCTGGTGGTGGTCGTGACTGGCGTGATGGTGTGTCTGTTGTCTTCGTGGTTTCTGAGAGAAGTTTGAATTCCCATCCAATTTTCCATACAAAGTATGACACGGCTCCCGAGAACCAAAAAGGGGACAGGTAAAGGTGTCACCGCGGGATTTCCATAGCTTGGATGTTTGGGTGGTGGTTCTACTTTGTAACCATTGGGTTAAGATTAGGCGCTCCCAAAAATCGCTGTGAGATTCTCGCATCGCACATTTCTTTTGAAACAAAAACTTGCACAGAGCCCAGAGGCTAGCCAAAGCCTGCAGACTTCCTGCTCTCCCAAGCAAAAGCGGCGTCTATAAGCACACGCACATCTGCGTACCTACTGCTGCTAACTAAATCAGAGTAGGCGGGACAGCGAAGGAGGGAAGCGTTCGTCACCGCTCTCTCGATTCGTCGCCAATTTGCCGTCGACGTACATTTGTACCACTATTTTTACGCGAGATACTTGGTAGAGCAGCGGGACTGCTGTACCAGGTACTCCTTATCCTTGAGCTTGCACGACTACTTGCAGGGAGCTTGTGCGACTTCCCCTCACAGTAGCACACAGCTCCCCACACAGCACACAGCAGCGGCATGACTCGACCGCCTGACCCGGCCGAGCTCGCAGGCAGGCTTTCCCGGCGCATCGACGCTTATCCCACCAACCCCGGGAAGGCGCCGCTGAAACTCCTCCACTGGGCCCTCAACCAGCTTGAGGAATGCGCGCGAGCGCGGTCCATCCCTCCTGCGAATGTGATCGATGTGGTGATGGCCGCCATCAAGGACGATTCCAGCCCAAAGCCAACGACGACGACTCCTGCTGCAGCCGCGCCCGGAACAGTTACCGCTGCTGCTGCTGCTGGAACACCTGATGCTGCTGCTACTGCAGCACCTGCCGCTGTTGCTGGTGCTGGAACTGCTGGGGCTGCTGGCACTGCTGGAACAACTTCTGCTGTTGCTGCTGCTGATGCTGCTGCTGCTGGGACGGCTGCTAGCAGTGGTACTAGTGGCGCCGGGGATGGAGGCGGCGATACCCAGAAAGCTGCCTCCAGTGGGAGCGGGGGTGGGAGTGCTGGGAGCGGTTTGAAGGGCAAAGTGGTGTTCACGCCCTTGTATGGCTGCGACGAAGGATCGACAGGGGTTGGCCCTGTGTGCTCGATACTGGAGGTGAACACTGCAGGGAGGGCATGCATCATGTACTGTGCTGCTATATACCAGTTTGTCGTTGGGAAATGAGACGTTTGCCTGTGATTGCATGTTTTCGCGTTGCCATACAACACAACGTTTGTTTTGGACGGGTAACACCTGGTAAAGCTTACAAGGGCTCCGCTCCGCGGGCGGCTGACACCGCCCGCTACGCTCGCGCAAGAAAGATTTCAACTAATAAATGTGAAGGGGCAGAAAGAAGAGGTCCATGATTTAGTGCAACTAGCGATTTGATAATGGCAAGAGCTACTTGTGCGGAGCTGATTGCCCTGTCTGTGCTGTGCTGTATGTTGGCGATGTCACGTTCTGATCGGAAGTAGTACGGGTGTAATTTGCCAAGAAAAAATCGCGAAGAGGACCGAGATGGAGAACAAAACCAACGACGAAAAAGCAAAAAGACGAGTACACACACGTACCAACGGTACTTGGTGGTACTCTGTGTGGTTCTAAAGAAAGCACAGAGCTCCGTTCCGCAAGGCTGCTGACGCCGCCCGCTACGCTCGCGCAAGAAAGCATGCAACTAACTGAAACATGTAAATAAATGTGGCAGGAAGGAGAGGCCCGTGATTATTTGGTGCGAATAGCGAATTTATAATAATGCCAAGAGGTGCTTGTGCAGAGCTAATTGCCCTGCGCTGTGCTGTGTGCTTGTTGATGTCACGTTCTGAACGGCAGTACGTGCGATATTTGCGGGGGGGGGGGGGGGCACATGGCGACCGAGAGAGGACGAACATCTGAAGAAAGCAAAAAGACGAGTACACAAAGCACGTGCATAAACCTGGTATATGTACCATATCTGGTACTACAACTACTACTAGTAACTGCTGCCGTGTGTTCAAAAGAACGCACAGCGCCGCACGACACAGCACCGCAAAACCAAGGGCAAGGCACGGCACCGCACTGCGCTGCGCTGCTGAGCTATATATAGCCGTGCTGAACTGAGCTGGGAGTGCATTGTTTGTGATCCAATAACCACGTCACATGTACAAACATGGTGTAGTATTAATAGTACTGTTATAAGGCTTAGTTTGGGTAAGCTATTGGTTAACCTTTTGCAAGTGGTCAAACGGACTAATACCCTACTAATACCTTAACAAAAGGCGTCGTCGGCAGGACCATGGGTTTTTGGGTCGTGGGTTCGATCCCCACCATCCACAATAATAAACTTTTCAGATTTTCCCCATGTCGAACTTGATAAAAACTCTCCCTGGTATCCCCAGGAAATGAAACGGCTTGGATATTGACAGAGGTCCGCCGTATATCCGGCCGACCTGCTATCCCGCCGTTTCAGGGGGGAAGAGTGTTGTAAGGCTTAGTTTGGGTAAGCTATTGGTTAACCTGTTGCAAGTGGTCAAACGGACTAATACCCTACTAATACATTAACAGTACCGGTACGTGGTATGATACTTTAAATATTATTGGCATGTACGAACTAGTAAAAAAGTACAGCAAAGCACGCACGCATGGCAGAGCACGGCAGAGCACAGCGCTTCGCTCTGCTGAGCTAGCGCTGCGCTGCGGTGCGCCGCTGAGCTGAGCTGCAGGGCATCGCAGGGCACTGCACGGCGCTGCGTTGCTGTGAGCTATAGCGCTTCGATGGGGTGCTGGGCGGTGCGGAGCTGATGAGCCAAAAGCCCAGATCTCAGCTGATGCAACTTCGTCAAGTACAAAACAAATGGTGGGAATCAAAGAAAAGCTAAAGCTGGACCGCTCCGCAACTAAAATGCACAGGCGGCAAATTAGCGGCAAATTGTAGAAAGTTCAACTTACTAAAGGAGGAAAAAATTGCGAAAAAGTTCAAAATTGTGTTGGCAGAAAAACCAAATTTGCAGGAAGCAGCTGAAAGGTCAAGAAACAACTGGCAAAACGAGCAGAACAAAAACAATAAAGGCCGAGCAAGAAACCAAAGAAAAGCTGGACCGTTCCGCAAGTAAGCTGGACCGTCCGACCCCGGAGATGCCAGGGATGCACCAACCGTTCAGCAAAAATATCTAAGTAAGTCTATTTCCGCCTGTGCACGGCAGACCATCGTTGATGTTTTTTTAATGTAAAAACAATTACGCCAGCTGTGAGTCGATCGACCTATGGTGTGATCAATACTCAGTAATGCAAACCGTGTTTTGTGGAAACCATAACCATTGCTCCAGCCCTCAGTCGAAGCCGGCGGTATTGCCGCAGCTACCGCCGGTGGTGTCGTACGTACTAACTGCTGTATCCGTTGCTCGTTTTTACTTTGAGAAATGTTGATATTTGAAAACGAAAATGTGTATGATACTGTTGGACTTCGTATGCCGGTTTTTGCTGCTATACCTACGTACCTATACGAAGTAGCTTCCTCGCCCAGTGTGGACTTCCTGACGCGCTGCATGTTTCGCCGGCGCATCTTCATCCAGCCAGCTACGACCATCGTAGTACATGCACTGTACTCTTCATATGCAGCCGCCGAAGATATGGAGCGCACGTATCCCTACATGCAGCTTACTGTAATTAAACACAGGACGTGTACCACAACGGTTGACCACTCCGAGGCTGTCGACCCAACTCCCCTCCGCGCTCTCTCCGTGCGTGCATGACCCACCCACCCTCCCACCGACCCACCTACTCACCCAACCACCCAACCACCCGACTCGACGGGTTACTCTGATATATAGGTGGGTGGGGTGACAATCCTCCTGGACTGCGGATGGGACATCCACTTCGACACGGCGCTGCTGGAGCCGCTCCGCTCGGTTGTGAAGCGCGTCGACCTCGTGCTCATCTCTCACCCGGACCTGGAGCACCTAGGAGTGAGTTGGTTGGTAGCTGCGTGCGCGCGCGCTCAGGCTCAAAGTATGGAGGTTGTGCAACAATGCACCAGATGTATTGTAGCAGATACATCTTACCAGATACTGGTCATTTTTACGTGCCAGATGTATATACTTGTATTTTTTCTTGGCGTTCGATGGAACCGAAGGCGGTCGTGGTATGTATCGTGTGGAGACGCTGTGCGGGCCGAATGCGGGTAGGGGAAGACGGTTGAAAATGCCTCTGTTTATATACTGTTTTTTTTTTCTGTTATTTTTATCACCAATTTTACTTGCCGGCTCAACCCGCAGGAGGTTTTACCCTCGGGGACCTTCTGGACAAGCCGTGGTTACAGGTGTCACCCCCCCCCCCCCCCCGGTACACGCCCTCGTTTTATCGCGCACAGGGTCCAGCATTACTACTGCTAGTCCATTTGCATCGAACTTCGCCATATCCTGATCTCACACTTTCGGACGGTCAGAATTTTAGAGAATACGTCCCTTGCCTCATTAGTTACACGGCTTAATTATGCCTTTGCTATATTTTTTCAGGAGTGTTCACGGGTCATAACCCGTCCCGCGGGCCTGGTCAGAAGGTTTCCAAAATCTCGGGACGCGAGTCGGGTCGGATCAGGAAATGTTCGAGCCTCACGAGTCGGGTCGGATCTGATCGGGTCAGGAGGTTTTGAATTCCTAACGGACCGGGTTGGGTCACCCTGGCCTGACCCGACCCGACCCGATCCGCGAGAAATGACCCGACCCGTGAAAAGCCCTGTATATGTTTACCTGGGGCTTGAACTAGACCTGGAACGGACACTACAACTGTATCTGTAACTGTACCTGTATGTTTAACGTTTGTTTTCTTGTAGGCGCTACCGTACGCGTTCGGCAAGCTGGGCATGCGCGCCAAGGTGTACGCCACTCTGCCGGTTTGGAAGATGGGACAGATGGCTGTGTACGATGCCTACATTTCCCGCACGCACGAGGTGAAGAAGGGTTGAGATTGCTTCACCCGAGGGAGATCGGGCTCGTCGCGGGGGGCGCGCCGCGGGAGGCGGGGGCGGAAGGGCGGTGTTATGCTTTGCTCACGTGCCGTGTGATGTAATCGGATGATAGTACATATGATAGGATGGGTTATTGTTGTCCTCACGTTAACTTAAGACTTTACTCGCGCGCCACGTCATGTAGTCGGAAGATCGTACGAAGGAAGGGTTATTGTTCTCCCATTGACTTATCGCCCAATATCTTGTCCATGGCCACAGGACAGGCTCCTATAACCCTGGCGTGGAAGAACACTACAGGAAAAAATAACAAAATCACACGCAATGAAAGACAAGTCTTGGTTGCTAGTGGGCTGTGTGAAAGGACCCCGCCTTCTTGCGTGCTGCCTGTAGACTGTAGCCCTCATTGGGGGTACCCCGTACGGATGATTCTGGTGTGCGTGCTTTTCAGGGTTTCCGCCAGTTCTCGCTGTCTCTCGAAAATGTGTAGATGATGATTTGGAGTCAGGTCTACTGCTGCTGATCGCGATCACATGTGTAGACAGGGGAGACGTGGGCGAGGGGCCAGAAACGGCGTATTTTGTTGAGGAACGTCTTTTTACCTTATTTTTGTTTGTATTGCGTATGCAGTTATCCGTTGCCCCCCTCTGGTGTCCTGCGCCGTTCTCGTTGCTTTTGCTTCCCTTGACCCTTGACCTGCTTTCGTGCATTTCCTGCCCCGTCCTCTGTGTATTTGCTTCCAATCACTCTTGACCGCTTGCGCGCAAAAGGGAAATTTCCATGCGTTTGATCTCGACGACGTCGACGCCGCTTTTGCCCGGTTCAAGACGCTCAAGTTCTCGCAGCACCTCACCTTCTCGGTGAGTCAAGTCGCCTAATAGTGCGCTGTGCTTGTAGTATTAGTAATCCATTGACCCTCAACTCTTTTGTGGAAGACCACCCGTGCGGCGATATTTAGAGCTGAGTTGGCTGACTAAAGGTCGCCGACTTGCTATTGATTGGTGATGTAGAGTTACAGCTAGTTGCGAGGTGGTCGAGGGGGGTTGTTTCGGCTTATGCTTGCTTTTTTTTTTCGAACCGGTCAAGCTCGAGACCACCAAAAGTATTAATCGCCCGGCCTGGCCGTGGAATTGTATAATCCACTCCCTTTGTCCCCGATTCTGTGGACTGCGATTGAAGGCTCCCAGGAGCATTATTTTGTCTTCCCGTTGCACGGCAAACATACCGCCGCGTCCTTCAGGGCTACGCTTTGGACTACGAGTAGTTACTCCGCGATCGGAATCACTGCGCGTTCCGGGTGGCGGCTGTAGAACCCGATGAGCAATGCCATGGCCTAGGTTTACGAGGAAGAATATAGTAAAGCATAGATGGGATTCCAGATTCCAACGGTACTGTAATTACTAACCTCAGGCGAGGAGCCCCTGGCGCTAGTCAGACATATTTTGGCCAGAACGTGGTACGACTGTATCTCCTATCGTACCATGCGTGAAGGGCTATATATCCTGAACGCGTTTGTGCCTCTGCATCCGGGCACGGCTCACAGGGCCGAGGAGCGGGGGTCACCATCACCCCCTATGCGGCCGGGCGAATGATCGGGGCAGCGGTGTGGCGTGTTTCCTGGCAGACCGAGGACAACGACATCGTGTACGCCACCGCGTACAACCACAAGCCGGAGCGGTGAGACGATGTAGATTGGCGCCGCCTGCCAATCGCAAGCCGCGGGGCGAGGCTACTCCTTTTTTCTCCGTCCGTTCCGTCCGGCTCTACATCGTTTGGTGGGACCAGAAGAAAGCAAGTACTCCATGACGACCCGGTTTTAGCCCCACAAACACCACCACCTCCTATGTTGGGCGGGGGGGGATATGCGGTAGTTTTGAATATTATTTTGCCGAACTTTAGAGACGACTGCGTTTTTGCTCGTGATTCGGTACCAATCCCGAGAAAAGCCCGCAAGAAGTTATGGAACTTACTTGTAAACGGGGTATCTTGTTGTGTTTCCTCCCTTTGCCTCCTCTGTCGCCCTCCACCCCCTCCTCCCATCCCCGCCCCCATTCCACGCCTCCCCGCCCCTATTCCATGCCCCCCGCCCGTGCCCCACCCCACCCCCACCCCACCTCCCACCCCGACGCCCCCCGGCCCCCCACCACCTCCCCCCCTCGCCCCCCGCAACCCGCTTTGGCCCGGTCGTGGCGCTTTATCGCGCCCCGTGACGTTATACACATTTGTCCACAGACATCTCCGGCCGTCCGCTCTGAGCACTCTGACCCGTCCAAGCGTACTGATCACTGACGCACACAACGCGCTGACGGAGGTCAAAAGCCGCAAGTGGCGAGAGAATCGGCTGATCTCTACGGTGATGGACACTGTAAGGGGCGGTGGAAACGTGCTCCTGCCGACGGACACCGCTGGTGAGAGGGACGTGGCGGGCGGTTTTCGTGGAAGCTATTGATAGGACGTTTTTTTTGCCACCGCGGTAATAATAGTTGTTGCTGATGTTGGTGGTAGTGCTGGTGTTGGTGTTGGCGCTGGTTATGGTGTTGTTTCTGTTGTTGCTGCTGTTGTTGATGTTGTGGTTATATGCTTTTGTCGCTGTTAATGCTGATAGTTCCCATTGTTTTTGTTAGTTTATGTTGTCGCCGTTGTTGTCACTGTTGTTGTTCTCGACGATTGTGTTGCTGTTGGAAGGCCGCGTGCTGGAGCTTCTGGTGTTGCTGGACGAGCAATGGCAGAAGCACCGTCTCGGCAGCTACAAGCTCGTTCTCCTCCACAACACCGCCTTTAACACGGGCGAGTTTGCCAAGAGCCAGGTAAACGATCTCAAATCGAATTTCGCCGATTTTGAAAGATGAGCTTCCACTCAAGTGTTCGAACTCACAGCTGACGTATTTGACGTACGTTTATAAAACCGGAAATCGTCTATGTTTTATAGGCGCGCGACGCGAAATACGTTGTTTTCGTACAGATCGAAACGTGGAGCGCGTCTCGGAGAGCTGTGGATGATGTGCAATGTTGCTGCAGAGTTTGGAACGAACGGTAGACCTTGCCTTGAAAGCTCGATTGTTTTCACTTGAGAGCGCTGCGTCGTTTCGACATCGCTAGTGTTATCATCCTCGACCCGCCGTCGCCGTGTATTGCCCTGTTTTGATCGGTGATCCGCGTTGACCTGCCCTGCCTTGCGCCCTGCCGGTACAAACGCGCTTGACGTTTCTGCCCCCGCCCAGCTGGAGTGGATGAGCAACGACATCGGGAGGGCGTTTGACCTCCAGAGGAGCAACCCGTTCGAGCTGCGCAACGTGCACATCATGCACAGCCTGGAGGAGCTCGACGAACTGGGCAACGACCCCAAGGTGCCGTATTTAGCTGTACGTAGACATCGAAACTTCAGCTTGTAGGCTCTGGCATTAATATATACACAACGTCGCGCGCAGCCCCTTGCCTTGCCTCCTTGGCGCGTCACCATAAGTATTGTGCATAGTGGCATCGCACGAGTGAAGCCCGTATAGCATGTGCCCTGGGGGACGCAGACTCGGGGAAGGCACTGCGAGCCTTTCCGGCTGTCATGGTCCGGGTTCACCGTTGTTTTGCTTTGGTTCGGCTCGGTTAAATTCCTGGTAGCTGCTAAGAACATGCGACCTCGCTTCCCTCGGCCGTTCTTGTTTTTTCCTCTCCCCTGCGCGTTGTAACCCTTGGGCCACTCGCTTTCCTACATACCAGGATGTATTTCTCTAGCGCTCCCAGCTCCGCTCCACCTCACCTCACCCCACCCTGCCCCGTCCCGCCCCTCCCTACCCAATCCAACTCAGCCCAACCCAACCCAACCCAACCCAACCCAACCCAACCCAACCCAACCCAACCCAACCCAACCCAACCCAACCCAACCCAACCCAACCCAACCCAACCCAACCCAACCCAATCCACCTCCTCTTCGTCGTCCTTCTACTCCTCCTCCTCTCGCTCCCCCCCCTCTCCTCTCCTCTTCTGCGCCTCGTTCTCGTCCTTCTCGCGCTATTCCTCCTCGGCCCTAGGTAGTGCTAGCGACGGACATGTCTCTGGACTACGGGTTCTCCAAAGCCCTCCTTCTCCGGTGGGCCCCCGGCAGCGCCAACACCATCCTCCTCACGGGTAGGGGCCACGGGGACACCACTGCCCGCAGCCTTCTTGTCCAGGTGGAGGACCGGGAGCAGGCAGCGGCGGTGGCGGCGGCCAAGGCGGCGGTGGCGGGGAGGAGCGCGGAGGTTGCTGCTGCTGCGGCGGCGGGTGGGGGGGGGGCGCGGTACGGAGTGGGTGGAGTTGTCGATTTTGAGGAGGATGGGGGGGATGGTGAGGATGGGGAGACGCCGCTAACGCTCTCGATCAAGGTGAGGCGGGAATAGCCGGGGGGGGGTGGGGGCGGGTGCGAGAAGGAGGGGGGGAGGAGGGTGAAGGGGGTTTGCGGCGGTGGAGGGGGGAGGGGCGGGGGGGGGCGTACTCACTTGTTGCTTGCCTTAGTCTTTTTATCATTGGCCCAGCATCCCTTTCGAGGCGGAGCACCGTTCCAGCTGCTGATAGACACTTTCAATAGTTGGGCGCTCAGTACGTTTCTTCTCTATATTGTATGAAAAATGTTGCTTGTCTTTTCTGCTTCCAATTTGGCCGTCTGCGGCCACCATCTATCTCCTAATACAGCGATCGTTTTCTCGCTTCTGTCTAATGCACTAAACTTCTCCATGTCACATCCGCCTATTGTCTTCATATATTCCTCTAACAGTTGTTGTGTCTGGTCTGGTGACTTGTGAGTTGCGTGCAAAAGTGGGCTCGCGTAGTGAGTAATTTGGTGGTGGCAGGAGCTCTAGAGCTGTGTGCTGTGATGGGGGAGGAGAATCACGTCACGTGCCGCGTATGTTGTGCGATGGTATAGCTCGCAGCGTACAGCGTAATGTGTGGTCGTGTCTTTTTTTAAGTTGCCAAGGCTAAGGCTGATACAGCTCGCAGCTTTCTTGCATCATCGTGTCCCGTTTAAGTTGGCACTACTGTTAATGCCCCCTCGGTTATATTCTGCTGAGCCTGGTTAAAATCGTGTTCCCGCGGCCCTCCCGCCGCATCTCTGGTGGTAAAGGTGCCGGTTCGAGTACCGCTCGCCGGCGAGGAGCTGCGGGCCTTTCGGGAAGAGGAGAACAGAAAGCGAAGGCTGGAGGCCGAAGAAGAGGAGCAGCGACGACACGCCGCGGCGATGGAGAAAGAGCAGGTGAGCCGACGTTTGTTCTGAAGACGTTTTTGCGCCGCCTGCCTGGTTGTCGTACGTATGAAGGGCTCTACTGCTGCGTATTGAAATGTGCATCGTAGAATACGAGAAATCTGATTTTAAATGAATTCTTCATTTATCTAATGCATACATGTTCCAGAGCCCATCGAAAACGCATCGTACTCGCGGAACTGGTAGAAGCATATTACTGAGCCAATGGCTGAATATTTCTCGCGCTGATTAGAAGGTATTGCTGTAGTTTACGTAAAGCGTCTGTGAAATAAATTAAGTACGGTAAAGCTGGCACACCAAAGTATTGTACTCTGTGTAAAAAATGTTGGCAGGGTGCTGGGTCATAGGATGATACATCTGGTATAGCGGGGTGACCATCAGAGTGATCAGCAAGGGTTGCACAAGCTACACCTACTCACTCTCCCAACCAACCCTCCACCGCTGCTCTGCTGAGCACATAGGCCACATAAACGCCGACCTAGCTCCATTTCGTTCTTCCTTTGTCCTGTGGACTAGGTCACAAGTGGACATTGCTGTCAGTTCGGTGCCACCTGTACTGTCTCTGGTTGAGACATCACTATCAGTGTATTACAACAAAGAGGTGGTAAAACTGTGTTGTAGAGCTGGTAAGAAAACGTGCAGGTACCAGGCACTGCCTCGGTGGCAAGTCCGTTTTTCGTGGCCAACGTTTTGTGGATGTGACGGTGCGTCGCGTGTGAAACGCTGTTGACGTTAACAGGTGATCGCGGACTCGGACGATGAGGGTGAAGGAGGTGAAGGAGAAGGGGAGACCGAGAATGTGGCTGAGCCCACGCCCAAGCGAAGGAGAGAGATCGTGGCGAGCCTGTTCAGCAAGTACTCCAAGCCGCAGCATCTCATGTTCGGGTGAGGAAACGGGAAGACAACACGCAATGGACGGGGGACGAGGGGGAAGGGGTCGGGGGCATGAGGATTGAGACATTGGGTTTGGTGTGAAGAGGCGCGTACGTTGTACCCTAACGAATTACAGGGTGTGCTGTCCATTGCCTCGACTGGTTGCTGCTGCTGGTCGTTGCCGCCGTCGCCGCCGCTGCTGCTGCTGCACGTTTCCGTACAGTATTTTCCCTCTCTTCCCCCCCCCCCCCCCCCCCCCCCCGCGTTTTGCTGATCGTCAACGGCGCACCATACCTTTGCTGTGCGGCAGGCCTTAATCTCCCCCTCCCTGACTGTTCATGAGCACACACACCCTAACGTCCATGAAAGACGTACCCCCTCCAACCCGTGACTGTTCTATCCCACGTCACCGCCACCGCCACAGCTGCCACTGCCGATGTCTCCGCCTTCACCGCCTCTGCCGCTTTTTTTTCTAGGTACTACGACCCGCAGATCCCCACGGATGAGTACGGCGTGAAGGAGACAGAGCCGATCGGCTGGCTTGCGGCGGCCATGCAGCAGCAAAACTCGGAGATGCCGGCGGCCATGGAGGAGGAGGTGAAGAGAAAATCCATCAATGAAAGGAAGGGCCACGGTCGCACGATATGTACCGTTGATCTCTCGCTGCCGCAAAGCTCCTGGACTGCACTCGTGTTTTGGGTCAGCCTGATACGCGTTAAACGTCGGTTCGCGACGGGACACGAAGTGCCCCCCGCCATCGAAGTGGCCACACCCGAAAACTTGCGACTCGCCCGGAACCTCACGACACGCGCTTGGTGCACGCGATGTCCGCTTTGTCGTTTCAATTTATGTCGCGCGCCGTCTTGGCATTATAAGGATGCGAGGGTTTGTGG
Source organism: Undaria pinnatifida (assembly GCA_012845835.1). NCBI lineage: Eukaryota > Phaeophyceae > Laminariales > Alariaceae > Undaria > Undaria pinnatifida. Next base: position 8,728,506 of record JABAKD010000030.1, read on the forward strand.
TTTTTAAGACCACGACTATGCACGAAATGAGTACCCCCCCCCCCCCCGATGTCCCTCAAATACTCCTTGATAGCAACACGCCATAGCGTACGGTTCTGCCTTATTGCGTCTCTACTACGCCGCACCCCACCCCACCCCATCCCACAGGGCGCGGCTCATCAGGAGGCGAGAGGGAAAGCTGTGGACGACAAGGAGCCTTCGAGCGGGGACGAAGCCGATGACGGGGATAGGGGTGAAGCGGCTTCGGCGCAGGGGCCCGTAGACGCCCTCCGCGCCGGCGCGGCGGGCGGCAAGGAGTCGGCATTTTTTCAAGACTCGGGCGCGGTGCCGACCAAGCTGGAGCAAGAGCAGCAAGAGGTAGGTCATGCCGGATGCTGTGTCTGGCCTGTCTATGAAGTTTAATTGCCGATTGGACCGCGTTTTGTTGTGCACGGCTTTAGAGCGCCGAGGTTGTGGTTGCAGAAGTATCCCGCAGCGTCGCCGGGGTGTCGTTGTGTTTTTGTGCTGCGATTGTGTCGTTTTGTACAAAAGTCTTTTTTGCAGTTTTTGGTCTGGACACTCGATGAAGCCCAGCGGCCCAGGCTGCTTTCGTGTGGCGCTCTCGCTGTACCAGGTAATCGTTATTTGAGCATTGCCACTTTTTCCTATCTCAAGTCCCCAAGAGGGTTCAATCCAGTGGCTTGGGCTACTTTCGTGTGGCGATTGCTTAATCGTCGTTTGAATATCGCCACTTTTTTCCCTCCGAAAACTTCCAAAACGATTCATATCCCAAAGCTAGAAAAACGCCCGCTTTTTCGTCGCAGGTGGACGTGCTCTGTAGGGTGGTTTACGTCGACTCGGAAGGCCTCTCGGACGGCTACTCCATGAAAAACACGGTGCTAAACCTGGCACCTAAGATGCTCATCGTCACCGGCGGGTCGCGCCGAGCAAAAGCCGACCTCGTGTCACACGTGCGAAAACAGCTGGGCGGCGACATCAGCGGTGGCGCGTGGAAGGCAGTAGGGGGGTCGGGGAGCGGGGGCGGGGGCGGGAGTGGGAACGCGGGCGGGGACGACGGCCCTCGTTACGTTTTGGTGGACAAGGGGTTAGAGCCGATCCCCGTGGCACTGGATTCTGGGGCGTTTGACGTCTTACTGCACGACTCGTTGCACACGCAGCTCAAGTGGAAACAGGTGAGCCCGCGCATAGTCTGCGTGGGCGCTATGATTTGAATGTTGTCTGGGCGAGTTGTGGCGCGCAGGAGCGTTGCTGCTGTGGCTTGAGATGGCGTTGAATTAACCTTGCAGGCGTCCGCGAGATGTATATTTTTTTCGACAGGTGTGCGTTGCGCGTCGGTAACCACATACCAGGTAAGGGATACCCCCAACCCAGTGTCCCTCCTTCCCGGCATTGTAGGCATGCGACATGCGAGGGGCTATGGTCTGACAGCCTGCGGTCATGCATGACAACGATGGCACCCCTCCCCTCTCCCATCTCTCCGCTGTGCACAGCCCGATGGAAATCAATGGTTATAGCTGTCTTGCCTCTCGTATCTTACTACGGTGACTGTTCGCATCCCGGCATCTTCGATGCTTGCTGCCTCGGCCTCTCTGGAGAGCCAACGCATGGTAATTCCCTTGTTGTTGCTCGTGACAGCTCAATAACTACGGGGTCGCGCACATGGAGTGCCGGGTGGATCCTAGGGGAATCACGCCGCTGCTCTGTGCCAAGCCTCGAGGGGAGAGAGCGGGGCACCCGGCCATGTTTTTGAGCGTGGGCAACGTCAACATCATGCAGCTTCAGAAGGTAAGACAAAGCAGACGACGAACCGACCGACAGACAGAGAAAACAACAGACAGACAGACAGACAGACAGACAGACAGACAGATATTAACTTGTTGTTGGGCTGAATGTGGACGCACAAAAAAAGCCGAGTGCCTTCTTAGGCTGGCGTTTTCTTAGGCAGGCGTTTTTTTGTTCCGTGGTACCAGGTAGTCGGGTTTTCTCCGGAAATGCTAGCGCACGTGATAATGTTGTACAATGGGCTTCGCCGGCGGCCTGGACGGCCGCCGGTTGCAGACTTTCGTGATGCCCATATATGAAGAGGGGAATGAAGGCCAGACTTTCAAGAGATTGAGCGCGTGCGCTCCACTCCGAGAACTTGATGAACTAAATACATGTGTATTTTTATTAACAGTCAGTTGAGCAAAAGCTGGAATGCTCGACGTGGGTACGAAGAACTTGCTACATCTTCGGCACACACAGTCCGGGCACACCCTTGTGTATAGGTTAATTTGGTCTTGATACAGAACGTTCCCGAAAATGCAAACGAGCATAAGAGCGCACGGAAGGGACCCCAACTGGAAAACATAGCTGTTAGTTATATGCTAACGTCGAAGGATTGCTGGGGCTTCCTGAACTTGCAGGTTGCGGCAAGCTCGAGAAATCAACTTACGGAGCATATATAAGAGCGATTTGAACGCCTCTCGGAAGTGAATGCCGGGACGGGCATAACCGAAAAAACGTACTACTTGGATGATTGCATGGCTACTAGTAGCTGCACTGCCTTCACCCTCTTGTTGCTCCAGCGAATGTAGGTGCAGTGCTAGCACCGTACGGAACTGAACCCAGGGAGGAGATAATAGTTGGAAACACACAATTTTATACGTGTTTTTTTTCTTGCTTCAGCCACTGCATCCTCGAGGGCGAAAAGGTCGGTACTAAATACCGCCCACGTAACAACCGAACTCATTGTGCACAAGGAAGGCAGCATAACCGAAAGCATGGCTACCTTTTCTTACTGCACACTGCGAGTATTCTGCGAGAAACACTATACTGAGCTAATGCGGAAAATGTGGATATGGACGGTCCCCTTCCCCTAGATAGTACCGCCTCATTATACGTAAGATCAACGTCACCAGAGGCCCCCCAGACTCCGTTCCGTGCTGACCCGAGATAGCGACCCACCTCGGTGTGTCCCCCACACCACGTCACACAAAAGAGAACCTGTCAGGGGCACTGCCCACATTGGGCGTCGACGGCAGGACAGTGGATACCAGGTTTCCTTCCCCTTAGTAGTACCGCCTCGTTACACATTTTAGTTCAAGGTCATCAGAGGTCCCCCAGTCTCCGTTCCGTGCCGACCCGAGATACCGACCCACCTCGGTGTGTTCTCCACACCACACCACACAAGAGATAACCTGTCAGAGGCATTGCCCACATTTTGCGTCGCAGCTTGGTCTTTTCTGTCGGTGTTGGTTCACAGCGCGCGAGTGTGTCAGCACTGCTGTAGAAAAGTCGGAACGTTTGATGAGCACTTAGCCGCTAAACCCGACCCCCCCCCTGCCGAGGAGGTTAGAAGTCACCTAGGGGTCGGAGCAGAGGTGGCGACAGTTGACAGGTCGGTGGGGCGAATCGTCCAATTCATCACAGCGACTCTGTTCGCCGAGTCTCGGCTGGCGGGGCAACAGGCGGCGAAGCAGCGGAAAAGTGGGAATGGTTGTGGAGCCGGTGGACCAGCACGCGGCGAATTAGCCGGAGGAGGAGCTGATGGAAACACTGAAATGACAGGTAGAACTGGAGGGGACAGTAGCGCTGGAGCTGCGGGTTCAAGTGGTTCACGAACGTTCTTGTCTTGTGCCGCGGAAAAAGACGACTATTACAGCTCACGCGACAACGTGTTTGACTTTCCCCTGCTGTCCCATCGGCTCCATCAGCATCTCCACCTTCCGCTGCTTCGCCGTCTGCTACCCGGCCAGCTGAGACTCGGCGGACAGAGTCGCTGTAACGAATTGAACGACTCATCCCAACGACCTCTCGGCTGTCGCCACCTCTGCTTCGACCTCCTGGGTGACTTTTAGCCTCCTGCTCCTCGTCGTGGTTCGAGGTTACGCTGGCGTTTGAATCCACTATGCCGTAGCTTTCGCACACTAGGAAGTTCACCTAAGAGTTGCACTGTTACCCTAAGTCGGCACCTTTTTTTTATTTTAGACGCGCAGTTGCACGTCTCAAAAAAAGAGGGAGGTGATGTGAATACTAGATTCTCTTACCCTAGATAGTATCGCTTTATTACACACGAGTTCATGGTCGCCAGGGGTGCCCCAGACTCCGTTCCGTGCTGACCCGAGATACCGACCCACCTCGGTGTATCCTCAACACCACACCACACAAGAGATAACCTATCAGAGGCTCTACCCACAAAAGCATCGCTATGAATACGGAAATTTACATATATATTTGCTGTACGTACAGTACGCTCCAAAAAACGTAATTGAGAAAACGTAGCATACCCAGCGCATAGGCATTGCGCGCAGGGAAGGGAGCATAACCGAAAGCATGGCTAGCCTTTCTTACTGCACTATCCTAATGGAAACATTACTTATATTGAGCTAATGCGGCACACATCGCTAAGAATATGGAACTTACGTACATTCGCTCTACTTACAGTACGCCCCAGAAAATGTAACATGTCAAAAGCACATATTGAAGCACCGGACAGATGCACGCGGGGAGCGAGCAAAACTGGGAACATAAGCTCAAACTATATTTGCTTGAGGGACTGCGCTACCGAGGCCGAAAAGGTTGGTACTAAATATCGACTACATTGTAACTGAGCTCCATGTACCTAAAGAGTTGCTAGAGAGGAAAGACCCTTCCACTCTGACGGTATTATGTAGTCCGCCTTACCAACCGAGGATAGCGTCGAGGTGTCATAAAGCAGCAGCACATGTAGTAGTACAGCAGCAGGAGCATAGCAGCAGCAGCACAGAAGCAACAGAAAAAGCAGCCTCAGCTAATGCTGGTTTTGCTACTGGGTAGCTCAGGCGTTGGTTGAACGTGCCCACCTGCAGGCATCAAAGCCACCTAATACGCCCATCACCAACAGCAGCAACCCAAACGCAGCAGCAGGCAGCAGCAGCAGACACTACAGCAGTATCACAGCTCGCAGAATCAGGGTTCGTGCGGGAGAATGTGGTGGAAATCAAGTGTATTATGTACTCGAGGTAGCGTTTGTTGCGCGACATTGTAGTCTACGTTCCTTACAACGTAAGGTACAACACAGGACACCTAACCAGAAACGAGACTTTGGCTAAGGTGTGATTTCGTGTTTGCGAAAGGGTGCGTTCTACACTATTAATAACATCAGTACAACGGCTCTCGAATTTCTCAGTTTCCTGCAAATCTCAGCCTGGCTTTCTTCTTACCCTGTTTACTCTTATTAAGTGCCTTCACTGTATAATACGAGCACGCGAAAAAAAGTAGCAAAAAATATGGTGCGCATTTCGCTCGCCAGGGTCAAATCCCGGATTGTCCTCCCTCTGCCCACACGCCTTCGATTCGAGCGGAGTCGAGCGCTCTGTCCTCTCTGGATCACGAGAGCCCGTCGCCTTCGGCCGCGCGGGGTGGGCGCGCCATTTGAGCGTGTTCGACGACTTGTCGACACGGGGAACAAACAAGCTGTGGGACTCATTTTGTGTGGCACTCTGAACATCAATGCAGGGACCGCTGGGATTCTTCATATGATTTTCTACAGATGCTGATCTTTCTGTCCATGACGGTTCTCTACGTAGCATGGGTGGCATATGTTTTCCGGGCGTTCCAACTTTGTCCTAGATTCGAGCACGCTGTTGCCTGCGCGGGTCCCCACAAAGATCGCGCCGGTAGAGTAGCCGACGCTTCCCGAGGGTCGGCGGTCAGAGAGGAAAGGAGGAAAAAAACGCCAACACGTAGGCCCTGTCGTGAGACCATGCGCTAAGGCACTGACAGGGCAGATATTTTCGGAGATCGCGTCGCAAATTCCAACGTCGAGGCCTCGCGCAGGCGCTGCGGCACTGAGCTGGCGGATCCGCGACGGTGGTGGTTGCAGGCGAGGCGGGGGCACGCCGTGGTGAAGAAACCGCGTGGAAAGGCAGTCATAGGCGGTAGGTATCTGCCGCCTTAAAGAGTGTCAGATAACGCTGCGAACTAACATACGTTTATTTATTTTGCTTAGTCCGTTTTTGCACTTGTTCCGGCCGTTTGTTTTCGTTTTTTTTTTCGGGCGAGCAACACGGGCTGGAATAGAAGGGGGGGTCATGCTCGGTCTGCGGCTCTCCGTGGTCGTTTAAACCACGATGTGCTGTCCTGACACCGCTGCTGCTGCGGCCGGATTTTTTTCTTTCGCCCGCGGAGACGGCTGCACCGAGCGCTAAAAACGAATCAAACAATCAAACACGACGTCGCAGTATCCCCAGAGGATACGCATGCTTCCAATCCACACCCCCCGCTTCGGTTGGCATAGTTACCTGATATGTATGGCTCCTAGATACCCCGTATTTATGGGTTGTAGGTACCTGGTGTTAATAGGTTGTAAGTACCTGATATTACTAGGTCGTACGCGCAGTGTTTTCTGGTATCTATGGGCCCCATTTTGTCCGTAGCCTAAAGCCTCAATTGACTCGCCCGAGCATCCCACGCCCCGCCGTCGTGTCCCTTTCTTGTCCCTTTCCTTTCCCCTTCCCTCCCCCCTTGGGCCCCTGGCGGATCGCGCCCGAAAAAAACTATGGCAGTCTCTGGTTCTGGCTGGTGTGAGCGTCAAATTCTTGGCCGGCACGTTGCTGTGTGAGGGGGGCGTTTCGGTCCGTGTAGGGGAGGGGGGTAAGATGGAGCTGGACGGGCCCCTGTGCGACGAGTACTTTCGGGTCCGAGACGTCGTGTACCGGCAGTACGTCATCGTATAAACTTGTGGTGGGCGTTTTTATGTTGTTGCCCTTTCGTTCCGTTGCATTTTGTGTTTTCGTACGTACATGTTCCCCAACCCGTTTACGACTGACTGCACCCACGTTTCAGGAACGTGGACTACTTGGAACTAGAGTGGATTTCTGCAGTTAGTTGCGTAAAGTAGAGAGGCACCTGCCAATTTCTACCCCCCTTAGATAACACCGCTTAGGTCGGTTTGGATTGTAGTTTCATCGACCTGTCCGTGTTTGGATCTACGACTGGAAAGGCTCGAGTCGATGTCACAATACTGGTAGGGGCTTGTCCGTCTTGGATGGAGCGGCAAGCACCCGCCGGAGTAGAGCCGGTACAAAACCTTGGTGGGCGGGGGCTTTGATGCTTGGCTTAGGTCTTGAGACACAGGGAATGACCCGATTGCTCCCCGAGATATTGTAGTAGTCGTATGCCTTCGTCTTACTTTTCGAATTTGTCGGTGATGCTATATGAATAGAGCGTTCTTTTCGTGTGTGTGAATGCTGCGGTCCTTGCGAAGCGTTACGCCGAAGACCCAAGCGTCGGGAAGGGGAATTGGGGGAAGGAGGCGGTTTCCTTTGTCAGGCTCTGCCCGCACCCCGTGGTTTTTCGTCATCGGTGTTCTTCGCTTCCGCCCGAAGCCCAAATGTTGTTAATCGACTGGCACCGGGAGCGGTTATTTACGTCCTCATATATATTTCATATTGTCACTTTTACTCTCCAGCTCAACTCGTAAGAGGTTTTACCCTCGGCTATCTTCTGGGCAAGCCGTGGTCACAGGTGTCTTCCCGTCTCCCCCGCGGCACTTGCCTTCATTTTATCACGCATTGACATTCGTGCTTTTCTGTCTTTTATGCTCGTGACTTTTCATCGAACTTTGCTAACTCACGCTCTCGCGCTTTTCGCTCGTCAGCTTCTCGCAAGAAAAAATCTCTACGAGCACGCGTATTCACTCGGTGATACGTCAACCCACGACCTTGATATTAATAGGGACGACATTCACCTACTACATCGGGGACGCCAACCATTTTATCGGAGGGTGGGGCAGATTGGGGTACTGTGAGTACCCGGATTTAAGAGCGCTCGAGTCAAGAGCATTCGGGAGTTGAAAGCGGTCAACTCGGCAAATCCCGCCACACTCAAGACTATAGACTACATATATTACCCACTACAGATGAGAGCGCTTTGTAGTTGAGAGCGCATGTTTCGGCTTGTCACGGGCCGCTCTTCAATCGGGGTACCCACTGTACTCGCTGCGACCATAATCGAAGCGTCGGGTGCAGGGCGATGTTAGACGTGAGTGACTGGCTGGTGGTCACCGGAGGTTTGCATTCTGTGCTCAACCCGTGGCCGAGTCTTGACGAGTTTGTGTTTCGCACAAGAGGCTCTTTTAGGTACGCAGCACCGAGCCGTTTCTTTGATTAATAATAACATGTGGCGTTGTCGCGCGAAGATTGTGTAGTAATTAAAATGGGTGGGAGCTTTCCGTGTCAACTACGGTTTGTTTATGACGGTACGCAACGTATACCTCGATCATTTTACATGTCGGTTGATGGTTGCTCACTTTTTGGGGTCGTTTAGTGATCAACAACACCAAAGACGAAGCACTCCTTGTGTGCAGTGCCTTGTCACGATGAGTCGCGGGGGCATGTGATCTGGAGAAGACGTTCTAAATAGACTACGATAACGGGCACGGACGTCGGTGCTGGGCCACCTGCACTATTTGCATTTTAGGCGGAAGTTCATGAAAGCTTCCATGGAAGCTTCCATGGACGCTTCCGTGGAAGATTCCGTGGAAGTAACTTCCACGCAAGTTTTTCGTGGAAGCTTCCACGGAAGTTACTTCCATAGAAACTTCCACGGAAGCTTTCGTGAAGGAAAATTTGCTTCCACGGAAGCTTTCACGGAAGATTTCACGGAAGCTTTCGTAGGACTAAATTGGCTTCCACGGAAGCTTTACTGAAGTACTACTGAAGTAACCCTAACCCTAACCCTAAGAATAATATTTTTTTTCCACGGAAGCTTTCAAAACAAAATTCCATGGAAGCTTGAGATAGCTTCCGTGAAAGAAAATTACTGCGACGAAAGCTTCTGTGAAAGCTTCCGGCATGTGGTTGATATACTCTTCAAATAAATTATATACACCCCAACCCTAACCCAATGAAACGCAAAACGACCAATGTACGGTGAAAAAAACCTTCGTCTTGTGCACAATGTGCGTCGACCATGTTGTCGAAAAAGTGGTAAGCTGTACTGGTGGCACAGTTGTGTACAATACAAATATATCCGTGGGAGCTGTCGTGGAAACCGCTGAGATTCCGTGAAAGCTGCGGAAGCTTCCATGGAAGTAAAACGTAAAATTCCGTGGATTTAGCTTCCAACTTTTCGTGGAAGCTACTTAGAAAGCTTTCACGAAAAGCTTTGGTGGAAGCTTTCGTGAAAGCCGCTGAGCTTCCGACCTTCCGTGGAAGCTTCTCCGCTCGCTTCCATGGAACTAAAAAACCCTGAAAATCCGTGGAAGTAGACTTAGTGCTTTCGTGGAAGCTTCCGTGAAAGCTTTCGTGGAAGCTTTCGTGGAAGCTTTCGTGGAAGCTTCCTTAGAAGCTTTCGTGGAAGTGGAAGCTTTCGTAAAAGCTTCCGTGGAAGCTTCCGTGGATGTGACTTCCGCGGCATCTTCCACTACTTCCATGGAAGCTTCCGTGGAAGCTTTCGTGGAAGCTACTCCCATGGAAGCTTTCGCGAAAGCTTGCGTGGAAGCTTCTGTTTTTTTGTTTTCCATGGCAGCTTCCATATCTTCCATGGAAGCTTTCACGGAAGCTTCCATGAAAGCTTTCATGGAAGCTATGGAAGCTTCCATGGAAGCGGTGGAAGCTTCCACGGAAGCTTTAATGAACTTCCACGCGAAAAATAAATAGTAGTGCAGGAGACCGGCTACGAAGAGCGTTCTATACCTAGGTCCTGCCGTACAATAGCAAGCCTATCTATCTATCGATAGCTGCTTACGAACGGGCACTCCTAAAAGTTAGCCCACCCTGGATCCTGAATAGTCGTAGATGCAGACAGCATGACGATCGAAGGACGACGAAGATGCATCATCCCCAAATCGGAATCCCAGTCAAATTCTTTGAACCGGGCGCTCACCCTCTCTGCTGTCTACTCTTCGTTGCTGGCTGCCTCTACTGCTGTTTGCTCTCCTCGTCTTCCCTTCGTCGTCTCTCTGTCCACGAAAACAACGTTCTGCGCCTACATGCTCCCGTCCCAATCCAAACGAAGTTGCCCACGAACATTAATCCCTGGAATCATCATCCCCCTGTTTCCCCGTTATATGCATGCATGCGTACGTCCGTATCTACCTGCGTAGACTAGACTAGACTATTTAGTTCCACATTTTCTTGTATTTTACGTCCACATTTTTCACTGCATCTTTCTCCCACCTATGCCCAAACACCAGGTTGTCTAACAACCCTGCACATTCTTTTTGTGCTCAAACTTCTCGCGTATAAATAAAGCTCTTTCAACTAATATATCTAAAACTCGGCGTACGCTGATATCTAGTTGTTTGGCGCTTTATTCTATATCGCGATTTATTTGCCCGCTTCACCCGCTGTCTAAAACTCAATGTCGCATTTTGACGAACACCCAGCTTCCTGTCGAGGATCTTACACGGGTGGCCGAAGAGGCGGCTATTATTATTTTTCGAAACAGAGAAATGAGGCCACAAGCTAATAACAATATTTATTGTAGACCCCACACCCCGCAAGTAAGCAAGATGTCTCTCGTAAGAGTGAAATACTCAACAATGCTGCGAGAGAAAGCCGGAGAGGGTGGGTACGCACTCGCACCATGCCAGTAGCGGTGATCGGACCACGAAGAAGTTCAAGGCAAGCGAATAAGAGACAAGCGAAACGACAAGCTGCGAAGAACCCCCCCCAAAAAAATCGCGGCAAGCGAATCGGGGCGCGAAGCTGTAGTCTGAAGTACAACCAACATGGATGTCATATTATTCCAAAACTTGGCAGAGTTACACGAGATCCAGCAGCAACAAACAACTAGGATGACGACCGTTGTATCTTTAGATCTTGGACCATTAGACTAGTCGCGACTCCCGACTCCGGACCCAGGAACAAAACATAGAAGAACCCAAAAACCAAGAACTGGGCAGAACCGGGATGCTGTTTGCTGTTGTGTGCGGCACAAATATTGGGAGGCGGTACAGGCTTGTGACGCACAACCGTCTAGAGTCTAGAGACGCAATACACAAGTTTCAAGTTTTACGAGTGTGATAGCTTTAAAGATGTCACCCACGTCGCCTAGAACAAAAAACAACTGCCATCTCCTTGTTTGGTGTCATGGGTCCTGGTGTGGTGTGCGGTGTAGGGGGAAAAGAAGAAAGAAAACGGTTACGTTTGCGCTGCTGCCGAACCGTTACTTTTCGAAAAGTGACAGTCCCGTCCAGCCCAACAACTCACCAATTGATGCTAAGGCATCGTCTTTCTATCTGCTATTAATAGCAGCGAAGCAGGCACGCAGCACGCAGGCACTCGGTCAGCACTATTTATAGCGCTGAGGCCCACAGCTAGGCGCCAGGCTGCTTCAACTGACCAGGTTTCTGCTTGCTACAACGCCACGTCATATAGGCCGAAAATGACCACGGAGTCTCACCCTTCTGTTCCACGACCACGACGTGCCAAAGGCAGCGCTGCTCCGCCTTGGCCGTCCGTCCTGCGCGTGGTGGCGGCAGCGGCAGCCGCTACTCTCGGTGGTTCTGCGACGCACGCATTCTGCTTGACATCAGGCGATGCTAGAAAAATAAGCTCGACGGTGGTGTCAGGAGCAGACTACAGGCGGACTGAGACGTGTACTGCTGCATGGCACCAAAAAAGGCATCGCGCTCAGCGGGCGGCATCACCTCTTGACATGAGGTTAGGGGTGACCTCTTCAGTGATCGAGACGGTGGTCAAGGGCGTCCTCAACCTGGCGCTCGCCAACCCAAGGCAGGCTGCCGTGGAATGCAGGATCAACAGTTCGGCGAGAGAGCTTGTTCGCGGGCACTTGGAGCAGGCAGAGGTCGACGGGTGAGGCAGTACAGCAGTAGTAGCAGTGCAATGCCTGGTAGCCTATAACTCGCTTGCTTGTGGTCTTTCGTCTCTTACGTGCGTCACGCGGCGCAATTTACACTGACTCGTGTTACCTTCGAGTACAGTCGACCCCGCTTTAAAGACGCACATGGGTTTTTTTTTTCAGGGCGTCTTTAACCCGGGGAATCGTCTTTAACTTTCCGGGGACAATAACTCCCCTTCCCCGGGGTCAACGGAGACGTAACCTACGTCAAACGACGCGCCATTTCAGCAGGAATACTGGCATGACAGGCAAACGCCGAAAAAGAATCACCACGCCGTTGTAGGTATGTAGAATTTAAGTTTTCGCGGACATCACCTCCACCCGCGCCAACCTGAGAAACTACAACCTTGGCGCTGCACATAGACTACTTGCGTGTGTGGACTGCTCGCCGTCTTCGTCATCCACGTCCATGGGACTGCTGCTGCTGCCAGTTTTGTTTCCAGCTGTCCTCTTCTGGCAATCTGTGCACTCTCTCTGCTGCCCGTAGCCCTCGTCTCCGATGCCCCGACCGCAATACGCGTGCAATGGGTCGCCCGCAAGGGCACTCATGAATCGATGACACAAGCATAGACTTTGTCGTGCACGTTGGTTCACCACACGGCCTCAAGCCGGCGGCAGACGACCCGCCAGTAGACGGGAGGAATCTCTCCATACCCACAGGTAGCAGCGTCGAAAGCAGCAGACCGCTGTCTGAGCAGCTTCGCGAGATGAATTTTGGGGGGGCCGTCGAATGGAATTGGAGAAAAAACGACACCCCCCTACTACTGTATGTCCTATCTGCGGGCCACCATGGTTCTGTAAAAAATGTCGTCTTTATAGCGGGGAGTTGACTTAAGCCGAGCGTCTTTAAAGCGGGGACGACTGTAATATTAAATACAGAGTACAGCAGTAGTATCAATAGCCAAAATATGTGATGACGTTCTTGTTCCAGATGATCCGAAGATAAGCCTGTGCGCGTCGACGACCGATGTTATACCTTTTTCATGCTATTAATAGTCGACAAGTACCTGGTACAGCGACAAGTAAAGAAAGCATGTGAAACGGATCGGCAGAGGTCTACGGGCGGTGACCAAGGGAGTTCGGCGGAGATAGACAGGTTGGTTGGTTTGGTTGTTCTGGTTGTGCGCCCAAAACTTCCCGCAAAATATCCAACCAGGGGCAGCATTAGACGCGTCTCCTCCTATTACGAAACGCCGCTAATACTCTCACCGTAAAACTTATAATTGTCACATGATTCGTAACATTGGTCCACGTTCCATGCTCGTCAGTCGTATCATTTCATTGATATGGTTTCTGTGGGGGACGGTAGTTCCTTCGCAGGTTTCTCTTCGGCATCAGGAGGTGTGGAGACACACCGAGGTGGGCTATGCGCGTAACCGCACTCTCCAGTGTCAACAATGAGGGAACACCTCAGAATGCCCTCGAGGAGCCAGGATGCACTTGAAGGATTAGACTATAGCGATAACGAGGCGGTACGATCTAGGGAATAGAGCCTGGTAAACACAGCCTGGTGAACACACATGTTTTCAATATTCAATTAACCACCCCCCCCCCCTTCCCCGCCGACCCCACCACCACCTACTAGAATTACGCGTGCAGTGAGGTCGTATTCATTTATGCGACTTGTCCTCCCTATGCCCCCCGCCCCCCCCTCCCCTCACCGGTCATACGACTACAGGATGTACATGATAAACTAGTGCATTCCACAAGCAGTCGTCAGATTGTGTCCCTCTCAAGAAGGGATTTTATTGTTTCCGCGCACAGATTGATTAGTATCACCGCGTTGACCCTGGTACAAGCTACATTTTAGTTCTAAGTCGCCGACCTTTATCCTTAATGAGGACGCACTCCCAGTAATACGCGCGATCGGAGTATCACACACAGCTTGCAAATACGAGTTTCGACGAAATCTTCGATCTCACAGCTGGAGTGTATTTTATTTTTTATACTATGTACGTGTCTGGAAGTTTGCAGCACCGTACTGGCTGACGAGGCAATGCAGCTATGTTATTTTCGCTGCACTCGAGAGGGTAGACAACACTCTCACATTACATATCGTACGTACTCATGCGTCTATTTTTTAAACGTCACCCCGACCTTGTACGAATTGTATTTGCAGATAGAACCTTGGTCTGTACATGCCTTCCATGGCACTACCATCACACCAGCCCACCCTAATGAACTGTATAAGCAGAAACATGAAGGATTCGGGGAAACATCGGTTGCGTGAACTAGAACACACAACGAAGCCTCAAAACCCGCGCCCGCACCTTTACCCTGCGTGGTTGCGAACCTCACGAAGGAACGTCAACAGGAGAAAAGGAAAGGCACCCGTAGGTCCTTTACTGTCCTTCCACGGCAATACCGTACCACATCGCCGTGTTTCTAGGCGTATCTGTATAAATAGTCTCAGCAGTGCTAACTTTTCAAACGCTGTCCGATGTACGAAGCACACTCACAAACGATGGCACCCCCTTTAGTGCACGCCCCCCCTCATACCACCAAACTTGACCGCAGGCTGAATTGGAGGACTCCTATGGGAATGACCATGAGGGCGATTGCGCTGACGCTGAACGGCATGAGGATAAGGCCCGCCGCGGTCTTTCGAGGAAAAATCAAGTTTCAGTGAGTCCCTTCGTCCCGACCCTGCCTCTTCTCCTTCCCAAACGGCACAAGATAAAAAAAGTAACAACTTTGGCGCACCGTTCGAAGCGGTCGAGATGGCACCCGATTCGTTTCGGGCAGGGCGTGCTAAAGAGACGTGGCTCAGTATGTGTCGGACGTGTTTTTGGTTTGTTTCCTTGGATCGTCACTTTCACTTTCGGTCTTTTGAACGAGCCGTAGTCGCAGGCGTCGTCCCTTCTCCCCTCCGGTACGTGCCCTCAATTTTGTCGCGTAGAGGGTTCAGCATTCTTACTTGCAGTCGATTTGGCATGGAATTTTGCCAAATCACGCCCTCGCATTTTCGTCAATGGAAGAAAACTTAGAAAATGCGCCACATTGCTGGGGGAACGCAACCAGCGCGTTTCGTCGTGACTGCCAGTGGTCAGCTGTCATATTTCGTTCTCTGTGCAGTGGGTACGGCTAGGCGGGACGCACGGTAATCTCGCGCGGAATATTACGAACGACCGAGTATTCTCCCACCGGTATGTCTCGCCACCATAAGGAAGGGTGTCTGCAGATGACACACGCAGATTACACACAAGAGCGGGGAACGCAAACGGGTGCTGTATCAAGCCTATTGGCCGAGAAAAACGGACACAAGCAAACAATTGTAGCTTTAAAATATTAAGCCCTCCCATGCGGCCTAAGGCCGCTTCAGGGCTCTACGTGCACGAAATATTCCATCAAACCACCGAGGTTTTGTGTGGAGTGTGCCAAAAAAGCTGATTGGTAAACAGAAGCGGCACCACGCGTCATCCACCCTTTGCGTGTTCGCCCCTCTCCTAACATGGTTCGTCAAGAGTACGCTAGAGGCGTGCAGGCTGGGAAAATCTCCACCTTGCACATCTCTTCCAACTTGCGACCTCCAACACCACGAATTAACTCACGGTATTTTCACTAGTGACACGCCTCCCCTCCCCCCCTCCGGCCTACGCACACGGGTGCTGTATCAAGCCTATTGGCCGAGAAAAACGGACACAAGCAAACAATTGTAGCTTTAAAATATTAAGCCCTCCCATGCGGCCTGAGGCCGCTTCAGGGCTCTACGTGCACGAAATATTCCATCAAACCACCGAGGTTTTGTGTGGAGTGTGCCAAAAAAGCTGATTGGTAAACAAAGAAGCGGCACCACGCATCATCCACCCTTTGCGTGTTCGCCCCTCTCCTAACATGGTTCGTCAAGAGTACGCTAGAGGCGTGCAGGCTGGGAAAATCTCCACCTTGCACATCTCTTCCAACTTGCGACCTCCAACACCATGGATTAACTCACGGTATTTTTACTAGTGACACGCCCCCCCCCCCCCACGGCCTCCGCTGTGGCCCACTCGCCTCCAAAAGGTGTCCAGCCGAGGGCCAAGCGATCCTCGATCTAGATGCGCAGGACTTCGGAAACTTTTTGGTCCACCCTCTCATGGGCAAGGCAACCCTCCCCAGCGGAGAGTACGAGTTTTTTCGGGAAGGGATGACTCTGGACGTGGACAGAGAACGGGCCAACTTCACCGGAGCTTGGCGCGGACAGCCGGTGGCTATGGAGATGCATCAGCCCGAAAGGTGTGAGGTTTGATTGCTGTAAAGGGGGGAGGGAGGGAGAACATTTTCTCCCGCGCAAAGAATTCACTCCCCTTATACGTGGACGTGGGGGGTGTATTATTGTACCTGCCAAAGTTTGCGGAAATGTGGTCCCGCATTCACCTCTTGCTTAAAGCGCGGTATACCGAGGGAATTCGTCTCCAGGAATAAAGTGTCGCCTCAAAGGCAAACCTTTGCCATGGTGTTTAATTAGAGTCACTGGCCACCCTGCAAGTGGCGTAATAGCATTCGAACAACTTAGGCCGAAGGGTGTGGCATAATCGGTGCTCGTTATGCCATGGAATATTGAGCTTGCGTCTTGCTTGGTCGTTTAGCTTACTTTTGTATTTCGTACGTATCAGGGAATGTTTTTACATATAATGTCATGCAAACTATCATTTCCCCTTGAATTGAGCGAATCCCGTGTACTGCTCGTACTATATGTACAAGTAGTAACACTCGAGGTACATGCTTCCGGTGCCATCTAAACAGCGCCGACAACCAATGTCGTGAAAAACACCACCGTACATCGTTGCTCGTCCAACAATTATTTCCCTTCCCCCTCTTTTCGCCCCCCCGTCCTACTTTTCGCGTGTTGGTTTTTTGTTTATTCTGAATTGTACGGCACCAAATTGTCTTCTTCCACCAAATTTAGATTCGGCAAGATTCACGCCCAAGTGGCGCAACACTCCCGGCTGCCAGAGCCGGACGCTCAGACGCTCTCGGTAGAGATGAGCCATTTTTTTAACACTGTAGTCCTTGATTTGGACGGCACCTCAGTCCGGTTCGAGGACATGTGCCATAGCTACAACAAACACGGGGAGCCATCTCTTCGCGTTACAGTGGGCATTGCAGTAACTAGGCTACCTAACCCCTACAACATGAAATTCTAGTTCTGGTTGGCGGGATGATCACATTTTTGTTCGGTGATTGAAGATTTCCTAAGGATGGAATGGAAATAGCGGAGGTGGAACGGGTGTACAGACAGTGCAGTCGTTTCGTTTTCTGGTGGAGTTTTCGCAGGGAGATGTTCGTAGAACAGTATTAGTGGCGGGTGCATACGCTTGACCGTTTTCTTTTTTGTGGGGCTTTCGCGACGCGGCGTGGAGGAGTTGGTCGTGTCGTTTGTTGTGAGTTGAATTTTTTCAGAGCTCTTGATGTTATTGTGTGGTTTTATTTTACCTGCGTGTATTTTTGTTTCACTGCCGCCGCGCACTGTTTACTCTCTTGGCGATCTCGTTGTCCAGACATGCGTCTGAATCAACAGTACAGTGACCCCAGTGCAGTCTTTTCCTTGAGAAGGGTAATTATGTTTTCACATGTGTTTGTGCCAGCAACACAAATTCGCACGTGTTCTGTTAGTGTTAAGTGACTACAGATAGTCACGTCTGTCGTGTTGGCTACTGCGGCCGTAATGTAGTATCTTCGTATCCGGTACGAGGCACGCACTGCTTTGGACAATCTACGTTAAGAAATACCTGGTAGAAATACCTGGCACCCTGTACCTGTCACCCTGTACCTGGTAGGCGGAAGCAGCTTCTTGTTGTGAGCAATGTTCGGCAATGATTCCAGTAATGCCGCATATCGGGTTGATGCTCAGTAGCATACTTGGTAGAATACCACTGAAGCAGTAGAAGCAGAAGAATCAGTACCATGCGATCGACCTGTCTATTACTTTGAAGTAGCACGTGGTACGAGTACCCGCAGTATGCGGTGGGACTACTCACAGGAACGTTACAAGAACAACAATCTTAGTCGGTAGTCGGGACGAATATTAATAGCAATATCAGCACGGAGCCGCTAAGCTTCCACGAGCAAGCACCAAGAAACATTGCTGTAAGCCGCTCAGTATAATGACCTGTAGGGTACACCTAGCCTCTAGAATGTGTTCTGCCGAGTTGGTCGAGATCGGATGTGCGCACATCACCCAATCTTCTTTCTGTAGTATTTTCTCCTTTGCCTTTATGGACCGAAAACATCACTTTTCAAAATGAAACCCTTCTTTTCTTTCCAAACACCAGCCAGGTAAATTAACCACCACTAGCGCAAGCCTGTGCTGTCACCTGCCGAGGGTGTACCGATACAACACCCCATAGGTTAATAGAAAACCTCAGGGTAGAATTTCCAAGTAGGATTTCCAAGTAACAATGGTACCTTTTGGTATTTTTTTGCGACTGTTGCATTTTTTGGAGGCTGTGGTCGACGGCGACTGGACATGCTGACCAGGGTGAGCACCGCTCAACCACCCGAGCCTGAGATGGCCCCCCCCTCATGACCTGAGGAAATTGAGAGAGTTGTATATTACCCAGAGCCGGATAGGCAGTTTCCCACTCCCAACCGCGAGAGTCCCCCCCAGCAGAGTACTCCAGCAAAGGGAGAAGAGAGTAAGTGCGGGGCGATATTCTACAGCAGCCCAAGCAATTCGTTATATCCCACAATACCCATGTATCCATCCACATTAGGAACCCCGGGGATGCACCCAACATATCTCCTGGTATACCCCCGTCAGATCCACATGTCCATCTATCTGTAAACCCTGGGGATGCACGCAGGATGCCCCTGGCTACTGTTAAGGAATTAGAGGGTATTCATCCGTTTGACCCCTGTTGAAAAGTTAATCAATTGCCTGCCCAAATTGAAATTTATTTGACTCCCATCCCTTGGACCGGCGGGATAGCAGGTCGGCCTCATATACGGGCGGACGTGTCAATTTCCACGCGGTTCTTTTTCCAGGTAATACCGGGGAGAGTTTTTTTCAAGCTCGACGTGGGAAATTCGTACAATTTTATTATTATTGTTGGTGGGTGGTGAGAATCGAACCCAGGACCCCAAACCGATGGTGTGTTGACGACGCCTTTTGTTAAGGTTTTAGAAGGTATTAGTCCGTTTGACCACTGGTAAAAAGTTGACCAATTGCCTACCCAAAGTAACCCTTATAACACGACCACAAGGCGCGGCTTCCATTGAGGGGGAATGTTTAGAAAAATACGAGAAAAAACAGTCTATTGCGGTCAAACTTTACCAGCGGCTGCAGCGTATTGCGAAGTTGTCCCCGAGGGGGATGCAGGGTTGTCGGTGTTGGGAAGCGCTCTCCTCATGGGTGGCGGTGTCTTTAATAATCTCTGCTTTGGCTCGCTGCCTAGACGCAAGGCTGGCATTGCTCTAAAGGAACAAGGAACGGTATAGTATAGGCAAGCAGAGCAAAGCAGTGCCCGATGTGGGGTGTCCTGCCTGGACCACCACCGTCACTTACATTATCGCCCATCTATGATGGCCTTGGTGTTACCGTGACATGTATTATCACCTAGTTTCATCCCAACAATGTCATGGTTTCACGTCGAATCTATAGACTGACTATCCATCTACAGAGTGCACTCCAAAATGTTCGGCCACCCTGAATAGTCGTAGATGCAGATCACATGGCAATCAAAGGATGTCAACAAGACATCCAGAAATTGGACAGGGAATCGAAGATGCGGCTATTCGAAACAAAAGACAATGAGGCTACATATTCCCCCACACCTCGTGATGAGGCTAAGACGCCCCCTTGCAAGGGATACAACCCTGTCGTGAAGCTCACAACCGTGAGAGCTCGAGGTCAGATATTTACCTACGGTATACCGGTAGCAAATGGCCTACGAAAGCCTCGGCGGCAATGACGACAGCATTGCCATCGATAGCGTGGCCGAACCGCAACACTTACGGCACCACAACCTTGGATGCTACACGCTTATTATTCCGAGACAGCACAATCAGCGTCAAGATGTTTGTAGGACGAGGATCCAGCTAATACGAGGTACCAGTACGCGGTATGCCAATGCTGTGACTTCTACGTTGTTTCTGTTAAATTATGTGGGACACACGCTTCTGAGCATGTTCGCGCTGAGTACGGCTGACCTACTTGACAATGTATGGGCCCGCCCTATCTCGCGAGCATGCACTCTGCAAAAATGTTTACGACAAGTCAGGCCAGAGCGCTTGCCTTCGGAAGACGAGAGCACCAGAGGAACCGGAGGAAGTCACGCAAACTCAAGTTGAACAGGTCTTGCCGATGACGCCATATTTTGAAGTGCTCCCCGAGGGGGATGCAGGGTTGTCGGTGTTGGGAAGCGCTCTCCTCGTGGGTTTCGGTGTCTTTATTAATCTCTTCTTTGGCTCGCTGGATAAACGAAGTACTGACATTACGCGAAATAACGGTATAGAGCAGGGAGGCAGAGCAGAGCAGTGCCCGATGTGGGGTGTCCTGCCTGGACCATCACCGTCACTTACATTATCGTCCATCTATGATGGCCTTGGTGTGACCGTGACATGTATTATCACCTAGTTTCATCCCAACAATGACATGGTTTCACGTCGAATCTATATACTATTCATCTCCGGAAAGCCCTCCACAACAACAGCAGTCGAACACCACTGAAGAAGCAGAATCAAAACAGTCGGCTGTTAGATGAGTGTCCTTATGTGGCAATGTGGTAGACGTGCTAATAGGCTTGGTGCGAGCCGCTGTTGAGCGGGCTCGTTCACATCGCCAAAAATATGTATATGATGTTGAAACATGCCGATCGCTGATGCATGACTAAGACGAAATACGACCGTGAGCAAGGTGGGGGGCTCAATCGTCCCCGACCACAAGTTCGGCGCAAAACACACTCTATGGCTAGATGTACCCCACGGGTCATTGTGCTGACCGGCCCACAGCAAAGGTCATTGGTGCTTACTTGTGGGGGTTTGTGACAGTACTCCGAGTGGGGGGATGCGTGGTTGGTCGGTGTTGAGAAGCGTGCTCCTCATGGGTTCCGGTGTCTTTGGTAGTCTCTCCTCATCATGGCTCGCTGGCTAGGCTCAACGCTTATGCATTATTTCCCTACGTAGAATACTGAAAGACAGACATAACAGGGCTATGTAGGTTAGTGTACGGTAGTGCAGGGTAGTGCAGGGTAGTGAGATGAGGGGCGTCCTGCTTGTCCAATCATCGCCACCTACATTATCTCCCTTCTATGATAGCCTTGACGTGAATATGACATCTAATATCACGTGGGTACTCAACTATGATATGGTTTCACGTCAAATCCATAAACTACCCTTCTACGGAGAGCACTCCATCACATTAGACCACCCTGAATAGTCGTAGATGCGGACCACATGGCCATCAAAGGATGTCAACAAAACATCCAGAATTGGAAAGGGGATCGAAGATGCGGCTATTCGAAACAAACCAAAATGAGGCTATATATTCCCACACCTCGTAATAATGAGGCTAAAATGCCTCATTGCAAGATATACAACCCGTTGATGGAGCTCACACGTTCACTGCCTGACGACGCCAATTGTGACAGTACTCCGAGTGGGGGGATGCGTGGTTGGTCGGTGTTGGGTAGCGTGCCCCTCATGGATTCCGGTGTCTTTGGTAGTCTCTCCGCATGGCTCGCTGGCTAGGCTCAAAGCTTATGCATTATTTCCCTACATATAATACTAAAAAGATAGACATAACAGGGCTATGTAGGTTAGTGTACGGTAGTAGTGCAGGGTAGTGCAAGGTAGTGAGGTAAGGGGCGTCCTGCTTGTCCCATCATCATCACCTACATTTTCTCCCTTCTATGATGGCCTTGACGTGAATGCGACATCTAATATCACGTGGTTTCACCTCAACTATGACATGGTTTTACGTCGAATCTGTAAACTATCCTTCTACGGAGAGCACTCCATTACAGGTTGCGCCCCTGTGCTCTGCCAACGTGCCGACTATCTTACGGATGACCGACTACAAGACCACCGCCAGCATAATATTCCTGAAACATTATTATAGCACTAATTGCGCCGAATGTTTTACTATTTTTACTGTTAATATCATACGTACGTACGAGGCAATGCGTAGATAGGCTGTTTACTACTGTTGTTGTCTGTCTTGCCTGCCTACCAAGTATGCACGTACCCACAACTCCACATTATTACTCGATGCTACTCCTATACATTGACATCAAGAACTGTGTAGTTGTAGTGGGCTACATGCTGCAGACGAGTTGGTTGCCGACCAGCGATTCGACAGACTACTGGCGACTGCTGCTGTAGCACGTATTAAGGAATTAGAGGGGTATTAGTCTGTGCGACCACTGGCAAAAGGTTAATCAATTGCCTACCCAAACTAGGCCTTGTAACACTCTTCCTCCCCCTGGAACGGCGGGGTAGCAGGTCGGCCGGATATACAGGCGGACGTGTCAATATCCACGTGGTTCCATTTCCTCGGGATACCGAGGAGAATATTCTTCAAGTTCGACATGGGAAAAGTCGTAAAATTTATTGTTGGTGGATGGTGAGATTCGAATCCACGACCCAAAAACCCATGGTCAGATTCTTCAAGTTCGACATGGGAAAAGTCGTAAAATTTATTGTTGGTGGATGGTGAGATTCGAATCCACGACCCAAAAACCCATGGTCCTGCCGACGACGCTATTTGTCAAGGACTTGAAGGGTATTAGTCCGTTCGACCACTGGTAATAAGGTTAACCAATTGCCTCCCAACCTAAGCCTCATAACACTTAGTCCTGCCGACGACGCCATGTATTATAAGATTAAGGTCTTCACAGACACAGGCCACCCTCTTGCAGGTCTCTTTACCAGGCAGGTTCCACGTCGGTCACTCACTTGTATTAGATAAGCCCAAGTATTATTCCCACAAGCCACGGATAGAACTAAACGCTCAACGCGTTGCGAGTCCAAGGAGAAAATGCATCGTCCGCTTTTTCCTATACGCACATGCCTTCAGAGGCATGTGAAACCCTTTTGTACCATTTCCGTATCCTAGATATTACGCCTTGCGAGGCTCCCAGGGAAAAACCACAACACCAGTAAGCACCTACCTGGTACACCAACATCAGTTTTATGCGATTGGTCTACGCATTGCTGTGAAGTAGCATGTAGTACGAGTACTTGCAGCAATACACGGCGGGATTACCTGTGCAGGAACGCTACAAGAAGAAAAAGCTTGGTCGGTAGTCAAGATTGTTAGCAACAAATTACATGGTGTCGCCGCACTTCCCCAAGCAAGCATCAAGGGACGTTGCTTTAGGTCGATCATCAGGATAACAATCTGCAGGGTACATCTAGCCGTAGAATATGGACTCGTCCGAATTGATCGGGGTCGGCTGTACCCACGTCCCTCACTCTCCATTCTTCGTTTTAGGTGTTTTCTCCTTTGGCGTTATGATCTGCAAACATCACGTTCTCAATATTTAGCCTATTCCTCACTTTTCAAACGCCAGTCAGGTGGTTTAGCAACTGCTTCTACCTTATGTATACCAGCGGGCGCCTGTGCTATGAACGGTGTACCAACACGATGCCCCCAAAGGCGAGGGGATCACCCCAGCGTAGGATTTTCAAACTATTAATAACACTGAACGCTATTTGTTTGCGACATCAACATTTTCTGCAAATGCGGCTTCCTTTGAGGGGGGGTGTTGAGTACTAGAAAAAATTACCCATGTTCATCAATAATACATGTCCGCTGCTGTATGTAGTACTGGTAGTTAATATTTAATGCGATGAGTACTACTACTAAAGAAGCAGAAGCACAACAACAGTTAACATCATGTAATCGATCTACGTATTGCTTTGAAGTAGCACGTCATACGAGCACTTGCATTAGTTGTACAAGAACTTTACAAGAATAATCTTGGTTGGTGGTCGGGTAGATTAGCAATGATAATAGCACGGAATAGCCAAGTTTCCACGACCAAACATCGAGGGACGTTGCTGTAGGTGGGTTAGTACCATGGTCCGACACATGCCATGGTAGAGGTGCGCCGTGTTTTTTCAGAGGCTCCTTACGTGAAGAGGGTACCCTTTTCTTTTCGTCGGGCCCGTCTTACGAGCAACTCGGCATTTGGTTCGTGAAATAAATGTCTGGGGAAGTCGTGTAGGGTGCGTTCGTTTTTGTTGCAAATATGCACGCCTGGTCTTGCCTGTTATCGAGAGTGGAGCTGCTGCAAGCCAAGTCTGTGTCCTGGTACACTACCAGAGACCAAATTGTTTTCAAAAATCCACTGCTGCAAGCCACATATCTTGGTACACAACGCAGAGACCAAACTGCTGTTTTTGGTGGACTCAATTTATCCAGGGTACACTAAACACAACTTATAGAGCGGACTACCGGTATTTTTATGCTGCAGGTCGTCACGCGAAGTAATCGCCGCCGTCTTCGTCTGCATTTTTTTTGTGCCAATGTAGATTTCCTTCATCGGTTGACGAACATTCTCTGCACGGAGTCACGACGGGCGTAATCGTCGTTTGGCACGAGTCGTCCTGTTCTAAGGGACATGCCGACGCGGGCTGGGTGGGGGACATGAGTATCACCGGAGGGGTTGAATGCCCGGTGTAATCATGTGCACGATCTACAGCGTGGTGAAAGTGGCATGGGGTTTCAGACACTTCCTCCTACTCAAACTATACGGTCCAGCAATTTGAAACCGCAAGACGTTTTCCTGAAAAAAAAGACGAGAGCCACCGCTCGATCCCACGCAGATAGTGCCACGAGGGACAAAGAAAAAATCATAAATGACAATGACTTAAGTCTCGAGCCCCGGGCAAGAGCGAACAGCCACGACCAAATGAGAGGAAAACAAAAGGGAAAAGGAGACACAGAAAAGGAACCGAGGCGAAATGGAAGAAAAAGACAAGAACAACCACAAAAAACAAAAGAACAAAAGAGCAAAGGAGCAAAAAAAGAGAAAATAAAATACAAAAGAACAAAATAATTCAAACAATCAAAACACATTTAGGAGAAAGAGATGCCATGGCGACAACCACGGCACACTACTGTAGGCGTCGTGCGCCCTATGCTCCTTCCCCCTACGCTTGAACGCCATTCGCTACCTTCGTACTGCTGCCTCCTTAGTGTACTGCCTGCGCAAACGAAAATTGAACAAAAGCGAATTACGTTGATGTGATGACCTAACCGCACGCCACACTGCGGCTACTGCTGCTGCTGTCAAACAAGGCAAGGCTGTAAAATTGTTTAATCAATCTCCCTTGTCGCGCGTGCATGTGTTCCATGGCTATAGCGTGAACGACATCAATCCATTGTTCCCTGTGGTAAAAGCGCCTAAAAGAGAAAAGGAAAACATTATACACCATGATGCCGAACATTTCATACCTTGCAGGAATACTTTGGCCACCTCAGCCGCCGCCGCAAAGCAAAACCCCCAAAACACCACAGAGGTCTTCTGCTTGTCTCAGTAAAAAAATCAAGAATGACAACATTTACGCAGAACCAACACGTACCCACTCGCGAAAGTAGGGCACACGCATTAGTAGTGACGACGCTAGAAGTCAACAGACAACCGGGGATGACAGAAAAAACTTGGGTAACAATCTACCCAAGCGCCACGAAAAAAAAAAAAGTGTGCTGCTCTGCTAACAAGCAAGCTCGAGCGACGACCTCGGCATGTCATCTTGAAAAAATCGCTCGATCGAATAACCGCTAAAAGCAGCACAACACGATATTTCATCGACCGCCGGAAAAAACAGGGCACAGCCTTCCCTGCTCGATCGCAGTGCGTTTTTTCTACGAGCGAGCCATCAAGTCTGAAGTCCCCCGAAGGCACAGGCAAAGGCAAAGGGAAAGCACAACCTTGCCTGCGACCGGTCGTTTTCGGATCACCCCCGAGCGTGCCGTCACGCGCTCCGAGCTGCCGCAACAACTCAACCCAAGCTAACGCCTACTAGCCCAACTCAATCCAACCCCAACCCATCACCTACAGATACTACCGACCCTTGGTAGCAATCGATCTTACAAGCGTCATCACCAGCACCTACTTAGCGGCACCAAATGCCTCTCGCTATTCAAGGCTTCTAGCGCTATAATTTCGGTCGTGGCTGGGACATTCGCCGGACGGCGTCGTACGGGGAGCGCGGGAGGCGCAGGGGCGCGTCCGCGAGCGCCGTCGGGCTGCCGTCGTCGGCGCACAGCAGCCGAATCACCCTCTTCCACGCCCAAAACTTGACGTGAGTCGAGAACTCCAGGCTCAAACGATCGCGCCCGCCCCGCAGGTAGTACTCGCCCCAGAACCACAGCAAACGCCGGAAGCCGCACAGAACGGTCGGCCCGTCCTGCGCAAGGGTGTCCGCCACCCCGCCCCCGCCCCCATCGCTGCCGCCACCGCCACCACCGCCACTGTTGCCACCATTACTGCTACGTTCTGGCGCGTCGGCGACGCGGCGGTCTCTGGAGCTATCGAAAGGCCGGTCTCTCTCCGAAACGGGAGGGTCGCGCGGCTTCTCTCCTAAGCCCGGGGGCGGCCCGTCCAGGCCCAATTCTGATATTATTTCCGCCTCTCGCGAAAGTCCCCTTCCTGCGGGAAGCTTCCGGACCTCTTCCAAGAGCTGCCGCAGTTAACGCGCGCGTGTATGCGGCGGCAGAGGGAGGAAGGAAGAGGGGGGAGAGGTTGAAGCAATGTGTTAGCTTGGGGAATCACAGAACAATATTGCGCACGCGTAGATACGTTGGTCGCAACAGAGAGCCAGCCTAGAAGCAAGGTGGCGGCGGCGAACGGGTTTGCATTGCCGTTACGACAATTTTCCCGGTAGGTATGTAGGGAAAGGTAGGTAGGTAGGTCAATTTGGCACATGCAAGAAAGAGGACAGGGTTGCCCGCATCTGTTTCAGTAGACAACAGATACCTCCCGTCGCGACCTGTGCGGGCAACCGCTCTTCCTCTCACGGCCGTAGATCACTCGCGTGCTCCCACAGCGAGCTCCAACCGTGTTACAACAGCGTGCTTCAAGAGCGTGTTCAACTAGCGTGACCAAAAATTGCGCTCAAAATAGCGTGCGTTCAACGAGCGTGTTCTCCCGGACCACACATAATGGGCGTGGCACAAGTCATGCTACGAAGCCCGGTGGTGGTTGCCACGTTAGAGGGAAAGAGAGGCGCCGGCCTAAATGCCCCCCCCACCCTCTTGCCACGTGCAGATACGCCACCTGGCGGGTGGCCGTCCAAAACATAAAACACATCAACACGACCACAATATCTCCGATCGTACCCGCGCCGCATCCGACTTTCTTTCGCGCGTGCGCTCCCTATCCCCCGCCACGTACCCACCCACCCACCCACCCACCCGACTCCCCAAAAAGCAACAAAAAGCCCGAAAGTCCCCCAGCCCACGAGTCCAATACTACGATTTTTTTCTCACCTGAGCTAGCTGTCCACGTCGATCCGCGAAGATAAGGATGAGCACCGCTGTGTTCAGACAGCAGATGTTCTCGTGGTTTATTGTCTCCAAGTTAACCACGCACATGAGGTCTCGCACCAACTGAGCCGTGTTCTGCTTCAGGAAGCCCTGGAGTACGGTCGGCGCTTCCTCCGCCCCTCTGCCCTTTCCCTTCGCCCGCGCTGCCTTCTGCAATGATACAACCCCACCGTCTTTTCGACGCGCCGGCGGCGCTGACATCGAAGATCCCGCGCTTCTGTCAGAGCTCGTAGCGTCCTTGGCGTTCTCTTTGCGTTCCCCCGTCCCCCGGCCTAACCCACGGCTACCACCGCCTCCGCTGTTGCTACTACTTTCGGTTGCATCCGCTTCATCGTTATCCCGTAACCATGCGAGGCCGAACACGATTCTGGGGCTGCTCTCAGCGGGGGTCTGACTCTCCTTTTTCTCTTCCTCCGTCCCCTCCTCCGCCTGTTCCCGATCTTTCGAGTATCCCTCCACCTCTTGCGGTTGTACATCAAACCACGTGTGTCCGAGATAGCAGGGCTCTTCCTCTTCCAACCCTTCCTCTTCTCCGTCGTCGTAATCGTCTCCGCCCCCCCCCCCCACACCATCGCTACCACAGTCGCTCTCATCTCCTGGGCCATCAGCGTCGACAACGGCTGGTGCCCTCTTTCCAGCCAACGCCGGGGCCGACTCGTCCCAGAACTCTTGCCGGAAAGTGCTATGCTCTACCGACAGAACAAGGGATCGCATGAACACGTTGCTGTCCACGAGGTTGTCCACCATCACCTCCAGGAAGCGCCGCATCTGTTTCTTGGTCATGCTCGCCTCTAGCATCTCCAGGATCTTGAAGCGCGGACGGGGGCAAGCAAGAGGCAGAGCATAGAAAGAAAAAAAAAGAAGGACGCGGAGGAATCAGTCGGCACCATGGTGTGCTCTCTTCGTGTTGTCGGCGATTGAAAACAACCGCGACCTGGCCGGTGACAAAAATACACAGTTCTAGGTATATATGTATAGCCACTGTCGGCCCTAACCGGTACTGAATGTACTCATACTTCTTGCCGCTCGATGTCGAAGGTCTAGCCTCCTCTGGGTTGAGAGGTGGGAGCTGCTCACCCAGTTTGCAAACTGATATAAGCATTTTCGCAGTGTCGACCACTGACGTGACGCGACACGTAAATGCTCCCGATTGATTTCTACAGAAAACCATGGAACACGCCGACACCAGCCTTGCACGGCAGCCCTATCACCGCCTCCCCTCTCCCCTCCCCTTCGGTCCCCTCCTTCCCCACCCCTCCCCTCCCCGCGCAAAGTCGCTTCTCTAACTCCGCGACGGTGAGCGCGGGCACAGCATGGACTTATGAATTGTTTCCCCGCACAAAGAAACGCCGCCCCCTTTCCTTGGAAACCCGTATCCTGATGGAGGAAGCAATGCGCGCTCACGACCAAACCCCCTCCCATGGCTCCGTGTGCCGCGTAAATACAACACCAGACAAGACAAGATTAAAAAAAAACGGAAGAAAAGCAAGAGAAAGGACACCGTGTAAAAAAAAAAGGTAGCGCGATAAAAACAAGTCCGTCTGCTGACCTGACGGTTTCCCTTGCAGAGCTCTCCGAGCAGGTCGAATGCTGTCTGCAACGACCCCGCACACCAGATGCCGTCCGAGGTAATCTCCTTGACCAGGTGGGGGAGCACGCCGCCGCCGGAGATGAAGAGTTGTTCTTGCGTGCTGCAAATTTTTCCGTGAGGGGCCGGGGGGGGGGGGGGAGGGGGGGACGCACGTGCCAAAAAAGTGAACGATACCAAAAAATTACACCGCAACAAAACAGCGATTTGTTAAAAAAACGGGGAAAACGGGCAAGAGTATCTAGCACACAGGGGCCGGAACAACATAAGAACAAAGCTCGAGGCAAAAGCACATAGCATCACGCGACAACCAACCCAACCCAACTAATCAAAACCCAACCCAACTACGACAACGGGAAAAAAGGCTTCCTTCACCAAGTGCCGCACGTACAGTACGAATGACGCACCGAAAAGCAGCGCCCCAAGGAAACCCCCCTCCCCCGCCCCGCCCCCCCCGCCCCCCCCCCCGCCCCCCCGAACCTTTGCTGTTGCGAACATCTCGTCCATTGCATCGAACCAAAAGGGTGGGACGCGAAGCGGCGATCAAGCAACGGGTGCAAGCCCTTATTCGTTCTTCAACACATAGTACAACAGAAAAAAAAGCTTTCGGAAAACGTAGAAAGCGAAAAAATAGTCAGCGACAGGGTGACGCCGCGTTGTGCTCTCGCAGGGCACCGCACGCTACGCAGCACCCCACGCGCCTCTTAATTAACAGCTGCGTTTAACCAGTTCAAAACGGCAAAACACACACAAACTTCAAACCATTTGTCCCCTAAAAATGCTTTGCAGCTGAGGCTCAATACCCCGTTGCACCCAACCTCTGGGGATCAGCGGCGGGAGAAAAAAAAAATCCACTTTCGAAGCGAAACAAGGCTGTGGCAGACGATCCCGGAAGGCAGCCACTCTGAACATCTGCTAGAGCCTGAAGGCACCAACGCAAGATAATTGAAATTGTAAACACTCAAAATGTGACCTCGTTCGTTCCACGTGGGACAGTGGAATTGCTCTGAATTTCATCGGTCGGTCGGTCGGCCATGCTCGGCTTTTTCGAAGAGCTCCATTTTATGACCCGACGTCCCAAACTGAACCTAATAATCGTACAAACTGTACGGCAGACAAGGGGAAGGCCAATAAGCAGAGGCTGCGCCACAAACTCATACTGGGCACACGACCGAAACAGCGTACAGTAAGCACTACATGGAGCAATAGTACCAGCAACAGCAACCACAACACCAATAGCGGCAGCAGCAATGCGCGTGGTGCACCAACAGTCTGCCGCATTCATTCGCACAACCGCATTAACAGGATATAAGGCAGGACAGGGCAAGGCAAGGCAAGGCAAGGCAAGGCAAGGCAAGGCAAGGCAAGGCAAGGCAAGGCAAGGCAAGGCAAGGCAAGGCGAGACAAAGCAAGGCAAGGCGAGGCAAAGTGACAAGCCAAAAGCCATGTCAAATTATCAACTCAGGCCAATGCCGACGAGAAGCAAAGAGGACACACATGGAGTTAAGACAAGGACGCGTTTTTCTCTTTCGTTCCTCCCCCTGGCCAACACAAAAGGGTGCAACACGAGCTGCCCATCACAAAGTCAACTAACCATCCCAATTTACCTCCCGCCACGCAGAAACGCTTCCACGCAGCTCGCCAGCCAGAAGCGGTACAGACTGTCCGTTGGCTCTCGCATAAAAACGTCCACGATTTTGCTCAGCAGGCCACGGGTGTCTACCCACTTCGCTTGCTCCGCCTCACTCTCGCCGTCCACTCCCGACGAGGCTCGTCCGCGCCACGCGAAGGGTGGCTGCGCTTCCGACTCGGGCGCGCCGTGCTGTGGACCCGATTGACCAAAGGGACGAGGGCAAGGGAAGAAAACGCGTAAGCTAGAGAACGGAGGCCGGATGAAAATGGTTCCACACGTCTAACAGGTCATCCGGCTCCCACTTGATATAGATATTTCAGGGAAGCTCTGTGCCGTCTAGCCCATGTTTCCGGGCGGGAGTCCTACGATTTGCACGATCTTGCAAGCGTTTCCTGAGTCAGATCTGTACTCTCTATATGTAGATCTTGCACCACATCTCACAAAGGCAGATATAGGATATACTGTACTCGTACCAGGTAGATGATAGAATGTGATCTGTTCGATGTGCGAAACGGTCGAAAGAAGAACTCGCAGCAAAGCACCGACACCAGCGCGACCTACCAAAAATCACTCCTGTACGTAGCGGGAGCGAGAGGGCAGCGCTATACAGACACACAAAAACGAGACAGCCACAGAAAAAAAGCACATACCCAAATTAATTATGCACACGACATTACACAAAAAACAACCAAATAAACATCGAAGCAGAAAACATGCACGCAAACGGAGCCCACCTTGATAAAAACAACGTTTCCGCTGCCGTTGGGGTTCGGCATGAACCGCCCGGAGGCAAAGAGTTTCCTCTCGTGAGGCGACAAGAGCAGACACTTGAGAGGGTTGTTGTTAGAATCTCTGCAACGTCAAGATCCAAAACAGCGTGCGCATGGCGTGGCGGGGGGAGTGGAGGGAGGTGGGTGTAAGGAAGGGCAACGCAAGACAAGGCAGGGCCAGGTGGTAGGGCATAAAATGGGCTGCTGGCGGTTAGGCAGCACATCGTGCTAACCGCATCAAACCGAGCAAGCTTCAAGCTTTCGACTAGCGATGCGAAAATTGGTGCCACCGGTATTAGTATGCCATTGCCTACCGCGTTCCGAACGTCGCGGCCTCTGTGACTCAACGAACCGATGTCAACATCATGCGATGCCCCTATTGAAAGTTAACGGTTTGGCTGAATCGTTCCCGATACCATGTTGGGAGTCCTCTAGGAGTCCTCCAATCCAAGCACGTCTCCAAATGCAAACAGGAGACTGGTCCCTGTCATGAATGTATGAGTGTAACATCAACAAGGAACAGCAACACAACATTAACAACAACAGCAACAGCAATAGCAACATTAACAACAAAAACAGCAACACTAACGCCACCAGCACCACTACCAGCAACAAACCCAGCACCACACCACCACCACCCTACACACCAACACCACCAACAACCAGCAGCACCACCACCAATAACCAGCACCAGCACCACCCCCACCGCCACCCTCACCACCACCATATGCCCCTATTAATAAAATATTTCCCTTCCATTCCCCAGCGTTAACAAATCCCTCCGCCCCCACACGTCCTGCCTCCACGATTAGCCCGGTTTGGTGGCAAATAGCGAGCCAAGACTTCTCACCTGTCGAGAAAGTTGTGCACAAGGCGAAGGTACTGCACCCGCAAAGCCGATTCCGGGTTGCAGTCGCAGTGGGCCCCATGGGGCCCCTCTTGCCTCGACGGGACCCCCCAGCTGAGGCGCTCGAACATGGTGTCTAACACGTCGATCAGCCCTAATTCCGCGAGCGCTTCATGCGCTTCCCCCTTCCGCCTCGCTCCCAAGAGAGTGCACAAGACGAACAGTACCTCCACCTACATAAAAGCAAGGGAGAGCGAAAGTAAAGTATGCGAGATGTGTGTGTGGGGCGCGGGGAGAGTTGGGTTGGACGAAAAATACACCTGGTACAGATACCACAGCCATATCTGCACCGGGAGGTAGTATGCATATTAAAACGTAGTGTGGCATCAGCAGGACAGAGCGGTGGAACGAGGCGTCAGGAAAACGAAAAAGCTGAAGCGAAACGAAACGCAGTGAAAATTGATGAAACGAAACGAAGCAAAACGAAACGAACTTCAACGAAACTTCAACGGAATCGAACGATACGGGGCATATCAAGAATATTCGGCGATTTGCGCAAACCAGGTGCTGAGGCAACGTGGGCGGGTAGACAGGTGGCAAGGTGGGCCGAATGCAAATCACCGGCACCGCGAGCTTGGCAAACGGAGAAACGTCCTGTACACCACGCGCGCAGATTCCTTTGGCTTGCAAAAAACAGCAGGATTACTGGGTTACAAAGGGTGGGTTACAAAGGGGCATGCCCACTATTCAAGCTGGGACCTTCGAGGCCTCTTATCACAGCCTCACAGGCCCCTTCTGTTGAAGAATCATATTGCTCTCAACCACCAGCACGGTCAACAGCACATAAACATTCTCAAGACTGGGGGGGGGGGATTGGGAACCCCCGGGTCACACCTTCGTCTCCGCCCTGGGAAAAAAAGAGGGTATTCACCATCAAAACCTCAACCCATCCACCCCATCACCTCCCGTCTCCATTCTGCCGAACGACCCAACGACACCCGACTGTGCGGCTCACCTGGTGCGGCGCAAGCATGAGCCCATTGATCTGCAGCTCCTCGCGCGCCTCTTCGGCGTTTGGTTGCGACAGCCTCCTGCGGTTCATCACGCCCCCCGGTCCCATCCCGTTCACCATGCCCCCCATGGGCCACGTGAGCGCCTGCTCCAGCGACGCAATACTTCCCGCCGGATCTTGCCCAACAAACGCCGGCTGCAAGAAATTCAAGAAGTCACGAATCGCAAAGCTCGCCAATCCGTCCACCCCATCCACCGTCGCCATGGCCGCCGCGGCGGCCGCGGCGGCCGCCGGACTATGCGCACTGCCGACACCGACACCGCCGCCACCACCGCCGCCACCCCTCCCGTTACCGCCACCACCACCACCACCGCCACCGTCGGCCATCTGTTGCACCAGCTGAAAGCGCTCCGCCGCAGTGCCCGCCGCCTCCGCCGCGGCTATTGCGCCTCCCTCTCCGGCGGCGGCAGCGGCAGCGGCAGAGGAGCTGTCGGCATCGCTCGCGTCAGCGCGCTGGGAACTCCTCCGGAATATTGACCGGAAAAAGTTAACGATGCGGCTAGATTCACCACTCCGCCTTGGCTGGACTTCCTGTCGCCGCTCGGGAAGCGGGGCTTGAGGGGCTTGAGGGGCTGGGGTGCTGGGAAGTGAGCCGGGGCTGCGAGAAAAGCTGGGCGGCGAAGGCGCAAGGCAACGCGAAAGGAGCGTGCAACAAAAAAGGTGGCCACAAAGTGAGCGTGGCTGCGCATGACAATGCGGACGATGGCTATATTCGGAGCGATATTAGGTGTTAGCGTGAAAACGTGCACACAAAACGCCCGCAATATTTGTAGATAACCATCCTCCAGAGAGCGGCGTGAGAGAACCATCTTCCAGACATTCAATACGCGTCATCATCGGCATGGGGTAAACAACAGTCAATGCAGCACAATTCAACATAATTTCAACCAGGCCTGATGGGGTAGTTAGTGCGTTGAACAAGATCAGGCACAAAGCAAAAGACGAACCGGCCTCGCCCTGCCCCGCCCTTTTGAGGTGCGCCTGCCGGGCCCAGTTCAACAAGTGACAACGGCGGCGCATCACTGCCATACCGTTCCGGCAACAAGGTCAACCGGCGACGAGCACTACCCCGCATAAGGCGAACCCGCGGCACGCTAATACCTGCTATAAAATACGTAATAATATCTTGTGGCGGGACACAAGCTAAGGTGCACCAATTATATCTTGAGAGGCTTCCCTCGAGAAGCGCCCTATACCCCACCCAAAAACTGACTTTTGAGAAAAAGGAAAGTGCAACCCAATAAACATTCTCATGGCCTATCATAGGTGTACAAATAACTCATATTATATCGCACAACGACAATGAGATTTCGACGATTTTGCGACAAGGGGCCAATATTTTGGCCAAAACTTGCTACCCCCATTGTAGCAAGCGTCGAGGAAGCGTGAAAATAGAGCTTACGTCGACCACACTTCCACATATGTACCGTGTGTCAACGTAACTCGGCTGCATGACACAGCGGCGCTGCCTCAGCCAACGGCAACGCAAGCTTCCGCAATCTCCGGCTGCCCTTACGGCAGCATTTCAGACGCATATGACACCCCACGGCCACAACCCCCCCCCCTCTCCCACCTTCTCCCTTCCGGCGCAGGCGTTACAGGTGGTGACGCCTCCGCAACATGGCGAAGCTCCGCCAGATACCCCCACTCGCTGACTACTGGCTGATGTGCAGCCAATCTCTCCCCCCCTGCATCGCCCCGCTCGCTACGCACCAAGCTTATTCGGACCTGGGCGACGTGCGCGTCATGCAACTCCAGTGCCTGCTCATCTGCGAGTGTGGATACGAAGGCGGCACATAAACACACGACAGCGTGTTATAGCACGGCTTAAAAAATAGTCGTTGCCATTTTCTTCTGTTCCTCGTTTCTTTCCTTTTGTTCGTTTTGTCCAGGTTTTTTGCTTCGTTTCGAATCGTTACGCTACACTTTAGAAGGCGCGCCGGCATCATCTTTAGTTTTGCATATTGTACGCAAGTGCCCTTGCGCGCCCCACAACGCCGAGGGGTGGTTCGCCATTCCCTCCCTCGTTTCACCTGCAGCCGCCCGCAGACGAGCCAAAATCCCCCCACCCCCCCCTTCAGCTCCGACAGGGCTTGTCATAGGTACTCCTCTCCCCCCCTGCCCTTACCGCTGTAACTATGTACTTCGAAGTACGAGGCTGTGATTCAGCCCGTCGAGCTAACCATACGATCGAACACTGTTAAAAGCACTTTGCGCCGTCTCTCGAAGACGCAGGCCTGGCCATTGATTGTACTCCGTGTGCGAGACATTGCTGTGCAACGGTCCTGGGGGATCGGCAAGAAGAGACGAAAGCGTGTTTCTTCCTGAGGAGTTCCATATGCCTCGGGCAGATGCCCTCACTCTACACCGCCGTGGACACTTTGTCATCTACCACACGATATCTGCTGTGGTCTACCATCATGTGCGACGTCCAATAATATCCCATCACACAACGGGGCACTAAACACGCTGGCGAGTTACTGTAGTCACGCGCCTCAATCGGCCCTTGGCCGGAGGATCGCCGGTAGAGTACGTCTTCGCCAAGGAACAATACGGGTTTAGGGTTTTGGGCACCATGAGTGGGCTATCCACCAAGCCAGTCCCGTGGCTGAGTCGCCTACTACGTTTCGCCTTCTAACTAAATTTTAGACGCCAGGAAGGGTCCAGAGTAGAATGCTGAGGACCAGCAGCTGGAGGATGCGTTAGAGGCTCTTCAACCTAAGGCAGTTCTGTAAAGGTCTAGGCAATCTGGATGGCCGAGCTCCAACAGTCTACCAGAAATAAAAACAAACTGCCACAAGAACAAACGCTAGCGTTGTCACAGCAGAGGGAGGGCTGGAATGGCAACGTTCGTAGGTTCTGGTTCCGCAGGGGGGTCCGCCGTTGGCGATGCCGAGCCGCTGGCTGCCTCGACGGCTCAGCCGGAGGCACAGCAGCGCCCGCATCATTGGTGCCCCTGCGGAAGCGGAAGCGGAACCCTCGAACGTGACCATCCCAGTCCCAGTCCCTCTCCCTATCGAGGCACCACGCGCGTTTTGCTGTTCGTGTGGCGTCATTTGTCTCCAATTGGAGGTCGGCCATCCAGATTGCCACGGCTTTTACGGCTGTCTCGGCTTCAACAGTCCCTAGCCCTTCCTACAGCTGCTGACCCTCAGCGTTCTACTCCGCGACCCTCACGGCGCCCAAAACTTGTTGGCCATAAATCGAACGGAAAACCTACAACCTCGCTACTCAACCAGGGGACTGGCTTGTTGGCCAGGTGACTGGCTTGTTGAGTGGATAGTCCGCTTCCGACCATGACATGCGTCGGTGCACCTCCCAACGAGATCCTTGTCTGGAGTACAACAGGCTCAAAAGGTTCTTAATTTACCTAGAGCAGTACGTGGCGAGGGCGGAGCCCAGAAGATTATGCCGCCGAGGTGGGCCGCGAGGCCCCACAGCGTACCCCGGGTATTCCGTTAGTGGGAAAGGATTACCTGTAAGACTAATTAGTTAGCGCCAACTAAGTAACAGAGGTCGCGAGTTGGCCGACAACACTAAAAATACGCCGCCGACAATGTAATCGTTGACTGTATTACAGTTAGTTGCAGCGGTGCCAAACGTTCGATTCCTTGTTTGCAGGGATGTTTGCTTGTTTTTTCAATACTGTGCATGGGTAAAAACGAAGCCAAATAGCGTAAGTTTTCGAGTTCGGTGGCGCCTTCAGCGGGATCTCCCGGAAGCGCTTCCCGCGGGCCCCCCTCTGCTGGGGGCAGGGGGGCTGGTGGCTTGCGTCGCTCGCCGGACTTCGTGGACTTATGTCAGGTAGTTCGTTGGCTGGCTTCGCCACCAAACTCACCACGCACCTATTAAATAACAACTAAGCCAATTCAGCCCTGCTATAAACAGTGAAAGGTTATCCTTTCTTCTCACTAACAAGGCTTGGCGAAATGCTTGTCAAGTCGGATGACAAGCAACGTGCGCAATACCGCACTCAATCGCGGGCGCTAGACCGACAGTCAAAACGTCAAACGGCGGGGTTCTGGCATGCGTCTCAAGCAAGGAAGAACACATTTCCGCCCTGTAACTGTGGCATCAGGGGCCATAGTTCATGGGTAAACGCGTGGAGCTGTGGGTAACCGTTACTTGGTGTGCGCCATACATACGACACCCCCAAACGCACCAAACAAGCCAGACAAGATGAACAGGCCAAACAAGTTAAATCCGCCAAAACAAGTCAAACCGGCCATACCAGCCAAACAAGAGAGAGCGCTGTCCTTCTCACCGAACAAAGCCAAGGGTGGGTTAAAGTTCATCACCCTCAGAAGCTCCATGAGGCGCGGCAAGAGGTTCGGGGCCGAGAGGATCAGCGCCTGGTTCTTGTCGATCACCGAGTCCGCTCGCACCACGCGGTCCCTCCGCAGCTGCAGCAGCTCCATGGACCTGACACGCCAGGGATTAGCGACATTCCGACATTCCGAATGCCAGCAAACGAGTTGTTGCATTTTTGCAGGGGTCTGCCTCCTCCACGACTGGGCCGTACAATATTTCAAGTGAGACCTACGAATCGTACCGCAGTTGGTGTTGTGCGAGCTAAGCGGCAAGCAACGGCAGCGTAAAAAAAATAACATAATGACAGAAGGCGGGGGAATCCGTGGACTACACAAAATGCAAAGAGTCTCCGCTTCTTGCCACACAGATACCCACCGCGATCCACCCCTCTGTCCCTCCACTCCAACCTTCCTGCCCATGGGTGTTTTGTGTACCTTAGCACGTGGGCGCTTTCCATGAGCTGGCGATACTCCGGCTCAAACACCAGGAGGGCGAGAACGCGCGAGAAGTGAGCAAGCTGCTGGCTCGTCATGTTCTCAACCAGGGAGTGAAGCTGGGGCACCTCGCCCAAGAAATACGTGCTAGACTTCACAGCAAGTATCTGCCCCATCCACAAGCGTCACGAGCACGGGGGGTTGCCGAAGAGGGAGGGGGGGGGGGGTCAAAGCCTCGCGACACACGCGCGTACGCCAACATACCGCGGGAGACAACGGTCAGTCTACCGCACGCGGAGCAAGGCGCAGAGACTTGCCGCCGTGCATGCGCCAAACGGTGCTTGGTGGGCGCTCCGGCTTTCTAAGCGTCGGAAGCACTTGATGACGGCATGCAGTCGCTGGCCATGGACTACCGGAAACAATGAGCGTGCACACACGCGCTATGAGTAGTACGGCCGAGCACTTCTGAGAAATCTAGCAGTACCACAACCAAGGGACGTCTCTAACAACGTCGCCCTGCCAACATCAAACGCAAGAACGGGCGGCCACATAGAGGTCCGAGCAACACCTAGGTTGATCACGCGAAAGCTCGCGCGCTCCGGTGGCCTCTGGCACTCATCGTCTACAAGTCAAAGGTTGCTTTCCTGCATTCCGACGACAATTCATACCCCTCTGTTTGTACATGTAAGAACCGTGTTTGTAAAAAAATCAACACTCAACGGTCGATACATTTACGTACAGCGTAGTACACATTTGTATCAGCTGGGTCCGTCGGTCGGTCGGTCCGTCGGCGGCACGTACTTGAGTGAACGCGAGCGGGAATGTGCGCGGAACACATGCATCACCCGTTGATCTCACCTCTTCCACTAGACCCACGGCCAGGTCGAAAACACCCTGGTGTGCCATCATCGTCAAGAGATACAGGATCAGCTCCGGGGATCCCAACCTGACCCGGCACAACAGCCGTACAAAAATCGATTCGAACACGCGAGTCAAGTAAAGGAGAGAGGGTGGGCATAGGTCCCGCCACAGTCAGGCCGCAGAGCAGCCAAAGCACAGCATCAAGTAGAAGTCGCGGGCGGCATGGCTGGCCGTCCGCAGAAGGATTATCCAATAGGCCAGGAAAGCAGGGTGGGCGGCAACAGCTTCCTACCGGTGGTTTGCCGAAATGAAGAGCCGACGGCACTGGTAAAATACTGCCTTCTATGTAGACCGTTGCTGCTCCCCCCGGTCAGAAGATAGCAGCAAAAGAGGCGAGCGTAGAGCAAATAAAAGGCGGGGGGCATCTTCGCCCATTAGCAGGTTAAATTAGCAGTAAAAAAGATGCCACAAAACAAAACGCAACACCCTCGCCCCCCGCGACCCCACCTCCACCGCCGCCACCGCTGCGACGCCGCAGAATAT
Organism: Undaria pinnatifida; assembly: GCA_012845835.1. Classification (NCBI taxonomy): domain Eukaryota; class Phaeophyceae; order Laminariales; family Alariaceae; genus Undaria; species Undaria pinnatifida. The sequence goes on from JABAKD010000030.1 coordinate 8,767,869, forward strand.
TCCCGCCGCAAGCCTACATCGACCACAGACAACGGCGACGTAAACGCTTCAGCTGTAACTCACTTCTCGCTCAAGTCTTGGTCTGTGAAGCAAAGCTCTCTCAGGATGACGAGCGTCATGTTCCAGACGGGCGTGTCCCGCGTCACGATCGCCATGGGGATAGACCGAGCGTCCGACGGAGACCCCGCCCTCATGAGCACCTGGTATCATACGATAAGCAAGGGTCATAAGCAAGGAGTGTACGGGAGAGGACCACACCCGCGACGAGTCACATAAGTTATGCATAAAACACGCGACATCAACCAAAGCCACCACCTACCTAAAGCCAGCACTCCCAACTAAAAACTAAGTCAGCTCAACACTCCCAACTAAGTACGAAGTAATTCCCAAGTAAGTCATCCGTCCCTCCGAACCACGGCGGTAACCCGACGCTGACGTTGGGCTCGGAAGGAACGCCACGCCGGCAGCTTTTCGGACGTTTGTTTCGCACAAAAAACTTCGACACCCAACTTAATCAGAAATACCAAATTAAGTCAGCAACCCCTCCAAAGTACACGAAAACTCCGCGCCGACGTTGTACTCAGAAAAAACGCCACGCGGGCAGCTTCTTGAACGCTACTCCTACTGCCGATACGAGATACGAAGTACGAGAGTGCATGCCGAAGCGCTCTATAGGTGCAAACAAGTATGCACACATCGGACATATCACCATGTACATTAACTACAGTAGATCTCGTGAGTACGGTTATCACATGTTAATGGGGATCTGAAATTATAGAGCACAGATCCTAATCCAGGAAACACGTGATAGATCCTGAAAATCGTACGGCTCCAACCCGGCAACATGGGCTATTAATTGGCCATACGGATCTTCCCTATAAAACCTATATCAAGTGGGGATCGATGATCTGTCCGACGTTTGCAAGATTGTGTTATGTTAGCCTGGTCGCTCGGGCACGTATCGTCAACAGTTTGAGAATGTAACATTTTCAGTGCTGCCCTCTCACCTCCACCAGAAGATCCGGGCCGCCTAATGCGACGAAAACTTCGCGGTCCAGGCGGTGCACTTGACGGTAGCTGTTGTGCGACGCGATCCAAACAAGACACGACGGCACGTTTCCGCAAGAGCCCCGAAAGGAAGAGCGAAAGGATTCGGATCAGCGCCGCGCACGCGACGAAAGGCAGACGGAAAACACGCCGGCGCGCGATTTATCCTGCATAGAGTGCTGACAACTGCGATACACGGGAGTAAGGGTCGCCCGCGCGTGCGCTAACGTGTTTACATCTGTAATTACCGGGAGGGTGGGGACATGGCAACGACTTCAACAACCCCTCCGGCCGACATGCGTGCGCTACTTGGGAAGCTTAACTTTTAGCACTGCACTCCCGTTAAGGGGACAAAACACGTGGAAATATACCAGGATTATTCTTGGAGTTGAAAAAGCATCTTGCTCGAAGAGGGCGCAAACATCGGGGGTGAGCAGTACCACCATGTCGGGTATAGACTACACGCGCAACGCAAACCGGCGCTGGCAGTGTATATAGCACGCAGAAGACGTGGGCGATTGAGGCACCAAGTTGCAAATTAAGCGCTCCAACGCGAACGTCCTCATCGCGAATGCAACAGATGCTAGCAAAACAGGTGGTGGTAAAGACAACTTCCGGAGACATATGGCCAGCTTATCGGAGCGGGAGCACATCTTCCCGCCGATAGCTTGCTTGCTGACAATGCCGTCGAGCGCATCGAGCCTTCGCGCGCGCACGAACACAACCAGTTGATCTGCGGGGATGGGAAACAACCGCCGTCTTGAGTGTCGATGTGTTCTGGGAGGGGGAGGCGATCACTGCAGCACGCGAAGCAAAAAAACAGTACGTGAAATCGCCCCTCCCTGGAGCTGCACAGTTGCGCCAACGATCGCATAACTCACAAGCGCACGTAGGTCGTAAAAAATACATGCATACTACATTACATACATGTACCTGGCAAACGGCTACAAACGTAGACCATTTACTGATTTGCGTACCCTCTGCACAAACAAAATTGTGCGGTACACATACTATTCAGTCTCACGCAAAAACGAAACGCACGTACCGGCAGTCAGCCGCACTTGTCACCAATACTATTACCACGCTAAAACGAAACGCATGTGGTCAGCCTCAGCGCTCCTCACCTGTTTTGATTGTAGGGGTCGTCGTCGTCGTCTCCGTGTCGATGGCCGTGGTGGTGTTGCCCGTCCGCTGCGCCACTCACACCCGGGTCCCCGCCCGGGCCCCCGCCCCCCGTGCGGGAATGGGAATGGCCTGTTGGTCTACTCGGCAAGTCGAAAGGGGCGCTAGTGCCCTCGACAAGTTTGGTCCGTATGGCGCGTACGGCGGAGAACAAGGCCGCGTGGTCGCCTGTACGGTACATGTGATCGAGAGTGAGGGGGGAAGATGGGGAGCGCTGTGACCGCTTACTCAGCAAATCGGCTACCGAAAACCATGATGCCTGGTACTTGGAATGAACTACAGAGCACACCCTGGACAACAGCCTATTGAATATGCCAATTGGATGTCCATAGGTTGGGGTATTGCATATCGATTATACCTACTGAAACCTTCCATAGGGTATGCGAATTTGTCGATCGATACCCATTGCTTGGACCAATAGGTCCAGAGAAATTGGTACATTAGGCTATTGTTCTTAAGATAGGTATGTGAATCTGTCTATCGACATCTATTTCTCCGACCAATGGGTTCCGATAAATCGGCACAGTAGGCTATTGTTCTTACAATATGCATGTCACACTGTCGATCGATACCTAATACTGTGACCAATAGGTATAAAGCCCTGTGCACTAGTCTACCATGTATTGAGTACGCCTGTTGGTCTGTCCACAAGTTGGTGTATCGAACATCGACTAATTGAATATCGGTATGTATTGTAACTTGTAATAGGAGGGTGAAATTGTCGATGGGTGTCTATTTCTTTGCCCAGCAGGTCCAGAGTAATTGATATGATTGACAATCTGGAAAAAAAAAGTGAAGGTGTTTCTGTTCAACAGCAGCAGCAGCTATCGATTAAAATCCTCACAAACCTATCGTTAAAACATATTTTAATATCAGCCATTATCGTAAGTCTGCTGTTTTGAAACAAAAGGCAAGTAGGTCAAGGTACATATGCGGTAGACCACACTACCAACCTATTACGCAGGGTATTTCGTGCCTCCGGCCGTTTGCATGATCGCCTGACAACCTCTCCCAAACGAAGTAGCATATGCCTAACAAAGTAAAGTCACCCTCGCGTTCAATAGTGGTGACATCGCATGCCCACGTCACCTCGCTTGGTGTATTTATAAGATGTATCTCTGTCTTGGATTTGGCGACCTCAGAGCCCCACATCGGCACGGCAAAAATCATAGGCGTAAAATCGTATACGTGAGACAATAATAATGTGAAAAGGAGATACAGACAGATATGCTAAAATTGCGGTAAACCGCACTACCAACTTATTGCGTAAGGTATTCCGTACATACCGTCAGCATGATCGCCTCCCAACCTTTGCCAAGCGAAGTATGACCAATGAAGTAACGTAATTGAGCGCGTGTACACTAAGCGTTCCTTTCAAAACAATAACGATTCTCATCTCTCCCTTTCGTTTTCAATGGCGGTGACATTGCATGACCACATCACCTCGCCTGTTGTATTTGGCAATATGTATCTCTTTCTCATAATTAGTGATGTCAGAAAATAATGGTATCTACATAATTGTACCTATCGATTGAAATATTCCATCTTTCGATCCATGTACGATAACAAATTATGAAGCTTTTAACACGTTGTTTACTACACCTAAGAACTGGGTTGCATACTCCATGTAACACCAAACCTTCTAGAAAAATAAACATTACCAGGCGGGTGATATAAAGAGGTGTCTTTTTGCTGCAACCGTCAGATTCGTCCCCTTCAATGGTTTATAATTCCCGCGCACATATTAAAATGCTCGCCCCCCCGCCCCCGCCCCCCGATCCCTCTTGTTTAAACGCACCACCTGAAATCTAAATCTGCCAGAGGAGTAAACACTACCAGCCAGCTGATATCATCTCATTATCCATCTAGCCATCCATGCCGTAGCTCCAACTCATCTCCCCCCCCCCCTTTGTTCCCCGCCCAGTTCGTTCAAACGCCCCACTTACAATCGAAATCGGCCAGAGTAATGAACACTAATAAGCCATTGATATCACGTCATTATCTTTCTAGCCATCCATGACGTAGCTTTCATTCATCCCCCCTCCCCCCCTCCAACGCCCCCTCCTTCCCCACACCCCGCACGATCGCCTAGACCCAGCACCGCGCGTATAGTAGGCCCCTACATATATGATTAATACGCGCGATCGGAGGATCACACACTGTGTTGCGAACATCAGTGTCGACCAAATCCTTGATTTTAATATTATATGTGACCTAAACCTCTTGAAAACCCTTCCCCCCCCCCGCCGCCCGCCTTTTTTTTTTTCTTTTTTTTTCCCTCGCTTCCTCTTGCTTAAACGCCCCACCTACTTTCGAAATCCGCCAGAGTAATAAACACTTCCACGCCCTGGATATCGCCTCGTTATCGTTTCAGAGCCGTCCATGCCGCTGCTGCAATTCCTACCCACCGCCGTCCCCAACGCCCCCTCCTTCCCCACCACCCGCACCATCGCCTAGACCTAGCACCACGCGTATAGCAAACCCCTACATCTATGCGACCTAAAGCCCTCCCCCCCGCCCCCGGCCCCCCCCGCCACATTCCCCCCCCTCCCCCACAAGAAATATTTATAGTTTCCACGCACAAATTGACCTACCCCACCCGTCCCCCCCTCCCGCCCCCCTTTTGATCAAAATCAGGCCCCCACGTCCTCCAAAACTCCGCCCTCCCCTCACCGGATATTCGACTTACAGGATTCACTTGATAAACTGATGCATTTCCTTCCACAGCTGTCAGATTTTGTCCCCCTCAGAAACGGGTTTTATAGTTTACGCGCACAGACTGCCTAACATCACCCTGTTGACCCTGATAGCTACACTGCTGTATGTAGTTGCAAGGGGAGTCGCCGACCTATATCCTTAATGAGGACACACAACCCGTAATACGCGCGATCGGAGTATCACACACAGCTTGCAAAGATGAGTTTCGACAAATATTCGGTCTCACAGCTGGAGTGTATTTTAATTTTTATAATATTGCTATGTATCATCCAAGGCATTAATTCAAACAATAGCCTGGGGTATACGGTACGTATATGTGGGTTCTACGATCGAAAGCAATACGATGAATTTACAAGCAGTAGGTATCGATCAAAACCCTTGCAAGTACCCCTATTAAATTGTCAGTAGGTGTCGATCGATACCCTATTACATTCAGCAATAGGTATCGATCGATATCATCGCACACCTATCGCTTTAACCAATAGGTATTGATTGGTGGCGATAGAAAGGTTTTGCTTAAACGATAGCCTGTTGGGAGTCATTTTCAAATTATGTTGGTGCCCAAAATACCTATCGATGTATACCTTCGCAAGTATATCGGTCGTACAATAGGCTATTGTGGCCACTACCCTAACCCTATGTTGCTCACAATATACTTATCGATAGACACCGAAGCCGAGCTATTGTGGCCCGCGATAGGAATCGATCCTCGTAGTTGCCGACCTATTGTTGGCCCAAAAGCCTATTCGACAGGGTATTATCCAGGGTATAAAAAGGAACCGAACGGCACACAAACAGGTCGCTCTAAAACACTGCAGGCTTGAGCTTCGCATCGAACACAATTTGTGCTCACATCGACTTGCGGAAAGCGCGAGAGCGTGAGTTAGCAACACTCGATGAAAAATCGACGAGCAGTGGGATTGCTGAACCCTATGCGCCATAAAAATTGAAGGTAGGAATCAGGGGGGAGAAGGGACGACACCTGTGACCACGGCTTGTCCAGAAGCTGGAAATTAGATGTGTGATAAAAAAAACTAAAAAAACCAAAAAAGTATGTGTTCATACTCACTCGTACTCGAACAACGGCAGTAATACGTCGGCAAATGGAAACGTCACTCGTACTGCTGCTATTGCGTCACTGGGGTAGGTGTAACAACTTTCCGGCAACACGCCCACAAGGTCTGTGCTGGCAGGCCCCTCGTCGAACCCGCACAATGTGGTGCTCGGCGCAACTGATACTCGCTTTACCCCGGAAAGTGTTACATCATAAGTTGTGCTGGAGTGTTGCAAAACGTCATACGGGAGACTGCATGCTTAGTCCAAGTTTAGAAAGCAAAGCTATGATGCGAGTACTTGTGAAGGTTCTCGAAATGCTTTATATCTGTGCGTACGACGGCATATCTGCTATCCAACCTCGGCAATCGCCGCATACCGGTACGATACACCAGGTACTACGTACTCGTACATGCGGATTTTTGAACCGCCTTCGCAACATAGTACGAGTAGTACCTGGTAATCCGTAGTACGTCGGTATCAGTACTCTGTACCTGGTATATTTTTGTAAAAAGTACAATCGTGTACAAAAATAGCACTCTCGACTCCCATGTACAGCAGTCACAATGCCTCCGCGACCGGAACACGTTGTATTATACCCGGTACATCAAGACAAGAGGAAACTGGTACCGGGTATCATACACATAATATGATCTCACACCTGCTTACGCTTACGGTGATGACATGTTTAGAGACATGAGGTATTCGGCATGAGGAGCCCTGGCCCAACTTCAAGCGGCAGTGCTCGTACTATTACTAGTAATAGCACAACATAATTGGGGTTCGTATGGATGGTGGAATAATGTGGAAGGGAAAAAACTTGAAAACTTGAAAAAACTCGCTTGCAAATTTTAGTGTGCGTATATTCTCGCTCGTCCGTATGTAAGCTGAAGCGAGTGCGTGGTCAATAGCAAGAACACGACGAATATACCGGCGCAAGCTGTGCGTCAACCTTCTCTACTGGTGGGTTCTTGGAGCACACTCGGTGCACGAATGAGGGACCTTGGTGGAAGCGGTGCGAAGAACTGGCTCCATATTCTGGAGCCAACGCCGTCGAAAATGGAAATCGAAAATGAAAACGAAAGTGTTTGCAATCAAAGTGTATCGTTGAAAAATAATTTTGATTTCCGTTGGCAAAAGTCGTAGCGCGGATGAGGGTTTTCTAGATGCGAAGTAAAGACAGCGGGGGCTACATATGCTACGGCATCTAAGGTGGGTCTATCGATTACTATGTACAGGAGAGAGCAGCGTACCGCGCAAGGATCAGGAGGCAACCAATGTCGGCACTCCTCATGATCGTCAGCAGAACCTATCGTACTCGTATGTTACGGGCAAGACGTACACCTGATGGCACTTTTGGTATTACAAAGCAAAAGCCCCCCCCATCGATAATCCACCAAAAAGATAAAAACGACTCCTCCTCGGGTGTGGCTAGCTCAAGTCAGGGAGCCTAGCCCCTCAAGCACAACCCCGCAGAGCCGGGAGCCAGCACACGCACCTTGCACAAGTGCTTTCTTTACGTCCATAATCATCTCCGGTATCCCCTCCAGCTGCCGTCGGACGCGCTTGCGGAACTCGCCCCTCGCCGAAAGAATTTCTGTCGCACCCAACCCCCCACCCCCACCGATGACACCTGCCCACCCCGCCTTACGTCCTCGCCCGCCTGTGGCTTGCCGCCGGAATATCGCCCCGACCAAGCCCCCCTCGACTACCCCCGATCGTCGACTGGCCCCATCCGATCCTATCACTCGCTTTCGCCGGGCACCCCCAGTTCTACTACTATCGACCCTTCGCCCACTGGTGCCGCCGCCGATGCCAAGCGCCATGTTGCCTTGCTATGCGCCTTTGTTTCGGAGGGCTAGTTTTCGTTTTGGTCCTTCTCTCTAAGCCGGCGGCGGGTGCACGGGTTTCAACAGAGCCTTCGTCAGAGATTCGCGAACCAAGTCGAAGCGCTGTATCTCACCGAGGACACGTCTGCCCCTGGGCTTGTCGGAGCGCCACAACGATTTCGTGTGCCATTCCCAGTATTCCGGGTGTGGGGGGGAATTGGTACGATCGTCCCCAATGTAAACCGCCTCTCGTTATTCTCGAACACCTTCTTTCCGATTTGATTTGATCATTTTTTACATTTTGATCATTTCATCATTTGATGATTTGCGTACTCGTAGCAGAGACGAGGATGCGGGCATACCCAGGACTACTTCTCGCGGTGCCCTTTCCTCTGGGTGGATAGCTCTCAACACAGGGGTCGTTGAGGGCAGTCAGTGGTATCCTGTGCCAGTTGCTTTTCTATAAATCTGGACAGTGATTCCGGAACAACGTCAACTGCTGTGTACTTGTAGTAGTGTTTGACATCTATCTACGGTGGGTCTGTTGTGGCGGAGATGATCGCTGAAGCTGATTTGGAAAGAGCTTTCCGTGCTGCTGTTGCTGCTGCTGGTGTTGGTCGAGGGGCGAAAACAAAGCGGAAGCGAAGGTAACCCAGTGCTGCGTGTTAGTTTATGCGCGCCCCTTGGTTGCTGATCTGTTGATGCCACACAGACCTAGGGCTGGTGCTGTGTGTTACTGACATCTGTATCAAATTCGTGTAGTATAAAAAGTACCACCTGTCTGTGGTCTGGTGTCGAAGGACCAGAGAGAGGGTGCAGAGTTCTGCGGTTCTGGTACCAGGCACCTGGTACAGGGATTGTTAGTACGATTTGCTCGTGCCGACTTTTATTGCTGCAGTCGGGAGTACGAGTACGCGTGCGTTCTTCGTGCCGTACAACGGCGATGCATCGTCGCATCGCAAAATCAATCGGTACGTCGTTTTCGCTCTCACTCGCAACTTTTGCAATACACATCGTCAATACCAGGTATTTATACTTCATGTGTTGCTGAAATTGGTAACCTCATTCCTTTCTAACTTTTTTTTTTTTTTTATCCTCCGGCGGATGGGGAAAAATGAAGCTTTAGCTCACCACACTTCCACGTATTTTCATACGCGTCGTGTGTCGATTTAACTCAGTTGCTTTCGCAGCCCAACGCTAGCTGGCGCACCCTCTATAACCTCGCTTGTCTAACCTCGTAACCACTGGGTATACAATTAACAATTAATTAAGCAGTACGTAGTGCTGTGGAACAGCACGCCAACGCATATCGTTGGAGCTACATTACAGTCGACGTTCATTTTGTCAGGTCTGCGTATGTAAAGCCACATACATGCTGTGTTGCCCTGGGTCGCCGCGCGATGATGCAGCAACCCCAACCCCTGCTGTATCGGGCTCTCTTGGTATTTTTGCCGTCTTTCAGCAGGGTACGTGCTCGCAACACAACCGTCGTGGACGACGACGGCGGCTGGAGCTGCGTCGACCATTCCTGCTCTCACGTGTTTTGGCCCCGGTAAGCTTGATTCAACTTGTTGCTATAGTCTAGACGTCTACTATTCAGACATGGTAAACATGGTATCGTCGTTCGTAGCGTCGTTACGTGCTCGAAAAATATTGTTTTATAATGAAGTTGGCGTAGCGGACGTGCCCTGTCTCGCGTACCGGGTACTGCAGGAGGCAGGAGGGCCGTCGGCGCTACCTATTCGTAGCGTACGGGTAGAACGCCTGTATACAATAAGTGCTGCGGGGAGCAATTTTTCTTTAAAGAGTATTACATCTATAAAAACGCGCGACCGGTGTATCACGCAGCTTGCGAAGATTAGTATCGACCCTTAAGTTAACCAAACTCACAGCTGATGTATTTACTGATGCATTTAAAATAGTTACATAAAATATGTGCTGCGGGGATAATTGGGCGTCACTATCATTCGGTATAATAATTGCCTATTTCCAACGAACCCCCTCCCTGACACACGCCTCTAACACCAGCTTTCAGGATTTCTACCTGGTCACTGCAGGCGTTCGCTGTGCTGTCCTACTGGATTCCAAGCGCGCACCCCGTGGGTCTCCGCCCCTGGCGGATGTTCTTCGTGAACTGCAGGATAGCCGTATACTGCAGAACAGGATATCACACGACAGCAATTCGGGTGGCTGCGATGGTCACGGTGACAGCGTTGCCTCCTTGGGACTGCTCCGGCTAGAAGGCTCATGCTTCCTGGTGAACCGTTCAATGCTCGCCTGCAGGCTTGGAGAGGCTCTTGCCTGCCCCTATCCTCATGCAAATGCTGCTGCAGCGCCCCCCGTGCCCTCACGTGGTCACACCGTGACGACACAGCCTGTCGCCGAGTGCAGTCTTGCTGTGCCTCGAGGGGAAGCGAGGTATGACGAACGGGCGGCGATATCTACGATCCAAATGACTCCAAGACACTCTCCATTCGCCAGGGCCGCTCCTGGACAAGGCCTGGACTGCGCGTTCGTTGACGTTAGAAAATCTCTCAAGGGGCCCGTCGTACGCACGGATGCGCTAGCCCCGCGACTGTGCGCAGCCCTCCGTTCCACATTTGGGGGCGCTGCCGGTGACATTGCAGTCAATGCCCAAGCTGCGACGACCGCCGACCCACCGCTCTCTCCGTTAGCTCCAGATGCCGCGGCGTCATTTGGCGATCAAGAAAGCGGTGGCAATCTAAGCGAAGAGCCGAGCCAGGGCGCGCTGTGGCTCCGAAGCTGGAAAAAAACGGATCTGATTCTAGACAGTCGTGGTCTCAGTGAGAGCTTGGGTGACGTCGGGCTGCCAGGGTTTGCCGGTTGGCTCCTGGAATACCCTATAATCTACTGTTGCTCATCCCTCACGAAAAGTGGACAGAGAAGTGAAGATGTAGGCGACGCGGAAGCCGGACAGGTGGGCAACTGTTTGGCCTTGGTGCCACTTACCGTCTACTCCTTGCGCCTTGACACCGTCTCTGCGGCCTCTTGTCCGCCTCGGGAGTCGAATACTTCATTTGAAGCGTTTAGCTTCAGCGTTCCCCAGACAGTGTGTTGCCCAACAGAGGCTGCGGGAGACGACGGCAACGACGACGGCAGTGCTTGGTGTGATTCAGTGGCGGACCGAGGCCAAGCGGTGGTTGCCAGCTTGAATCATCTGGTGGACACGTTTTTGGAGAGATTCGAACGACGAATAGCAAGTCACCATTGCTGCAGTAGTGCTGGAGGCTGCGAGCGGAATGAGCAGTGGCTTGAAAGGCTGAGAGTGTCCAAGCGCACAGAGACGCTCGATCTAGTGGCGCTGTAACCACATGTGGCTGCGCAGGATCAACCACAACAAGCATGGCACGCCGTACAGCGTATTAGACAAGGGTGCATTGCGCGAGGCGGTCGGTCCTACTATCTCCGAGAATGGCGATGTCGGACAAGGGCTTGCGAGCAACTTGACCAGCAAGAATGTAAACCTCCTGCCGTGCACAAGGCACACGGCTACTCGAGTATTTCCCCCCAAATTCGCTTTGTTCCTCAGTGTGCAAGACCAAGGTTGTACTCGTCAAGCTCTGCTTCCGGATATGCCACGATGCCCCACCCCTCCCGAGGAGCGCCGACTCCTGCTTTTCAACCCAATATGTTGGGTTTTTGAGGTGGAGCTGAGTCGATGACAGTGCGTCAGGCACAGCCCACTTTCTGACCCGCGGACTTCGCGCGTACGAAGTTCCGCCCCCCTCTGTCTGAAGCGAAGATGCGCGCAGGAGTACAAAGTAGATGGATATCGTCGAGGAACGCTGGCAGGCACTTCTTGGATAAAGGGGGCGTTCGTAGCATGGCGAGTAAGCAGCTGGACCCGATAACGAGGATACCCACCAACGTGGGGCGATCATGAACGAGCGGGGATGAGTATTGGTTGGTCTTTTCAAATGTGACAAAAAAAAATCAAGTCCGAACTGAGGGAGTGCTGAGAGGGAGGGCTTTTGTTCAATTTTACGAAGGAGCGGCAGGGAAAAATCGGTGACAGTGGATCGAATCGAGTACAAGCACTGCAGGACTAGATGCTGCCGCAGCAGCAACAGCAGCGGCTGCAAAACCTGATGACCTCACGGCGGAGGCGGGACCAGGATCAGTAACGGGTCGTATTTTTATTCTCTGTGCTCTTCAGGCATGCAGGCAGCCGGCCCGGCGAAAACGCAGTGCCCCTAGTGTGAAGCAAGGGGCGGCTTGTCGCCCGAGCTGAGGTAGTACGGGCTTACAACGCCAATGTTTTAACGCCGACCTCTTGTAGCCGAGAGCGCGTACATTGGTAGGCGACAACGGGTTTATTGTTGCATGAGAGAATGCTGCGTGCGGTATGTACTTGCTTTCATTTCATGTTCCAGTTTAAACACACCAAAAATTGAGACTAGCGGAAGGGGATAAAAAACGTACGAGCGTGTCGCCACCCTCGTTGTTCGCGGCTAATTTGGGCAATAAACATCACGAATTTCTTTCCCCCCACCGCCGCTGCTGCTGCTGTTGTTGATGTCTCCTGAGTGTGTATGAACAGAAAACAGCCGACTGCCTGTTGTGTTGTTGGTGATCGTACACATCGCTGAGCCAGTGTTCTCCTACCAAATGGCTGCTTCTAGCACTACTGCTGCTGTGCCGCACTTCCTTGCTGGGCCATCGCTGCCTCCGGCCCCGCCCCTGCTGCCGATGTACTGTGTGCAGATACTGCTTTCACTGTCCTGCGCGCGTTCCTAAAGTGTGCTGCTGTTTTTGGTGTTGTGCGCAGCGATGCCGTGCGTGGATTCGTGCACAAGTTTTCATGTTTCCCATACTGTATTAATACATGTATAGACTACATAAATATATAGTACACGATCAATCTTTTTTTCGGGGATTCGGTCAGGAGTTTTTTTCGTCTCGGCCTCAGTATACGATTCGCGGAACTGGAATTCTCGGTCAAATAGCTTCGTTCGAGCGCCGTCTTCGGGGGGCGGCTCCAACGCCCCTCGCCCTGCCGTATCCGTTCTGCACCTGGCCGGGATTGGGTACGTGGGCTGAGCGAGACAAGCGAGAAGTGCGCTTTTTTTCTTGTATTTTGGGCGGTATACGCCCGAGCTATTCTTGGATCATGGCATATATACGTATGTAGAACTCGAACGAATAAATAAGGGACAACATTTCCAAATTGGCATCTAAATTTCTTCCCGACGATGCTTTTTTCATGGCCGCCTCCAAGCGCTTGCCCGATCGTAGCTACTACTGCTGTGTGTCGTTTCCTTTCGGCTCAGTGGGTATAGTCCTATATAACCAACGAAGGGTGTGTCGTGAGTACGATTCTCACCCAGATCATATTTGGTATTCAGGAGCGTGCGCGCTGGAGACGTTATGAACGGTCATGATAGTTGTTAGAGTGTTCTTCTGAGTACTACTAACTGTATTACGTGGAGAGAGGATAGCTCCAGAGATCGCTCTTACGAAGTCGTTGATAATTAATTAACGATCTGGAAAACATATTTGGTTGTTTTTTTGTTAAACCCACTGTGAGTGTTACTGAGTCAAGTGGCAGTGGGTAGTGCTATGTGTCGCGAGATCGATTCTCACCGACTTTATACCTGTCTTTTTCAAGCGTACGCGCTGACGACATTTTTTTTCAAGCGTGCGCGCTGAAGACATTGTGAATGGTTATTTTGGCCGTTTAACATATATATATTCCAAAAATGTCACATTTATCCCCTCGAAATAATGTATAGTTTCCAGGCACATATCGAGCTGCCCCCCCCCCCCCCCCCCCGCCCCAACCCCCCCCCCCCCCCCCCCCCCGCCCCCAATAATATTTATCCCCTCGAAAGGATTTATAGCTTACATGCACAAATTGCCCCTTCCCCCCCCCCCCCCCCCCCCCGCCCCCCTCCAAACCCGCTCGCTTTTGATCAAAACCAGGCCCCCCCTTTCCCTTCACAGCTGTCAGATTTTGTCCCCCTCAGAAACGGGTTTTATAGTTTCCGCGCACAGACTGACTAAAATCATCCTGTTGACCCTTATAGCTACACTGTAGCTGTAAGGGGAGCCGCCGACCTATATCCTTAATGAGGACACACAACCCGTAATACGCACTGAGTCAAGTGATTAAGTAAAGCTCAGTGGGCAGTGCTGTAGCATTTCTCGGTCAAATAACTTTGTTCGAAGCATGGAAGGCCGCCGTCCAAGCGAGAAGCGCGCAAAATTTCATATTATATTTTGAACGGTACTCTCCAGTTATTCTTCGGATCTTGATGTATGGAGAGGTTGATAAAATGAAACTTGGCAAGGCGTTATTTCCAGGGCTTTTCACGGATCATGACCCGACCCGCGGGTCGGGTCAAGGGGGTTCCAAAATCTCGCGGGTCGGGTCGGGTCGGGTCATTACGTTTCGAAATCTCACGGGTCGGGTCGGGTCGGGTCAAGAGGTTTTCAAAATCTCGCGGGTCGGGTCGGGTCGGGTCAAAAGGCTTCAAAATCTCGCGGGTCGGGTCGGGTCGGGTCAAGAGGTTTGCAAAATCTCGCGGGTCGGGTCGGGTCATGACCCGCGAGATACGGGTCACTTCGCGGGTCAAGCCATAATGACCCGTGAGTTGTTTTGGGCTGACCCGCGGGTCAAACCCGCGGATCTAGCCGGCGGATCCGCCTTTTTCAAACTTACAGCTGAGAGCCACGTTGATGCCGTGCAGGCGCCCCGCGGGTCGGGCCCGCGGGTTCGCCAATAAAATACAAACACTTCGGCTTCCTGCCTCCCTTGTGCCGATGCTCCGATCATATGTCATCACAGCGTGCAGAACAATCACCACGCAGTACCCCTAGCTACTCGTACCAAGGCATACAGCAATGTGACGCGAATCCCGTACCTACTGAAGCCGTAACAACAGCAGTAATATGACGGTCATACCAGTACGAAATGTGACCAAAATATAAAAAGGCAAGGAAGGGCAGTCGTCGTCGAAGCAGCAGCAGCAGCAGCCGCAGCACTGGCAGCAGCAAGCACCAGCAGCAGACCCCGGATTCCCGCGGATCGAAGCCCCTGCTGACAGACCCACCGCCCCAGTTGTGGGCTTGCTGCCGGAGGCGGCTCAGCTAGGCTGCTTGCCGGGGCTGGAGACTGCACAGATAAAAGATAGATACAGCAGTAGTAGTAGTAGCTAGCTCGAGAATTATCATACCAGTAGTAGTACGGAATGTGACGTAAAAAAGCAACAAGAGCAGCCGTTGTCGAAGCAGCAGCAGCAGCAAGCAGCAGCAGCAGCAACAGCAGCAGCAGCAGCAAGCAGCAGCAGCAGCAGCAGCAGTACCCTGGCAGCAGCAAGCAACAGCAGCAGACAACGCATCCTCGCGGATCGCAGCCCCTGCTGACAGATCCACCGCCCCAGTTGTGGGCTTGCTGCCGGAGGCGGCTCAGCTAGGCTGTTTGCCGGGGCCGGAGACTGCACTTGTAACTTATATATAGCTCGCTCGTCGGTTCGCTCGTCGGGTCGACCCGGTGGTCTAACGGTACGGGCATGTCCATGCATGTGGGTTGCGGTTTCTTTCCTATTTCTCGCGCGCACGCCACATGACATAATCATCAGCTGCAAACAATGCCGGTAAAAAACGCAGAGAACACGACATACTGGAGAAAATAAGAGGGACCAAGGACCAACCAACTGACCGAGGTATACATGCTTTGACCCGTGACTTTTTTACTTTGACCCGTGAGAAATGTCACGGGTCAAGTTAACGTGACCCGCCAGACGACCCGAATCTCGCGGGTCACCCATATTGTCGCGGGTCGGGTCGGGTCGGGTCAGGACGATTTCAAAATCTCGCGGGTCGGGTCGGGTCGGGTCAAGACGTCTCGAAAATCTCGCGGGTCGGGTCGGGTCGGGTCAAGACGTCTCGAAAATCTCGCGGGTCGGGTCGGGTCGGGTCAAGACGCCTCGAAAATCTCGCGGGTCGGGTCGGGTCAGCTGACCCGACCCGACCCGACCCGACCCGCGAGATTTGACCCGACCCGTGAAAAGCCCTGGTTATTTCCAAATCGGCATCATATTTTGTGCCAAAACAAATAATAATATGAGACCAACTATTATGGCGAATATTTTCAGCGATCATTTCTCTCTTTAACCGGGATCTCCGACGCCAAAAATAAAAACCATCCACTATGGGACCAGAAATCATCGTTATTTCTGGGTCCAGAAATAATCGAGGCCAGAAATTAGCGGATCTGGTGATTTCTGAGCCCAGAAATAACAGCTTCCAACCTCTCTGAACTTGGATTGTTGACTTTTGGATACTACCTCGTACCAAGTATCATATGTCACCACTGCCTATACTGTACCTGGTATGATACCTGTCTGCTGTACACGTCACGCATCACCCACAACAAAGAGTCACAAACACACCTACGACAGCATACTGCGCTTGTTTTGTGCGAGACAGAGCTTCGTCCTCACACAAACGCGACAGCAGCAGCAGCACCACAATCGAAACCACCACAGGCACACCACACCAGCACCACAGCAGCGGCGCAGCAGAAGAGACAGCAGCAGAGGCGGTGGTGACCTAACGTCGCCGGCGACAGTGTACGTGCGACACTTTAAAAATAGATGCAAACGGCAAAACAAGACCTACCAATTCAAAATAAAACCATTTTCCAAAAAACAGACGCCATAATGGACGCCCCTTATTTCTGATGCAGTTATTTCTGGAGCCTCAAAACTACAAAAATAATCGCCAGAAATATTCGCTCAAATTTTTTCCATAATATTAGTACATGTGTCATGGGTCTTACTGTAAAAAAAATCTCCATGGTACTGCGGTAAGGATCATAGTAGTGCATTTGTTTATTGAATTTCGGTAAGTACACGCAATACATGGATATATACGTGGCAAGAGCACGCATGACTAACCAAACGAGGAGGAGGCAGTAGTGATTACGATTACAGCGCCAGGAAAAGCCACACAGCAGCATTGCGAGTGGCTGCGTCCCCGGGGCCTCGAGGGTTGTATTATACAAGTTCCCTCTGTTGTTTTTAAGCTGCGCCACTCGAAGATGGTGGTCAGTAGATGGTAGGATGGCGGGCTTTGTTCTTGCTGTGGTCTTTGACTCCGTTGCTGTGGTCGTTTGCCGGTCAAGTGCAAGCGATCGTGTGTTGGTACGTGACTGACAAATAAGTTTGTGTTGCTTCGTACTTGACGTGCTCCTTATTGCTGCTGATTGCTGATTGATCATCTTTTCTAGTGCTTTTTTTTCCTACTTTCCAGCTTCTTGACATACAAGCCGTGGTCACAGGTGCCGTCCTTCCCTTTCCCCCCCCCGGCTATTCCCTTCTTTTTTTTGGCGCATAGGGTTCATCACCCAACGATCGTCGATTTTTATCGAGTGTTGCTAACTCACGCTCGCAGGTCAATAGCTCAAGACGAAAAATTATTCGAGTACGCACCCGGGGGGGTTGGAACTCACGAAGCTGACCTATACCAGGCTCGAGGATATAACCTGATACGCCACCGGGGTAGTCAGTGATATAGAGCCGGTCGCCCCGGTGGTCTAGTGGGATTACACTCGAATACTACTAGTAGCGTTGGTCCTTGAGTTAAATAACCACCGTTGTGAGCTTTTTTGGCTTTATTTATTTGCAGAAATAAACGGGAAATAAAGGATCAACTAACTGCTGAAATCGCGTAGCAGCGTGGGTAGGTACAAATCGACGCGAATCGACGCGGCAAGAAAATGCTGAATTCTTCTCGCGATAAAATTAGGGCAGGTACCGTAGTGAGGAGGGGGGAGGGGAGCCCGCTATATGATCCCGGATCTAAGTTATACTACTGGGAGGGCTCGAAAGCAATAATGCGAGCATCACAATAAATGGGATGGGAAAAAGAAAATAAGTGAAGTGTATTACTGCTGCTGTAACAATACCCAAGCAAGTTGCACCGATCGACTCGATCTGGACTGACTCCTCTTGTATTATGCAATTGGTTCATGTACCATTCATTTTTCTAATCACACGCAGCGGACATGGTCAGTCACCTTACTGGCCAGGAATGCTTGATTGAGTAAAACTATCATAAGAAACGCACTCGACACGTTTTGTCGCCAGACTAAAGGGTCAGTCGGCGTGTGCTCGGACTTATCCGATCGAAATCTGATGAATGAAGCTCGGAATCGGATTCACTTAAAAAACGGTAGCCATTAATAGTAGTACATTGTTATGATTGTTAGTCTATATCGAACTCTTCTTAGCGTTACCTTACATACTGTACGCGCAGACTATGATTGTGTGTGGTGACTTTTTTCACTCTTCTACCAAGTATTGAATCGAACAATTCGAACTGCTGCCCTGCCCTACCCGAAACATGGGTGCCGGCGTCATGCGGAGCCCTTGTAATTTTATACAATACAAGGGCTTCGCTCGCGGGCGGCTGGGCGCCGCCCGCTACGCTTTCGGAAGGAGGAATGGACATTCAGTAGGAAGGCGGAAAAGAAGCACAAATGGCGCAACTGGCGACTTGAAAATGCCAAGAGGTCCATATATAGTACAACGGTACAGGATAGAGACGATTATGATTATGAGTTTGTTATTATCATCCATTCGCCCAGTCCATGATGGGCACGTCGGAGGACTTGCTTGGCATATCCTTCCACCTCTCAGGTAGCACCTGTACACTTATTAATAGCTCTCTAAGTCGATCATCAATAATAAATTATCGCAGTGCATACACACCAGGCACGCGCTTGTCAAGGATAGAGACTGGAAAACTACAACTTAAGATGTAAAGGAGCGCAGTGCCAAAAAAAACATGCTGGAAGCAAGAACTTGAACGCACACACCGCAAACATGTGAAGTACATTTGTATTCCTGAAAGACGAAGAGCACGCATTTAGGCATAGTTCTCAAAAAACGATGCTGGTATAATAAACCACAACTTAACGTTCTATAAAGAACGTGCTGTCAACATTGCTTCCGAAGGAGCATGCAGGCTTGCTTGGACTCTTCCTCCTCAGCG
Organism: Undaria pinnatifida; assembly: GCA_012845835.1. Lineage (NCBI taxonomy): Eukaryota > Phaeophyceae > Laminariales > Alariaceae > Undaria > Undaria pinnatifida. The sequence continues at coordinate 8,786,717 of JABAKD010000030.1, forward strand.
GAGGTACCCAGCACCTTGCACTCTTGTTTTTTGTCGATGATCTTGTGGATCTGTCCACAAACGTTGAAGCATGGCGGGAGGACGTCGATAAGTAAGTATGTGTAAAAAAGTATTCGTACTTCTCTCCATCCAGCAGACGTCGTAACCATCCAAATTATTGGAGCTCCTTTCGTTATTAGTAATTGTTGTGGTATTGTTGTACTTGCTCTTGGTACTCGGAAAAAGAGCCGCACTTCATAGACTATATCCGCACGCCATCCCCTAGTCTTGAGCAAGAGACATGGATGTCTCGACTCGTGACACACAGGACGCAAGATAAGAGTAGAACGTGCCTCGATGTCGAACGCCCTCGTGGCACCGTGGGAATGGAATGCGGGATGTATATCGAGCAAGTGGTCGCCTGCCTTCTTCAGGAGGTCACCGACCTTGATGTCGCCGGTGCACTTCGTGTTTATGTCCTCGCCGACTTGGCGGCCCTCGGCGGCTGCTTCGCAGGGCTTCTGCAAACGACAACAACGGATGGGAATACCTTGCGTTCAGTGAATGTTCAAAATAGTAGGGCCACGTAGCTGTCGTCGATTTCCAAAGTTTGATAGGAAGTCGTACAATTTGACACTGTTGTAATGAAAGCGGTCGTTTATGGGCAAAGCCCTGCCTGGTACCACAACGTTGCTAACACCTATGAAACCACCACTGGGACAGGAACGAACGGGATTCACAGTCGCAACTGGTAAGCGTAAGCCCCGGTATACTGCTATATAAGGCCTACCGGCGGAATACCGACAACGAAGGGTAAGAGACAGTACCTACTGTATATATTGTTCGGTACTACTCTATTACTGCTGCTATCAACACTATTACGCCCGACGTGTACCGCGATTCCTGAAGAGGTTGCGCACCCTACTCGTACTCGTTAATACAAAGAGTTCATGTGGTTGTATGAAAAATGAGTAACAGTAGTAGTACACCGCGTCACTACATGAACAACTCGCTAACCCCAATCACGGGACTGCTCTCCAGCATCACCCAGGTTAACTTCAGCTTCTGTTTACTGCTATATATCAACCTCCAGTGTGTACTGCGACTGGTGCTGAGGTATCATGCTGCTGTGTTATTTATCACTGCATGGACCATTTTAACAACCCTGGCTGACCCCCGTGATGAGACTTGCCCGTTTTCATTGCGTCTTACATGTATAGATACCACGTAGACGTAGTCGTACATCCAAAACGTGTGTTTATATCACAGCACAAAGCGTCACTGCATGGACCACTTGTCCAACCCCCGCTTACCCCGATGACGGGACTGCCCCGTACTCGTAGTCGTACATACATGAAGTGTGTTTGGCTGTATGTATGAAAAAGAAATCGCATCACACAGCAGCGTCACTGCATAGGTCTACTCGTAGACCTGAGTACTTGTACAATTCCCGCTTATACCCCGATGACGGGACTGCCCCGTACACGTACTCGTACATGCAAAAGTGTGTTTGTACGCATGAAAAAGAAATCACAGCACACAACTGCGTAGACAACTAGTACAACATGCTTACCCCGACGACGGGAATTCCCTCCGTGACCACCAAGGCGAACTTGAGTTTGTTCAGGCTACGCGTCCCCAAGCACAGCTTCCACACCGTGTGGTAGTTCGACCACGCTGGTGTAGCACACACATGCTACAGCAGACATTGCAGACAGGCACACAAGGTCAAACAATGTAAATTTCAATGTGCATCATTATTGGAAACAGGATTCGCTTGAGTTCACCAACAACACCCAAAACCACATACTGGTAGCCTATTGCGCACAACTTGCAGCACACTCAGCCAACACTCAACGCAGCACTACCGAAAATACAGGGTGTTGACATCTGGTGTCTTACTTATGTCGCACGGCGCTGAACACACTGACAACGGGAACAAACTCTCAACATCATCAGTAGCATAGTGGCTGACAGCAAACATCAAATTCCAACAACACGAAGAAATGAAACTCACGTTTCGTCAAGCTCTCAGCTCCTTCGTTAGGGACGCCGATCGAAGGTGAATCACAGGTGTCCGCGTCACACCAGTCACACACACGAGGGTTGTCGCCGCTTCCCCAGTGCTTCTTGTTAAGGTTATGAAAAGCTTGGCACGTGGAAGGTTCGTCACTCCTGCAGGTGTCGCAGACAGCGTACTGGGAACTCCTGTTTTTCCTATTTCGTGCGATGAGGAAGCCGTCACAACCCTTGCTCGGGCACGGCCAATCAGGATTGCCAGAAGAAGCTGAGTCCCGTTCTTGCCCGACCAGCTTCCACACGCCTGATCCTGAACCTCCACCACCCCCACTGTTGGCGGAGCCTCCTCCCGCACTAGCCTTGGTCCGCCTCGCAAATTTCAACTTCAAATTGTTATTGCCGATCCGGCAAATTTCAAATTCAAATTTTTTGCAGCCGTCAACGGCAATTCCCTCTCAACAGCCAGCAATTGGCCAACTTCAAAAGTAAAAAGTACAAAAAAGAAGTTGCTGAAGAAGCAAAATAAAAATAACAGACAGCAAGCAGTAAAAAAATCAGAGAATGAGAGCTAAGTAAGAATGAGACTAGGGAAAGCAAGGAAGGCAAGGAACTTCGGGACGGTTCTTTTCCCCAGCAACTAATTTTCTTTTCGGCAATTACGGGCTGAGAAGAGCTGAGAGGGGGGAGGATATGCCGAGCGAGACCTCCGAGGGGGCCGAGGTCTAGGTATTTAAGTTTATGTTGTTGGTGCTTGTGTTATAAGGCTTAGTTTGGGTAAGCTATTGGTTAACCTTTGCAAGTGGTCAAACGGACTAATACCCCTCTAATACCTTAACAAGTGGTGTCGTCGACAGACCATGGGTTTTTGGGTCGTGGGTTCGATCCCCACCATCCACAATAATAAACTTTTCAGATTTTCTCCATGTCGAACTTGAAAAATACTCTCCCCGGTATGCCCAGGAAATGAAACGGCTTGGATATTGACAGGTCCGCCGTATATCCGGCCGACCTGCTATCCCGCCGTTTCAGGGGGGGAGAGTGTTATAAGGCTTAGTTTGGGTAAGCTATTGGTTAACCTTTTGCAAGTGGTCAAACGGACTAAAACCCTACTAATAACCTTAACACTTACTTGCACGTGAGCAGCCTAAGGCTCCGATTTAAACCAAGTTTTGAGCCGTCTTCGATATATCCCGAACTGAGGTCCACCTCTCGGCGAGCTGATTGCTGGACGTGCCTCGCCTTGCTCGACTCTCCCGACCCTGCCGGGGTCGGCGTCGGTCGTGCTCGCTTCGCGTCGTGGTGGCCTATGAAAAATCACGTTTTCGATTTTTTTCCGTTCCGAAATGTCGAGTGTGGAGCCGTACGTATAAAAACACTAAATTCTCCTTTGAACACAACTCACTGACAGTTCGGCAGTTAGGCACGCAATGTTTGTGTTCACCAATCGCGGGTTCAAGGCTTGCCGTGAACATTTTGCTCTCTCAAGTGTTCAGTTTTGGGTTGCTTATCTTTTTTCTTGTTCGTATATGTATCGGGTACCGGCCCAAAGTGAAGATATTTAGTTATTATTATTTACGCATATTACACTGGGTACTGCTTGCTGTTTGTCGTACTGCTGATGGTGCCGCCGCTACAGCATGCTGTTGTTGAGTTTACACGCACATGGGAGATGTTAACCAGGCACCGCAGCATCAACGTTGTATTATCTGGTTCGTCCCTACCTTCATTTCCGATACACCCTCAAATCTATTACTGCTACACTACAGCAGTAGACTATAGCTCCATGCCCTACCGTAAGGATGCGGACGAACGCACGGGGGTGCAAAATGCAAAAGCATCAGCCTTGCGTCACCCTTCGTCCGAAGGGGAACCTTGTAGTGGGTATGGACAGCCCGTCAGATGTTGCAGACACTATTGAACTTTCAGTTATTCTTTCGACAGATAAAACCCACACCTTCGGTCGGGGCCGATCGGAGGTTTTGCGCGTGAGGATCCCATTGAAGGGTAGAATCGACCGACTCGACAAATTTAGGATGAAAACGTCTTGCACACACACCACCGCGGTTGTACGCAGTAAGCTAGGTGCAGTGAATTCGGATGACCATCGATACCCGTGTGCTCTTCTTACACAGGCGGTACACAGCAGTTACATACCGACGTACGCAAACAGCTGGCAGACCCAGCTTCGGCCGGAGCCACAATTTAGCTCGAAAGGGCTGCGTCAAGATGACATTGATTCCCGGTACGTTCGACCTCGCTCCCTTGACCAAGGCCTATGAAGCGCTACGAGCAGCAATTACGAAACAAAAACCCCCTTAAAAATTCATAAAAGCGACTTGTGTCGGCCGCGGGGCAATACATGCTCATAACAATCACATGTCTCCAGTCAAATCTACGACAGCTTTTCGAATACATCTATCTGATTGTCCTCACGCCGCCCGGCTCTCCAGCCATATCTCGGTCGCCTTCATCAGCATCACCTAACAATGGCGCAACTTGGTCTCCTCCTTCTCCGCGCATGTGGACAGCAGTGCCGGAACCGAGCTCAAGCCTTAACCCTCGCGCTTCTTTTGCAAGCACACGGGCGGCGGTAACATCACCTGCCCGCGCCGCCGCCGCGATAACCGCCTCGTACCCGGGGCTGCGCGGTGACACGCCCATGCCTAACGCCTCCCCCCACAGCTGCTTGGCGCCGGCCCAATCCCCAGCGGCGTCGTAGGCCGCGACGGCACTAGCCAGATGCCACGGCCGAACCTCTAGCGGAGGGCCTTCGTGAGCTACGGCATGGACATTGCCAGAGGTGTTACGCCAAGAGGCTTGAACAGAAGCGCCTAGCAGATCAAAGAACAGCGATGACGCCCGGCGCGCATTGGCAGTGCGAGCGCAAGCCTGCGAGAGGTCGTCCAAGGGCGGGGGGCGGGTTGGAGGGTTCTTGGCACTTGAGGAAATACAGATGGATTGGGGGGGGGAGGCATGGCATAAAGCAACCCGAAGGCTCCGGATACAAAGTCTTGCTGTATTGGCTGTGTCCTAAACGTCAGTTTTCACATGGAAGCTTCCACTAATACATAATCGCTCTGATTACGGGGAGGCCACGCGAACGAGTCATACCAAACATCCTGCCGGGTGAGGGTCTAGTATCATCCAAGCTGCATGCCACTCCACCATACCCTTCGCACCTTCAACGCGAGGGCGTATGAGGATGCCGTCGGTGCCTCCCCTGCCTCCACCATCCGATCAAAAAGAGAAAGTGCATCCCGCGAAAGCTGAGTATCCGCCTCGGACGGACTTTTCAGCTTTGACTCAGTGTGATTGTCTCGGTGAGCTTCAAGGCACGCCGCCATGGCCAAAGTGAAGGACTGCCCGCACACGTGAATGCCCTTGTTTTCCATTTCTTGCAACATCTGCAGGGGGGCGTGGTCGGGGAATATCACGGAAGGTGCACATAGAAAAAACGGCAATACGACAACAGTAACGAGGCGGAGACCGACACGTAAGCATATAGCTGGTTGGCCAAGTAAACACGGGTGGAGCGTTGCGACTGGGCCTGCCAAAGCAAAGCGGGTCACTTCAAATCGCCCCTAACCGTTCAGACGCGATAACCGCGTCACACGTTCGCAAAAACACGACCAATCAAGCTGGCAGAGGCATCGCTCGCCGCCCCTCTCACCTCGATCGCGTGTCTCCCTCTGCATGGCGGCACCTCTCGTCGCCCCCCCTTGACCTCTTGCCTATCATCAACCAAGCCTCGAGCACAAGGATGAAGGCTTTCCTCTTTCACCCCCCAACCGTCTCCAACTATCCAAGAGTCACCGGACCACAGGCCGGCGCTGCACGCCTTGAGGACCATGGAATAGCTAAACGCGTCGGGAGTGACTCTGAATTCCTGCATCGTCAGAAGGGGAGAGGAGCCGTGCGGTGCGGGGGCTTCAGTGAACTAGACCCTGCGTGATTTCCACGAGTAAGAACCCTGGGCTGCGTGAAACTTGCGGAAAATCTCTCGACTGTTTTGCGTGTCGGAAAAACACGTTTTTACCCCTGCCACTCTCGTTCTAGTATAAACATAACCATTCCGGCGTCCGCTGAGCACTGGCCCGACCCGGCGCACTTCTCCTTGGAAAAAAACGAGGCTTTTATACCAGTTACGATTGCTGCACCTGCATCTCCCGAAGAAGAGACCGCGCCTGTTCCCACCGTGCGCTCGCAGCCGAAGCACGGAGGGCGTGGTTCCAGTGCACGATGTCTGGCGTCAGTTTCTCCTCCACCATTTGCAATAACAGTTCGTTCGCTCGGCTGTAGTCTCCCAGATTTCCGCAAGCTTTCAAAGCACACCTTGGAACCGAGTCGAACGGGGAGTAGTTTCGGCGGGTTCTAAATGTCGCTGAGGAACACGGACATAATGAAAAGAACGAGGGCTCACACGCAAGCTTCACACATAGCAACTGAAAAACTAAATACCAGGTATCCACATGCCAAGCATGTATGAGGGCTGTCTCAGCAACGACGCAAAACATAAAAACCTTATTCGACCACATATTTTTTTTCGTGACTGGTTGTTGAAGTGAATGCATTTGCCCGGACAACACCAAATATCTGTCACTACAGCAGGTTGTCCGATTACCTTCACTAGACCCACCTGTAGATGCTTGCATTGAGCAAGACTCCTTCGTCTCGCGCTCGCTTGACAGCCTTAAGCACAGCGGCATCCTCGCCATTGCCACCGAGAGCGTGGAGCACAGAGTTAAGCAGGCCGGGTGTAGCCGCCTCCCAACACCCACCGGCTTTCACGATACGCCGTTCGCCGGCCGCGACCCATGGTCTCCCAATATCTCCAGCCTGAGTTTCCAAGGGAGTGGACGCTGCTGTTGCTGTCGCTGCCCCTGAATCTGCTCCTGCCGCTGCTCCTGCTTCTGCTGCTGCCGCTAATGCTAATGCTCCTGTTCCTGCTCCTGTTGCTGATACTCCTGCTACCCCTACTCCTTCTCCTCTTCCTCCTCTAACTGCTTCGCCCAGCTTCTCCCCATATGCCGCGCGTTTGTTCATATTCTCACCATCACCGCCAGCGTCATCTCGCGACCGCCGCTGCTGGCCTTCCAAGAGCGTGAGCGCTAGAAGTCCATCTCCGAGCTCCGCCGCGGCAAGGACGCCCGTGTTCGTCGCCGCCACGTCGGGAACGACACCGTCAGCGGCCATGCGGTCCAGGTAGGTCAACACCTCCGCCCACTTTTCGCCGCTGGCGAGGGATGAGATGAGGGCGCCATAAATATGCAGAGATGGGCGGATGTGACGGATGTACCGCGCCTCGTCGAAAATCTCAGTAGCCCGCTTCCACTCTCCGGCACGCCCGCACCTATTTTCGTTTTGGGGATAGCCACGGCGAGGCGGTCAAGCGTTTTTTTTTAAATAACAGGTGTATAAAAGTGACAGCTCCGCCACAAAATACACGGTAAAAACCCGAAAAGCGCCATAACATTTTGCCCTAACCAAATATATATATATATATTTGACCCAGATTTGATGATTGATGAGGCTCGAATCACATTACATATCACCAGATCGCGCTGCAACTCTAGATGTTCCGCTTAACTCTAGTAGAATTGCACCCATACTTTCATAAAACATATTTAGAAATAGTGCGAAGTATTTTTTGTGAAGTATTACATTGTTTGACGCTCCACAGGTCGTGCCATAGAGCTACGAGCACAGGGCGGCCAAAAAACAAGGGGTACTCACGCTGCCACCAAAGAGGCGTAGGTGAACTCGTCGGGGGTCACCCCAGCCCGCAACATGTTCGCCACCAGTGTCTCCGCTGCGAGCCTCTCTCCCGAGCGCGCGCAAGCGGCGACGGCAATGTTGAACGTCTGTGCGTCCGGTTTGATACCCAGATCGCGCATGTCGTCTATGAGGGCCACGCCTAGCTCCCACTCTCCACCGTGCCCGCAGGCTTGGATGACGAGATCGTAGGTGCGCTTGTTGGGCTTCGCTCCTTTCGTGTCCTGCCACATGCTGTCAAGGAGCTGGGGCCCGGTTGTGAGAATGCCAAATACAAAAAAAGACAGTGAGCACACGGCATCGATCTTGGTCGCGCAAGTGCCGGCTGGCGGTGGACACGGCGTAGACTTCAACGTAACTATGGCAAAACGGAGCACAAACAAACTTTTTCCTCGATCAGGGAGGGTGGTTGCGTTCGAACGGTAATCCCAAGACTACCGGTACTCGTAGCGCAGATGCTTTTACGGGAAGCGCGGGGATTCATACACACAATAGCAACTCTAACACTTACCGCGTAGGCTTTCTCCCAGTTCCCGTGAGGACCAGCGCAAGCGTGAATGACCGAAGTGAACGAAATTACGTCGGGTTTCACCTGAGACGAAAACACGTTCGCAAGGGCCAAAGTTAACCAAAACGCCGTATCATACCAAGATCTAAGAAGAAAAAATGTGGGGACTCTGTTTCGTAACCTTGGAACGCAGTACCAGAACTGTAGTGCTGGGGGCAACCAATAGTATGGCAGTTGAGCGGTACCCATCGCACGGTCCGCTGTTACAAGCGATAGCGACAGCAGCGAACAGCATCCCGTATATAACAGCTGGGTTTGCTTTTTATTGGCGGTCGAGATAATGCTCTTTGTATAGTGCTCTCTCTGGAAAACATAAACAGCAGTACCTTGGCGCCTGGCATGTCCACTTCAAGTAGCTGTACCGCCTCCTGCCACTTCTCACGCGAAGCACAAGCATCTATGGCAGTGTTGAAGCTGACGAGATCTGGGGTGTATCCTGGGGGGATGAACGCGAGGGATTGAGCATTCTTCAGTGTTGATTGGATACAACGGCGACCGGGCATGAAGCTATCAGCGTCCATTACGCGAGACGCTCAGGGCAACAAGAAAGTTCAGTTCAAACACATGCTCCTCGCGGTTATGTCGTCAACCATTGCTCGTGGATAAGCTGAGCTGGTGACCAGAAGTCATCCGGCATCGATAACACAGCAACCGCTTGAATTTTGCACCGCAACAGGCGGGCCATTTCGGCGGCCTTCTGGGAGAACGTATCGAGATACCATGGGTAAGCGGAGCGTCTCACCGTCCATCCTCATGTGATTTAGAAGCGCCAGTGCCACATCCTCTCGTCCGCTGCGGGCGATAACACCCAGTGCAGTGTTATACGTGACGAGATCCGGCAGTACCCCCTGTCATAAGTAAGCCGGGTTTAGCAGAATGGATATGTGAGATAAATATATCGATTCACCTCTCATCTGTCGACCCACGCTTTTATAGCGTTATGGGGACCCTTTGGGAAAAACATATGAGGGCATTGCAGTCTTTTGAGCAAATAAAAAAATCCATTTTCTTTACAGCTGCAATAATAATTTTGGTATAATTTCGACCTATTACGACTCCCCATCGAAAACGACATTTCTTGAGTGCTAATCCTCGAGCCATCTCCCTCACGGCAGTTTAAGAGCGTAGGTCATAGGCGATTGTGTCGGACGCTGGATCGATCCGGCGCCTTTTTCATCACCAAAAATGCCTCATAGTATTATATATATAAAAAAAAACATACCTCTGATAACGTGGACGGATTTGAAAAAAGGAAGTTTCTTGAGCTGCTGATACTGGTTTAACTCAGATATTAGCTACAAACGCCGAGCACTAGCAGGCGAACCTACCTGGGCTTCTAATTTGACCGTCCGTAGTGCCCACGCGGCCACAGCAGCCAAAGCAGAGTGTAGCTACCAAACATGAGCTCTGGAATGATCAAATTTCTTGCTTCTGAGCACTGTCGTTTCATGATGCGAACACAGCAATGACTGCACCCCCTTGCAAAACAAAGCCCCCCAACACCTCCTAGAAGTTACAACGAACATGTTGTACGCTGATTGGGAGATGGCCCATGGCCTAGCAATGGAGCTATGCGTTGCTTGGTACATACGGAGTCATGATATAGCGTCAATATACCAGAAACAGTATTGCTGCTGTACAAACACGTTTTTTTGCTTTCTTAGACTCAGCCGTTGTTTTGTGGTTTTAACCGAAGGGGCCCTTTAAGAGTCAACAAGTGTGGCGCGTTCCACGGTCGTTGAAAAACACGAAAGAAAAACGGCAACAGAACTGGCAAGACGCATACAAAACTGAAAAATTCAAGGGCAGAGCACCATGCCTGGTATGTCGATACCTGTTTGAGGCCCCCCCGTTATTGTGCCTGCCATCAATACTTCTTGTCCACCCTATACCCACACGTCCACCCCATTATCGCGTTGTCAGCGGCTTACCTCGCGCTCCATAACCTCCAAGAGTCGCAGAGCGGCAGCCCAACCGTCCACCGCCGACATCGCCGCGTTGAACGCCACAGAGTCCAGTGGAACACCGCGTTGCATCATCTCTTCAAGCAACGACAACGCCCGCTTCCTCTCCCCTCCTACCACGCAAGCGTGAATCGCTGAGCCGTACGTGTGGGCGTTCGGCTCCACCCCCCTAGATGGCATGTCTTCTAAAAGGGACAGTGCTCTATGCCAACGACCTTGCGAGCGCGTATGGGAGGCAACGGGATTCGAGGGCGAACACGATTAGAAATACCGGGAACCGAGTAGGACGCTCGACAACGCCACAGGCCGCCTTGGCGAGGGTGGTGTTTTCTGGTGTCAGTGAATAAATTCGACAGGCCAGAAGACCTTTGTGCTTATCTGGCCGGAAGTGACGGTGTTTTTTCACCCTGGAAGACGACATTCATATTCTGCTTTGCAACGTCCGCAACAAGATTAGAGCACGTTATCCGGGGTAGAACATTACCAGGTGAAGGTACTTATGGGAGTTCTACCCCGAGGCCCAATCGTAATCGGAAGAAGTATCGGAAACCGTCCTCTTGCTCGCTCTTTACCCGTGCGACCTGCGAATGCATCAGCCCTACCGGTATCCGAACCGGTGTACACCAAGCCGCATTTGTTACACTCGCAACATACGTGCAAAACATTCCACCGCATCGTTACAAATGCGATCGTTGTGAGTTCGGCCGATTTTGTGGTGGATACCCAGCTTTGCAAGTGTATGATACATTGAATCCTCTATTTATCGACTGAGTAAAGTTGCGTACCTCCTCGAGCGCACGCATTGATGGCCGTTCCGTAGGTGACGATGTTGGGCTCTATATCTCGCTCCAACATCAGGTCCATGATGTCCAGCGCATGCTGCAAGGGCACAAGCAAAACCGACACGCGAAATACCGTACGTGTTTTTATTACGGAGATCCATTGTTAACAGGGGTAAATGCTTATGGGGTCATAGCTCTGTCAATTCTTCCTCTAAACCGGTAAACGATAGCTTTGATTGTTTGCACAGACCTTACGGTCACGGCGCAAAAAAAAAAATAAACAGTATGATGTTCTCGCCAAGATATTGCGAAAATTATGGGATATTTCCGGTGAATTTTTCGCAACATGATGAGGCATTTACCCCTGTTAACAATGGATCTCCGTAATAGTAAAAACTGGTCTGACCAAGTGGTAAATATTAGCTCGATCGTCGCGTTCACAACCATTTGGAAATATTAGGACTCTAAAATTGGTGTTACGCAGTCGCTGTGCCTAGGGTGCCAGCAGTATGCCCTCGACAGAATAATCTGCCTACTACGCACGCATCTCGTGTCGTGCTAGACATGCGGTACACGCAAGTAGCGAGGACCCAGTCTTGAAACCAGCGTCAAAGGGTAAAAATATTGGTACTTGTAAAGCTGGCCAGCGTGGACGAATTCTTCGCAGTATCACCTGCCACTCGCCGGCCCGACCGCAGGCGGACATGGCAGTCGTGAAGCTGATGACGTCCGGCACGAGGCGCCTGGTCTCGATTCTCGACAGCAGCTCAAGTGCCTTCTCCCACCTATTTCCATTAGGCGCCAGAGGACGCGACACGGGGCAGAGTGCGTCCAAATACGGTAAAAATTATCTGACCGCAACTACTGCAATATATACATCCCACACCAATGTCAAGGTTCGTCCCCAAAAACGTGGGCACGGTTCTAAAAGAGTTAAGCACGAGAATGAACGTACGACCCCACGAAAGGGGAGCGAGACGACGTCGTGACCACAAGCCAGTTATGAATTGCGTCAGCACCAACCAGCGCATTACACCCCAACGTGTAATTCAACCCAAAATGAAAGTCGTCTCCTGAATTACAGGTACTGGGAACCGAGTTGAAAAGCGCTCCATGACCGACGGCCAATCTCGTAGAGCCAGCGCCGAGCAAGTCGCAGCGCACGCCGCTCGCCTTCGAAACCCAACCTTGACGCACACGACGAAAGATTAGAGCCGAGTAGCATCGACTTCTGCAGCTACTACTGCTGTAGCAAAGCTAAATCTGCCTCAAAAGGCTGGTCGTTCTTACCGAGCAATGGTCATGTGACAGTCAAGACAACTTTCGGCACGCGTATTCCATGTATCATTACGACCGAGCGCGAGTTTATTATTTTGATGGCGCCGAAAAAAAAGGATCTCTTTCGACTTGCCTGAAGCGTCCGCCGTACACCAACACACACTACTTGACGGCAGCTACAAATGCCTTGCCGCACGGGTTTCTATAATAGCGACAGCTATACCATCTTATAACTGATTCACCTCCCAGCCTTCGCCACAGCGTTGATCGCGCCGTTGTAGCTGAAAATATCTGGACGAACGCCACACCCTTCTCTTTCTACATTTTCCAGCAGCGCCAAAGCTTGCTGCCATTTTCCGGCGCGCCCGCAGGCCGAAATGGCGCCATTGAAGGAGTACACGTCCGGTAGGACGCCCTTGGAACGCATCCTATCGAGCGTTGAAAGTGCCTCTTTCCATCTGCAAGCAGTTTCGAATTCTTCACGTCAGACGTTTGCCGCCATCACACCTAAGCTCAACCTCGAAGAGCGCGCTCGAGGTGAAATCGTGTGGTGCGAAAGTGCGGGGTTGAAATAGTAGATTGGCCACAAAGCCCTGACACAACATTACGTTTTAAACTATGTAATCAAACAATAACATGAGTGGCTGGTACCGGTAACCGGTTCAGATTGGGAGAGGTAAATCCGAAATCAAGTCAGAAACGGGCGAGACCGAAGGACCCCCCGATACGTTGTTAGAAGATGTCGTATTCGTACAGAGCAGTGCGTTCAAGAAACAACTTGAGTACAGCAGTACCATGGTATAGTACAGGTACGTCAAGTACAAGCAGCAATCCAACCTCGCCTCGCCTTCATCCAGCAAACTGACGAGCATCGCGTTGTCATGTGTTACCTGCCGCATTTGCCGAGGGTCGATAGGGCGACGTTGTACGTCTTCACGTCCAACCTGTCCGCGAGCTCTTCCCATCGACCCAGTATCTCCAGCACCTGGCGCGAAACATGTATTATACGATAAGGGGAGAAACGCGTCGGAGGTCGGACAAACTTGCAGCTGGGGCACTATTGTACCGCTGGTACCTTGGACGCTTCACGCGGTGGTGCACTGGTGCATGTCTACACGTACAATACATTGTTGTACAAGTACCAACGACGCAGCTTGCAAAGATGAGTATTGACCCGAAATTCGTCGAACTCACGGCTGACGTCCTTAAAATATTTTTATAAAATACACGAGCTGCGGCTTCTATAGTCTATACCATAGGTACCACGAGAAAAACAGAGAGACCGCCAACCATACTGTACTCCAAAACAGCCCGTATGGCACACGAACAGCGACTTCTACGACGAGCAAAAACCGAGAGATTCGTCCAAAACAACCGCATCGAACTGCAGCAGTATTAACGGGCAGTACCAGTATTTGAAGGTACTGTACGTAGTTAACCGTATTATGCGGCTCAATTCACCCATGAGTCTTTCCAAGCCACAGCATCCCGATCGGGCCGAATGTCTTTCCAAGCACAGCATCCAAGCCGGCCGAGTAAAACTAGAGCCTTCACACGCCACAGCATCCAAGCACAGGTCACCCCATAACGTTCGGGTTCGGGTTCAATTGCTGGTCCGATGGTCTACGTTAGACGACACGGCCAAAAAGAAGCTACAGATTTACTGTCAAGCTCGGGCTCGTGCTCGTATTAATACTGGTAAGCATCAATCAGCTTCTTCCTTGTTGCTCCTGCTATGATACCCAGTAAACAGTAAACCCGTCGAAGCCCTCTATACGCACATCCGTCCATCTCCTGCGTTTGCCTGCGGCCACCATCCGGTTTCGCGACTGGTAGACGTCGGCGTCCCTGTGGTTGTTCTTGTTGTTGCTGTTGTTGTTGTTGCTGTTGCCGTTGCTGCTGCTGCTGCTGCTGATGCTGGTACTACTGCTGGTGCTGCTGCTGCTACGTCTGCTGCTGCTACGTCTGCTGCTGCTGCCATTGCCGGTCGCATCACTTCTTCCGTCAAATATGGGCACAAGCGAACCCTTGGCGCCACCCTGTCTTAGTCCAGCGCCAACACCACCGCTGTCATTGCAGCTGTCGTTCGGCATCCTCCGTTGTTGTTGATTCCGATCCCTCAACATGGTGGACACGGGGGTGCGAGCAGCGGCCTGTTGTCGTGAGGACGGAGGACGTTGTCGCACCCTGCTCGTGCTACATCTACCAATGACAGAAGGCACAGCCTCGAACCCATGATTAGAGGATGGCAACGCCACGAAGGACGCAAGGTCCACAGAGGGGTTGTGCATACCAGCAATGGCAAGGGTTACGCCATTTTTCAATGTGAACTCTACCTGTGAGGCTGGTGTGGGGTGTTTGTGTGTTGTCTTGTTTGATGCTTCGGTCATGTTTTCAGGGTTTGATGCAAATTTTGATGGCATGTTTTTTGTCCTTCATGCGGAATAAAAACGAAACCGTCGGCTTTAGGTTTGAACGTTTGAACGACAACACGACAGCAAGACTCCACCGGTAACAATTGGGCATAGGGCAGTACATGTTACAGTATCTATTATCGACAATGCCGCAGTAGCGCGCTACGCACTGTTGGGACCTGCAGCAGACGTACGATCATTTGTAGACTGAAACCTGGTGCTGCTGAGATCTTTGCACGGACTTTGGCAGGATCAGCTGCTAGGATACGCCCGACGCACGCACTAATTGCAACGTGCTATAAACCATGCCGCCTTTGCTCAGGCCAGCGCCGAAGTATTCCGGACAGCAAGCCGCCCCGAGATCGTTTTGGGAATCCGAATCTGATCGCTACTGGGAGAAGTGCAGACGCAAGCGGTCCGTTGGCAAGGTGATTGCAGCGATTACAACGGTCCTTGCGGTGGCGATTCTTCCGGTCGTGGTGGTCGGGATGCGACGGCAATCAGAGTCCGCAAGGTGGGAAACAAACTGGAATTCGTCGTATGTAGCTGGCGTGGCGTGGTCGTTGAATAACCACACGGCTTGCCGTCTTGTCGTCGAAGAGGAAGAGAGAGGCTTCAGCAGGGTCCTGCGTGCTACGAACTATGATACAGAATGCTATTATCACCCTACACCAAAGATCAAGTACACAGACGAGTTGTACCATTGTGTCACGGCCTCCTGCCATACACAATATAAATGGATCGCCATGCGAAATACTGGTCGAGGTGTCCTTTAATGCCATCACTGGGGTAAAATGGTTAAAAATGTCAAATAGTGTGTATCACTGTCGGTGTCTTACATTATTATGTCTTTCAAAACCATGAAACTAACCCTAACCCTAACCCTAACACTAACACTAACCCATGCGGACTTCCGTGCCACGGCAGTTTCCGCGGAAACTGCCGTGGCAATGGCCTGGAACTTCCGTGAGCATGGTTGGTACGACGGAGTTTGCCGCAGACAGAACCGCGGCACATGTTGTGGCAATATCTGCGGACTTCCGATGACTTCCGTGGTGATTGCCGCGTATCAGAGGATTGCCGTCGTAATGGCGCGGACGGCCGCGCGGATGGCCGTGGAAATTGCTTCGGTTGGACGTCGAAAAATGCCGTGGAAATTGACGCGGACTTCCACGAACTTCCGTGGTGATTGCGGTGTTGCCGTGGCAATGGCCACGGATGGCCGTGGAAATTGCCACGGACTTCAGTGGGTTGCCATGGTTGGTACGACGGAGTTTGCCACAGACAGAACCGCGCCACGTGCCGTGGCCACAACCGTGGCATTCGCCGTGGAAGTGCCATGAGCCATGGCACTTGCCGTGGAAACCCGCGGAGGTAGCTCGTGGCAACACCCACGGAAGTCCACGGAAGTTCCGCGGTCATTGCCGCGAACCTCTGCCAAAAAGTAAAAAAATGTGTGCATCCGTGACATTCTGCCATCGATTCTATCTGTTCACACGCACAGCAGTGGTGGGGGCCCGCCGTTAAGAAACGACAGTGTGGTGTCCAGCTTCAAAGTCTTAGTTGGGGTGCCCTCACGAGCTACACTTTTTAAATTATGGTTTTTTATTTTTCTTGGCTCGAATACAACCTGTGAAGGTGCCGTGGACGACGCCATTTGTGAAGGTGTCGTGGTACCGGAAGGTGGGAGGGAAGGGACGCAGGGGTATCAGCTTCGCTTGGAGACAGTACCGGTTCTTCTTTATAGATTTCTCATTATTGGCGTTGAGCTATGACAAGCTCGAGGAGACAGGAAGAGAAGAAGGAGGACGAGGAGGAGGAGGACGAGGAGGAGTGAGAGCACGGGGGTGGGATGAAGCTCACAGAGTTCGCTTCACCTCAGCATTGCTGCTGTGCTCTCTTCCGGACCTTTACCTATGGAACGTACAAGGAACGTTCTCCTGGATGTCCTATGTTCCCATGAGCGCTTAACGCGCTGACTTCTATCTATCTTGTCCAGAGGAGGAGCGTTCCATCTCCGAGAACGCTCTTGTGGTACAAACTAGCTAGATTCTACGGGTTATCCGCTTCACTCAGAATATTCCGTTTGAGGGAACCTTCTTGTGGTCCAATAGACCATGACTCTGCGGGATATCTTACCGAATCTATTGCCAGCTATACTTGACACTCTATTACAAACCGTTTTCAGAATCATCTCCTGGTTATTAGCTTGTCCCGCGCTCCGGAGCGACCTCATTTATTTTCTCGGGTGGGCGTTGACCGTTGCACTGCTATCTAATATTAGTGTTTAGTACGTTGTTGCCCAGTTTGAGCTGTCTTTATCACATCCAATTTCGTATTTTTATGACAAAATGGAGCTTTTCTTTCTTAATAACAGCATATTTATAAAACTCGGGCCGCCAATATTACTTGTATGTTCTCGTTTTTGTACCCTGATTGCTGTTGGTATATCGTATGTACAGACCCGGCCGAGACCTTCCACGTTTAATGAGCTCCACCACAGGGTTGCAACTCTTGCAAGAGGCGTCATAGCCTCACTATGTGTTGTGGGGGGATATGTGTCACCCTTCTTGAAGGTACTGGCGTCCGCATCGCCGAACGGAGTGGGGTAAAGGTGGTTGGGGTGCCGGTCGGCACTGACGAATACGCGTGGAAGAGCGCAATGCGATAGCCCAACACGGGGGAGTGAAACAACTCTTGCAGGCGCAGCCGCGTATGCCAGACCAGCAATTAGCCAACCTGATCGCCACCGGCTTTATGGTGCAACGGACTGCCTATATAGTCTAGAACGCGTGATGTACCCAGAATTGTCCCTGCCAGCGTGCTAAAAGGTAGACAGCGACGCCATATGGATGTTTGAAAACCGCTTGATCTCCCGGGACAGCAAAATAATCGTCGTTCTTCGAGAACGGGTGCCTGACAAATCAGTTGACCTTGTAGCTCTACCAACAGGCGCAGGCGAGCTCGTTCAAGGGGTACGGAGGGTTCAGGCTGTCGTCGGCTGAAGCCCGGAGCACGTCAGCGTCCGTCGGAAGCTTGGTGGCGACGGTGCCGGAACGGGACAAAGTCCGGGGGATGCTGCCCGATTCAGACCTCGTTCGGGGCATTTGGAGCAGCATCAGGGACCTCGGTGATGACCATGGGGTTTTAGAGGAAGCCATGGCGAACACCATGCCGAAAATCTGGCGGGGCAGAGTCTTTAGAGCAGGAGACCAGCATGCCTCAGGGCAATCAGTTTCGGGTGTGTTGTTGGCACACAACGCCGAAACTATCAGCTCCAGCAAAGCGCAGCATAGACTGGGGAAGCTGGTAGACCGAGTCCGTTTTGAAAAGTACGTCGCTTCGCTGGATCAACTCCCCGAGACGACGCCCCAGCGAGGCACGGGCGACCCACAAGGAGAGAAGGAGACGAGGGGTTTGGCCAAGGTCCGGCAACGGAATTAGTCGGGACCAGGGGCTACCGCCTTCTTAAGAGCGAGGCCTATCGACTCGGACAGAGTCATCCCAGCGTCAGAGTCCATGGCTGAGGGACGGATATTCCTGGGGATTGAGGAGTTCCTGGCGGCGAGGTGCCTCTGATGCGGTACAGCGGAGGCCAATGCGCGACATGAACGATCATGTCATCGATCGGTCACGCAAGTAACCATCACCAACCCCTGGTGCACGCGCTCTCCCGTACGCTCAAGAGTATTTCCATTTGTCACCAAGTGGAAAGTGGAGCCCCCTTCCACGCAAACAGCGATCTCCGCATGCACATGGTTACCAAGGCGGGAGGACTCCGAGATGCTACGGCATCGGAGTGCCGCAACAAAGCGATATTTCTCGACGTCACGTATGCGGACCCACAAGCGGGAGCCAGCATGCGGACAGGCAGCGCCAACCGAAACGGATCAGCCGCTTCCACTTGTGAGGCGCGCAAGCGCAATCATAACGCTCGTCCGGGACAGGTGTGCTTCGACGAGGGCAGCTACAAACTCGCCACTCTCGCGGTAGAAAGCTGTTGGTTGTACACCACTACCCACTGAGCTACTGAGTCAAATTGCTATATAGCTAACAAAGTATATAATTTCGAGTTCGTTAATCAATTCTCGCCGGCTTGATAACAGGGATCTCTGGGGCTATCCCCTCGCGACGTACTTGTGTCTAGGAATACACCAACTATCATCTATTAATATTAATAATGTCCCTAGCGTGAACGCTCGAAAATAACAAATATGAAGTCGGTGAGATTCGAACCCACGACACACGCATGTTAGTTATGCAGCACTATCCACTAGGCCACTGAGCTACGTGGCTAAGTAGCTCAGCGGGTTGTGCCATATAACCAACAAAAGCTTTGGACGCCTCGGAAAAGAAGGCAGCGACCTGATCGATCAGGTAGCGGCCAGCATCGTCGGAGGGACGGACAGATCGCCCCTAGCGCGGAAAGGCGTCTGGAAGGAATGCCTCTTCCAGATAATTGCTGTGACCGCCCAGGTTGCGATTTCGCGCAGAGTGCACAGGTATAAGATGGCCCTGAGGGACCGCCAGGCCGCGAGGGGCAAGGAGGAAGAAGCCGGAGGATTGCGGCCGATAACCCGGGGATGGGATACTGGCGAGGAATAGTATAGACTATATCGGTAGCTAAAAATAAAAGATGTGGGGAACAGAGACTGGGAAATGGTTGGCAGAGGTTCATAGGAGGGATACTACTGCTTTACGGAAGGATATCGGTTTATATCGAAACGGCGTTTACGTCATATTGTCGGACGGCAAAAAATAAAAACAATGTATGCATCCTCATTTTTTCGTGTTTCGAATAGCCGCACCTGTGATTCTTTTTCCAACTTCTGGATGTTTTGTTGACATCCTTTGCTTGTCGCATGATCGGCATCTTGGAGTATTCAGGGTGGGTTAAAATTATGGCGTGCGACACGTAGATGGATAAGTATAGAATTGATGTGAAACTAGGTTACAGTTGATGAGAAATCAGGTCATAGTTGATATCAAAGTTGTATGGTGGGTTGTAAAGTTTGTCACGTCTGAGGCTATCAGAGGAGGGTGAGATTTGCTGCCTTCGTATCTACCATGTGAGCCTTGTGTCTTAGCTGGAAGCCGACATAGACTATTTAAGACACCGTGAGCTATGAGGAGACATCTGCCCAATGCCGACTACTACCCCCGCGTCCCCACGGAACCCATATCACATTATGTTATTAATTCCATGCGCGCACATATAAACCTCGCATCGTTGCACCTCGGACGGCCCCAGGCTGGCCAGCATTCTATTGATGCAGCATCCGGGGACGGATCACCGAGAAAAAGAAACCTTGGCTCAAAGTTCTAAGTGCAGTTATCGGCAAACCAGTACCAGGTATCAAATAACCGAGGATGACAAGCATCCACCCCTGTTGGGTGTGAGGTACGACAGCTCCTGTAAAAACTCTCACCATCTGCCAGGTAAAATGGCGATTCCCAGATTCCATTAATAAAGTTGACAAAGGCAAACAGCAGTCTCACTACCGATATCGTCACTCGGGAATCATACCCCGAGGGGGAATCACACCCCGAGATTATCTCTCCACTAGAACTTTGTGCACCGGTGTCCGCTGTCCCTGTTGTGCTTGTGAATTCATTTTCATGCGTGTTCTTAATGCTTAAGCAGTGGCATGTCGTTGAAACTGGTGTCGAACAACCGACTACCACAAGCAACCTTGGCTTTCGAAATCACTCTTGGTGTTATTGCGACGATCTGTTGCGCTGATACGCTGACAGCTTAACCGAGATGACAAACCGCCCTTCTTTGTATGTTCTTGGGGTTTCCTTCATGTACAGGAGAGTTGTGCAGCCTACAATATCGACAGAGTCCGTGAGCGAGCCAACGGACCACATTCGAGTGAAAACACAGGCGTGTATCGGAAGCGGGAAGAAAGGCGAGCTGGAAAGCTCCACATGTGCGAAGGCATGCGCCAAGGCCAGAACCGTCGCGCCAAGGTGACAGACCAACCTCTTTAGCACCGCCTCCACGTGTTCGAAGAAAAACTATTTGGAATACGTGTGATATTTTTTTGATGAGGTGAAAGGGTTCAGCACGATAAATCCTACAGCAAGCTTTTCATCTGCTCGACGTTTAAATGTCATTCTTGGTTGGAGCCGTCACGTAGAACCCACGAGTTAGCATCGATTTGGGTGGTGCGGAGAAAGGCGCCTGCTGTCTGTACGACGCACCTGCATCCTTTAGCAAGGACATGCTATTTGCGCGGCAGTCAAGATCTGACAACGTATATGTAGCTACGCGCACAACACAAAATCAATGTGTCGTTCGTGAAATCAAAATATGTCCGGTCGTAAATTGTAGCAGAGAGGGTGGCAAGAAACGAAAGCCTACCATCAATACGTCGATTAAAAATCAATAAGAATACTTTGTCGTTGCCTACTGTACGTACAGTGCGTACAGTGCGCGACAGCGCTTAAGAGATTGAGAATTAAAAAAATGGCTTCACTTTTGCACGAAACGTAAGAAACTATGTGTAAGTACATCGACTCAATTGAGCCTGGGCCCAAACCAAGACCTTTTAAGTGGCGTCGCGTGCTGTATTCTAATCGTTTCAATGTACACCGTACAAACCGAGCATAGCTCGTTCCTAACTATTCGTACGCGTTTTCCACGTCGTGTTTTCCCAACACGAACCAGGCCTCTCACCCATCGATCGTGTCTAGCTGGTTGCCGTGGCGGAACGACGGTAGCGTGGGACATTGGATGTGCAGGTGGCCGGCACCGTGACTGTGTTGATGCGGCTGGGGTGCAGTGCGACGATCAGTGTGCAACTTACCGCAACCAGTTCCCCAAGCCGACCATTTTCAACTATTGCCAGAACGCGTGTGTGGACGTTGTGGAAAGTGCGTGCTTGAAGGCGAAAGAAATATTTGTTGCAGATCACATGCTTAGCGACTCTTTGAAGGACGAGTTTTGATGTGAAGTACATATTTAAATATATATAAAATCATTCCTTGAACATCGAGTCATTCCTTGGTGTCATGGACTTTGGTCAGGAGTTTTTGTCTCGGCTTAAGTATGCGATTCGCGGAACTGGAATTCTCGGTCGAATATGGCTTGGTTCGAGCGACGCCTTCGGGGGGCGGCTCCAACGCCCCTCGCCCTGCCGTGTCCGTTCCGCACATCGACGTGAACGCGGACGGGCGCCGAGCGAGACGAGCGAGTGTCGAGGAGGAATTTTGGAAAAATTGTTGAATCTTAATGGCTGCAACGCCTGAATGATTTACAAAAGTGGCATCATTTCCACACGATACGTGATAATGTTTGGAATTTTGCGGTGGCATACTCTCGAGCGTTAGTTTCTTTGCTGTACTTTTTTACTAGTTCGTTTGGTTTCTTGCTCGGCATTTTATTGCTTTTGTTTCTGCTCGTTTTGCCAGCTGGAAATTCAATTTTTTAGTGTGGGTTCACCTAAAACGTGACACAACTTACCGACGATATCCAACAACTTCGTGACACAAATTACCGACGGCAAGACGGTTCGTGACCAAATAACTCCCAAATCATGATGACCAAATAACTCCCAAATCATGATACTTTCACGTCACAGAATTTCGAGACAAAAACAAGCAGGTAGAGCCGTCTCTTCGGCCTTTGGCCCTGGCTTTAGCACGGCCGCTGACACTCCAGGCAGCCTCTGCTTTAGGCATGAACGAATGCGGTTGATTCGCAGCGAACTATCCCGCTGTGCTCGCTTCTATGTGGCCATTGTCCATGCCATTTCATGTCACCTCCCTTCTGTTTTGAGCTCGTCGTCGTACGGTTGAGGTACGAGGAAACCCGTACGTACTCGGTGAGAACAGCAGTATGTACGACGAGTATGAACGCCAATTGACGACATTGGCAAGCACACAACATCAGGTGTAGCAGCAGTGGCCGAAGGGCGAAACGTCTGGCACATAATGCAGCAACTAGTAGCAACCAGAACTACAGCAGCAGATAGCTCAAAGTGCAGTGCGAGTGCCGTTGGCAAGTTTAGTCGTACACGCATCACTCTGTCCAACATATAACAGAATCTCGAGACAAAACCTAGCAGGTAGAAGAGCCATCTCTTCGGCCTTTGGCCCTGGATTTAGCACGGCCGCTGACACTCCAGGCAGCCTCTGCTGTAGGCATGAACGAATGCGGTTGATTCGCAGCGAACTATTCCGCTGTGCTCGCTTCTATGTGGCCATTGTCCATGCCATTTCATGTCACCTCCCTTCTGTTTTGAGCTCGTCGTCGTACGGTTGAGGTACGAGGAAACCCGTACGTACTCGGTGAGAACAGCAGTATGTACGACGAGCATGAACGCCAATTGACGACATTGGCAAGCACACAACAGCAGGTGTAGCAGCAGTAGCCGAAGGGCGAAACTTCTAGCACATAATGCAGCAACTAGTAGCAACCAGAACTACAGCAGATAGCTCAAAGTGCAGTGCGAGTGCCGTTGGCAAGTTTAGTCGTACACGCATCACTCTGTCCAATGTATAACAACCCATATTGATGAAGAAGAAAAAATTACATTTCCTGTAAGAATGATACGTCGTACGAGCGGACGTTCTGGCGTGCTCCTGCCGGGAGACCATCGAGCACACCGCATGTTTTACCCAAACAAGAGCCGACAAGAGGCAGGGCAGGGGCCCCCAACACAGAGACACGTGACAACCACGGCCAGCTGTCGATCGCGTAATTGGCCGGTAGTCCGTGCTTCGGTGGGTGTATCGGACGTCGTTCGTAGTACTACGGCTGTAGACCGTCGAAAGACCACGTGACATGTGACATCCCGTTTTGGTGGCAGCCTCGCCAGTAGACCCATATTTATTTTTCTTTTCTTTTTCTTGGCCCCATGCACCCATTTCCTTTCCTTTCTCTTCTTTGTTCTTTGTTTCTTTTTTCCAATTGACTTGCGTCTGTTGTGCGTATGCGTAGTGATAGATACTACGTGTGATATATACGTGGTATTTATTTATTTATTTTTTTGTCCTCCGGCGGATGGGGAAAAATAAAGCTTTAGCTCACCACACTTCCACGTATTTTCATACGCGTCGTGTGTCGATTGAACTCAGTTGCTTTCGCAGTAGTCTTTCTTGGGTGGCAAGCGGTATAGTCTGTTTTCCCAGGCGCGAGTAATGAGACGTATGCACCGGTATGGACCTGGCACATCGTATACTGACTCCCGATTTCACTTTTACATGTTTCTGGTGGAGGCATGAATTGCGTCAGCTGTGATATATGCGTGTACCACCTTGGGTTGTTTGTGTTTTTCCCTAGGGTATTCCTCTGCTCCAGAGTGACTGGAACCAGTCCTGTGACCACGGACTGGATTGTGCGAGTTGAACGACAACAACAACTGAAACATTGCCTGTTTCTTGACCTTTCAGCTGCTTCCTGAAAATTGGGTTCTTCTGCCAACACGATTTTGAACCTTTTCGCGATTTTTTCTTTTTTTTTGTCTAGTAAGTTGAACTTCCAAACATTTGCCGCTAATTAGCCGCCTGTGCATTAGTTGCGGAACGGTCCAGCTTTAGCTTTCCTTTGATTACCACCATTTGTTTTGTAGTTGACGAAGCTTTATCGGCTGAGATCTGGGCTTGACTCATCAGCTCCACACCGCCCAGCACCCCATCGCAGCGCTATAGCTCACAGCAACGAAGTGCCGTGCAGTGCCATGCGGCTCAGCTCAGCAGCGCACCGCAGCGCAGCGCTAGCTCAGCAGAGCGAAGCGCTATGCTTTGCCGTGCTCTGCCGTCGCGATCGTTCGTTGTTCATGATATCTAAAACTCCGCGTAGGCTGATATTTAGGTATTTGGCGCTTTATTCTATATCGCGTCAACCATCGTAATATCATACAATATGGGGGAGGGAATGCAATCTCTATGCAAAGATCCTGTTTTGTTTTAATCAATTGTCAGCCGGCCGCCCCGGTGGTCTAGTAGTTTTACCCTCGAATACTACCAACGTTTGGTTGTCCTTGAGTTCGACACCCACCACGATGAAATTTGACTTTATTTGCAAAAATGCAATCAAAAAAAGAGATCAACTGCTGAGAGCGCCTGCTAGGTACAATTCGACGCGAGTCGACGAGGGAAGAAAATGCTCGATTCTCCTCGTGGTAAAAATGAAGGCACGTGCCGAAGTGGGGAGGGAGGAGGATGGCCCGCTATGTGACCCCGGATCTGAGTTACTACTGGGAGGGAGCGCGAGAATGGTGCGGGGATGATCAATGGGATGAAGAAAAAAAAATGTTGCAAAGAAAGGTATATGATTATTTCTACCAGTAAATAATATGTCAGTCTCTAGAAAATACGCACGGCACCATCAGTAGTCGTCATGGTAGAGACACTCCGGATATTATGTATTATTGAGGGGACGCGTCCGATTTCGACAACGTGAAAGCACCCACGAAGCAAAGATAGCAGACACACATATCCCGCCTTCTCGAGAAAAAACAGAGAAGAAGCGCTACGCCAACCTCCCGTACGAGCAAAGCCACCCCCGCACCAATCTTAGACAACGCCGACGCAACGAGAGATCGCCCTCCTCTTCTTCGTTTTTCTCCTCGCCCGCAACCACGCAGACCAATCAATGCGACAGCCTTCACGTAACAAACAAAACAATCTTCTTCCAAAACCTCGCCGGCTGACATGGCCCCATGTCGACGTTTGATGCAAACCGACTTTGCATCCTGTCTGTCGACTTCGAACCTCCATTGCCACGGGGACAGCAGTGCAGTCTCTTCATTAATGCCCTTGGGCCTCTTTCGTTTCGCCTAGAGGCGACGCAGGTTCCCAATAATACTTTTTTCGATATTTTTGTTTGATAGACGCCAACTTTTACTTGACGGCGCATTTAACATAATGTGTTTCGCCTATCCTTGCCTTCTTTGTTGTATAATATTACGTTTTTTTCTGTCAAATCATGACTTTCATAATCCCGTGTTCGTATTAAACTCTTGGCATTACTTTAAACTTCAATGCATGCCAAATCGGACAGCTACACCTTAAGTTGTCGAAGTGCTGCCCTGCCCTACCCGAAGCATGGGCGCCGGCGGATGCCGGCGCCCATGCGGAGCCCTTGTATATATATAAAATCGTTCTTTTTCAGGGATTCGGTCAGGAGTTTTTTTCGTCTCGGCCTCAGTATGCGATTCACGGAAATGGAATTCTCGGTCAAATAGCTTCGTTCGAGCGCCGTCTTCGGGTGGCGGCTCAAACGCCCCTCGCCCTGCCGTATCCGTTCGGCACATCGACGTGAACGCGGACGGGTGCCGAACGAGACAAGCGAAAAATTGCAAAAGTATCGCATGTCGAGGAGGAATTCCGGAGATTTTGGTTGTATCTTCAAGTCTGCAGCGCCTGGATGATTAACAAAATTAGCATCATTTTCAAACGGTATTTAGTTGCTGTTGTAATGTTTTGAATCTTGCAGTGGCATACTCTCGAGCGTTTGTTTTGCTTGATGTCTGCAGGGCTTAAACAAATAAAACACGTAAAAGTCTTCGGGGGGCGGCTTCAACGCCCCTCGCCCTTCCTTATCCGTTGGGCACCTCGGCGTGAACGCGGATGGATCCTGAGCGAGACAAGGGAGAAGTTGCAAAAATATTGTATTTTGCTGAGGTAATCTTGCGACTTCTGTTGTATTTTATAGTAACGTCTGGGGCGTCTGGATAATTTACAAAATTGGCATAATTTCCAAACGGTAGGTAGTTGCTCAAGTTTTGAATTTTGCGGTGGTATACTCTCGAGCGTTTGTTTTGCTTGACGCCTGCAGGGCTTGAGCGCGTGTTATAATACCAATAGTAGATCGCTCTAATTCGTCTTTGTATATTATTGCGTTTGGTGCTGTTGAAGTGTTTCTCATTTCGAGCGTGCTTGGTCTGCACGTCAACCGGATATAGGCTCAAAATCGTCAGCAGGAATTGTACTAGTGAAGAATGTGTATAACTTCGTCGGGTGAGAACGCACATGAAAAAAAAAATCTGCTAAAATATTAATTGGGTACGCGCCAACAACGTACAACAAAAACTACAAGAAGAAATAAACAAATAGCGCGTGAGCGATGACGTGCTTTTGAAACACGTATACATATACTACGACATCTACGAAAGGTTCCCTACGGCCGGGAACGAAGGCGGGGATACAACTTTTTTTAGGATCTAACATTCTAGACGGACACCCTTCATAAATAAACAAAAAAATCCCTAGATTACGCACATGATGCAAATGACCAGCCGAATTGCGACTGCGTAAATAATTGCGAGCTTAGGTATTAATACTAGGCTTTGACCAGTTGTTAGTGTTCTTCTGAGTATTACCAAATGTAGTACGTGGAGACGAAATTACTCCGGAGATTGCTCTTACGAAGTCGGTGATAATTAATTAACGAACTGGAAAACATATTTATTTGGTTGTTTATTTGCATTACTCACTCACTGTGAGTGTTACTGAGTCAAGTGACACTTGGTAGTGCTATATGTCGTCAGTTCGATTCTCATTGACTTAATATTTGTCTTTTTCAAGCGCGCGCTAACGACATTATGAATGGTTATTTGGTAGTTTAACATACATATATATATGTAGTAGCGGACACACAACCCGTGATACGCGCGATCGGAGTATCACACACAGCTTGCAAATATGAGTTTCGACAAAATCTTCGATATCACAGCTGGAGTGTATTTTTATTTTTATAATATGTGTAGTAGCACTATCCACTGAACTACTGAAGCAAGTGATTAAGTATAGCTCAGTGGGCAGTGCTGTAGCATTTCTCGGTCAAATCACTTTGTTCGAAGGCCGCCGTCCAAGCGAGAAGCGCGCAAATTTTTGTATTTTGAACGGTACTCTCCAGTTATCTTCGGATCTTGATGTATGGAGAGGTTGATAAAATAAAACTTGGCAAGACATTATTTCCAAATTGGCGTCATATTTTGTGCCAGAACAAATAATGATAATACTGTAAAAAATTTCCCATGGTACTGCGGCAAGGATCATAGTAGTGCATTTGTTTGATGAATTTCGGTAAGTACACGCAATGCATGGATATAGACGTGGCAAGCGCACGCATGACTAAACGAGGAGGAGGTAGTGGTGATTACGATTAGTGCGCCAGGAAAAGCCACACAGCAGCATTGCGGTTGGCTGCGTCCCCGGGGCCTCGAGGGTTGCATTATACAAGTTCCTCCTGTTGTTAAGCTGCGCCACTCGAAGGTGGTGGTAAGTAGACGGTAGGATGGCGGGCTTTGTTCTTGCTGTGGTCTTTGAATCCGTTGCTGTGGTCGTTTGCCGATCAAGTGCAAGCGGTCGTGTGTTGGTACGTAACTGACAAATAAATTTGTGTTGCTTCGTACTTGATGTGCTCCTTATTGCTGCTGATTGCGGATTGATCATCTCTTCTATGAGTTTTTTTTTTTTTTTTTCTTGTACACTTATACTTTCCAGCTTCTGGACATACAAGCCGTGGTCACAAGTGTCGTCCTTCCCTTCCCCCCCCCGGTTATTCCCTTCATATTTTTTTGCGCATAGGCTTCAGCACCCACTGATCGTCGGTTTTTCGTCGAGTGTTGCTAACTCACGCTCTCGCGCTTTCCTCAAGTCAATTAGTGCACAAGACGAAAAATTATTCGAGTACGCACTCGGGGGGGATTCGAACTCACGAAGCTGACCTATACCAGGCTCGGGCATATAACCTGATACGCCACCGGGGCAGTCAGTGATATAGAGCCGGTCGCCCCGGTGGTCTAGTAGTGGGGTTACACTCGAATACTACTAATAGCGTTGGTCTTTGAGTTAAATAACCACCATTGTGCGCTTTGTTGGCTTTATTTATTTGCAGAAATAAATGGGAAATAAAGGATCAACAAACTGCTGAAATCGCCTAGCAGAGTGGGTAGGTACAAATCGACGCGAATTGACGAGGCAAGAAAATGCTGAATTCTTCTCGCGATAAAATTAGGGCAGGTACCGTAGTGAGGAGAGGGAGGGGAGCCCGCTATATGACCCTGGATCTGAGTTATACTATTGGGAGGGCTCCAAAGTAATAGTGCGAGCATCACAATAAATGGGATGCGAAAAAGAAAAGAAGTGAAGTGTATTACTGCTGCTGTAATAATACGATACCCAAGCAAGTTGCCCCGATCGACTCGATCTGGACTGACTGCTGTTGTATTATGCAATTGGTCCATGTACCATTTCTCTAATCACACGCAGCGGACATTGTCAGTCACCTTACTCGCCCCGGATGCTTGATTGAGTAAAACTATCATAAGAAACCCACTCGACACGTTTCGTCGCCAAACTAAAGGGTCAGTGTCGGCGTGTGCTCGGATTTATCCGATCGAAATCTGATGAATGAAGCTCGGAATCGGATTCACCTAAAAAACGGTAGCTATTAATAGTAGTACATTGTCATGATTGTCAGTCTATATCGAACTCTTGGCATTACCTTACATACTGTACGCGCAGACTATGATTGTGTGTGGTGACTATTTTTACTCTACCAAGTATTGTGAATCGAACAATTCGAAGTGCTGCCCTGCCCTACCCGAAGCATGGGTCGCGGCGTATGCCGGCACCCATGCGGAGCCCTTGTAGTATAGATATGTTGATTACCCGTAGTACGTGGTCTTTAGATTGGAAGTCAAATGCACAACTGAGCGACTTGTGCCGAAGTTACTAGAAGGGTTAATTACATACCCGCAAGTAAACGCAACTTTGTCTTCTGAATGCAGCCGATTAAGTTTGTTTCGTCGCGCGGGAAACTACGAGGACGATTGATGCTTGCATAAACTCCGGCTGGAAACGGAAGTATTAGCAGGTTATTGCTGCCTGCGTTTATACGTCGAAAACTCGCGGTTGAAACTTGTGCTTTTATTTGTGAGTAGCGCTCTAAGTTGCACTTGTTTTAGTCCTTAATCTGTGCCAAGCATCTTCGTGTTAATCCTCGCCCCTGTCACTTGCACCGCGATTCCAGTCGGGGACAACTCCGGCGCCACCCTCGAGCAAGGAGAATATTGCGGCTTATACCACCCTATTGTTTTCAATTTCACCATCCTCGACTCCGATCGCTCCTCCTGGGGTCCTCGATCTCGAGCATGGAAGCTTCACCTGGGTTATCAATCGTGCCCGTAGCCTACCTGTAGTCCACCGGTTTCTGCATTTTTTCTGATCATCACGTGGTCCTTGGGCACATCATCAAGGTTAGGCATCACAATGTCCGCCTTTGGAATGCCCGTCTTTGGCTCCGGCTGGTCTTTGTCTCCGTCTACACTCACAAATTGGAATAGAAACACCATGCTACCACTGGGAACAGCATTAGTTTCGACATCCGCAGCCTGCCATCGACCTCGATCGATCTCGTCCCAAGTATCACCGACCCTGAGAGTGCAGCATACCCCTCATCTATGCGTACGGTGTTACGTATCACACCGCCGCACTTCACCACAGACTTGGGTGCGTTTCTTCCCTCTTCCACCACGTCTTCCACTTATCCACCCCTACTATTCTTGATCAACGATGATATTTACATTGTCATATTCGTTGCCAGCTGTAGGCTCTGCGTAGCCACGTCTGACCTGAATTTGTATTCTGACTGAGTGTTCTGCTTCCCCTTGTTGTTCCCGCTTTCGCTAATAACCTATAAACAGGCTTTGAGAAGGACGGCGTGGCAGCTGACGCTCCACGCGTCTTAGCTTTCGTGCCGGCTATTACCTCCCCGCAATCCACACATGATGTCTTGGATCAAGTAACGTTAGAAAAAGTCACTCGTCCACTGTCGTGGTTGTTTTCGGAGCCATGGCTACACTGTCGCCACCACTTAAACACCTCAGACCGCTACCGGCTAGCTAGTGGTGGTATGTTTTTGGTGTCTAGATTTGTGACTGCAATCCTCATCGTTCGTGGCGCCCCTCGCTGGCATCGTCCTACCACTGCGACAAACACCAACGCCCAACCTGTGCGACTAAAGAGCGTCACTTGCCAACCTCTTTCATTTAGGGCCACCTGCACTATCTGCATTTTTGGTGGAAGCTCGTGAAAGCTTTCATGGAATCTTCCATGCAAGCATGAAGCTTCCACACTTCCATGCCGTGAAAGCTTCCATGGAAGCTTCCATGGAAGTTTTCGTGGAAGCTTGCAGGGAAATTATTTCCACGGAAGCTTCCATGAAAGCTTTCACGGAAGCTTCCACGGAAGCAACTTCCACGGAAACTCCCATGAAAGCTTCCACGAAAGTTACGTCCATGGAAGCTTCCATGAAAGCTTCCACGAAAG
The DNA here is from genome assembly GCA_012845835.1 of Undaria pinnatifida. NCBI lineage: Eukaryota > Phaeophyceae > Laminariales > Alariaceae > Undaria > Undaria pinnatifida. The sequence continues at coordinate 8,817,780 of JABAKD010000030.1, forward strand.
TTACTTCCCCGGAAACCTCCACGGAAGCTTTCGTGGAAGTAGATTGCTTTCACGGAAGCTTTCACGAAAGATTTCGTGGAAGTAAATTGCTCTCAAGAAAGCTTTCACGGAAGCTTTCACCGAAGCTTTCGTGGAAGTAAATTGCTTTCACGGAAGCTGTCGTGGAAGTAAATTTGCTTTCATGGAAGCTTTCACGGACGTAAATTTGCTTCTACCGAAGCTTTCAAACTGGAGTAAATTTGCTTCCACGAATTTTTTCACGGAAGCTTTCGTGGAAGTAAATTGCTTTCACCGAAGCTTTCGCGGAAGTAAATTTGCTTCCGCGGAAGCTTTCACGGAAGCTTTCACGGAACCTAACCCTAACCCCAACCCTAACCCTAACCCCTAACCCCTTGTGGAAGCTTTAACCCTAACCCCAACCCTAACCCTAACCCCTAACCCCTTGTGGAAGCTTTCTACCGAAGCTTTCACTTTCACGGAAGCTTTCACGGAACCTAACCCTAACCCCAACCCTAACCCTAACCCCTAACCCCTTGTGGAAGCTTTAACCCTAACCCCAACCCTAACCCTAACCCCTAACCCCTTGTGGAAGCTTTCTACCGAAGCTTTCAAACTGGAGTAAACTTTCTTCCGCGAAAGTTTTCACGGAAGCTTTCACGCAAGCTTTCACGGAAGCTTTCGTGGAAGTAAATTGCTTTCACCGAAGCTTTCGTGGAAGTAAATTGGATTCCACGAAAGCTTTCACGGAACCTTTCACGGAACCTAACCCTAACCCTAACCCAAACCCTAACCCTAACCCTAACCCCTTACTCTTCGTGGAAGCTTCCGTGGAAGCTTTTGTGGAAGCTTTCGTGGAAGTTGCTTCCATGAAAGCTTTCGTGGAAGCACTTCCATGGAAGCTTTCGTGGAACTACTTCCACGAAAGCTTTCATGGAAGTTGCTTCCATGGAAGCTTTCGTGGAAGCTGCTTCCATTGAAGCTTTCGTGGAACTACTTCCATGGAAGCTTTCGTGGAAGCTATCGTGAAAGTTACTTTCATGGGAGCTTTCGTGAAAGCTTCCGTGGAAGCTACTTCCATGGAAGCTTTCGTGGAAGCTTCCGTTGAAGCTTTCGTGGAAGCTCCCGTGGAAGTTACTTCCGTAGAAGCTTCCACTACTTCCATGGAAGCCTCCGTGGAAGCTTTCGTGGAAGCTACTTCCATGGAAGCTTTTGCGAAAGCTTCCGTGGAAGCTTGCGTTTTTTTGCGTGGAAGCTTCCATATCTTCCATGAAAGCTTCCACGGAAGCTTTCATGAGCTTCCACGCAAAAAAAAAGTAGTGCAGGAGACCGTTCATTTATCTTAATATATCGGTATTGACATGTTTTGACGGCTCTGCTACTTCCGTCCAACTTCAAGCTCACAAAGTGCGCTGTCGGCCGATTAGCTGGCCGGCATTTTCCCTGACACTCTCAGCGATCCAGTTATCGCTGGCGGCATCGACGTTTTTGGACCTCGATCGAACACAGCCCTGAGGCATGTGCGAGATCGCCACTAGCTCCTACTTATCACTCCAGCACCAACCAGCAGCGGCGTCGAGGCTATCGACCACTATGCCGGCTATTAATACATGCTCGCGATGGTGGTCAACGAACAACAGAAGGACAAGCCTTAAGGGTGTCCAACTTTCCCATGTCCTTATTTCTACAACAACAGAGCTCCGTCAACCCGATCTCAGATATGCCAGAACTGCAAGAATGATCCTTTATTTCATGTAGTTTGTCCCCAAAAACATGGGTGCAGCACTAAAAAGGTTTATTATACGAAGTGCAAGTGCGGTGACTCCTTTCTGTGCCATCTCCTTAAGAGTTGTGAAAGCCCCATCAAATGGAGCACATTAAAGCTTTGGACCAGTTGGTCTACTCAAACCTCGCCTACCACCGTCAAACAGCGCTCTTAGCGGTATCGTTCGCAAAGACATCACCTTTAAATATCTCGCTTGAAACCCCCGCGTCCAATCCTTCCTTGTCACCCTGCGTCGGCTCCGCCTTTTGGGTTCGGGTGACCGAGCGTGGGTCTACAACGCCGAGGCCACCATCCACCAGCGTGCTCGAAAATGCAAAAATGCAGCTGTACTCAGGATATAGCCCTCCCTTGACAGGATTTACGCGTGGAGGACCTTGATGGGCTGCCCGGCGCCGGCGTCCGACCCTCGCGTGATGGCCGCCACCAAGACCCACTATTTCCGACATGATGCATATAAAGTGCTCCAACGGCCGCGTTTGTGTCGCTGGATGCACGCCCTACCGGAACGCCAGCGGCGTTGGCAACACCCCGGAGCGTATACCCATGGATGAATATCATCATGTACACGATCTCCTTCGCCAACAGGCCATTCCTCAGTAACATATTGTATGGGGGAGTTTCGGCTTGATTTTTACGTTCGGCTGTTTAACTTAATATGTCACGTCTCGAAACGATGTGCAAGTATATTCGACTAAACCTCAGCCTCGACCACATCATCTCAACATCCTCCTGGATCCCTCGAGAATATCAGAGGACACGTGTCGCCGACTCTGTACGATGTACGTACGGTAATTGTATGGCTTTGTTGCATAGGTGAGACATTTGATATGCTTGGTATTCGTCGTCTTCCTCGATGAAGTCGCTGTCTGAACCCTCTAAAACCATCGATAAGGCTGGATGAATCCCTTGTGTTTGGCGTGTGGCGTGTGTACCACCAGCGTACTGTTGGTAATTCGCTGATGACCAGCGCGTACGATTCAGATGAGGAAGCAAACGCTTCGAAGCTTCAAGCTCACCCCGCCCCCCAAGGCGTCCGCCGTCAACGTAGCAACAGCACTTTCTCTCGCGGACGAAGGAGACAAAATGACGGGGACCTCGAAACGATGCTCAAAAATAAACAATCGTATAATACAAGGGGCTTCGCCGGCGGCCTGAACGGCCGCCAGTCGCAGAATGGCGTGATGCCCAAGATATTAGTAGCAGCTATGGATGTCGTGAAAGATGGAGGTGATAATTAATGCCAAGAGTTGAGAGTGCTCTCTATAGGTGGCGAGTTTGTTTAGTATGAAAACCGCCGATAAGTTGTAGATCGCCATATAAAACTACACAGTCCGCAGTACGTGCGATCGAGGTATCACACACAGTTTGCAAAGATGACTTTCAGGAAATAATGTACGCCCACAGCTGATGTTATCCACGACCTCGGCTGTCTTCGATCTCTTGGCCGGAGACCGACTCAGCGGGTCCATAAAGAAAACGTGGCAGTTGAAAGATGCGAAAGAGTGGGAGAGCACTACTGCTATGGTAGTGCGCAGCAGTGCGCTGGCGATGGTCGTGGCAGCTGGTGAGCGGTGGGCAACAACATCTAAAAAAAAGTGGGACATAGCGGGCGCAATGTCCTGCACCGCGAATCACAACAGCACAGCTGATTTTTTTTCACCAACAGGAACACATATTGAGGTGTAAAAGAACACAAGATATAGCGTGAATCAAAAGCAAACAGCAACGAACAGCAACAAAACACAACCCCGCATACAAAAAATATCGGTGGAATCGCCATTTTTCTCGATTGACCGCTGGATTGTCGAATGTCGATCGACTGATGCCTGGAACACAGCACAGCAGTGGTTGTGAAAAAGGACGTTGAGTTTGCACCCATGCAGATGCCTAGCAGGATCTTAGGTGCCATGTACCATGCCTCAACATCCCCGTTGGTATTACCCCCTGTAGTGGCCCATGCCCGGAGTCCTCGTCACAATTGTCGCGAGTTGCAGGCTATACGCCTTGAAATAAAAAACACAAACGGAACCTCGCAGAGGTCCCCCACGTTTGCCGACACATAACACATGCATGACATCAATCACTACATACGTCATCGCCACGCAACGTGGACGGCGTGTTTATGCCGGGCGGGCGAAGCATGTTGTAGATCTCGACCTTGCCGGCGCCCGCACAGGTTTTCACGAGGTCGACGCCGGCAGGGCGTCCGACCTTCCCGGGGGACCGGAGGTCGGAGAGCACGTCCCCGAAGAAATCTCGACAAAATACAGTTCCTGCGACGGGCGGTGTGGGTCAAAACCCTGAGCGCAAGGATAAAAAAATATATTTATAGGTATATCTATACGCTGCCTCTGAATAATTTCGCAGATGGATGAAACCGAGCGACTGTGAAGCACACCTGTGTCGTTGAAGATAACAGAAGAGATCTACAGATGGTGTAAGGGTGGTGTTTATGTGGCCGAAGTGTTCATGAGAGCAGTGGTACTGCAGAGTGAGCTTCGCGGTGGACGTAACCCTGGCTTGATCACCCTCACGCTTTGGAGATACCTCCGTGACGCGAATAGTAGAGGAGGCCGCGAGTCAAGGTGAAGGTGGTCAAGACTTTGAAAGGAGATTGGAGGAGCCCGAGGAATTTTGGTGCACGTACTGCGGTTGGCCTGTCGATAACTCTAGTGGGGAATCGGGGGAAGACGACGCTCGAGAACCCGTTCCGTACGCCCATGGAGGCTTTGTGCACACCCGCTGCATGCCGGACCGCGCGGAAAACCTCGCGAGAGGACATGTAGGTCCTAGGACCTGCGTCACGTGTCGCTCGGCGTGGCCGGAGGAAACCGATCTCCCCACCCGGCGGAGCTGGCTAGAGGGATATCCATGGACGGGCATGACGGAAGGTGGGGGGCGGTGAGAGGTGCCCTGCAGTTCGCCACCCGCGTTCAGCGGCACATCTCCGGACTGAAGTCAGCCAGCTACGTGAAGACTGGCATTTACGGTACGTTTGAGCTCATGTTATATGCACACGGAAGGAGCTCATCCTCCTCGTTCTTGCTATGCTCCTTATTTTGCGATGCGCTGGACCTGCCTCAAGGGGCATACCTCGATTTTCCCCGACCGAGGGAATGGGAAACGGCGGCAGGCCGACACCGTACGCTGTTCGCTACGCACGCCATCCAACCGCAGGATATCTTACTCCGATTCCCAAATCAAAGAATCCACATCGCACCTCACGTCCAACAATATCTAGTAGGCCTCGACGCTGAATGCGAAGAGCGACTAACGAGGTGGACCCTCGGGGTCCGCGCGTTGGAAGCGGGTGATGCGCTTCCTCCCTTCTCAACAGCGATGGCAGCGACACCGGAGAGAACGGGCCGGACGCTGCAGAACGACCCTTTACACGCGGGACCAACTGAACAAGGAGGCGCTGCTAGGAGTGCAGCAAAGAGGCGTCATAACGCGGGGAGTAGGGGTGCATCTCCCTGCGCCTACTGTGGGCGGGCACTCGAGGAGCCTACTAAGGATTCGGCGGTAGACTCTTTATGGGCACTTAATTCGTATCCCCAGAGCAACTACATGCCTGCTGCATGCTGGACCGTGCGGAACGCCTCGCGAGTGGGCATGCAGACCCACAACCATGCGTCGAATGTCGCTCGGAGTGGTCGGCAAGAAATCGGCCTCTTCACCCGGCTGAGCTGGCTGAGAACCTTCCACGGCCACGCCCGGGGGGAAGGTGGTCGGCAGTAGCAGGAGCCCTGCAGTTCGCCGAACTCTTGGAGGAGGACGCCCCCCGGTTGGATCCAGCTACTTACGTCACGACTGGTTCCCGCGATACTTTTGAGGAGGTGATGAGGACTCATGGGAGTAGCCCAACCTTCTCGTTCCTGTTGTGCTCCCTGTTCGGCGATGTCCTTGGCCTGCCCCAAGGCGCCTACCTCGACTTCCCCCGACCGAGGGAATGGCGAGCGGCAGCCGGTCACTACCGTGAAAAATCTTCGCCGCGTACGGCATCCGCCCGCAGGATGATGTGCTCCGACTTCCGAATCGAAGGATCTACATCCTACCTCATGTCCAAGAGTTCTTGGCGGACCTCGACTCGACGTGGGAGGACCGCCTAACGAGGTGAACCTTCGGGGTCCGAAATGAGCTAGACGAGGGGGAGACGCTTCCTCCGTTTCCGACGGCAGCGTGGACCCTTGGGTCCAAAACGTGTTTGAGACAGGGAACGAGCTGCCTCCCTCCCCAACGGCAGCAGGGGTAACACCGGAAGGAACAGACCCGGTGCTGGAGAGTGACTCGTTAGCAGCGGGAGTAACACAACCGGGCAGCCCCGGCGTCTGAAAGTGACTCGAGGGCAAGGGGGCAGGTGGAGCCAGGAGGCGCCACTTATGTAGCCGTGGAAAACACCCTCACGGCCGAACACGGGGATGTCACGGTGGCGGGACCCTTGCCCTTCCCCTGAGTCAGCCCAGCGCCATCCCAGCGGCGGTGAGGGTCACGGCGGAAGGAACGGGCCCGGCACGGGAGAGCGACCTTTTAGCAGCGCGCGTGACACCACCGGAAGGTGCAATTCTAGCGTCAGAAGGTGACCCGGGGGGGAGGGAGCAGATGGAGCCAGAAGGTGCTGTATCTGTTGCCACGGGAAACTCCCAAACTGCCGAAAACAGGAAGACGACGGCACCGGAACACTCGCGCGCGCCTCCAACACAGCCCAGCGTCACCCCAGCAACGTCGAGAGCGACTGCATCTATGTCCACTGGGGCAGTAGAAAGTGGGAGAAGCACAAGAGGCAGACGAGTTCGACCGCGCGGATCCGGAAGAGGAACACGAGCGACGAGAACTGGGAGAGGAACAACCACGAACCGGGGGCGAATCTCGACATGGAAGCGGCGAGGTTCCCCCGGCCCCTGACGCAGGAAGGGTTGGCGGGGGAGGGAGGGAAGGCGGGGGCGGAGAGAAAGGAGGGCCAGCACCAGGGGGCGTAACGCAACGTCGCGCTTTCAATGCAGACGACCACAGCGGTACGAGCTCTGGGGGCTGTAGAGCAACGATCTCCCGGGGACACCGAGTGGTGGGGTTGCCCTGTGGACGTCAGCATGCAATGCATGCGCGGTGCGTGGTGAATGCGGTCAGACGAGGCGGGGCGCAGGTGCCGCTTCTCTGCGGAGCAAGGGGATGCACGGTCCGCCATGGAAGACGGGAAGCAATAGAAGCGGCAGTTCAGACCGACCCTGGACTACGCGTGACGGCAGCGGGACTCGGGAGGAGACCTGACCATGGCGAGGAAGAGCGCCGAGATGGTCTCTGCTATCCCTGGGACCAGACCACATTGGGGATTGAAGGACCGCTCGATGATGTCCCCCTTGAGAACCTCCAACAACGGTTCGTCACTGTTGTCAAAGTGCAGCCGAGGCTGGCTACTGCGCAAGCCAAGTTTATCACCCCTGTGCTTGGCCTCCTCAATTACGCCTTGGGAGAGCATCGCCAATCCACGCAATCGGAGACGCCGCAATCACTCCTGAGGTTAATCAAGTTTTGGTACATCCTCCCAGCTCTACTGCACTCGCAGGACGGCCGAATGAAACGGCGCGAGAGGTTTGCGTCTGCCGAACGCGGTGACCTCACCCTTTTGCTTCCGTGGTTAATGGAGTATACCCGTCGAACATCGACGAGCCAGGTAGGCCAAGCCCGCGAAGAGACGGACGCTGATATGTTTAAGAGGGCACCATCAGCATGCCGCCATTGAGGAGGGTGACTGTGGCAGCACGCAGCCTCCTCGTGGAACCGCGCGCGCCGGGGAACGAGGAAAAGTGGGAGCGCGTAGAAGAAAAGTTCCCGGAGGAGAACCAGGCCTGCGTCTCCGAAGCTGCAGCGGCAGCGGTGGCAGCAAGTTCCTCCGACCAGGAGGAAGGGAGTGTTCCCAACTGGCGCCCCGGAGGAAGAGTTCGACCCACAGGTGGCCCTCGAGGTCATTAATTCTCGCATTGCCTTATCAGGCGCGGAAAGCGACGGTCTGTGCTATTTGCACTTGCAGTCAATAATCAGGACTGGTTTTGGGCGCGAAACATTCGGAGCTGGCATTGAAGCCTTCTGGAGAATAATTATCGATGATCCAAATGCCTTCCCGCCTGAATTCTGGCAGCTTTTTTGCAATCCAACCTCACTGCCCTGGGTGAAAAATGCCGCCCCGTGTGCGTGGGGATGATGTGGAGGCGGCTTATTGCGGCCGAAACCATGCGGCAGTGGCGACCACAGCTGGAGGAGGCCAACCGCGAAGCGAGACAGTTTTGAGTCGGAGTACGAGGGGGGGTGGAACAGGTAGCGCTACGCGCAAGAGTACATCATGAGGTAAAAATCTGGCTGATCCTCACCGATTGCTTCAACGCATTCAACACAGTGAAGCGGACTGCTATGCTAGCGGAGGCAGCCACTTGCGTGCCGGCGCTTACATCGTTCGTGGCAAAATGTTACGGCGAGATGTGTGCGCCCGTGTTATTTCAGATGAAATCGGGAGAAAGGCGGGAGATCGACTGCTCCAGCGGGTGCAACAAGGGGATGCCATGGGACCGGCGTTGTTCTGCATGCCGCTCCTGCCGGTGCTGAAGCGGACACGGCTGGAGTTCGAGCCAAGAGGTGTAGAGGCATTCGCCTACCTAGATGATATTAGCATCGGAATGATCGAAATCACACCCGACACTGTGGAAGTTGTACCCTTCCTCCAGCGTGAGCTGTCCAACATCGGAATTGCGACCAACCCGAGTAAAACGGTTGCCCTGCCCCCGAAGGGACACGTACCTACGCCGGAACAAATCGCCCTTCTTGAAGGCATTGGCGTCAGCATCGCCGAACGTGGTAGGGTTAAGGTGGTGGCAGTGCCCATCGCCACAGACGAGTACGCGAGGGAGAGCGCAATGGAGACAGTCCGAAACGGGAGTGGGAGCGGAGCAACTCGCGCGGGTATTATCGCGCATGCCGGACAAGCAATTAGCCAACCTGATTGCCACCGGCTCTATGGTTCAACGGACCTCCTACCTTGAACGCGTGATGGACCCAGAACTATCGCTGGCTGCATGCTAAAAAGCAGATGGCAACGCCTTGTGGATGCTGGAGAAACTGCTCGATCTCCCGGGGTAGCAGAAGAATCGTCGTTCTTCGCAGACGGGTGCCCGACAAACATGTTGAACCTGCAACCCCATCAACAGGCGCGGGCGAACCTGTCCACGGAGGCAGGAGGGTTTGGGCTGTCGTCCGCTGAAGCCCGGAGGATGTCAGCATCCGTTGGGAACTTGGTGGCGACGGTGCCAGAGGTGCTTGCTGATCTGTCCGGCGCAATAGTGAACAAAGTCCGGAGGGAGCTGCCCGATTCTGACCTCGTGCGGCGCATCTGGAACAGCGTCAGGGACCTGCGCGATGTGCATGGGGTTTCAGAGGAGGCCATGGCGAACATTGTTCGTGATAGCGGCCGTGTGTATCGACTGAGTTGCGATAGAACATCTAATTGGATGGCTTGAATAGCGGAACTGTCGATCTGAGGTTGCCGAGCTAGCATATAGGAATAATATTTGTGGTGCTGCGGTAGTTCGGTAGATTGTACACACCTAAGGGTTATACATCGGACCGTAGGAGTATGTATGGTACATCGGACAATTGTCAGGTAGAATACTCACGAATTGTTGCTAGAGGTCAGATCAACGGCTTATTGCCGTGATCGGTACGCTGCATTGGTCCGATTGTGTGCATCTTTCCGAAGTGGCGTGGGAGCTCGCGGCCTTTGTGCTCGCCCCACTCGTTCACTCCATTTCAAGACCTGTCTCTCCAGACCAAGGTCTCACTAATACAATATCGCTTTCTTTAGCAGTCACGGATTTACCAACACGCTATAGCGTGTTGGTCGGCTGCTGCTTCGTCTCCCTGGACTTGCTCGACTGGTCTGTCGAGGAAGGCTTGATCATCCTGCCTTATCATGGCTGAACTGGGGAACGAGAATCCTGCGGTCAACCCATCTCAGGGTGGATCGCAGGAGGTTGGTGAGAGGATGGGTTCCTTAGAGACACAGTTGTCTGAGCTTGCGACTCTAGTGTCATCTCAGCAAGATCTACTTAAGTCGCTCATTGAGATGCAGCAAGGAAAGGAAGTGGAGTCCTCTGGTTTTGAGCGTGTTGCACCTAGAGACACCGGACTAGAGGCTGGTGCGCACCAATCGGGTGCCATCGGCGGGGCCGCGGGAAGTACGGGCAGCGATGCCCAAGGCTTTGGCGTGTCTAGCATGCGGGTTGGGAGTAGGAGTGTTAGCTCAGGCTTGAACCCCCATGTATCTGCTGAAAATCGTTCCTCTGTTCCTGCAGTAAAAATTGGTTCGATTCACGGGACTGTCGGTAGGGCTGCTGTAGGTAGCCAGTCCGATGTTCCGCCCGCTCCTTCTCTGTCGAGTGAGTGGTAGGAAAACGTCGTCAGTGGAAACACACTAATTCCTGGGGCTGAAACATTACTGACACAGGAGAGAAGTTGGGTAGGGGTTCTTTAAAAGTTCCCAAAGCTCCTGTTTTTGACGGCAGCGACGTGTCGTACCCCTCATGGTCGCAGAACGTTCTGCTGAGTGCCCGACACAATAACCTGTATGAAGCGTTTGTTTCAGAGATTGAGATTCCGATTGCAGACATTAGTTTTGACTTGACCTCCTGGGTAGAGAAGGGTTTCAACGTGGGTGTGATTCGTCAGGCGAATATGGCTTGGTGGTTTCTGTTCGACTGCTTGAAGAAGGATAGTCTGGAAACCATGGCCAGGCACGCTGGTTCCCCCAGAAAGGCGTTTCGTGTGCTAAAGGATCATTTTCGGCCGTTGAGCCAGAGTCAGGTTCGTGTGCAGGAGGAGAAGCTGAAGTCACTGCGCATGCGTTCGAACAAAAATCCCGCAACCTTCTTTGAATCCATGAGAGAGACGCTTGGTGTTCTGCAAGTGCTTGAAGTCAAGCAACATGACAGGGAGGTGTGCAATCTGATGCTTGAAGGGCTGTCGCACGAGTACAAAGCTTTGCGTGAGACTCTTGTGGTGTTCTGTCCGAATGACCCATCGTTCATCGAGACTATAGTGCGTGAGCGTTACCTAGACTTGCAGGCACAGGGTGGTTCGAAGAAGCACAGTAGTGTTGCTCTGGTGTCTAGGACTGAGAGGAAGAGTAGCAAGAAGCACAACAACAAGCCGAAGTCTAACTCCGAGCCTGATTCGTCCAAGAAAAATACTTTTCGGGGGAAGTGTTTCAAGGGTGGGGAGAAGGGTCACTTGAGGAAGGACTGCCTGGCTCGCATCATCGCTCATCCCACACAGACTGGGAAATCTGAGGCCGACGAGGATGAGAGCGGTGAGAAGTCTGACGTATCTTATTTGGAGTGTCTGCTAGCACGCCGGAATGATGTGATTGTGCAGGCATGTGAAGAGTTGGGCAGTATGATGTACGATGTTTCTGGTTTAAGTGTCTGCTAACATCACGAGATGATCTGATTTCGAGCGCTGTCAACAAGGACATATTATGAACGCTGTTAGCAAGTCTAAGTATTTCGAGGATTGGTATGCGGACACGGGCATTGTTTTTCACATGACAGATTCTCTCGCTTGCATGAAGGATTTGAAGCCTTGCCAGAAGAACGTTAACGGGATTGGTGGCGTGTCTTGTGAGGTAGAATTCTCTGGAACACTGGAGTTGGTGCTTGTGACTGCTGACAGCGAGTTTTCAGTAGAGCTGAAGAACGTGTTGTACTCCCCCAACTTGGGATACAACCTCTTTTCTCCGAGCGCAGAGTTTGATGGCGAGTCATGGAATGGTCGTGGTGGTCCTGATGGTGTTATGACTGCTTTTCAAGGACAAGTCACTTGTCACAACTTCGATGGAGTGCTGATTGCGACTGCATATCGTCTAAGAGAAGACTCTATTGGTACGGTGTTGGCTGCCCTCACTCCTTCAAACCCCAAGCATGAAAACACGATGGATGTGAACGAGTTCCACAACATTTATGCTCATTCGCACGAGGGATTGCTTCGTACTACTGCAAAGCGACTAGGTACCGAATTGGTTGGTGACATGCATGCTTGTACGGGATGTTCAATGTCGAAGGCTATTAGGAAAGGAATTTCTCATGAAACTAAACGTAGATCAGATAAAAAGTTGGGCAGAGTTTTTGTTGACCTCGGACGGAGGAAGGACGTTGCGTCCGTAGGGGGTAAACATTTCCCCATGATTGTGAAGGATGATTTCATAAGGCGTGCATGGATGTGTTTCCTGAGAATTAATCAGACGCTGGCAATGCTCTCCGAAGTTTTCTTGCGAGTGTGCGTGCTGATGGGATCCTATCATTGGTTGAGATTGTTAGATCTGACAATGTAGGGGAGTTTTTCGGGGGGAAATTCGCATCTGTGTGCAATGAACTTTTGATCAAACAAGAGTTCACTCCGGCTTATAATCCGCAATATAATAGTGTTGCAGAGCGTGGGTTGGGATTGATTGAGGAGGCCGCGATGGCGGCTCGTATTCAGGCGAACGTTCTTTTTGGGCATGTGCAGTTACCTAAGACTGACAAACTCTGGGCCGAAGCTATGCACTGGGCTTGCGAAGCAATGAACCACACCGCATGTTCTGCTAACCCTGACTCTGAGTGATCGTATGAGATATGGTATGGAGAACCTCGTCCTGCCAGACCGTATCCGTTTTGGAAACCGGCGTACTGCAGGTGGCAGCGACCGTCGAAGCTGTTAACGAAGGGTGAGAGTTGCTTTTATGTCGGTCCGTCGAGAGACCACCCCCGTGATTGTCATAGAGTACTTACGAGGGCTGGGACTATTTAGGAAACGAGAGATGTAACGTGGGAGGTGTTGCCGTCACAGCTCCTTCCACTGCAACCTTCCTTGCCGATAGAGGTCGCAGAGGAGGGAGGCGAGGAAAGTGACGACGATGTAGAAGCCGAGGTGTGGCCGATTGTTGGGATAGGAGTTGCCCATACACTTTGAAGACGTGATGTAACGGCTTCTGGTGCACGAATCAATGAGGTTGTGTTGATGCAGGCGGTGTGGGCCAATCCCCCTCTGTTCCAACTTTCCCCTCTGAACCGTCTCACCCGTGAACAATTCCTCTGATAGAGCAGCCCCCTCTGTGTCTTCTCCAGCGCCTGAAACTGATGGGGAGGGGCAGGGAGGGCAGGAGGCAGGGGAGGTAGAGATGGGGAATCCGGGAGGGGATGATGAGGTAGAGTCGATTGGGCTGGGAAGGCATGATGATGTAGAGTCGATTGGGTCGGGAGGGCCGGAAGAGGCGGAGGCACCCCCTTCAGCCGCTCGTCGTCCGCGGCATGTCGCTGAGCTTGCTGACTTTAATACTTCTGCGCGCGAGAATGATGAAGTAAGAGACGGTAGAACTCGCGCGCGAACCCGTGCAGTTAACCAGCAGAGCGTACCCGGCCTTGTGGCCACCCTAGGACCCATCCCCGCATCAGAGATATTATATGCACTTGTAGCGGAGCAGAGAGCAGGTGACGAAATCGAATTGCCAAAAGAACTGGTTCAGGATGTTGAGTCAGAGCCTGGTAGCTATCAAGAAGCCCAGCGATCAAAGTACGCCAAGATTTGGAGGTAGCCAGGTCTGCCGAAATTGAAGGCTTGGTAAGAGCAGGAACGTTCAGGTTAGCAGTAAAGGTCCCAGTAGGCTGTAATGTGATTGATGCTAGATGGATTTTCAAATGGAAAGCAGACGAAACAGAGAAATTAGTAAAGGCCAAGGCTAGGCTTGTAGCGAAGGGCTTCAAGCAGAAGTATGGTGTGGACTATCCTGATACTTTCTCGCCTACCGCAAATGCTGCATCTCAGCGATTGTGAGTATCGTTGGCGTGCAAGTACAACTAGGAATTACTACACTGGGATATTGAGCAAGCGTTTGTTCATTCGGAATTTGATCACGAGGTGTTCATGAAGTTGCCTCCTGGCTGCGGTTCGATGTCAGGAAAGGTTGCTGGTTTGAACACAAGAGTTTGTACGGATTGAAGCAGGCATCTAGAATATTCTACAAGGGGCTAGTGTCGGACCTGAAGAGGAATGGTTTCGAGCAGTCTATGTCTAACCCCTGTGTCCTGCGTTTCATGATGGGAGACGAGGTGGTGGGGATGGTCGCGACTCACGTGGATGATATTCTGTATGCAGGAACTAAGAGTCCGGCTAAGGTGGTTGTGGAAGCACTGGGTGACTCTCTTCTTACGAAGAATTTGAATGAGGTCAAGTTCTTTCTTGGTTGCGAATTTATTTTAGTGTTCTCGAGAGATTCAATATTTGTCGCACCAGCTCGATCCCTGCTTCCCTTGCCAACGATAACAGGTCCTTGAAGAAGGATGAGGGGGCGGGAGATGTGCCGTTCCGAAAGGTGGTGGGGAGCCTGATGTGGATCGCCAGCCAGACGAGGCCCGACATCTCGAATGCTGTGCGGGCTGTGGCGAGGCACTCTTACGAGCCAAAGAGAAGCCACTGGAAGGCAGCCCAGAAGATCCTGAATTATCTTATGGAAACGGCGCATCTAACTCTGAAGTCCAAGCAGGACTGTTCGGTAGACGTAGGCACGTTGGTGTACGCAGATGCCGACTTTGCGAGCAAGACCACTGACCGTAGATCAGTTTCGGGAGCGATGGTGTTTGTGGCTGCGATGCTTGTGGTTTGGATTTCTAGGACGCAGAAATGCGTTTCACAGTCGACTTCTGATGCAGAGTATCTTGCGATGGGCGATGGTGTGAAGGAGGCTCTGTTTGTGAACGGAATGCTTCAGTTCCTGAGGCCTAGTAGGAAGCCTCGTAAGATCGACGTCCTTGAGGACAACGAAGGAGCGATTGCGCTTGCAGAGAACCCGCTTAGCTTGAGTAGGAGTAAGCACATCGACGTGAGGCACCACTTTCTTAGGAATTCGACCGAGGAGGGTGTGATCGAGGTAACGCATGTTCCCAGCGAAAAAACAGCATGCGGACATCCTCACGAAGGCTCTGCCGAGAGATCTTTTTGAAGTTCACCGCGACTTTGCACTTGGCTCGAGGGATGAGAAGTAGAAGTCTGAGTCAATTTTTTTTTTTTCTTTGATATATATTTTTGGTCTGGTAGATACAACAGCTCCTAGGGAGGGTGTTCGTGATAGCGGCCGTGTGTATCGACTGTGATGCGGTAGAACATCTGATTGGATGGCTTGAATAGCGGAACTGTCGATCTGAGGTTGCCGAGCTAACACATAGGAATAATCATTGTGGTGCTGCTGTAGTTCGGTAGATTGTACACACCTAAGGGTTATAAATCGGACCGTAGGAGTATGTATGGTACATCGGACAACTGTCAGGTAGAATACTCACGAATTGTTGCTAGAGGTCAGATCAACGGCTTATTGCCGTGATCGGTACGTTGCATTGGTCCGATTGTGTGCATCTTTCCGAAGTGGCGTGGGAGCTCGCGGCTTTTGTGCTCGCCCCACTCGTTCACTCCACTTCCCGACCTGTCTCTCCAGACCAAGGTCTCATTATTAATACAATATCTAAACCATCTACCACACACATGGTAGAGCAACATAGTGGAAACTACAGAAATAAATATATAAAATAGATATGATAGATTACTCCAAAATTCCCCACCTAAAGTAAAAATACTAGCACCAATCATTGTAGTGGCGAAAAACATTTGTTTATAAAAGAAAAGGACCCCTCCCATATTTTTTTTACCCACATAGCATAGATAGTACAAGTACCAGCAAGTAGATTCAAAATATGAGTACTGACTTGAAATTCGTCGAACTCACACCTGGAGTCCTGAAAAGATATACATGTATTTAAATATTGGAGTGACAACGTATCACTTTGGAACAGTGGGTTCATGTCCCACAGAGTTTTTATTATTTTAGAGGTGGGAGTAGATGACTTTAATTCTCGAATGCTGCATTAAGAGCAACATATAGATAACTAATAATATTTTGTATTCGTACTCTTCCCGATATTAAAGCCGGGGGGAGAAAAAACAAAATAAACCGCCTACCATACATATATATGATAGAGCAGTATAGTGGAAACTACAGTAATAAATTTATAAAATAGATGTGATGTTCTACCTCGCTCAAAATTGCCCACCTAAAGTATAAATACCAACACTTACCATTATAGTGGATAAAAAAAAGGACACCTCCAAATAAAAACTCACCCATATAGTATATTACGAGTACCAACAACGCAGCTTGCAAAGATGAATATTGACCTGAAATTCGTCGAACTCACGGCTGACGTCCTTGGAAATTATTTATAATAAATCTCTTTCTCCAGAAGTCACGGATTTACCAACAAACATCGTGTCGGATTGCTGGCGGGACAGAGCTTTTAGAGCAGGAGAGCAAGGTGCCTCAGGGCAATCAGTTGCAGACGTGTTGCCTGCACACGACGCCGAAACTATCAGCTCCAGCAAAGCGCAGCATAGACTGGGTAAACTGGTAAACCGAGTACGTTATGAGAG
This sequence comes from Undaria pinnatifida, assembly GCA_012845835.1. Classification (NCBI taxonomy): domain Eukaryota; class Phaeophyceae; order Laminariales; family Alariaceae; genus Undaria; species Undaria pinnatifida. The sequence continues at coordinate 8,834,056 of JABAKD010000030.1, forward strand.
GTACGTCTCTTCGCTGGACCAGCTCCGCGAGACGAGGCCCCAGCGAGACACAAGCGACTCTCAAGGCGAGAAGGAGACGCGAGACTTGGCCAAGGCCCGGCAACGGAGTCAATCGGGATCAGGGGCTACCGCCTTCCTAAGGGCGAGGCCTGTAGACTCAGCTAGAACCATCCCTGCATCAGAATTCGTGACTGCAGGCAAGACTTTTCTGGGGATAGAGGAATTCCTGGCGGCGAGGTGCCTATGTGGCGGTGAAGCGGAGGTTAATACGCGGCATGCACGATTGTGCCACCGATCGGGCGCGCAAGTGAACCAGCACCAACCCCTGGTGCACGCGCTCTCCCGCACCATTAAGAGCATGTCCATCCGCCACCAGGTGGAAAGCGGAGCCCTGTTCTACGCAGACAAGGATTTGCGAATGGACGTCGTGATTGAGGTAGGCGGACTACGAGATGCTACGGCATCGGAGTATCGCGACAAGTCGATACTCCTCGACGTCACCTGTGCGGACCCACAAGCGGGGGTCCACATGCGGACAGGAAGCGCGGATCGAAACAGATCAGCGGCTTCCAATTCCGAGGCGCGCAAGCGCAACCACTGCGCCCGTCCGGGACAGGTATCCTTCGACGAGCGCAGCTACAAACTCGCCAGCCTCGCGGTGGAAAGCTTTGGGCGCCACGGTAAAGAAGGCAGCGACCTGATAGATCAGGTAGCGGCAAGCATCGTTGGAGGGACGGACGCATCGTCCCTAGCGCGGAAAGGCGTGTGCAAGGAGCGACTATTCCAAATCATTTCTGTGACCACTCAGGTCGCGATTTCGCGCAGAGTTCATCGATGTAGACTATCTCTGAGGGATCGTCAGGCCACGAGGGGAAGGGAGGAAGAATCGGGAGGGTTAAGGCCACTGGCCTGGGGTGGCAATGTTGATGAGGATTAAGGTAGACTCTCAGCTATAACATACCAGATATATATAGGGAAAGGAAATAGCAGATAAAAGGAGAAGATGTGGGGAAAGGAAATGGGCGAATGATTGGCGGAAGATACCACTGCATTATGGTGCGATCATTCGACTTCATATTAGGTGCTACTGCTGCTTTAAGGAAGGATATTCGATTTATATCGGAAAGGCATCTACGCTACATTGTCGGAAGGCAATAATAATAATAATAATAATAATAATAATAATAATAATAATAATAATAATAATAATAATAATAATAATAATAATAATAATAATAATAATAATAATAATAATAATAATAATAATAATAATAATAATAATAATAATAATAATAATAATAATAATAATAATAATAATAATAATAATAATAATAATAATAATAATAATAATAATAATAATAATAATAATAATAATAATAATAATAATAATAATAATAATAATAATAATAATAATAATAATAATAATAATAATAATAATAATAATAATAATAATAATAATAATAATAATAATAATAATAATAGGGTTTAGTATTTTTTCATTTCCGACTGATAATCCAACTTCAGAAAAAAAATAGGCACAGAAACTCTAGTATTTTCTTTTCAGGATGTACTACTACTACTACTACTACTACTACTACTACTACTACTACTCTACTACTACTACTACTACTACTACTACTACTACTACTACTACTACTACTACTACTACTACTACTACGACTACTACTACTACGACTACTACTACTACTATTACTACTACGACTACTACTACTACTATTACTACTACGACTACGACTACTACTACTTATAATAAGATTAAGGGGCTGCTACAGACACAGGCCACCCTTTGCAGGTATCTCTACTAGGCAGGTTCCACGTTGTTGGTCACTCACTTGCAATAGATGAGCTCTTGTATTAGTTCCACACACGACACGGACGAACTGAATAGCGTTCGATTCCGCGAGGCTAAAGCATCATCCCCTTTTTCCTGTACACACTTGCCTTCAAAGGCATGTGAAACCCTTTTATATCCAGCCTTATCCCATATATTACGCCTTGTTAGGCTCCCAGGGGAATATAACAACACTAGCCCACCCTCATGAACCGTATATACATGCAGAAATATGGAAGATTCGGGGAAACACCGGTTCCATGATCTAGAACATGATTCGAAGATGCGGCTCTTCACAACCTACTCCCACACCTCTACCCTGCGAGGCTACAAAGCCTCAGGGCAATGCTACAGCAGAAAACCTCAAACGAAGAACGGAAGAAGACGAGAAAAAGGGTACAGAACACTCTAGCGAACGGCGGGATTGATGGCCGCGACCTGCCGACGACGCCATGTATAATAAGATTAAGGGGCTGTTACAGACACAGGCCACCCTTTGCTTTGCAGGTTGCTCTACTAGGCAGGTTCCACGTTGGTCACTCACTTGCACTAGATAAGCGTTTGTATTAGTTCCACACACGCCCCGGACGAACTCAATAGCTTTCAATTCCGCGAGGCAAACGCATCATCCCCTTTTTCCTATACGTACATACATGCCTTCAAAGACATGCGAAACCCTTTATATCCAGCCGTATCCCATACCTTACGCCTTGTTAGGCTCCCAGGGGAATACCATAATAACATATTGCACCAAAAATAGTTGATCTGTTAATAATTTTTGTCTACAGAAGAATGGGCAAATAAAAACTGAAAATCCCGGAAAAGGATAGGGGTGCTGTGTGTGGTAGCAATATACCTTTGCAACATTTTCTTTTTTCTTCATCCCATTTATCATCCTCGCACTACTCTCGCGCTCCTTCCCAGTAGTAACTCAGATCCGGGGTCACATAACGGGTCCTCCTCCTGTAATAGGGTGTCAGTATAGCTGGCAATAGATTCGGTACCATAGCCCGCAGAGTCATGGTCTGTTGGCCACGAGAAGATTCTCTTGAGCGGAATATTCTGAGTGGAGAATATAAGCCGTAGAATCTAGCTAGCTCATACCACAAGAGCGTTCTCGGTAATGGAACTTTCCTTCTCTGGACAAGATACATAGATGTAAGCGCATTAAGCGCTCATTGGAATATATAATATCTAGAAGAACGTTCCTTGTACGTTCCATAGGTAAAAGTCCAGAAGAGAGCACAGCAGCAATGCTGGGGGAAGCGAACTCTGTGAGCCTCACCGCACCCCCATGCTCTCACTCCTCCTTTCCTGTCTCCTCGAGCTTCTCATAGGTCAACGCCAATAATAATAATCCACAAAGAAGAACCGGTGCTGTCTCCAAGCGAAGTTGAAACCCCTGCGTCCCTTCCCTCACACCTTCCCGGCACCACGACTCTTCCACAATTGGCGTCGTCGGCAGGACCCTCCCCACTTCGGCACGTGCCTTCATTTTTATCGAGAGAAGAAGACAGCATTTTCTTCCCTCATCGACTCGCGTCAAATTGTACCTACCCACGCTGCTAAGCGCTTTCAGCAGTTGATCCCTCTTTTTTCTTTGCATGTCTGCAAATAAAGTCAAATATCATCGTGGTGGGAATCTTACTCAAGGACAAACGTAAGTAGTATCCGAGGGTAACCACTCGACCACCGGGGCGACCGGCTGACAATTGAATAAAACAAAACAGGATCTTTGCATATCGATTACATTCCTCCGAAATTGTATGATATTGCGATGGTTGACGCCGCGTTACCCAGAGAGGTGCTGCCTGTACACACGTGCAGTGGTGTCAGTCAACAATATTTACTTATGGTGGAGCCTGTCGTGTGACCACGGACTTGATTGTGCGAGTGAATGTGAGAACAGCAACAGCAACTGCTGCTCTCAAGACTTGAAGCTTGGAATTTGAAAACAGCGCAGAACCAAGTATATATGGTCGACTATTATTATTACAGATATTTACTGCTGTATCATCGAATGCTCGCGCACACGACATGTTGTCAAGAAGATACCTATTAATATTATTATTATAGATTGCAGCTGCTGTGTCATCGATTAGTGCGCCACGCGTTGACCCGTTCTCGGGAAAAAAAACTGCCCAGGAATCCAAAATCCTCGTCGCCGATTCTCGGATGTGTTTCTTACCTCCCGTACGTATAGTACGCATTCACGACCAGAACAGTGATTCGTCCGAGAAATCCTATATATATGTATCACTGCCCACTGAGCGAACTAATCACTTGGCTCAGTACCTCAGTGGGTAGTGCTACATAATAATATGCTGTCGATCGTAAACTGATTCTCACCGACTTTTTAACAGGGATCTCCGGGGCTCTCCCCTCGCCACTGGCTTCTACAACAACAGCAGCAGTTACTAGTAGTAGTAGCAAGGGAGATCATGACCCACACTCCATTTTTTTCATTTTGGGCCGGCCGAGGGGGGGGGGGGGGGGTGATGCTCCTTCTACACTAAATCCTACATGAACAATCACGCAACTTGACGCAACACTAATTCCTATATAAAACAAGTGACTTGATCTTAGACTGGGTTGACTCAAGCCCGTGTTGGGTGTTCTTCCCTCGGAGAATATATAGTCAAACAAAAGCCCGGGACCAAGGCAACATAGGTGTGAGCAAGTGTGAGGCCGGTGACATCACGAGCTTTACACATCTTCTGAAGCGAACGGTTGGGGGTGGAGTCCGGGACAGGTATCCTTCGACGAGCGCAGCTACAAACTCGCCAGCCTCGCGGTGGAAAGCTTTGGGCGCCACGGTAAAGAAGGCAGCGACCTGATAGATCAGGTAGCGGCAAGCATCGTTGGAGGGACGGACGCATCGTCCCTAGCGCGGAAAGGCGTGTGCAAGGAGCGACTATTCCAAATCATTTCTGTGACCACTCAGGTCGCGATTTCGCGCAGAGTTCATCGATGTAGACTATCTCTGAGGGATCGTCAGGCCACGAGGGGAAGGGAGGAAGAATCGGGAGGGTTAAGGCCACTGGCCTGGGGTGGCAATGTTGATGAGGATTAAGGTAGACTCTCAGCTATAACATACCAGATATATATAGGGAAAGGAAATAGCAGATAAAAGGAGAAGATGTGGGGAAAGGAAATGGGCGAATGATTGGCGGAAGATACCACTGCATTATGGTGCGATCATTCGACTTCATATTAGGTGCTACTGCTGCTTTAAGGAAGGATATTCGATTTATATCGGAAAGGCATCTACGCTACATTGTCGGAAGGCAATAATAATAATAATAATAATAATAATAATAATAATAATAATAATAATAATAATAATAATAATAATAATAATAATAATAATAATAATAATAATAATAATAATAATAATAATAATAATAATAATAATAATAATAATAATAATAATAATAATAATAATAATAATAATAATAATAATAATAATAATAATAATAATAATAATAATAATAATAATAATAATAATAATAATAATAATAATAATAATAATAATAATAATAATATTAATAGGGTTTAGTATTTTTTCATTTCCGACTGATAATCCAACTTCAGAAAAAAAATAGGCACAGAAACTCTAGTATTTTCTTTTCAGGATGTACTACTACTACTACTACTACTACTACTACTACTACTACTCTACTACTACTACTACTACTACTACTACTACTACTACTACTACTACGACTACTACTACTACTATTACTACTACGACTACTACTACTACTATTACTACTACGACTACGACTACTACTACTTATAATAAGATTAAGGGGCTGCTACAGACACAGGCCACCCTTTGCAGGTATCTCTACTAGGCAGGTTCCACGTTGTTGGTCACTCACTTGCAATAGATGAGCTCTTGTATTAGTTCCACACACGACACGGACGAACTGAATAGCGTTCGATTCCGCGAGGCTAAAGCATCATCCCCTTTTTCCTGTACACACTTGCCTTCAAAGGCATGTGAAACCCTTTTATATCCAGCCTTATCCCATATATTACGCCTTGTTAGGCTCCCAGGGGAATATAACAACACTAGCCCACCCTCATGAACCGTATATACATGCAGAAATATGGAAGATTCGGGGAAACACCGGTTCCATGATCTAGAACATGATTCGAAGATGCGGCTCTTCACAACCTACTCCCACACCTCTACCCTGCGAGGCTACAAAGCCTCAGGGCAATGCTACAGCAGAAAACCTCAAACGAAGAACGGAAGAAGACGAGAAAAAGGGTACAGAACACTCTAGCGAACGGCGGGATTGATGGCCGCGACCTGCCGACGACGCCATGTATAATAAGATTAAGGGGCTGTTACAGACACAGGCCACCCTTTGCTTTGCAGGTTGCTCTACTAGGCAGGTTCCACGTTGGTCACTCACTTGCACTAGATAAGCGTTTGTATTAGTTCCACACACGCCCCGGACGAACTCAATAGCTTTCAATTCCGCGAGGCAAACGCATCATCCCCTTTTTCCTATACGTACATACATGCCTTCAAAGACATGCGAAACCCTTTATATCCAGCCGTATCCCATACCTTACGCCTTGTTAGGCTCCCAGGGGAATACCATAATAACATATTGCACCAAAAATAGTTGATCTGTTAATAATTTTTGTCTACAGAAGAATGGGCAAATAAAAACTGAAAATCCCGGAAAAGGATAGGGGTGCTGTGTGTGGTAGCAATATACCTTTGCAACATTTTCTTTTTTCTTCATCCCATTTATCATCCTCGCACTACTCTCGCGCTCCTTCCCAGTAGTAACTCAGATCCGGGGTCACATAACGGGTCCTCCTCCTGTAATAGGGTGTCAGTATAGCTGGCAATAGATTCGGTACCATAGCCCGCAGAGTCATGGTCTGTTGGCCACGAGAAGATTCTCTTGAGCGGAATATTCTGAGTGGAGAATATAAGCCGTAGAATCTAGCTAGCTCATACCACAAGAGCGTTCTCGGTAATGGAACTTTCCTTCTCTGGACAAGATACATAGATGTAAGCGCATTAAGCGCTCATTGGAATATATAATATCTAGAAGAACGTTCCTTGTACGTTCCATAGGTAAAAGTCCAGAAGAGAGCACAGCAGCAATGCTGGGGGAAGCGAACTCTGTGAGCCTCACCGCACCCCCATGCTCTCACTCCTCCTTTCCTGTCTCCTCGAGCTTCTCATAGGTCAACGCCAATAATAATAATCCACAAAGAAGAACCGGTGCTGTCTCCAAGCGAAGTTGAAACCCCTGCGTCCCTTCCCTCACACCTTCCCGGCACCACGACTCTTCCACAATTGGCGTCGTCGGCAGGACCCTCCCCACTTCGGCACGTGCCTTCATTTTTATCGAGAGAAGAAGACAGCATTTTCTTCCCTCATCGACTCGCGTCAAATTGTACCTACCCACGCTGCTAAGCGCTTTCAGCAGTTGATCCCTCTTTTTTCTTTGCATGTCTGCAAATAAAGTCAAATATCATCGTGGTGGGAATCTTACTCAAGGACAAACGTAAGTAGTATCCGAGGGTAACCACTCGACCACCGGGGCGACCGGCTGACAATTGAATAAAACAAAACAGGATCTTTGCATATCGATTACATTCCTCCGAAATTGTATGATATTGCGATGGTTGACGCCGCGTTACCCAGAGAGGTGCTGCCTGTACACACGTGCAGTGGTGTCAGTCAACAATATTTACTTATGGTGGAGCCTGTCGTGTGACCACGGACTTGATTGTGCGAGTGAATGTGAGAACAGCAACAGCAACTGCTGCTCTCAAGACTTGAAGCTTGGAATTTGAAAACAGCGCAGAACCAAGTATATATGGTCGACTATTATTATTACAGATATTTACTGCTGTATCATCGAATGCTCGCGCACACGACATGTTGTCAAGAAGATACCTATTAATATTATTATTATAGATTGCAGCTGCTGTGTCATCGATTAGTGCGCCACGCGTTGACCCGTTCTCGGGAAAAAAAACTGCCCAGGAATCCAAAATCCTCGTCGCCGATTCTCGGATGTGTTTCTTACCTCCCGTACGTATAGTACGCATTCACGACCAGAACAGTGATTCGTCCGAGAAATCCTATATATATGTATCACTGCCCACTGAGCGAACTAATCACTTGGCTCAGTACCTCAGTGGGTAGTGCTACATAATAATATGCTGTCGATCGTAAACTGATTCTCACCGACTTTTTAACAGGGATCTCCGGGGCTCTCCCCTCGCCACTGGCTTCTACAACAACAGCAGCAGTTACTAGTAGTAGTAGCAAGGGAGATCATGACCCACACTCCATTTTTTTCATTTTGGGCCGGCCGAGGGGGGGGGGGGGGGGGTGATGCTCCTTCTACACTAAATCCTACATGAACAATCACGCAACTTGACGCAACACTAATTCCTATATAAAACAAGTGACTTGATCTTAGACTGGGTTGACTCAAGCCCGTGTTGGGTGTTCTTCCCTCGGAGAATATATAGTCAAACAAAAGCCCGGGACCAAGGCAACATAGGTGTGAGCAAGTGTGAGGCCGGTGACATCACGAGCTTTACACATCTTCTGAAGCGAACGGTTGGAGCAGGTGGTATTCAAACAACCACGGTGGTAGTTCGTCGGAAAAGCAAGGGAGGAGCGAAAGGCGGGAAGGGTAGCAAAGTTCCCGGAGACGACTCCGGCGATTCGAGGGAATCCAACGGCAGTGACGGCGACGACGAGGATGGAGACGAGGAGAAGGAGGGAGAAGAAGAGGATAAGGAGGAGGAGAGGGAGAAGGAACAAGGGACGGAGGACGAAGAGGAAGAGGAGAAGGAGGAGGAGGAGGGAAAACTTAGCGGGGAGGGGACGGGGGCGGCCGGGGGGGCGGCCGGAGGGGCTGCCTTTAACGTAATTTCGGGAACAAGTTTGACGGGTCGGATTAGGTATAGGAAAGTTATGTGGAAGGAAGTAGAGTGAGACAAGGAGGGGGGGGAGCCCTCTGCATGCAGCGGAAAAGAGGAGAACAGTTTTGGCGAAACGCCTGACATCTGTCCGCGTCTGAACGCAGCGACTACTGTTGCAACTTGTTACAACTGCCGAAATTGGCAGTCGAGGCAAGTCGAGGGGAGCAAGCTTGGGGGGGGGCGAGGAGAAGTAGTACAGCAAGATCATCTGCCTGCCAATGGCCTGTCTATGGCGTCCATCTAATTGTTAATACCTACCAGGGCACAAGCTTTGATTGGGTGGGCTGGGGATGTTTGAAAATGAACTAAATTCAAACGTGACAAGGCGTCGTGCTTTTTTTGCCAAGCAAACCAGAACCCTTTTCGATGAACAACCCAAAATATCAATAGTACTTGACAATACACAACAGCACAAGCCCGAAAGGGTGGTTTAATATGCTGGATATTTCGTTTCGACAATGCCTCGTGCTATCTTGCTGACCAACAAGCGGCAGCAAAGGGCTCAAAGGCTTCAAATCGAATGTTTACTTTTGAGATTTTTTTTTGACCGACTGACCAGCGGGGGGATATGGGTCCGGATTTTTTTTTGTGCTCCCTATGGTAGTAGTAGTCAGGAACAAACTACCAAAATAACAATTCATAATGTCGTCAGCGCGCACGCTTGAAAAAGACAAATATGAAGTCGGTGAGAATCGAACTCACGACACATAGCACTATGTAAAGTTATAGGTGGGGACACAGAATGCCCCCTGCAGGTTTGCCTATTGAGCAGGTTTTCGCAGAGTTCTCACTTTCTTTGCCTTCGTACGAGAGATGTAGCTTTATTCGATTCCACCAGAGCCCCGGATAGCTTCCGAGATCGGAGGCACGTGCCTCCGATCTATTTCCTAACTTTCCCGAATATAAAACGCCAACCTTATCATACGAAATCCATCCAAATGATCTCAAATTCGGATAATTACAGGCCTTTCGAGGCCGTATCTTAACACTAGCCCACCCTGATGAGTCGCACATGCAGAAATATGGGAGATTCGGGGAAACTCCGGTTCTACGAACTAGACCATGAGTCGAAGATGCGGCTCCTCAAAGCCCACTCCCACACCTCTAACCGTCTGGCTATGGAGCCAGGAACACGCGAAGAAAAGCAGTTGAAAGAAACGCAGACCCTACAACAAGACAAAATTCACCCATCAAAAACCTGCCGCGTGCTGCCGGTGTGGCGGGGGGGGGCAGAAAAGGTTCTAGAACCTGCCGCATGTCGCCGGTGTGGCGGGAGGGGGCAGGAAAGGCTCTACGGCAAATCAACCACAGAAAAGGTACTATGGCGATGCAAACTCTGTGCCAACCCCCACGACAGCGGGGACCTACCGGCGGGGCTGACGCAGTACGTGCTCAACAAATCTTCCACGAAATCCCCGCCGTACGACGTCACTCAAGATGACGTTTCGACTCCCCTACAACGGCTGGAGGTGGAACACATCACTGGTGATCAGGCGGTACGGGGGCGAGGTGACGTCATCGCGGTGCTATACAAGACGCATTGGGCGGGACTCTCCGAACCTTCCTACGAGCGGGAAATGGACCTCCACCTCTCCCGCTCCCGCATCTTGCGTTATTGGGCCGGAACCCCGGACCAGCACCACCAAACCAACCGCCTCTACCGCCGAATGCGGATCGGGGTGGCACAGCGCGAGCTCTCCCGCAACAACGGGGAACGTTTCCTAGCGCCGGGCTACGCCTGTGTTCCCCGCGCCGATTGGCTCCGTCGCTACCACGACACAGTACTCCCTAAGGAAGCCCGCTTTTTGTACAAGGGAGATGATGGGAAAACAAATCGGAGAGATTGGAGGAACGCTGCCACAATAGCAAGTCAAGCTCGTCGACGCCACCTGTAAAGTTATACGTGGGGACACAGAGTGCCCCCTGCAGGTTTGCCAATTGAGCAGGTCCTCGGAGAGTACTCACTTTCTTTGCCTTCGTAGAGACGTAGCTTTATTCGATTCCACCAGAACCCCGGATAGCTTCCGAGATCGGAGGCACGTGCCTCCGATCTATTTCCTAACTCTCCCGAATATAAAACGCCAACCTTATCATACGAAACCCATCCAAATGATCTCAAATTCGGATAATTACAGGCCTTTCGAAGCCGTATCTTGACAACTACCCACTGTCACGTGACTCAGTAACTCAGTGGGTTATGCTAAAAAACAAACCAAACATGTTTTCGAGTTCGTTAATTAATTCTCACCGACTTCGTAAGAGCGATCTCCGGAGCTATCCGCTCTCCACGTACTACAGATAGTAGTACTCAGGAGAACACTAACCACTATCATAACCATTCATAGCGTCTCCAGCGCGCACGCTCCTGAATACCAAATATGATCTCGGTGAGAATCGTACTCACGACACATCCTTCGTTGGTTACATAGCACTATACCCAATGAGCCGAAAGGCAACGACACACAGCAGTCGTAGTAGCTACGATAGGGCAAGCGCTTCGAGGCGGGCATGAAAAAAGCGTCGTCGGGGAGAAATGTAAATGCCAATTTGGAAATTATGCTAATTTGGAAATGTTGTCGTTCGATTTATTCGTTCAAGCTCTACAGATGCCAGGATCCAATAATAGCTCGGCGTAACAAAAACGATCGCACTTCTCGCTCAGCGTCTATCCGCGTTCACGTCGAGGTGCCGAACGGATAAGGCAGGGCGAGGGGCGTCGGAGCCGCCCCCCGAAGACGGCGCTCGAACGAAGCTATTTGACCGAGAAATTCCAGTTCCGAGCATCCCATACTGAGGCCGAGACGAAAAAACTCCTGACCGAAATAAAAAAAAGAATGATCATATATACATACAAGGGCTCCGCATGGTTGCCGGCATTCGCCGGCACCCATGCTTCGGGTAGGGCAGAGCAGCACTTCGAATTGTTCGATTCAATACTTGGTAGAAGAGTAAAAAAAGTCACCACACACAATCATAGAGTGCGTGTACAGTATGTAAGGTAATGCCTATAATTCGATATAGACTAACAATCATAACAATGTACTACTATTAATGGCTACCGTCTTTTAAGTGAATCCGATTTCGAGCTTCATTCATCAGATTTCGATCGGATAAGTCCGACCACACGCCGACTGACCCTTTAGTCTGGCGACGAAACGTGTCGAGTGCGTTTCTTATGATATTTTTACTCAATCAAGCATCCGGGGCCAGTAAGGTGACTGACCATGTCCGCTGCGTGTTCTCTTCGTAGCCACTGAGAGGCGCGCACTGAGCCAGCTTCTGAAATATTCAATGTAGGATATAATAGTATCATCTAGATCCGAGCCTCCCAGATCGACGGTCTGTGTGTTGTTTGATCGTAGAGAGACGTGCTAACGTTGTTCCAGGCGCGAAACACCGTGCTATGGCTGCTTTCGCCATTCAACTCCTCGAAGGCTATTGCAATGCTGCTGCTTGTTGATAGCTGTGTAGATTGCTCACTTCTTGTACATACAGTACGCGACTACAGCGCTTACAATTTTGACAGTTGAGAATTTCAGACTCGAGTTTTTATAGACGAAAACAACATGTAGTTTTCGTCTGATTGCTTATTGGCCAGGATTCAAACAAAAAGTAGGCGTCTCCCGGGCACGATAGGTTCACATGCTGGGATCGGAATCCATCCACATATCTACAACTCCGACAACCCGGGGACGAACACGGATATCATCCGGGTTGATACCTCCCCGCACGGTGTCGAAATCCCAACCCCACCGGCCGATTTTCTGATTGGCCATGGTTCGTATGTTGAGCCAGCTCTACCTCGGGAGGATATAGGGTCCCATCCCCGGTCCAGAGGTCGTTCCACATCTCTAAAACTTCCATCGACCGGGGAAGCAAACCGAGCTTTCTCGGGTCGATACCACCCTGTACGGTGAGAAAACCCCAATCCCGTTGGCTAATCGCTGATTGGTTCGAGCTCCACAGCGCCGTCCTAGGCGGATAGAGGCCCATCAATGGGGGACGTTTCCGTCGCACACGGGGAAGATAGGGCCCCATCCTCGATTCATGGCAGTTAGTTTATCATTTTTTCCCATTTATTTCTGCAAATAAAAAAAGCCAACAAAGCTCACAACGGTGGTTATTTAACTCAAGGACCAACGATAGTATTAATAGTGGTAGTATTCGAGTGTAACCCCACTAGACCACCGGGGCGACCGGCTCTATATCACTCACTGCCCCGTTGGCGTATCAGGTTATCCTCGAGCCTGGTATAATAGGTCAGTTTCGTGAGTTCGAACCCCCCCGAGTGCGTACTCGTATAATTTTTCGTGGGACTTTTTCTTGTGCACTAATTGACTTGCGGAAATGAAAAATCGACGATCAGTGAGTGGGTGCTGAACCCTATGCGCCAAAACGATTGAAGGCAATAACCGGGGAAGGGAAGGGAAGGACGACACCTGTGACCACGGCTTGTATGTCCAGGAGCTGTGGAAAGTAGTGTGTGCCACAAAAAAAAAAAATCACTAGAAGAGATGATCAATCAGCAATTAGCAGCAAGGAGTACGTCGAGTACGAAGCAACACAAACTTATTTGTTAGTTACGTACCAACACGACCGCTTGCACTTGACCGGCAAACGACCACAGCAACAGAGTCAGGGACCATACACAGCAACAACAAAGCACACCGCCTATATTTCTCCAAAGAGTCTTCTAGGGGGGGAAAAACACCACACAACGCGATACTAGGACGAATGCATGCCACCACTGGTTTCTTCCGTGGATACTGTCTACTTACTACCACCTTCGAGTGGCGCAGCTTAACAGGAGGAACTTGTATAATACAGCCTCGAGGCTCCGGGGACGCAGACACTCGCACTGCTGCTGTGTGATTTTTTCTGGCGCAGTAATCGTAATTACTATCACCTCCTCCTCGTTTAGTCATGCGTACGCTTGCCACGTCTATATCCATGTATGTACGTACGTGTACCTACCGAAATTCAATAATTAAATGCTGACGTCCTTAAACTATTTTTATAAAATACCAGCACCAACCATTATAGTGGACAAAAACAATATATGTATGTTAAACAAAAGAATAGGACCCCGCCCATTAAGAAAAAACTCACCCACATAGCATATTACAAGTGCCAACAACGCAGATTGCAAAAATGAGTATTGATCCGAAATTCGTCAAACTCACGGCCGACGTCCTACAAAAAAAATTATAAAACGCCTTACTATGATCCCTACAGCAATACCATTGGGATTTTTTTACAGTAATATTATTACTATTTGTTTTGGGACAACATATGACGCCACTTTGGAAATAATGTCTTGCCAAGTTTTATTTTATCAACCTCTCCATACATCAAGATCCGAAGAGTAACTGGAGAGTACCGTTCAAAATAAAATTTTTTACGCGCTTCTCGCTTGGACGGCGGCCTTCGAACAAATCCCACAGCACTGCCCACTGAGCTACTTAATCACTTAACTCAGTAGCTCAGTGGGAAGTGCTACTACATATATATATGTTAAACTTCCAAAATAACCCTTCATAATGTCGTCAGCGCGCACGCTTGAAAAGGACAAATATGAAGTCGATGAGAATCGAACTCACGACACATTCGTAGCACTACCCACTGTCACGTGACTCAGTAAAACTCACAGTAGTGAGTGGGTCATGTAAAAAACCAAACAAATATGTTTTCGAGTTCGTTAATTAATTCTCACCGACTTCGTAAGAGCAATCTCCGGAGCTATCCGCTTTCCACGTACTTCAAGTTAGTAGTACTCAGGAGAACACTAACAACTATCATAACCATTCATAACGTCTCCAGCGCGCACGCTCCTGAATACCAAATATGATCTCGGTGAGAATCGAGCTCACGACACATCCTTCGTTGGTTATACAGCACTATACCCACTGAGCCAAAAGGCAACGACACACAGCAGTCGTAGTAGCTACGATAGGGCAAGCGCTTCGAGGCGGGCATGAAAAAAACATCGTCGGGAAGGAATTTAAATGCCAATTTGGAAATTATGCCAATTTGGAAATGATGTCCCTTATTTATTCGTTCAAGCTCTACAGATGCCAAGATCCAAGAATAGCTCGGGCGAATACCGCCAAATATACAAAAAAAAGGCGCATTTCTCGCATGTCTCGCTCAGCGTCTATTTGCGTTCACGTCGAGGTGCGGAAACGGATACGGCAGGGCGAGGGGCGTCGACCCAAAACGTTTTTTTTTGTCAAAACTCAGCTATAAATATATATATGATCATTATCATTCTCTTTTTGGAGGATTCGGTCAGGAGTTCTTTTTCGTCTCCGCCTCAGTATGCGATTATCGGAACTGGAATTCTCGGTCAAATAGCTTCATTCGAGCGCCGTCTTCGGGGAGCGGCTCCAACGCCCCTCACCCTGCCGTATCCGTCCCGCACCTCTACGTGAACGCGGATAGACGCTGAGCGAGGCATGCGAGAAGTGCGTTTTTTTTTGTATTTTGGGCGGTATACGCCTGAGCTATTCTTGGGTCCTGGCATATGTAGAGCTTGAACGAATAAATAAGGGACAACATTTCCAAATTGACATCTAAATTTCTTCTCGACGATGCTTTTCTCATGGCCGACTCGAAGCGCTTGCCCTATCGTAGCTACTATTACTGCTGTGTGTCGTTGCCTTTTGGCTCAGGGGGTATAATAGTGCTATATAACCAACGAAGGATGATGTGTCGTGAGTACGATTCTCACCCAGATCATATTCGGTATTCAGGAGCGTGCGCGCTGGAGACGTTATGAATGGTTATGATAGTTGTTGTCAATGTTCTCGTGAGTATTACTAACTGAAGTACGTGGAGAGGGGATAGCTCCGCAGATCGCTCTTACGAAGTCGGTGAGATTTAATTAACGAACTCGAAAACATGTTGGGTTGGTTTTTCAGCATAACCCACTGAGATACTGAGTCACGTGACAGTGGGTAGTGCTATGTGTCGTGAGTTCGATTCTCACCGACTTCATATTTGTCCTTTTCAAGCGTGCGCGCTGACGACATTATGAATGGTTATTTTGGTAGGTTAACATATAGTCTATAGCACTACCCACTGAGCTACTGAGTCAAGTGATTAAGTAGCTCAGTGGGCAGTGCTGTAGGATTTCTCGGTCAAATCACTTTGTTCGAAGGGCGCTGTCGAACGCCTTTCTTATCCGTCCCCTATAAATACCTAGTCGTGAACGCGTACTACGTACGGAAGGTAAGAAACACATCCGATAATCGCGGCGACGATTTTGGATTTTGGATTCCTGGGCAGTTCTTTTTCCGAGAACGGGTCAACGCGTGGCGTACTAATCGATGACACAGCAGCAATCTATTATAGTAGTAGTAGTAGGTATCTTCTTGACAACATGTCGTGTGCGCGAGCAATCGACGATACAGCAGCAGTAAATAATCTGTAATAATATATTATAGTCGACGATACATACTCCAGACAGCAGGCGCGTTCGTCTGTGCTCACGATTACCGTGCGGTTCGTACGATGCAGGCAGCCCCAACGCTGTAGTTTGTAGCCGCGAGTTGGTTAGTTGCGGGAACGGGAGAACTCTATGCCGTAGTTGAGTGGATACCCGCGGCCATGTGAGTTCAGTTTGCACATTGGATCATTTCACTTGTGCGCCTTCTTCGTATCGTGCGTTTTTAGGCGGAAAATCGTAGTATTTCCGGGACGAATTTTGATTTCATTTGGTTTTTCGGATCTTCCTAGGGCTTCAGCACTTTTTTTGTGTGACCACGGACTCTACATGTTTGACAAGAAGAGTTAATGTGAGAACAACAACAACAACCTGGTACGCTGTTTTCAAATTCCGAGCTTCAAGAGCAGCAGTTTTGTTGTTGTTGTTGTTGTTGTTGTTGCTGTTGTTCTCACATTAATTCGCATGATCAAGTCCGTGGTCACAGGACAGGTTTCATCAGTAAATAATGTTGACTGACACCACAGGCAACACCTCTCTGGGCAACGCGGCGTCAACCATCGTACTGTCATATGCCAAGATCCTATTTTATTTTTTATTCAAATTGTCAGCCGGTCGCCCCGGTGGTCTATATATAGTGGTTTTATCCAGGGTAGTCCTCGGTACCATTTTTTTTTACGGTACCAGATCGGACGGTATTGCGAAATGACGGTACTTTTCAAACGGTTGACGGTATTTCGATTTCTCACGGTACCACTTTTGGCGGTACACGGTATCGCCGAATTTGACGGTACTTTTTCGGCGGTATCGAAAAGTGACGGTATTTTCTAGACGGTAGACGGTTTTTCGATATTTGACGGTACTTTTTTGGCGGTACTGCAAAACGACGGTACCGGTCCCGGTACTGCCAAATTTGACGGTACTTTTTTGAGGGTACTGAAATATGACGGTTCCGCCACTGAGAAATACAGAATTACGAATGACGAAATACTTGACAGTACCTGCCGGGCGGCGATCAAGCATGCCGGCACCACCCCGCTGATGTTCCTGCATACCTATATAGAACGGACGAATAGAGGCTAGACTAATCGTCGAACCGTCAAGCTGACAAACTCACCAGCCTCACGCGAAACAACATTTAGACATTTAGCACCAAAATAAGAAAATAAAACAATACTACTACTGTGAACAATAAAACAATAAAACCTAAAACATGAAAACATTCAATGAAAACCATCACCCTACAATCTTTGACGGTTCTGAATATGACGGTTTTTCTAAACGGGAAACGGTACTTCGCTTATTTGACGGTACTTTTATGGCGGTGCTGCAAAATGACGGTACTTTTTAAACGGTTGACGGTTTTTCGATTTTTGACGGTACCGCCTTCGGCGGTACATGGTTTGCCCAAATATGACGGTATTCCGCCGAGTACCGGGACCGACGTACAGCACGGGAAAATTACCTCGGGAATTTTCCCGAGGACTACCCTGGTTTTATCCTCGAATACTACTAAAAGTGTTGTGATAGAAAAGCATCATTCAGCATCACATAGATATGCCATGGTATACATGTGACACACACACGTGATCGTGGTGGTTGTGGTTGTTGTTCGTCTTGGTGGGGGTGGGAGAAGGGGGGGTTGTGATCACTGCTGTTGATACAATAACTTATTATCTGACGGGAAACGAAACATTATTTTATTATTGTAACCTTTTTCATTTTACATTTTTTTTTTTTAAATGACCACAAAAAAAAACCACGAAACCACGACGACGGCATATCCTCAGATGTACGCGGAGCCACATCAGGTTTTGACGTTCGGCGCCTCTATTCCTTTATCCAATGATGACTAATAAGTGGGCGAAAAAATCATGTTCGGTCGGAAATGTTTTTGACGATTTCTCGACCAAAAAAACGAAATTAAATCCCATCCTGAAGAAAAAACCCATCCTAAACTTTTATTATACACTGTTAACTAACGTTTGTTTGTCCTTGAGTTCGATTCCCACCATGATGAGATTTTACTTTATTTGCAAAAATGCAAAAACGAAAAAGAGATCAACTGCTGAGAGCGCCTAGCAACGTGGGCAAGTACAATTCGACGCGAGTCGACGAGGGAAGAAAATGCCGACTTCTTCTCCGATAAAAATGAAGGCACGTGCCGAAGTGGGGAGGGAGGAGGAGGGCCCGCTATGTGACCCCGGACCTGAGTTACTGCTGGGAGGGAGCGCGAGAGTAGTGCGAGCAATATAAATGGGATGAAGAAAAAAAACGTTGCAAAGGTATATTATTACTACCACACACAGCACCCCTATCCTTTTCCGGGATTTTTTTGTATGTGTCCATTCTTCTCTCCAGGCAAAAAATATTGACTGATCGACTTAGTTTTGGTGCCGCAGTAGTACATCCTGAAAGAAGATACTAGAGTGTCTTCGCCTATTTTTTTTCTGAAGTTGGACTTTCAGTCTGAAATGAAAACTACTAACCATCGACCTTTTCCGCTATGCGCATAGTATATAGTCCGAAACGAAAAAATACTACGAGTAATACCAGTAAATAATATTTTAGTCTCATAATAAGTAGAAAATACACACGGCACTGTCAGCAGCCGTCATGGTAGAGACACTCCGGATAGTATTTGTTCAGGGGACGCGTCCGATTTCGACAACACGTGAAAGCACCCGCGAAGCAAAGACAACAGATACACATTTCCCGCCTTTCCGAGGAAAAACAGAAAAGAAGCGCTATGCCAACCTCCCGTACGAGCAAAGCCACCCCCGCATCTATCTTAGACAACGCCGCCGAAACGAGAGATCGCTCTCCTCTTCTTCTTCGTTTTCCTCCTCGCCCGTGACGACGCAAAGCAATGCACCAGCCTTCATATTGACAAACAAAGCTCTTCTTCCAAAACCTCGCCGGCTGACATGGCCCCATGTCGACGCTTGATGATGCAAACCGACTTTGCATCTTGTCGACTTCGAACCTCCATTGCCGCAGGGAAAGCAGTGCAGTCTCTTCATTGATGCCAAGAGTTCTCTTTCGTTTCGCCTGGAGGCGAAGCAGGTGCTCAATACTCTTTTCGGTATTTCTGTTGGACATAACAAGGCAACTTTTACTTGACGGCGCATTTAACTATAGTGTGTTTCGCCTATCCTTGCCTTCTTTGTTGTATATGACGTTTTTCTTCTGTCAAATTATGGCCTTCATAATCTCATGTTCGTATTAAACTCTTGGCGTTACTTTAAAGTTCAATGAATGTCAAATCGGACAGCTACACCTTAACTTGCATTATTGTCGAAGTGCTGCCCTTCCCTACCCGAAGCATGGGCGCCGGCGAATGCCGGCATCCATGCGGAGCCCTTGTATCGTATATTATAAAAATTAAAATACACTCAAGCTGTGAGATCGAATATTTTGTCGATACTCATCTTCGCAAGCTGTGTGTGATACTCCGATCGCGCGTATTACGGGTTGTGTGTCCTCATTAAGGATATAGGTCGGCGACTCCCCTTGCAACTACAGTGTAGCTATCAGGGTCAACAGGGTGATGTTACGCAGTCTGTGCGCCGAAACTATAAAACCCGTTTCTGAGGGGGACAAAATCTGACAGCTGTGGAAGGAAATGCATCAGTTTATCGAGTGTATTGACTACGTAGCTCAGTGGGTAGTTCTATATAACCAACATGTATCCTGTTGTCGTATAACCGGTGAGGGGAGGGCGGAGTTTTTAAGGGCGTGGGGGGCTGGGTGTGAACAAGAGGGAGCGGGGGGGGGGGACGGGGAAAACAGGCGGGGCAACTTAGTATGTGCGCGGGAACTGTAAATCCTTCAAAGGGAACAAATCTGACGGCTGTGGAAGGAATGCATCAGTTTATTGTGTATAGTCTGTGCTGTAAATCGTACAACCAGTGAGGAAAAGGCCGAGTGTTCGAAGGGGTTAAGGGGTGGGTGGGGGGGGGGGGGGGGATTTCCAACAGCTTTATGTCGCATAGATGTAGGGGTTTGCTATACACGTGGGTCTAGGCGATGGTGCGGGTGGTGGGGAAGGAGGGGGCGTTGGGGGGGGGGGGGGGGGGGGGCGAATTGCAGCTACAGCATGGATGGCTAGAAAGATAATGAGGTGATATATCAACTGCGTGGTAGTGTTCATTACTCTGGCAGATTTCGTTTTTAGGTGGGGCGTTTGAACAAGAGGGAGCGGGGGGGGGGGGGGAAAGGGAGGGGGGGGATACATATGTGTTAGGATATTATTGGGGTATTAGTCCGTTTGACCACTTGCAAAAGGCTAACCAATAGCTTACCCAAACTAAGCCTTACAACACTCTCCCTCCCTGAAACGGCGGAATAGCAGGTCGGCCGGATATACGGCGGACCTGTCAATATCCAAGCCGTTTCATTTCCTGGGGATACCAGGGAGAGTATTTTTCAAGTTCGACATGGAATGGGGAGAATCTGAAAAGTTTATTATTGTGGATGGTGGGGATCGAACCCACGACCCAAAAACCCATGGTCTGTCGGCAACGCCATTTGTTAAGGAATTAGTGGGGTATTGGCCCGTTTGACCACTTGCAAAAGGTTAACCAATAGCTTACCCAAACTAAGCCTTATAACACTCTCCCCCCTGAAACGGCGGGATAGCAGGTCGGCCGGATATACGGCGGACCTCTGTCAATATACAAGCCGTTTCATTTCCCCTGGGGATACCAGGGAGAGTATTTTTCAAGTTCGACATGGGGAAAGTCTGAAAAGTTTATTATTGTGGTTGGTGGGGATCGAACCCACGACCCAAAACCCATGGTCTGTCGACGACGCCATTTGTTAGGATAATAGTGGGGTATTAGACTAGTCCGTTTGACCACTTGCAAAAGGTTAACCAATAATAATAGCTTACCCAAACTAAGCCTTACAACATATGGCATGACCCTGTTCTAGTACCACAACCTTCGTTGACTATTTAATCGACTGGCACTCGTAGCACCCGTAGACAATGGTGCTGACGCGTGCTTGTCAGTCCTACCGACGATCTGTAGTATGTCTGCACACACCGAAAAAGTGCACACAAGCAGCTTGCACTACTGTACGGTACGATATATTCCATCGTGGTAGTGGCCGCCCTGGTTGTCTGGACATATCCACTCCTGGATTATTGGACTGCTCGATTTCGTCGTGAGGTTTGATTGATTTGCACCCGCAGCGCGTCAAACATCGTCGACAAGAAGAAGAGCGAGTAGTGTGCGGGACACACCGTTCGGCGCATGCATACAAGAAAAAATACAAATCGGTGAGCACCGGGAGCTAATGAGTAAGAAGTCAGCTGGGGGGGCAGAAATTGTTCTACCTTCTGTGACCCGGGATGGTAGTAGGACTTCATGGGTTTTCGATGCCCCCTCTACTGTAAGAACACAGGGGATGAGCCAGGAGTCAAGGTGTCGGGAGTGGACAAAGCTCAAAGCTAAAGCTCTAGTCTAGACTATACACGAACGTACCAGGTCATATAATAATAGTATACTGTATACGTACGCGAGCAGCTTTTCGGGGGAGTCCACTTTTTTGCTGCTTGCTGCTGTACTCGCCTGGACGAGAGCTCTTCTTTCCTCTCTACTGCTGTACGGGTACAGAGTGCGTATGTATGGGTAGGGTACGGTTCGAGGCTGGGGTTGGGGTCATGGGGTTAGGTTTCGGGCTAGAGGGCTAGGCAATGTTTACTCATTGTATCCTACCTGGTGTATCCTGTCATGGCAGTGTCTGCTCGCCCGCTGTGTCTGACGTAATGAGAACAAAAACCCTCGATTTGTTGACGAGGCGTCGACGGCTGATTGATGATGTTGTACGTTGTACCTTTTGCCTTTTTCATAGTAGAATGAGGCCACGAAATCCTAATCTTTTTCCCGCAATTAATATTGGAAAAATAACGTATCCTCGAGGAGGTATCCTCCACCAGGAGGTCAACTGGTCAACAGCCTGATTTTTCAAAGGTATCCTAAACCGTTATACAAATGCGCTGCTGTGTTTACCTGAGCATCCTCACGACGAGTTGATAGGCAAACGCAGCACCAAACATATAGTCTAATTTCCTATCCGATGCGCACGGCGATCCGGTGACGTGCTGTCGAGGCATACCAGGAGCAGTGTGCCTGGCATAGCTTCACGCGTACGTGAGACTCATGAAAGCTGTCGCCCTTGTGTTTGCGGTGGTAGTTCCAGCAGTAGCCGCGCAGGTGGTGGTGGAGCCTCGCGATCTGGGCTTCCGCATCGTGCGTAGAGATAATGTCTCCGGACATCATGAAGCCGTGGAGATCATCATGTCGTCAATCATGGAAATGGTGAGGGTGAAAATCGCGTCTCGGCACAGAGTGTGGGTGTGCCGGATAGCGTCACGTTCGTTGGCAGTGGCCGCAGGAGGTTGTCATTTCATGCGCTCGGTATTGGTGCTACTTGGTATCACGCACTGATTGTACACTGATTGTATAACACTTTGTTTGGTATCATACGTGTTTTCATGTTCGTTCGTCGTTGAATAACTCGCAACTCACCATGTACGCCAGGTACGCGATTATGAACTACTCATCGTGCTTCTTCTGCTGCGCTTATTTCTAGTTTGTGCGAGTACGCTAATTTGCAAAATCGGGTGTGTCCGGCGAAGACCGTACGACTAGCCACATACCGTCTAATACTGTATCCCACCTCTTCCTGTGGCCACCATACCAATAGGATGATGACGGCGTGCCAGTAGGGGCTGGGGCAACGCCGCCTCACAATGCCCGAGCTTTCGACAATATTTCCATTTCCTCGGGGGAAGGTGGCGGATACCGAGATGGCATCCCAGTCGAAGAGGTAGGAGCAAGATATCATACTCGCGGCGTCGGACTACTCATAAGCTCAGTCACGGGAGGGCAACGCCTATCTTAAGGAGGGAATCATACGAAGACGGGTCGTAAGAAGGGTGGCTATTGTGCAGCTCACTCTTGTGTTCGTCTAGTCTAGACTATACAGACAACTGCAATGGTCGTATTGTTCAATATTATTGCTGTTGCTGCAGATTGCATGCTTGTGTTCGTGTTCACAGCTACTATTAATACTATTAATACTGTACAATGATCGTATTGTCCAATATTTATTGCTGTTGCTACAGATTGATTAGACTAGTTGTCGTCTGTACTTTTGCGTGTAGGACTACCCATTACACACGACTGCTGTATGATCCTGACTGAACTGACATCGTTATTTTTTAGTTCCACCACCTGCCCACCCACCCACCCACCCACCACACGTGGTTGTCAGCAAAATTTTATCGATCTACCAGCTGTTGTACGTATTATTACTTGAAAACTACCTGTGTGCCCTGCATGTGTTGCAGGTGTCCCTATCAGCCACTACCATGGGCGGAAACACGACCGTCACCGTGGTTGCGGCGAAATATTTCGAGAGTGGAAGAATAACTACGATGGAACCGTCTTCGATTCTTGAGGTGACTAATACACGTGTATGGGACAGAGAGAGGTTATGTTCTTCTCCTTTAGACTAGACTAAATAGAATGCTGGAATAACCAAGAAATACGTACCTCATACTCGTTTAATCTAGTCGATGTGATTTTAAATAGTACTGAAACGCAATTTTACAACGAACAGTACGAAGTATTACTATTAATAGACTAGACTAGACTAGACTATATGTCGAGTTCAGCTTTGACTTGCAAGTAGACATCTAGTCTAGACTAGAGCTGTACGCTGTCAGGCACGCTTTGTCTGGAACAAGATTTTTCCAGCACGACGCAAAAGTTGGTCAACCATGTGTACTCCATAGTCTACGCAAGCTGAACCGGCCACATGGAGCTTGAGTGAATGATGCATACAACAGCCCGGGGAGCCTTGCATGTAGGAATGTCTACTGTTTGTAGTCAACTGTATTGTTGAATACTGCTGTGTGGCACGAAACGAAGGCTCGCCAAGAGAAGGATTTCAGGATACTGGTCAAGCAACACCCTCGTCTACCTTCGGTAAAGGGAGTTACCACAGTTAGGAGGGAGTGAGTGTTCCTTACAAGGCAAGGCTCGCACTTCTTCTGGAATGGGCGCTCCTTGCACGATTAGACTAAGCATGTTCTTCCCTTTAGGACTGCACCCACGTTTAGCAGGACACGATACTTTGAAGTAGCGTTCGATGGTACCTGGTACCAATATGTTTTAGAAATGCTAACGGGATTAAGAGATTTCCTCCACCTCATGCGGCAGATCACACACGTTTGCACGACTAACTGTGCAGTCCACGTCGGCACATGTCTTGGTTCAAGAAATTCCGGCGGGGTCCAGCCCACAATGTACGTCTTGCCATCGACGTGCCAATCGCAATGTCGCTCGACGCGTTGGTACCGTACATCGCCGGCGTCACACCGCCGTATCCCGTTATTTAGTGTTAAGTAAATGGATAAAAATTGTCCGCAAACGGTCGTTGAGTGTGTTGCGCGTGGGGCACTTGACCCCAACTTTTAAAGTTTCATCGCCTCCG
The DNA here is from genome assembly GCA_012845835.1 of Undaria pinnatifida. Classification (NCBI taxonomy): domain Eukaryota; class Phaeophyceae; order Laminariales; family Alariaceae; genus Undaria; species Undaria pinnatifida. Next base: position 8,858,841 of record JABAKD010000030.1, read on the forward strand.
TAATATTTAAAGTTTAAGAGCCTAAGTAAGTGGTTCATTCCCAAAACGTGGGTACAACGCTAAAAGAGGGGTAGACAAACAATCTCCGCCGCTCAATCTTCGTCAACGCTTCCCTATAGGTCGGGAATGAAACGATCAGAATCGACGTACAAGTCAGCGACTGGCCATTCTGCACACTATTCGGACAGAACGGGGGGCGAGAGTGCCCGTCGGAGCCGCAGGACATTCTGCTCGAGGCCGAGGGGGCCCTGCCTGCCGCGCCCACCGCACCGCCCCCGCACACCCTGCTCATCCCGCGGTGCGAGGAAGAAACCCTAGCCACCTTTCGCTTCGTCTGCGATCCCAGGCTGACGGTGTGCACCGACCTCGCCTCGGTCAAGTTTTATCTTGGAGAGGCTAATCAGCCGCCGGGTCAGGCCCCCAACACCGCAACGATCCAGAAGAGCGGGGGAAATGGTAGCACTTCCGGCGGAATTGAAGATTTCCAAGACACGGGGGTTTACGAGCACAATCTTACCCGTGCCGAAGTAACCGGCTTCCTGAACGTTACCAGCCTGACGCCCGGCTTGGACTACGTTTTTTGGTCGGTGTGGGAGCACAATGATGGATCAGCGCCGGAGTCAAACAGCCAGAGCTTTGACCTGTCCAGAACGCAGTACTGGTGAGATACGACCACCAGGAAGAACAGAAAGGGAAGAAAAACCGAGAATTTTGCAGTCATGTTTCTTTTTTATGTAGAGTGGTATTGGTGGTGCCGCGTGTGCAGAGCATACTGGTGTTAAGGAACTAGAAGTATTAATCTGTTTGCCACTGTCAGTGACTGGTAAAAGGTTAACCAGTTGCCTACCCAAACTAAGCCTTAAAACACAAGCTGGTTCAGGTTGAACGACGGAAAATTATTCCCCGGCAAATGTCCACGCCGTTTGTTCGATTCAGACAGTGAAGTTTTGCACGCGTCTTCTATGTGCCATTGCAAATGCCTCGTCTGTCGGGTCTTTTCTTTTGCCTGATTTTTCGTCAGTCAAGAGTTTTTGAGAAATTTGGGACCACCTTAGACAAACATTTTCGGCGAAAAGAAGAGAACAGAAAAACGCCAGGAGGTCAGGTCTCGGGATGGGCATATAGAACACATGTGCAAAATATCAGGGTCTGTCTCTCAAAGCGGCATGAACATTTCGACTTTTGTGCGTAAAAATGAGTAAGATACGTTATTTCCTTTAATTAGGTGGTTTTAGTATAGGATCCAGTTTTTTCGCTATATATAGGATGCTTTATGTTGAACATACACTGGTCAGTTATCCGATTTTTTGCGCAAAATATTCTACAGACATGCCTTGGAATACCTCCAACTGATTCGTGCAAAATTGCGCATTATATTTTGCGTTCCCGCTTGGAAAAAGCCTGAATATTATTGAAAAAAATTGAAGGCCTATCATTGGGCGATACGAGTTTCGCTTCCAGAGACAGCCCGAGGCCGTTAAAAAAGAAACTGGCCATATCACCCTCTTCCACGGGTCATGGGAGTCAGTATGATACCCAATATTCATCCTTTGACTAGATATTGCGAGCGGCATTCATTCGTGGGGGAGAAAACTTCCCCCTAAAAGTTGAATCAGCCTGTAGGATGGCTATATAATATGTATCTGCGCGGTGCTACTTTTCTTCTTGATTGCTTGAACGATAGTCCGTGTTTCAAACCACCCGCGATGCTATTTTGCTTGTTCGAAGATTCCTAGTTAGAGATTATTTCTTCGAAAGCACTCGTGCGTGTGAACGTGTGCCTGTTTTTTATAGCCCGCACTAATCTGGAAATATCGGCATCTGCTGCTCAATAAATGCTGCCTGCCCTTGACCTCCTTCCCTTAAGCAGGCAGTGCCCAGGGACGACGATCGACAGAAACTTCGAGGTGGGCACGTCGTTGAGTTTTTCCTTTGTTGTGGACGGGCCCTCGTCCCTAACAGCGGTATGCAACGACTCTGCTTCGAGCATTGACCCCAGCTCCAGCACCGATTCAAGCTCGGTCGAAGCCAGCGACGCTGCAGCTGTTCGTGGTGGGCAGTCTGCTAAGAATACACCTGGGGGCCGGCTTCTCCTCGACGAGGCCAACGGAACGATGTTCCAAACCTTTTGCAACAACCATAACGACGGGGAGGGTGTCCTCGAAGCCAGGTGGAGGTGGGGGGCGGGCGGTGCGACTTTCGCACTGGGAGAGCTCTCAAGGATCCGGCTTGCAAGCGATGCTTTACTGGATGGGCTATGGAGTTCGGTCCGGGAGGCCTTTTCGACAGTGACCGAGGAAGGGGAGATCACGGCGTCGGTAGAATTATTTGAATCGCGTGCGACATTCTCAACCCTGTTGTTCTACGACGACGTTGCAACTGTGGAAGAAGGCTCGTCGACAGATTTTGGCAAAGGTGAGTCGAGAGCCGAAGGTACAGTCGTTACAGTTGTTGACGTACGAGAGGGGTCTGGGAGCTGATTCTTTGAGGTTGGGGTCGACTACAGCGCCAATTACAGAAGAGAAAGCGGGGGGGGGGGGTGTCATGAAGGAGACCGCTTATTGGAAGCGAGGAGCGGCTAGCCGGCAGCAGATATCCCACCCCTTCCCGTAGGTCAGACGTCTGTCATGTTACAGACCCGCTGCATGAGTGAGATGAAAAATTCGCAAGCAGCGGCATGAAAATATTGTGGTGTTCTGCCGAATGATCATCCCAGCGTACGTAATTTCAGGCTGGCCTCCGACCCCACCTTGTCCATGCGCTTTCCATTTTGACATCAACAGTGGCTACCTGGGTGGCAGTCGCATTCTGCATCTTCCTCGTGTGGCTCCTCGGTTGCTGCCGCCTTCGCCTCTCGAAGGATGATCACGCTGCCAGGACATGGCCGGCAGCGGTGGCGAGGGCAACAGGTGGGTAGAAACGTCGGCCTTTGACGTGACTATAATCAACTCTAGTCGCCACCTTACCACCTTCTGGCGGTAGCGGATACCTGCGCATTGCTTCGGCACAAGGTGCGCGTGCAAGCATACGACACATATTCACATGTTGATTTTTGGGACTTCAGAGGGGAAAAGTTATAAAAATCACGATTGTTGCATCGGCCACACGAAGCAACGCGGCCTGCTAGGTTGGGAAACGGTGTTTTATTGTCGAAGTTCCATTCAAGTAGTTGTAGGCAACGCAAGAGGCATGCGCTATCGTATGCTACGCGCTCGCACTATGACAACACCCCAGTTCTCAGTTTCTCTGTAGCTGTAAATGGTTTCCAAATACTCAAGACACGCATTTCGAAGCCCTTCGTTACAGCACCTCGGGAAGCAAAATGGAATCCGGGATACGCATCGTACAACGATTACATTGACGGCGATCTCCAAGCTCTAAGTGTGCGAAACATCGTCCCGGACGTTTGCAAGCCAGCTTCGGTTCGGTCGTTCAGGAATCTTACCGAAAAACAATCACAACCCAATTGTCCAGTGAAAGGAGAAGTGCACTGTGTCCATCGCGGGCATCGCTGGTCTCATACGCCCCGCCCCGCCCCTCCCGTCTCCCCTACCCCGATCTCGAGAAACGCAGTCCGTTCACTTGGCGGAGTCGACGACGACGGCGCTAGCAGCTTCGGAAGCGAAGATAGCGATATCGACGACCCAATCGACGTCCAAGAGCTCCAGATCTTCCCGATGGCGAAAACTCCGAGCGAAAAATCCGTCGAACTTCCCTCTCAGTCGTGGACACCTGGGGCCGCGCCGATGGCCGGGTGTACAACCCCCGGGTCGGCTCACTCGACACTAAACCTCGGGACAAGACATTCTTCTTCACGGGGCGAAGCGTTCGCCTTGTCGGACGCGGAAGCATCGCCGACACCCACTGATGTACCCAGCTACACCCGAGAGGCTGAACCGGTCTAGGTTGGACGAAAACTTGGAGCTAGAGGAGAGTCATGTCTTCAGTTCCAAGTTATATTTGCTTGCTGTACTTTTTTGGTAACTGCAAACACGTACTTATGTCAAGTAAGGTGGGGGCGTGTCGCGCAATCAGATTTTTTTCCATTTGCATCAGGTAGTTGTCTACGGCGATGCGTTTTGTTTTTGAAGCGGCGCCCTTTCGTGACGCCACTTCTCACAAAGGTACTTGATTATGTTTACTGTGTTTTTTACTTTGGGGTTTTGCTCCCCACTGGTTCGTTTTCTGGTTAGCGACACACTCTGCTGTGGCGTCTTTTCGTGACGCCACTTATTACAACGTACTCGATTAGAAATATTTATATATGTTGTTTTGTTTTTACGCTGAGAGTTTGTTCCCGACTGGTTCGTTTTCTGGTTAGCCAAGGATTCTGACTAGATTTAGTTTTTTTCGAATAGCGAGCGTGTACATCAGAACGGGAGGGTAGAGCCAACAATATTGCGTACTGCTACAGACGTGGGACCCAGTCCCACATTGCGCGCAAATTACTAATATAGAGCGCGGGGCGACTGGAGACTCGCATTACATCATGTGAAGCGCGGGAAATCCCAATCCTCGCGTCAGACCCGAACTTCGCGGTTTATAATTTGACAGCGGAAACAGGGACACCACACAGAAAAGCTCTTCTTCGCATCATACATCATGTGGCCCGTTTTGGAGCATGCGCAATGCTACTACTTCCTTTTCGTGGCTGTGAACGTTTTAGAAACTTTGTCGCATCGATGTGATCTGCATCGCGGCCAGGCAACACACCGCAACTCATAAGAGCTCGCTCTTCGGTTCTCTCTGTTGGGATTATGAAAGATAACGTCTGAAACCGGTTAATTTTCTGAATCACATCTTTCGTATGCACAACACCTTCTCGCGATTTTTTTTCTGGCCTTTTGAAGCAAATTGAGACTTTCGAAGCACTTTTTCGTGCGACCACTCTCCACGACCAACCTTCGCGAATATTTTCGCTCTCTCCCTTACATCGCGCCCGCACCCAAACACCTCGCACACCGTCCTCCCCTACACGATAGCATCGCACCCACCATACCCTCGGTTCTTGGCATGCGCTGTGACCTTCAAACGAAATATCGTCTCCATGTGTGCATATCATCATTGCCTTATTCACAGTTCCATATTCGATCGATGGAGCATGTGCAAGACCCAAAAGCAAAAAACCGCTCTACGGCGCGGCTGGGACTGTGAAGGGTTTGGCTGAAATCCTCGCCTTGGTCTGTATAACGTCAGACAGCGACGGCGGCAGCAACAACAGCGCAGTCTCCAGGCACACACAGCCCTTCTCTTTCTTCACCAGTTTCTCCCGGTGTCAACCCGAGGTTCATGTACGTTACGGTTTAAGTGATCCCGGCTGGTCGTGCATGTACTGCATTAGCCGTAGTTAGAACGTTCACGTTCATCGCCTGTGAGCAAACACTTATCCTGTTCTTTTGATTGTCTTACACTTGTCAGCTCTTCCTGCTACACACTGGTTGGCTATCTCGCGGCGCGCGGCATATGAACTCCGCGGATCCAAGCGTTGCTATCCCAAGCGACGGCCGTCATCGTCCCACGCGTCGACCTTGCCCGTTCCTGCTGTACATAGGGCGTTGACTCTTCTGTTGAAAATCCTTGCGAGGCCTCAAATAAACGCGCATGTTTTCTTGGGAAGGACACAAACGATCGTGTATATCTACACAACAGCATACCATAAGTACCATTCGTATTACGTAAAAAAAAAAATTATGCGGAAATATAAAGCCACTGTTAATAACATTAATAACATCAACGTAACCTCAACACCAAGTATATTTTGCTCCCATCCACCTCATATTTGTGTCTTTGATACTTTGGGCATCTGCATTTAGCATGCAGGTAGAATATTTTGCTCCCATCCACCGCCGCCTCTCCCCCCACCCCCTAACAACCCCCCCCCCCCCTCCCGTTCCACACGAACAAAAATTCGCCAGAGGTACAAACGCTACCCGACAGGTGATATCACATTATACAAGTTTCGTATTTACCTTTCAAGCCATCCATGCAGTAGTAGCTCCAATTCATTCAAATGGTCTTCAAGTTCCAATCAACCCCTTCCCCCCTCCCCCCTCCCCTCCCCGCCGCCCACACCATCGTCTACTAGCATCACGCGTGCTCCTATTTATTTATGCGACCTACCCCCCCTTCCCTCCCTTCCCCCTCCCGCCCTTGACCCCCCCCGCCCTTGACCCTCCCCGACTTGACCCTCCTCGCCTTGAGCCCCCCCCCCCCCCTCCCCTTACATAGTAATACCCATTGCTGTCTCTGGAGTGGCCACACCTAAAAAAAAAGTAAATCATTTGCGCCGTCATCCATAAACAAGAAAGTAGGTACAAGGTGCCGAGGACCACGGCTGTGCACAAATTGAGTACACCCCCCCCCTCCCCTTACATAGTAATATCCATTGCTGTCTCTGGAGTGGCCACACCAGAAAACAAAGTAACCAATTGGCGCTGTCATCCATAAACAAGAAAGTAGGCACAAGGTGTCGAAGTCCGTCTTTGGAGCGGTTCTTGGAAGGGTGCAGTTCACCCTTCATGCGACTCGCCGAACACCTCACGGCGCTTCGCGCTTGGTGCAAGCAATATCTGCCTGGTTGGTGAAAACCCGACGTGCTCCGTCCCGGCATAGTAGGGATGCGAGGATATATTGTCATACGACTACGACCATGCACAAACTGAGTACGCCCCCCCCCCCTCCCCTCACCGGTCATACATACGACTACAGAATATGCATATTAAACTGGTGCAATCCACAGCCATCAGATTTTGTCCCCCTCAAAAACAGGTTTTATAGTTTCAGGCACAGATTAATTAACATCACCCTGTTGACCCTGTTTCAAGCTAGTTCTAAGGAGAGTCGCCAGCCTGTATCCTTAATGAGGACACACACCCAGTAATACGCGTGATCGGAGCATCACACACAGCTTGCAAATATGAGTTTTGACGAAATCTTCGATCTCACAGCTGAAGTGTATTTTTATTTGCTTTAAGGGCTCCGCATGGGCGCCGGCATTCGCCGGCGCCCATGCTTTGGGTAGGGAAGGGCAGCACTTCGACAATAATGCAAGTTAAGGTGTATGTAGCTGTCCGATTTGACATTCATTGAACTTTAAAGTAAAGCCAAGAGTTTAATTCGAACATGAGATTATGAAGGCCATAATTTGACAGAAGAAAAACGTCGTATACAACAAAGAAGGCAAGGATAGGCGAAACACACTATTATAGTTAAATGCGCCGTCAAGTAAAAGTTGCCGTATGTCCAACAAAAATACCGAAAAGAGTATTGAGCACCTGCTTCGCCTCCAGGCGAAACGAAAGAGGACTCTTGGCATCAATGAAGAGACTACACTGCTTTCCCTGTCTGTGGCAATGGAGGTTCGAAGTCGACAAGATGCAAAGTCGGTTTGCATCAAGCGTCGACATGGGGCCATGTCAGCCGGCGAGGTTTTGGAAGAAGAGCTTTGTTTGTTAATATGAAGGCTGTCGCATTGATTGCTTTGCGTGGTCACGGGCGAGGAGGAAAACGAAGAAGAAGAGGAGAGCGATCTCTCGTTTCGGCGTCGTTGTCTAAGATAGATGCGGGGGTGGCTTTGCTCGTGCGGGAGGTTGACATAGCGCTTCTTCTCTGTTTTTACTCGGAAAGGCGGGAAATGTGTATCTGTTGTCTTTGCTTCGCGGGTGCTTTCACGTTGTCGAAATCGGACGCGTCACCTGAACAAATAATATCCGGAGTGTCTCTACCATGACGACTGACTGCTGACAGTGCCGCGTGTATTTTCTACTTATGAGACTAAAATATTTTTTACTGGTAGTACTCGTAGTATTTTTTCATGTCGGATTATGCGCATAGCGGAAAAGGTCGATGGTTAGTAGTTTTCATTTCCGACGGAAAGTCCAACTTCAGAAAAAAAATAGGCGAAGACACTCTAGTATCTTCTTTCAGGATGTACTACTACTACTACTGCATGCACCACACGTAAGTAATGTAAATAATTTTGCCTGGAGAGAAGAATGAACACATAAAAATAAAAAATCCCGGAAAAGGATAGGGGTGCTGTGTGTGGTAGTAATAATATACCTTTGCAACATTTTTTTTCTTCATCCCATTTATTTTGCTCGCACTACTCTCGCGCTCCCTCCCAGCAGTAACTCACATTCGGGGTCACATAGCGGGCCCTCCTCCCCCCTCCCCACTTCGGCACGTGCCTTCATTTTTATCGCGAGAAGAAGTCGGCATTTTCTTCCCTCATCGACTCGCGTCGAAAATTGTATCTACCCACGCTGCTAGGCGCTCTCAGCAGTTGATTATTTTTTTTTTCGCATTTTTACAACTAAAGTCAAATATCATCATGGTAGGAATCGAACTCAAGGACAAACGTTAGTAGTATTCGAAGGTAACCACTAGACCACCGGGGCGACCGTCTGACAATTAATTGAATAACACGAAAAAACGGGATCTTTGCGTAGCGATTAGCGATTACTAGTAGCGATTATCGATTACTTTCCCCCGAAATTGTGTGATGTTACGATGGTTCACGCCGCGTTACGTTACCGAGAGAGTTGTTGCCTGTACAGCTTAGTGGTGTCAGTCAGCATTATTTTACTGATGATGGTGATGGAGCCTGTCCTGTGACCACGGACTTGATTGTGCGAGGTAATGTGAGAACAACAGCAACAACAACAACAACAACAACAACAACAACAACAACTGCTGCTCTACTTGAAGCTCGGAATTGGAAATGTTATAAGGCTTAGTTTGGACCCAAACTAAGCCTTATAACACTCTCCCCCCCTGAAACGGCGGGATAGCAGGTCGGCCGGATATACGGGCGGACCTGTCAATTATCCAAGCCGTTTCATTTCCTGGGTATACCGGGGAGAGTATTTTTCAAGTTCGCCATGGGAAAATCTGAAAAAGTTTATTATGGTGGATGTGGGGATCGAACCCACGACCCAAAAACCCATGGTCTGTCGACGACACCATTCGTTAAGGCTATTAGTGGGGTATTAGTCCGTTTGACCACTTGCAACTGGTTAACCGTTAGCTTACCCAAACTAAGCCTTATAACACTCTTCCCCCCTGAAACGGCGGGATAGCAGGTCGGCCGTATATACGGCGGACCTCTGTCTATATCCAAGCCGTTTCATTTCCTGGGGATACCAGGGAGAGTGTTTTTCAAGTTCGACATGGGGAAAGTCTGAAAAGTTTATTATTGTGGATGGTGGGGATCGAACCCACGACCCAAAAACCCATGGTCTGTCGACGACGCCATTTGTTGAGGAATTAGTAGGGTACTAGTCCGTTTGACCACTTGCACAGGTTAACCAATAGCTTACCCAAACTAAGCCTTATAACAGAAAACAGCATAGATAGTACCAAGTATATATCGTCGACTAATATTATTACAGATTATTTACTGCTGTATCATCGATTGCTCGCGCACACGACATGTTGTCAAGATGATACCTCTTACTACTACTATAATAGATTGCTGCTGTTTCATCGATTAGTACGCCACGCGTTGACCCGTTCTCGGAAAAGAAACTGCCCAGGAATCCAAAATAGAAAATAATCGCCGATTCTCGGATGTGTTTCTTACCTCCCGTACGTTGTACGCGTTCACGACCACGTAGGGGGCGGATAAGGAAGGGCGAGGGGCGTTGGACGGTGCTCCTGGAACAAAGGGGTTTGACCGAAAAATCCTATATATATAGCACTGCCGACTGAGCTACTCAATCACTTGACTCAGAAGCTCAGTGGGTAGTGCTGCATATAATGTAAAAAATGAAAATACACCCCAGCTGTGAGATCGAACATTTTGTAGAAACTCATCTTTGCAAGCTGTGTGTGATACCTCGTACTCCGATCGCGCGTATTACGAGTTGTGTGTCCTCATTAAGGATATCGTATAGGTTGGCGACTCCCCTTGCAACTACAGTGTAGCTATCAGGGTCAACAGGGTGATGTTAGTCAGTCTGTGCGCGGAAACTATAAAACTCGTTTCTGAGGGGGACAAAATCTGACAGCTGTGGAAGGAAATGCATCCGTTTATCAAGTGCATCCTGTAAGTCGAATAACCGGCGAGGGGGCGGGCGGAGTTTTTAAGGACGTGGGGGGCTGGTTTTGATCAAAATGGAGCGGGGGTGGGGAGGGGAGGGGGGGGGGACGGGCGGGGCAGCTCAATCTGTGCGTGGAAACTATACATCCTTTATGGAGATAAATGTGACAGTTTTGGAAATAATTCACCAGTTTATCATGTATATCCTGTAAGTCGTACAACCAGTGAGTAGAGGGCGGAGTGTTCGAGGGGGTGGGGACCAAGGCTACGGTAGGGGGGGTACCCCCATTTTCACTGGTGTGTTTGAGCCACTCGCACGAGTAGCTCTGTACCCTACGGATGAAGATGGTTTAGGACCTTGGTTTGCCGCAGCTTAGATCACCTTTGCATTGCGGATTGATTTCATCAATGTAAAACATAAAGAAAACATAAGATTGCAAATGAAGAAAGGGGTTACTCGCGCGAGTGACCCCTAGCCACTGAAAAAAAAGGCCCAAAAGGGGACCCCCCTACCGTAGCCTGGGTCGGGGGTGGGGTGGGGGGGTGGGGTGGTGGGGGGTGGGGGAGGGGTAGGGGAGGTGGGGGGGAGGGGGGGCGAAAGGGCTTTAGGTCGCATAGATGTAGGGGTTTGCTATGCCCATGGTGCTAGGTCTAGGCGATGGTGCGGGTGGTGGGGAAGGAGGGGGCGTCGGGGGCGGGGAGGGGTGGGAATTGCAGCAGCGGCATGGGTGGCTCTCAAAAGATAATGAGGTGATATCCAGTGCGTGGAAGTGTTTATTACTCTGGCGGATTTCGATGTTAGGTGGGGCGTTTGAGCAAGAGAGAGCGGGAAAAAAAAAAGAAAAAGAAGAAGAAAAAAAACAAAGGGGGGGTGGGAAGGGTTTTCAAGAGGTTTAGGTCACATAAAATATTAAAATACGCTCCAGCTGTGAGATCAAAGAATTGGTGTGATACTCCGATCGCGCGTATTAATCATACATGTAGGGGCTTGCTATACGCATGGTGCTAGGTCTAGGCGATCGTGCGGGTGGTGGAGAAGGAGGGGGCGTTGGATGGGGGCGGGGGGGGGGGTGAATGAAAGCTACGTCATGGATGGCTAGATTGATAATGACGTGATATCAATTGCGTATTACTAGAACAGAAGTGTTTATTGCTCTGGCCGATTTCGATTGTAAGTGGGGCGTTTGAACAAATTGGGCGGGGGAAAAAAAGGGGGGGGGGGGAGGGCGGAAATGAGTTGGAGCTACGGCATGGATGGCTAGAAAGATAATGAGATGATATTAGCTGACTGACTGGTGGTAGCGTTTACTACTCTGGTAGATTTTGATTTTAGGCGGGGCGTTTGAACAAGAGGGATCGGGGGGGGGCGGGGGGGGGGTGGGGGGGGGGCGGGACATTGCAATATGTGCGCGGAAACTATAAATCCTTAAAGTGGATATATAAGTTGTCGAGAGTTCGTAAACTGATTCTCACCGATTTTTCAACAGGGCTCTCCCCTCGCCACTGACTTCTACATCGTACAGCAGCAGTAGTAGTAGTCAGGAGCAAACTACCGAAATAACAATTCATGATGTCGTCAGCGCGCACGCTTGAAAAAGACAAATACGAAGTCGGTGAGAATCGAACTCACGACACATAATGTAGCACTACTACCCATTGTCACGTGACTCAGTAACTCAGTGGGTTATGCTAAAAAACCAACCCAAAAATAGGTTTTCGAGTTCGTTAATCAAATATCACCGACTTCGTAAGAGGGATCTCCGGGCTTATCCCCTCTCCACGTACTTCAAGTTAGTAGTACTCAGGAGAGCTCTCACAACTATCATAACCATTCATAACGTCTCCAGCGCGCACGCTCCTGAATACCAAATATGATCTCGGTGAGAATCGTACTCACGACACATCCTTCGTTGGTTATTATAGCACTATACCCACTGAGCCGAAACGCAACGACACACAGCAGTACTGTAGTAGCTACGATAGGGCAAGCGCTTCGAGGCGGCCAAATAAAAAAACGTCGAGGGGAAGAAATTTAGATGCCAATTTGGAAATGTTATCGTTTGATTTATTCGTTCAAGCTCTAGTCTACATATGCCAAGATCCAAGAATAGCTCCGGCGTATACCGCCCAAAATACAAAAAAAAACGCACTTTTCGCTCAGCGTCTATCCGCGTTCACGTCGAGGTAGGTGCAGCACGGATAAGGCAGGGCGAGGGGCGTTGGAGCCTTCCCCCGAAGACGGCGCTCGAACGAAGCGATTTGACCGAGAAACTCCAGTTCCGAGAATCCTATACTGAGGCCGAGACGAAGAAAACTCCTAACCAAAGTTCCTGTCCCCTCAAAAAGAGAATAATTTTATACGTACAGACTATATTATGAAAAATGAAAATACACTCCAGCTGTGAGATCGAATATTTTGTCGAAACTCATCTTTGCAAGCTGTGTGTGATACTCCGATCGCGCGTATTACGGGTTGTGTGTCCTCATTAAGGATATAGGTCGGCGACTCCCCTTGCAACTACAGTGTAGCTATCAGGGTCAACAGGGTGATGTTAGTCAGTCTGTGCGCGGAAACTATAAAACCCGTTTTTGAGGGGAACAAATCTGACAGCTGTGGAAGGAAATGCATCCGTTTATAAAGTGCATCCTGCAAGTCGAATAACCGGCGAGGGGAAGGCGGAGTTTTGAAGGACGTGGGGGCCTGGGTTTGATCAAAAGGGAGCGGGGGGGGGGGGGGGGGGACGGGCGGGGCAGCTCAATTTGTGCGTGGAAAGTATAAATCCTTAAGGGGATAAATCTGACGGTTTTGGAAAAATAGATGTATACCCCCCCCGGCCCCCGGGCAACGTTCGGCATTTTATCCTTTTATCAAATTGTTAATATCTACTCGCAACCTTGGTCGAAAATCTACACATTGGATCGGAATGATCGAACGGTGGTTGCCTTGTGAGATGAGCTCGACACAGGATGAGTTTAGCTCGGGATGAGTTTTTCAGGCGGGAGCAGGGTGGTCGAAGCTTGGCGTGATATCAGGGTATAGTGGTAGCAGGGCAGTCAACAGCCAACAAAGATGCTTTGTGTACCCCGTGCCAGCATTATCCCTGGTGCCTTATTTTATTATCCATACGGGTGCATTGTAGAGTGCATTGACCTCGCCGGCTCGAGGGTCGGCGCAATTACACCATGCACATTGTGTCGACCTAGAAAAAACTCTGAAGTAACAGTGCACCGAGGTTGTCACCATCGCACGCAAATGTCAAGTAGTAGCAGAATGGATAACGTACAAGCTTCCGACAAACGTTGCACGCTTCTACTCCAAGCCGAAAATATCAGCAAAATATTAATACTCGGCAAGCCGTTGACGACTTCGTCTAGACGAACAAATCGCAATACCAAAGAGCATGTCCACGTCTGCCTCGTAGGCGCGTTGTGCATACATATATACAGTAACGGTCCCGCAATGAAGCGGTCTGAGCAAGGCGGTGTCTCGATAAGAGGCGATCAAAATCGCTTGTCGCGTCTGGGGAATCGCACTCATGGAACAACATGGCTTCCCCCCAAAAGGCGGTCATATCGCTCTAATAATAATGTCTAATGGCAAACCACCGCCTTACTGGGGAACCTGTTCAAAATATCCCCGAAAACAACTACTCTCGCAGGTGGGTCGATGGAATCAAGCGAAAACAAATCGGTACCTGATACCAGTACCTATTCGCGCATTAACCTTGAAGCTTATTGGAACCCATGGATACCGATCAAACAAGCGACGAGTACGATGTACAGTGTGGCGAAGCGTCTAGGAAGAACGCGCATCAGCACGAGTATCAACGTACAGGGCGCATGTCTTGCAGCTCCTTACATTGCACTTCGGACACACCCGCTATGGTACCCCTTCAGCCCGCCCGGGTTGCTTCGTGTGGCCGATGCTGCGGTCCAAAAATGCTTTGGACGTGTAGTCCTTCTCAAGCCCCACAGCGGTTTATAACAGCTCCCCGATACTCTTCTGCAAGCCGTCATCGTTGAACGAAGAAAAAACGCGGCATTGTCGTACAAAAATGAAGACGTCAGTCCGGACGAACGGCTGCGCATACAACCTGATGAACACCAAAAAGTGAAACGCAAACACCATGATATGCATTCACGCGCGACGACCGAACGAAGTAGTGCGGACGAACGGTTGCGCATACGTGGATACAACAAACCAGGTACAACCTAATAAATTTTCAAAAAGTGAAACGCAAATGCCATGATATGCGTTCACGCGTGACGACCGAAGTACGTATCATGCGCAGCTTGCAAAGATGAGGATCGAACAAATTTGTCGGAACTCACAGCGGACATTTTCAAACTTCGTAAAAAAAGCACTGTCCGCAAAGTTGCCTCCTCTAATCGCATAAAAAAACCTCTAGCGTGGGAGAAAGCAAGTAGTGGACAAGCTTGCTGAACAACATTCCATTGCGTTTTCCTGCGGACTCGACTCGAATATGCATGTATTACTAGTACGGTGAAGGGGCAGCGTATATACGCGCCCACCCCCTGTTGTTACCTTACTGACCACATGCCACCAAAGTTCTACAGGTTAACAGCACAAACTACCAAGCAAACCATGCCGGAACATCTAATTTGGTCTTGCAGCACATTGCGCACTACGGCTACAGCATCACCTGGCTGGCACGCGGACACGCATTAAACCGCTATCGGTGACAAGAGTTGCCTACACACGCCCCACACGCCAATTATGGTGGACTGTCTATTCACCTCATTGACCGCATGTCGGCATCGTGTTACAGAAAATCAGCAAAACGCATGAAGCACACCCAACAGGGCATATCTCACTTCGCCTTGCAGCGCATTGCGCACTGCAGCTACAGAGTACCACTCGACTAGTTCACGGACAATATTTTGATCGTTATCGGCCACAAGAGTCGCCTACACACACCACGCGCCGCGAACTGTGGACTGGCGATGGTATATTACGAAGAACAATAATAAACATAATGCATTTCTAACTGCCAAGCGTACAAAAATGCCGAAACAAAAGGGCACGCTCGCAGATTTAAATAAATACACGTTTCGGCTGCCAATGTGCCAACCGCATAAAATACGAAAACCAAACACAGCTCCTGCCAACCCTGACAGCTACGAAAGCACAGGGAAGATGTCATCATCTTCACGGGTCCACGCCGTCCTCTCCCACATCTTCTGCCGTGCATTCCCCCTCTATCGTGGTTTGATCTTTGCCGCCGGATGCCTGCTGCCCTTGACTCCACAACGCCGTCCCAGTAATGATGCCCGCACCCGCGATCCCCGCCGGCCCGAGCGACTCCCCAAGCAAAAGGTAGGCAAACCCCGCGGCGTAAACAGGGTCCATAGCGTATATTACAGCCGCGCGCTCAGCCGGAATGCTTCGCTGCCCTAACGCCTGCATCCAGTTGGTAAGCGCGGTGGTGACCACCGCCAGATACAGGATGAGGGGAGCCTGCGCTTGAACGCCTTTAAAAGCTGCAATTGAGTCCACGCCCCGCGTGGCTACCTCCCATCCTGTTGGTTGCAAAAGCGCGTGGGGTGAGGGGCAGACGGTCCACGATTATTGTGCTTTTTCCAGGGCTCGTTCTGCGATATACATTTTCAACAGGAATCGGACAGTAGTTAAGTCTGGAGGGCCACGACTGAGGGGACGACTCACGTGCAAATCATCCGCATTCAAGACCCTCGAGCTGGCCGCCCCGGTGATGAAAGGGGATTATCAATGCTCCCCGTGTTCGCAGTACCTCTGAAAAATCCTACCGAAAATACTCCAACCTTCCGGCTTACCATTGGAAGCACATGTTTAAGGTCGTCTTAGAAGGTTTGATTATCGAGCTTTCGTCAAGATTTTCCCGACGACTCAACCCGCGTCTGTCTAATGGGACTACGGGCAACATTGACGAGACACCGCGGGGGGACAACTCCAAATAACGAATGGTACGAATAAGCGCCGTTCGACGCAATTTAACAAAATTCAGGATTGCGGGGCTCAATGAGCAACTCGCAACGCAAAGCGGGAAAAACAAAAAGGTCGGGAGAGAGGAGGTCTACAGGGTAACGTTGGGTCAGAGTACCGCGCTGGGCTCTTGACAACGAATTAACATGAAACAGTAACGTGAGCAAACCAATGCGAATCACAGGACAACACCGCGGTCTTTCTATTGATAGTAGAATGAGCATACAGTGTGCAATGATTGAGTGCATTCGTGCGAACGTGCCGGGGAACCTTCCACAAACTCCAGGTAGAACACACTCACCCGACAACGTTTTTGTGCGTGTATAATAGGTTGTGGGATTGGTGATAATCCCTGGCCCCCCTATGTAATTGCCTGCGTTCCTAGCAATACGGGGGTGGTGCCCGGTTCGACTTGGGTCGGGCACAATTATCGTGTCTTTTCATCATGTTGCACACGCCAGATTTGGTACAAGGTCAAGGTCAGATACGACTGGAGCATGATATGCGTGAGGCGAGGGTGCATCTCAACTACTGCCTGATACTAGTGACCTGATACTCCTCGAAACGATATTTACTTGCAGTTGATTGGTGCTGGGACTAATGCGACATTTGCTGGAGGGCCATGAGGGCATGGGGGCACATGATAAGACAGTCAGCACGGGATGGAGCATATGTGGACCCCACAGGAGTCGTCTATGGCAGGAGCCACGCGATACGGCCATAGCATGAACAGCAGGCTCACGAGGGAAAATACGGGGTGGTGAACGAGACTGGGGGTATGTTTCAATTTCTGGTAAAAGCGTGGAGCTCATGTTCATAAAAGTTATATTCTGCCCGTGGGTGCCACTTGGATGGCTAACACAGCCCTCTCGGAGGCGTGTGTTGTTTTGCGTGCGAAGCCGTTGTCCGTGTCAACAGCACTCGATGTTACGGTACCCCTGTCAGAGTCGAGGTGCACGGTCCCGCCAGAAGGGAGTTGGGCTATTTCTGTTCAGGGTCGGTTGCCTATAGTTTACAATTACACCAACCCCTAAAAGCACACTGGGTTAGAACAAACGACCACGAATAATCTCGTTTCACGAAGGCCCGACAACTTGGCTGTGACTTCGTCGGCCTGCAGGAAACAAGGAGAGCTGGGAAAACAGAGTTTTCTGCAGCAGGATACCGAGTTTTCTGCTCTGGCCACGAAGGAACGGAAAGCAGGCAAGGACTTGATGGAGTTGGTTTGGCTGTTAGGAAGACGAATTTGCCGTAAGTCCGTGTATACTCACCAGTTGATTCACGACCAACTTATGTCCATGCGCTTCAAATTGACTGGTGAAAGCGTTGCGATCAAACTAGTCGTTGCCTATGCTCCAACGGGAGCCAACCTCAACACACAGGAATACTGAAAGAAACTGGGGCACATGGCTGAACAGATTCCAACTAAGGAATGTCTGCTCATACTAGAGTGTTTGCGTTAAAATAATTCAATAAAAAATTCCATTAAACAAAATTGCCGAGCGAACTTTGAAGGAAGAATTTGCCCCAAAACGGCATGAAAATTCCGATATAAGAGAACGATTTAGAGTGAACTTTCATCAATGACGACCAGCTCATACGATTGGCCTACAAATACCGAGCTTAACACCGTTGCCCTGCAGGCACAACGGCACAACAATCAGACGGCACGAGGGGACAACACACAGCGGACACTGCTCGCTGTGCGCTGTAGTTGGCAGCGGTAAACAGAACCCAACCTTGATGGGGAGGCGCAAAGGGTAGCTGGGGAAGCATGGCGAGCACGCGAAACCTCAGGGGTAGGTGCTAGTGAGCCAGCGCTCCCGCGCTCTCTACGATGTGGCCTGGTTCTGCTGCTGCGTGCTGTCGTATATGGTGCTGATTTTGTCAAACACCGTCGGTATACCATAACGCCGTCGCCGAAGCCTCCACCGCCACCGCCACCCACGCCGCAAGGCCGCCGCCGCCGCCGCTACTGCCTCTACTGCTGCTGCTGCTGCTGTGCGGCGGCTTTTGTGCTGCGGCTGCGGTTGGTGTCTCCTGCATTTGTTTCCAAAAATATACATAAAAAAACTGGCTGTTCTGTTGATGTGGTGATCGTGGTGATCGAGCCAGGCCGAGCCGAGCTGCTGTGCCGCAACTCATCTGGCGGGGACATTGCCACCGCCACCTCCGTCCCTGTCCCCGCCGCCGCCGCTGCTGCTGCTGCGGCAGCGGCTGCTGTGATGCTACTGCGCAGCAGCTGCTGCTGCCGTGCTGCTGTTTGTCTGATGGTGTTTTGGTGGGCCTGCCCCTGTCCGTGAGTGTATAAAAAGGTGCTACCGCACCAAGTCTAAATTGAAAATTTGATGCTGCCTCCCCGCTCCCCGCCTGTGATATGGAGGCCGTGTACGCCTTTTTTTGCGATTCATTCACCGCAAAAACAACCAAAAGCATGCCGGAGTGAATTTGGCCTCTTTCTAGCTTGATGGAAGAATTTTTAGGGCAATTTTTTTAACGCAAACACTCGACTGATAGACGCAAACGCGCGGACTGGAAAAAGGGTGGGTGTGGTGACGGTAAGGTGCTTGGAGCGTACGGACGTGATGAGCTCAACAATAACGTCAAACGCCTGCTGATATTTGCTAAAGAAAACAAGCTCGCTGTCACGAGCACGTGTTTTAGCTCACGGAAGGGTGGAGTATCTCATACGTTCAATGGCATCAGCAGCCGCAATGACCAAAAACTGAGTGACTACATCGTAACCCGACAAGCACACCGATCTCGCGTGTATGATGTAAAGGGTGTCGATTCCTCTTTAGCACGTATGGTGTTCCTCTGGCAATTGCAGCCTTTTCCGTTCCTTTCCGATCTTCTTGCATCACATTCTTCAGAACACCTGTCGTTTGTTTTGTTTTGTTTTGTTTTGTTTTCTTTCCTCATTTTTTATGGTCTGGCTTGTTTCGTTGTGTTCTCGTACCCGGTACGCTAGCACTTCACTTGTTTTACCTTGATTAATTGCGACTGTTTGGTTTACTCTGTTTCACAGTCGTCTGTGACCACAGAACTTGCATGTCTCTAGGATGAATCAGCACGGACTCTGGGTGTACTGATCTCGTTGGGTAGAAAGAACAATTTAGTGTCAAGACAACACACAACACTACGATCAGCCAAACCGGTGGATTTTTTTTTTTTTTTTTTTTTTTATCCTCCGGCGGATGGGGAAAAATAAAGCTTTAGCTCACCACACTTCCGCGTATTTTCATACGCGTCGTGTGTCGATTTAACTCAGTTGCTTTCGCAGCCCAACGCTAGCTGGCGCACCCTTCGAGTCCCATTGTAGGTATAGCGTAAGCTGTCCCTATCATTGGTCCTCGTCGGTGGAATTAAGGTAAGACACCCTGATATGGATCGTCGGTGACTACACGTTCACGAGCAAGGCATTTCGCCGAAGGAATGTGGTCAGACACAACAGTACAATACCGGTAACATGTTTTTTTTCTTCTCACACTTCTACTTTCCAGCTTCTGGGCAAGCCGTGGTCACAGGTGTCATCCCTTCTCCCCCCCGGTTCTTGCCTCCAATTTTAATCGCGCATAGGGTTCAGCAATCCTACTGCTCGTGGATTTTTCATCGAATTGCAAACTCACGCTCTCGCGTTTTCCGCAAGTCAATTTTTGCACAAAAAAAGTCCCCACGAATTTATACGAATATGCACTCGGGGGGATTCGAACTCACGAAACTGACCTATACCAGGCTCGAGATTAACCTGATACGCCACCGGGCGACCGTGTATATGCCCGTAGCTCGGCGAGTTGGTATTTTCGCCCATGGAGAATCTTTCCGGGAAGACTTATCAACACAACCGTTGGGCGCTAACCTATGACCGGCAGGAATACCTGTAGGGTCCTTGTGCCTTTTTGTGGCCACGGGGTTGATCATGACTGCTGCTGCTGTGTAATTTAAGTTCCGCAGCAACATAAACAACAACGATGACCAAGGAGTACGCGTCACATACTGGATTCCTTCTGTCTGGAGCCTAAGCATCAGCACGCGGCAGTACAAAAAATATTATGAAAATTAAAAAACACTCCAGCTGTGAGATCGAATATTTCGTCGAAACTCATATTTGCAAGCTGTGTGTGATACTCCGATCGCGCGTATGACGGGTTGTGTGTCCTCATCAAGGATATAGGTCGGCGACTCCCCTTGCAATAAATATAAACCATCAAGGAGGAAAACAAACATCCATGTCAAATAGTAATCTTGCCCCGCAGTAATCACCCACCTGCCCATACACCGCACAGCCCAGCCGTAATCCACAGGTTCGCGCTGTTGAGTCGGGACGCATCGCAACTGCCTGAGTACTTCTCAAGGCGCAATATGAACATGGCCGAGGTGGCCGCTGCCAAAACACTCCACAAATCACCGACATTGGGAGGGGTCCCATCCGAGGAAAGCAGAACCGTCCCAGCGAAAGCAAGGAACGCGCTGATCCAAGTAGCGTTGGAAATGCTCCGCCCTTCCAGCACAAAGGCGAAGAACGGCACCAACTTCACGTTGAGATAGAGCAAAAACGCGCTCCGGCTGCCGGTACGTGCATGGGGGAGTGGGGCGGACGCGTGCAATAAGGACGAGTGAGCGCGATTCTGTGTAAACCTCGACCGCGACATGCCCGCCGCAGCGTGCGTCATGCAGAGACATGGACGTTGCACACAGAGCAAGCTCAACAGCAGGAAAGCAGGAAGAAAAAGGGAGTATAACCTGAATAATGTCGCTTCGCGAGTGATTACTAAAGTGTTGCTGTTGCATGTTCGGCCAAGTACGTGCGTACCTGGTACACAGCAGACGGTTTGAACAACAAGAGCTGAACTGTTCTTGCTTGTGTTCCTTACTATTAATAGCAGCAATAGTACTCGTATACGCATGCTAAATACTTACGAAGTACCCTCTGTGTCTAGTCTAATGGTCATGTTTATTTTTTCATCCTCGGCGGATGGGGAAAACTAAAGCTGTAGCTGACCACACCTCTACGTATTTTGATGTTGACATGTCGTGTGTCGTGTCAATTTATCTCAATTGCATTCGCAATGCAGCGCTTAACTGGCGTATCCTCCAGCTCCCGCGGTAGCGACAGCGCGAGCACTCCCTACCGGCGGTCACCGTTACTACTCCAGCAGCGCAACCTGCCGTTGTATACGGATACTTGAGTATGTCGACCCGACCTGAACCCTGGGATCAGGTGCGGTGGAGATAGCCACCCGGAACGTCATTCTGGGTAGTGTTGGACTTTGTGCAAGCTCACCCACTAACACACCCCCCAGCGATGAGGAAACAGCCTTCCGCTGGACTTGGTCCAGTTGCGGCCCACCCTACCCATTCGGGCGTTCGTCTTAATATACCAGCATATTATTATTAATAGGAGTCGTATACAAAAATCCTCGTATGTACGCGGCGTGTATTCATTCTGCAGCCTTTTTGGCATGTTGGTAGTTTTTTTTTTTCAGTTGTAGATATCTCCGCTCACCTTGCAGTCGTATACTCCAGCCCTATTGACTGGAACGCGAAGCCCATAAACATCCACAGCCCCAACTCGGCTCCGGCCCGCCACGCCTCCGTAGCACCTCCGGCCCGCCACGCGTCCGTAGCACTACCACCGCCGCCACTACCACCATCACCATCACCACCGATTTCGTCCTCTCTTCTAGCCTCTGCGGCATCGGCGTCGCCAACGTCCTCAGCAGCAGGAGGAGAGAATGGGATAGACGGAGGATCTCGAAGAACGCCTGGAGTCCAGGGCGAGAAGAGCAGCGCTGCGATACCGAAGCGAGCGAAGTTCGTCACACCAGGGCTGAGATCTTCTTGCAAGATAAGCTTTATCACGGCGTGTTGGGTGCCCCATAGCAGGGTCACTGCATTGAGCAACGCGAGGGGCAGCAAAGAAGAAGACCATGCCGACGAAGCAGCTGCAGCAGAAGTAGCTGTAGCAACTGTTGGTATCAACGGTGCGCTGCTGCCATCGACGGCACCGCTGCTGCTGTTACTTGGTGAGCGATCATCCTCGGCCACAGTCGAGGCTACATTGCTGCCGTCACCAAAGGTAACAACGTGAGTTGCTGCCGCTGCTGCCGATTCAGCAAATGGTGCTTCGTCAAGAGCAGAGCTTCGTGGTAGCTGTGCCTTGCGTCGTGTTTGTAATGGGATGTCCATTGTTGTCCTCCGTGTTCTAAACATGCGAACATCAAGGCCTGCTGAGGGGTGAACGTCAGCAGCTGACGGAGGGTACCGTGGCCATGTTGAGGACTTCCAGCTGAAAAATGACGGCGGTGTGAAACATGTAACTAGCGCCGCTAATGAACTCAGCAGAAGGCCACTAACCACCCGCATCTTCAACGAGATGTCTGCCCGTTGCTGGGCTGTGTTCTGCCGTCAGCTGTGATTAGCGTGTCACAACCACTGCACATCAGTCAGCAGTCCCGTCCGACAACAGAAGAAGCGTCCAAATTGCCGGTAGCGCGGGGTGGCTGTGTCCCCTTTATAAGAATCCCACCCAAGTCTCCACGAACTAAAAAAACTGAAATCCGAAATCCAAATCATTAAATCATAAACATCATCGCCTTTCTCCTCTTTCACACCACCACAGCCTGGGTCGAGAAGGCAAGCATGGTCGGAGGCAACAGCGGGACACAGGATATAAAACAGAAGGCATTGAAGGTCTCGTGGGGATCTCGCATCCAACCAACAGAGGAAGAATTGGAATCGGCCTTCCGTCCCTTCGGAGAGATTGCTCGCATTCAAATCAAGGTAAATCCTGGCTTGCTATGTTCCTTGTTTCGCGATGGGCGCGACCGCGTTGTTCTTGCTGCATAACATAGCGGATACCTCGAGGGGGGCCGGAGATTGGGATAACATACACTTAACTACCGCCCCCCGCCCCCCCCCTGCCCCCCCCCCCCCTCCCCCGAGGGGCCGATTTCCCCCCCCCCCCCCTTTTTTTCTTCCTTGTTTGATTAGTCTAGACCTACCTATTACAGTACCGGGCCCTGTTTAGTGCCGGTTGAATAGTGCCAGGTGCCCGGTGTAGTGCCGGTAAATCTCTGGATACAGGCGGAGCTTTCAAAAGTGCCAGACCGGTACTATTGAGGGCTTGCCCGGTATAGTACCGGTTCGACGCCGCTGTCACCCCCAATAGTGCCGGGTACCCCGCGCGCGCGAACACACACATCCAGGCAGAAGACAGCCTCCACACAGAGAAATAGGGTATACGTGCTGCTGCAGACCCGAACAGCTCTACGCAGGGGCGTACCATGCCATGTGCGGAAGGTGAACTGTGCGCTCAACCAGACACAACGCCGCAAGACCCTCATGGCCACGGCTGCCAGGGAGGATGTGGCGGGCGGCTGCACGGCATTTGCGGCAGCGTGGTTGATGATGACAACGAAAATCACCGCATCTGCAGCGCGTGCGTCGCCAAGGCCGGCAAATGCAAGGCGCCAGCAGCAGACAGCGCTGAGAGGGCACAATTTAAACGCCCGAAGGCCACGAATGGGGGGAGTAAGAAGTCTCAGCCTCGTGGGGGGCCTCGTACGGCACAGCTGGCTGGGACTCGCGCGTCTACCGGCCGCGAGGAGGAGAACGAACAGGAGGACAGTGGCGATGAGAACACGGGGCTCGCGCGCCGTGCCCCACCGGCTTATGGTGAACCGTCGTCTCACTTCGGCGTCCCGGAAGCGGGTGCAGAGGAGAGTGGCAACGGAGACGCGGCGCTCTACCTATGGAAAGCGAAGATGGCGATGGTTGCAGCGCATTCCGCTAAGCGGGTGCGCCAGGCAGACATGAGAGAGTTTGTTGCTACGGAGTAAGGGCGGGGGGTACAGCTGTGGTAGTAGACTAACGGTTGTTTGATTTTTTGCGGTGCGCTGCCTGTAGTGCTTGTCTTTTTTTTTTTCTTGCGACATCGAAGCGGGTGCGCCGGGCAGACAGGAGAGAATTTGTCCCGACGTAGTGAGGGCGAGGGTTACAGCTGTAGACTAATGGTAGGGTGTTTTTTTGTTGTCTTTGGTGCGCTTTTTGGAGTTATTTTTCTTCTTCATTTTCATTCTGCAACATCAGAGTGGGCAACGAGGAATGGGATTTAGCTTTGTACGAACGCGTGCTTCACAAGCAGTTTGTGCCGCCACTGCTTGCTCGGGTGCATGACGTGTGTCTTACTTTCGCCGTCGACTAGTCCTGGCGAGGCTGTGGCCCGAAATGCAACTACTGTATCTTATTTTACAACAAACTCTATTGGGCTGCACGGGTTGGAACCACACGTGTCGCAGGAAAGAAAGTCTGCCAACGCCCACGCTGGAACTTCACTCAACAGCAGTAGTATCAATCCATTTCGTTCCTGCCCCGCAAGCGTGGGCGCTACACCATACATCGAACGCAACCTCATCATTAGCGCCAGTACCGGCACTTATGAGGCATTGGCCAGCCCTCAATAGTGCCGTTTTGGCACTATTCACAATAGTGCCGGGTGCCCGGTTTAGTGCCGGTAAACGCTCTGTGCACGTACCGGCACTAAACAGGGCCCAGTACTGTAGACCCACCATTAATGATTATGGAAAAAAATTGGGCGATTTATTTCTTCTGGCGATTATTTTTTAAATTGTAGTTTTGAGGTTCCAGAAATAACTGCATGATGGTGAGAAACAAGGGGCGTCCATTATATGGCTTCTGATTTTTGGAAAGTGGTTTTATTTTGAATTTTTGTTATGTCTTGTTTTCCCGTTGAGCTCACCTAACAAGTTGGCCGCTCGGATCTTTGGGGCGGTGGCCTGTTCACGTTTGCGAGCAAAAAGCACTTCCTGATCGGATAGAGGTACGGGTGTAGACCCAACCCACCCCCTAGCCCTAACCCTAACCCTAACTAACCCTAACCCTGACCCCAACCCGGACCGAAAACGGGCCAGAAATGGGCGAGAAACGCGACTGCGCCGCTTTTAAAAATGTATTTAATAACTAATTTTCAAGGACGTCAGCCGTGAGTATTTTATAAAAAATGTTTCAAGGACGTCAGCCGTGAGTTCGACGAATTTCAGGCCAATACTCATCTTTGCAAGCTGCGTTGTTGGTACTTATAATATACTAGACTATATGGGTGAGTTTTTGTTGGGAGGGGTCCTATTTTTTGTCCACTATAATGGTAAGTGTTGGTATTTATACTTTAGGTGGGGAATTTTGAGCTACGAGATCAAACATCACATCTATTTTATAAAGTTATTACTGTATATTCCGATCTGCGGATCACCACATAGCCCTCGGCCAATGAAAAAGCTTAAAAACTACCCTCCAAGATCCGGGCGGCCACAGTGTTAGGTCTTCAGTTCCCGTTTGCCTTTATTTTTGAAAATCTGGCATGTACGCTGTTGTCACCGGCGACGTTAGGTCACCACCGCCTCTGCTGCTGTCTCTGCTGCTGTGCTGCCGCTGTGCTGCTGCTGTGGTGCTCCTGTGGTGGTTTTGATGGTGGGTCACTGCTGCTGTCGCGTTTTTGTGACGACGATGTTGATTTTAGATTTTCAGTATGACAGTTACTTATCAGTTTCGTGCCGTTTCGGGCTATTGGACTATTTTTGGGTACCTAGTACTACCTGGGTGGCGTTCTTGATGGTAGACTGCTGTGACCTCTTGCTCGGGAGCTCATTCTTTTCGGGGGTCTTACGCACGAGTTCTCTTCTCGGAGGTCTCACGCATAAGTTCTCTGTTCGACTTGCCTCCACCCTGTGGTTGGGAGACGTAATACAATGACTTGAAACCTATCCCGCTTGGAGCTAACGAACACTCTAGAGAACGAAGCAATTCGGTCTAGCCTCATGAGGGGTCTACGGGTCAGCAGGTCAGCAGTATTGGAACAGGGCCGTGCTTTCATCGAAGCTTGGTGGGGAAGGAAGGGCCATGCCTGTGGAGCCAATTTTTTTGGAGATCAGCGGAGACGAGCAGCAAGGCGCAAGGAGGAGTCCGGTGGGGAGAAGGAAAGAGCCACCGTTGGTATGGCAGGGAGAGATGCTATACCGCCATCGTCGAATTCTTCGATGGTGGAATAAGGAGAGAACCTTGATAGGGGAGTTGTCTTCGGACCCAGAGATGATGTTTTTGTGGAGACATCGATTTCAGGAAGAAACCACTGCTGCTGTAGACTACGTACAGCAGTAATAGCTAAAGCTCTATGGTGGAGCACGACCGTAGGCAGGGAGTAGCAGCAGCTTACGTCCATGGTGACAGCGTAACCTAGGACACCTCCACCGTATACAGTGGATAGGGGGTTTACAGCAGCAATTAAAAGCCCTATGGCAGAGGTACAGCCGTAGGCACCCTCGCCGTGTGTTGCGAGCGGGGGGGACTTAAGCCGCGCGGCATTTACTTTGTTCTATATATGCCGTGCCCCCTCTACTTCAGAAGGTTGGTAATGAAGGCAGCAGGTATTGAGTTATCTGCATTTTCTGCGAGAAGTCGCATGGCCGCCAGCCGTGTGCACCCCACCATGGTGAGTGATTTGGTACGGCAAAGTCGCACGGCATAACAGCCGCGTGCTTCCTGCTGCTGGTAACAGTGGAAGGAAAGGACGTGGGGTAATCGTGGGCTGTCTGCAGCAGTACCAAATAACGATGGGGTTTCGTCCTGGCAACAAGTCGAGCGGCATGGCCGCACGCATTCCATGATATGCAGCAGCAACAGCAGCAGCAGGAGAGGTCATGGAGGGAGCAGATCGGTTCATTATTTCGCCAGCCGGGGCTTTATGGTTCGGCAACATCACGGGGCGGGGGGGGGGGGGTACAGGTCTGGTCACAGTGGGATTTTTTTTCTACGATTGATTCATTTTTCGATCGAAGCATTGCTTTTTGTCGAGTATGCCGTTTATTTATTTACGGCAAGAGTAAAGACCTGTTAAAAAGTAGGCGATTTATTTGCGGTTAGAGTGGAGACCCGCAGATAGTATCATCTAAGATTCGTTCTGGATGGTATACGTAGCCCTTTTCGCGAGGTAGTTTTGAAGTGTTTCATGTTCAAATCAAACAGTCTTTGTACATCCGAAAATCTTGTAGTGTTTTTCTTGTGTAGACAGGATGTGTTTGTTAATCCCTACGAACCGTAGAGGGCTTACCCGTTGAGCTGACAATAGTGGGGTAGTGGAGTCACCGGTATGAAGACAAATATAAGACGTACATATATATATTACGTTGCTCCTAGCCAGGGCACATCGTGGAGAGGAGAAAACTCACTCGGTAGAAGAAGCACAACGAGGAGCACAACGAGGAGTGGCGGCGAAATACCCAAAATCATTCCACCATCCCGATATACCGCTACGATGTAGCCAACTTATCACTGGAAACCCCTACAATACTCAACCGTCACCACATCCGCATCATATCCAAGCATACAGTCAACAGCCTCCCTGCTTCCTAAATGATACGGTATGATGCTATATTGCCATATCCTCAGAGTAAAACGATTCAATGAAAAATACGGCCAATCAATATCCTCGCAGTACTACTGTGACAAGAAAGAAAGATTGCAGCACCATAGTCCTTGAAAAGCATTCCATAAATCTAGAGACACAATTCAGGGATAGTATCCAATATCAATCTTCACGAACCTAAGATCAAAGTCGTAAAATCCTAAGTCCAAAAACAAAAATACAGAACTCAAAACATCGGCCATATAATCAGCACTCAGCCTCCCTTATAAAACGGTTGTCAGCTCCATAGAAAAGGGGTGCCAACAAGTGTGATCGGACAGCAGTCTCAAAACTCACTTTCGAATGAGACAAACGCCTCCCGGCTGGGTACATACTAAAAATCCATTCAGATTCCAAACGCTCAAATCCAAAGCAAAATAATGCCATACTAGCCAACGCAATCGTGAAAACAGTCTGCCGGGGTTGTAACGAAGACCACTGATAGGGACAGCTCACGCTATACCTACAATGGGATCCGAAGGGTGCGCCTGCTAGCGTTGGGCTGCGAAAGCAACTGAGTTAAATCGACACACGACGCGTATGAAAATACGTGGAAGTGTGGTGAGCTAAAGCTTTATTTTTCCCCATCCGCCGGAGGATAAAAAAAAAAAAAGTATTAGTTCAAAAGTCAAGAAACAGTCACTTGCCTCCGTAACTACCATGCACTCTTAAAAGTACTAAAATCCAGCTAATATATGCAGAATAATCCGTCAAGAATCAATTTAAATCAGCTGGCGAAAACGTTAGTCGCCCTCGGGTTCAGACGTATCGAACTCGTCGGGTTTGAGACCTTTTTCCTACCTAACGAGCCGTAATCCTCTCAGGTGGTCAAGCGAATCCTTCCCCGCACAAGCGGTAACAGGTCGGCGTGATCCCTCCTTGCAGGATGAAAACTAAACGGTTTGGCTCAGCTGGGTCTCATTACGGGGCTAGTTGAGAAAACCATAGACTGATTACGCAAGGATGACCCCGGGTAGTTGACCAAAACCCCGTTGCCGTCCCCAAGTAGTCCCAAAAAATGTAAACTAAACGATTTGGCTCAGCTGGGTCTCATTACGGGGCTAGTTGAGAAAACCATAGACTGATTACGCGGGGATGACCCCGGATAGTTTACCAAAAATCGTCACCAATTTATTTGTAAAACCGGATGACGTACGATATCGTACCAGGAATTTTGCAGGGAAAATACACGGCACACAACCGAAATCAAATATTGTCTTTCGGAGATGGCGAATTCGTTCTCAATTCATTCCCTCTTTGGTGCGTGAGGAAAAATGGTTGATTGAAAATGAACCAAACTACCAAACTGCGGTACATACACAGACAGAAAATACGGCTGTCGCAAGCAAGCGCTAGCTACTGCTGACATAATCTATTGTCAACCCGTCAAGCATCCTGCATCCTGTGCCTAGTAGCATGTTGACCAGCAGAGCTATCATACCACAAGCAATCACATTTGCCGGTGGTTGGGGCAAGAGGGGCTGGGGATCAGGCACAAGCATTTATCCTGCCCGTCCCTCTGCCCAAGCTACTCTGTCCTGTGCTATGATTTAACGCGAAAAACAAAGTCTTAACAGCAAATAATGCGAAAGAAAATGATCGTCTCACAGCCTCAAATAATAACATGTCATCGCTACGTAAGTCAACTACTGCTGCTGTATTACTCTAGAATCAAAACAAAGCCCAGACAGCATCGCGACAGCAGTTCATATGGTGTATTTTCACACAGCTAAAGTCCACTACCTGCTGTATTACTCTAGAATCAAGACAAAGCCCAGACAAAAACAATTTTTCATGACATGACCTGTGGTTGTTGCCTCAGTCTGATGTAAACGGTGGGAAGGATTCTCCACCGGGGTGTCCGCGCCTCCCACACCTAGGGTCCTCCACCGCAACCAGCCACCTTGTGCCGACCCCAACCCGGGCCCACACATCAACGGGCTCAGCAGCCGGTGCTCCCACGGAGCACGGCAGATACTGCTCGTAATTTGGTTTCAACAACCAATTTTTCGAGCCATCCCTTCTTCCCCGTCTCGAACTGCTCCTGCTGCCCCTGCGGCTGCTGCTGTGCAGTGCGCTCGCTCCCAGTCTCAAGCATTGGGAATACGAGCTGTGACGTCCAAACACGGTGTGGTGCCGCCGGAGGCTGCAGCTGCTGCTGCTGCTTCAATGGCAGCTGCAAGAGCTCCTCCTGCTCTTTCCCCCTCGTCTCTAATTCCACCATAAAAGTTTTCTCCGTCTTGAACTGCGGCTGCTGCTGCGGCGGCTGCTGCTGAGCAGTGCTCTCATTCCCAGTCTCAAGTACTGGGATTAAGAACTGTGACTCACATCTGGCCACGCCCGCTCCCCTCTCTGGTACCTGAGACGGCTGAGAAATGCCTCGCATTTGCTCCAGTCGCAGAGAGAAGCTTGAGAGCTCGAGGAGGAGTTGCGAGTACTCGCAAATGATGAGTTCGCTTTCCTCGATGCGACCTTCGATTCGATAGAACTCGTGCCATCCTGCCGAAACTTGGTCTATGGTCGGGAAACCATAACGGAAACCACCCTCGATTTCTTTCTCAAGTTGGTCCCGTGTTGCGAGCAGCTCTTCCAGCTCCCGCATCTTGGCCCGCTGAGGGCTCCCCGCTCTCGCTGCCAACGCCTTCACGTCCACAACGCCCATGTCTACCTCGCCCTCAGGCATGGTTCAAATAAGGCACTCAGCTCGCTCCCTTTCACAGAGAGGGCTGTTTATGTTATATCTCCAGCTAGCTCTCTTCCGCAGAAGAAGAGCCCACGTCACTCAACACCCTTTTCTTCGAACAGGGATAGTACAGCGTACGGTACGCGATAATTATCGTGTTTGTTGATCCCTACGAACCGTAGAGGGCTTACCCGTTGAGCTGACAATAGTGGGGTAGTGGAGTCACCGGTATGAAGACAAATATAAGACGTACATATATATTACGTTGCTCCTAGCCAGGGCACATCGTGGAGAGGAGAAGACTCACTCGGTAGAAGAAGCACAACGAGGAGCACAACGAGGAGTGGCGGCGAAATACCCAAAATCATTCCACCATCCCGATATACCGCTACGATGTAGCCAACTTATCACTGGAAACCCCTACAGTACTCAACCGTCATCATATCCGCATCATATCCAAGCATACAATCAACAGGATCAGAAGGGAACTGGTGGAGTTGATATACATACGATAACGCCTGGTAAGTTTGAAAGTGTGTTTTTCATGTTCAAATCGACAGTTTTTGTAAACCCGAAAGACTTGTAGCCTTTTTCTGATGTAGACAGGACCAGAAGGGAACTGGTGGAGTTGATATACATACGATAACGATTTGGAGAAAAGGGTACGTAGGTGCACCTTGAGACGTGTTATCTGATAATGTATGGTGGTGATGGTGGCACTGATTGTATTGAATTTTGCGGGTATCTTTTGTTTTGGCAGTAGTCTTCTGATTGATTGCAAAATAAAGGTGGGTATATTTATGATTGATTGGTTGTTTTACCAACAGTTCATTTTGCGAATGCTTGTTCGCAAAGGATGAGCGAAACACGAAATGTTTTTACGATGGCCGAATAGTTTGCGTAGCTGCGAGGGCTTGAGCTGTTCGTACCGACAGTGTCGGCATTATAATTGTTCATTTATTCGATTAGTTGGAGCTATAGCAAACAAAAGCCAAACCGAGAATATTTTCGGTTTTATGATGGTTTGCGAATGACCAATACTTCGGGTAATTCCGCTTGTTGGCGAGGATTGGTTACATTGGCTAATAGGTCTTGCTGGCATCTCTTGTTTGTGGTTGCCTGCGTGTGTTGACGAGATGGGGTGGGGCATCCTTGTGACCGTACAGTACAGGACACTGGTCTCAAATGAGAAAGGGGATGCAAATTCACAATTAATCATTGGATTACCGATGTTGATTTTCCAAACTTGATGGGTGGTTGCAATCTTGTTTGGAAATTGGAAGGATGAGATATTTTGAGAATTTGATTTAATTCACAAGCAAGTTATGTTACATTTGTTTTGCAATTAAAAACGGGGTGGCTTGTGGATGGTCATATACTCTTTGTATCAGGGAGCGCGTAGGCTAATTTTCGCGTCGGGTGAATTATGTGTTTGCGAACAAGAATTTATGTTATATTGTTTTACCGGTATGATCTGTGTATCTATGGCGGTAGTAGGGGACAATGGGAGACCTTTGTCCGGGTGACCTCGCAATTTCTGGAATTTTATCTGTCGCAATTAGTTTTTGCCCTGATGGCGCGGCTGTTGTAATCTCTTGTAATTACAATTGTTGTAAGTGGGAGTATGGAAGAGGTTTTCGCTCATGGGGATGAGTTTCCTCTTGCCTTTTTTTGTTTTAGATGATGGAATTGAGTCAATTGTTGAGTTGCCACTGTCTTGTGAAGAATCCGGGAGGGTTGTTGACTTTGGATTTTGAGTATGACAGTTGCTTATCAGTTTCGTGCCGTTTCGGGCTATTGGACTATTATTGGGTACCTAGTACTATCTGGGTGTCGTTCTTGATGGTAGACTGCTGTGAGCTCTGGCTCGCGAGCTCACTCTTCTCGGAGGTCTTACGCACGAGTTCTCTTCTTGGAGGTATCACGCATGAGTTCTCTGCTCGACTTGCCTCCACCCTGTGGTTGGGAGACGTAATACAATGGCTTGAAACCTACCCCGCTTGGAGCTCACGAACAGACGAAGCTCTGTCTCACACACAACAAGCGCGGTATGCTGTAGTAAGTGTGTTTGTGATTTATTTGTTGTGGGTGATGGGTGACGTGTACAGCAGACAGGTATCATACCAGGTACAGAGCAGGCAGTGGTGACATGTGATACTTGGTACGATTAAGTATCCAAAAGTCAAATAATCCCAGTTCTGAGAGGATGGAAGAAGAGCTGTTATATCTGGGCTCATCAGAAATCACCAAATCCGCTGATTTCTGGCCTCGATTATTTCTGAACCCAGAAATAACAACGATGATTTCTGAAGATAGACCTACAATCGTTCCGAATAGGCATACCCTCACATCAAGGCGAACAGCGTAAGATCACATCTCACATCACGTCCCTCGTATGATATGTACGACATATTATATTTTTCGAGGGTGGCGACAATGGTGCACAGGACAATGTACAAACGCAGGTAGCAGACGAGGCGTCAACGACATCATCATCAGGCGTCGTCAATCGTTTTGGTCGAGATATTCAAGTGCTACCGAGATAGTACCGGTGCTGTGCAGTACCGCACGCAGTAAGTAAGAGGTTCTAACCACGAATAACAGGTAGGTGACAGATGCCTCGTCAAAATACGGCATCCAAATCGCCCCTGCAGCAACGTTAACACATCCCTGGTACAAAGCAACGGCTCGCAGTCTTCGATTGCTGAATGTAGCTGCGGGAAGCGTTTTACTGCTGCTGTAGTGCCATTATTCGCATGCATGCGGAGGAAGGATTTTGTTATTGTGCTACAACTCGGCCGCAAGGCAAGGCTAACTTTAACCCTTTTGGGGGCCCACATACTGCGACGAAACGAAGTATAAACAAACGCGTTCTTATCATGATGCGAGCACGCAGCACGCGGCAGTGCAAGCTATGCGCGTGTCATACAGATACTTGCATTGGAGTTCGATAGTAAACGTCGTCAGCTAGTCTAGCAGCTTGGGTTGCTTCATGGAGGATGCTAAGATGGGATAAAGTGATCCAATCGTCAGTTTCAGGCGTCAATTTTTCCCTCTGAAGATGGTACCCTCGTGGTACGACATACTGGTAGTACCAAATACTACAGGCAGGAATTGATACCGGATACCAGGTACCAGATAGTCTAGGATATATAGGGTTTCAAGGCTTTACCGCAGCTACAACAGCGAACAGTTGTCCGCGCGCCGCCCCATGAAACCTGCCGATCCCACAGCTCTATCGGGGCCTTCTTTTCCATCTAGTAGCGAGGTCATAGCTGCTTTGTACCACTCAATACGGCTGAAGTTGCCGTCATTACGCAGCTGTGACCAATATTTCGTCTCCCAGTAGCACTATAGCCCTATGGAAGGCCTTGTATCTAGTAGGGAGGGGGGAGGGACGGCCTTTTACCGTCCCCTTTGTTCGGTTTTATATAATATGCAGTGTGTGTTCGGTTTTATATAGGATTTAGTGTATGTTCGGTTTAATATAGGATTTAGTGTATGTTCTATTTTATGCACGATTTAGTGCGTGTTCGGTTTTACATAGGATTCAGTGTATGTTCAGTTTTATATAGGATTTAGTATTGCGTTCGGTTTTATACAGGATTTAGTGTGCGTTCGGTTTTATATAGGATTTAGTAGTGTGTTCGGTATTATATAGGATTTAGTGTGTGTTCGGTATTATACAGTATTATTTAGTGTTCGGTTTTATATAGGATTTGGTACGGGAGGTCGGTTTTATATAGGGTTTAGTATGGCGTTTCGGGGAGGAGGTGGTATCAGGTACCCCCCCCCTGTCAGAAGGCTCGAGGGTGAATAATTTAACGTGAGGTGTCGGAAAAAAAGAAAATCGGGTCCCCCTGGACACCTGGTATCTAGTTTTATAAAAATAAAAATAAAAATACTCTCCGGCTGTGCTGAGATCGAAGATTTCGTCGAAACTCATACAGCAGTACCAGGTATATTGCAAGCTGTTTGTGATATGTAATCCGATCGCGCGTATTACTGGGTGTGTGTCTTCATTAAGGATATAGGCCGGCGACTCCCCTTAGAACTACAGTGTAGCTTGTACCAGGGTCAAGAGGGTGATGTTAATCAGTCTGTGCGCGGAAACTATAAAACCCGTTTTTGAGAGGGACAAAATCTGACAGCTATGGAAGGAAATGCATAAGTTTATCAAGTGTATCCTGTAAGTCGTACAAGGTTCCTCTTCGGGATGTAGGTAACGTGAAATCCCGGAGGCGTCGCAAGGCGAAAAGGGAGACCCGTATTAATATGTTTCCACCTATATTGGTGTTACGCGCACTCGCAAAGATAAACCCCACTGCTCTTCTTAGAGGAAACGTGTGGCATGATGAGTAGTGCACTGCTCCAAAGAAAGAGTAGTACTCAGCGGGAAGAGTGTGATAGCGATGGGTGCACGTTGTACTGATGTACGCGCAAACGAATTATTAGTGGTCAGGGGATGCTGTGTACCGTACGTGGAATAGTGCTCGTTGCTATATAGTATGTCCCACATGTGTTTGCACTTGGTGGTAATTGTTAAGATACGACCTCGAAAGGCCTGTAATTATCCGAATTGAGGTCATTTGGATAGGTTTTGTGTGATAAGGTTGGCGTTTTATATTCGGGATAGTCAGGAAATAGATCGGAGGCACGAGCCTCCGATCTCAGAAACTACCCGGGGCTCTGGTGAAATCGAATAAAGCTACGTCTCTACGAAGGCAAAGAAAGTGAGTACTCTCCGAGGACCTGCTCAATTGGCAAACCTGCAGGGGGCACTCTGTGTCCCCACCAATAACCTAACAAATGGCGTCGTCGGCAGGACCATGGGTTTATTGGGTCATGGGTGCAAATCCCACATCCACCATAATAAACTTTTTCAGACTTTCCAAATGTCGAACTTGAAAAATACTCTCCCCGGTATACCCAGGAAATGAAACGGCTTGGATAATTGACAGGTCCGCCCGTATATCCGGGCGACCTCGTATCCCGCCGTTTCAGGGGGAAAAAGATTTATAAGGCTTAGTTTGGGTAAGCTATTGGATAACCTTTTGCACGTGGTCAAACGGACTAATACCCCACTAATACCTTAATATAATGGATAGGGTTGACCAGCCAATGCCAGTCGCTCTTGGATGTTGTACAATATTTAATTGGTTGGCGGCAACAATTTCGGTATGTATGTGTTAAGGAGTTAGAGGGGTATTAGTCCGTTTGACCACTCGCGAAAGGTTAACCAATAAAAATATCTTACCCAAAGTAAGCATTATAACACTCTTCCCCCCTGAAACGGCGGGATACCAGGTCGGCCGGGTATACGTGCGGACCTGTCAATATCCAAGCGGTTTCCTTTCCTAGGGATACCGGGGAGAGTATTTCTCAAGTTGGAAACGGGGAAAGTCTGAAAAAGTTTATTATTGTGGATGGTGGGATTTGAACCCACGACCCAAAAAACCCATGGTCTGTCGACGACGCCATTTGTTAAGGAATTAGTGGATTAGTCCGTTTGACCGCGTGCAAAAGGTTAACCAATAGCTTACACAAACTAAGTCTTACAACATATATGTGGCGTACGTGGTAGGATTTTCCATTAGCTGGAGGTAGTGTTCAACGCTTTGGTACCGTTTTGAGGAGAACCGAAACCTTGATGTACTCCTCGTTTATCCCCGTAGAAAGTAGAGCTAGATCGATAATGTTTCCGCCTGAACCCGCCACGACTTGATGCATGTGGTCTGAAATGTATGTGTGTATGATATGTGTGTGCGATAATAGCATCAGACCTAGAACTGATCCACCCAGCCAATCAGATGACGTCCTGGGCGCGAGGCGAACGCTGAAATAGAACTGTACCCGATTTTGGCCACAGCAGCACCGTGTTTATACCTGAGTTTGGCTATCGCTAATAAGGAGTTATATATCCTCGAACCCTACCCATGGTTCTACTCTGCCCCCAAAACAATATTTGGCCTGGTCGAGACTCGCGTGAATGCTGCGCTCGCGATGCCTGCCACCCTCGCCGCGCTCGGCGCCATCTTCCAAGCTTTCCCCGCACTATGTTCCTGTGAGCCCCGTCTCCCGCGTGGAGAGATGCAAGCCGTGCCCTGTGGCGCTCGCTCCAACATTCGGCCGCTCCCGGCTTCTACCTACCAGCGCCCTCCTGCTGGCATCCGCTCTGTCCAGAAATATAATACCGGGATATGTATTTTTGTTCAAGTAAAAACGGTCCTTACATTCGGACACGTCTAGTTGCCCCCCAAGGGAAAATAAACACACCGGGTCAACCACGCCCACAGACGCTTTCGCTCTTGCCTCGACGAGCGGCCGCCCGCACGGCGGGATAGCGCAGACCGGTATACCCTTGTCTACACCCATGCCCACGCACCCACGTCGAGATCCGGGGCCGAAACGGCCCAGGGCGGCGCGCCCCAAAACCCCACACTAATCCGATCCACATGTGTGCTGCTGCTACTACTGCTGTACGTTGCTTCTACTGTTGCTGCTGTTGTGCTGCTGCTGAGGTTAATTTAGTCCGGGCGGCTGCTGCTACTGCTGCTGAGTTTAGTTGAGTAGCCGGGCATTTCTTTACGAACAAAACAACGAAGAACAAAGAATGGTAAAAGTTTATCAAAATCTGAAAAACAATTTGGGGTGTTCCAAGTGACCTGCTCGTCTCAAGGAGGCGGAACGCAATTCCTTGCCAAATAGAGCCAGCTAAGCGGCGTTTAATGCGCCGAGCGCCGCCACGGAGCTCGGCCGAGATCCAGACATGCTTCATAATGTACCCATGGCAGGCTAGCTTGCCCCACGGCCGAAAGTGCGAGAAGAAAAACTCGGCCGCCGGAAAGCAGCGAACAAAAAAAAAACGAAGATAATATTTTACATATACATGTAACCGGTGAAGGGAGGGCGGAGATTTTAAGGGCGTAGGGGCCGGGATTTGAACAAGAGGGAGCGGAAGGGGGGGTCAACTTAATCTGTGAGGGGGGAAGGGGGATTTGCAACAGCTTTAGGTCGCATAAATGTATATCTGTTAGGAGCTTGCTGTACACGTGATGCTAGGCGATGGTGCGGGTCGTGGGGAAGAAGTGGGCGTTGGGAGGGGGGGGGTATAAATTGGAGCTACGGCATGGATGGCTAGAAAGGTAATGAGTTGATATCAACTGTCTGGTAGTGTTTATTACTCTGGCAGATTTTGATTTTAGGTGGGGCGGCGGGAGAGAACAAAACGAGGGGGGAGGGGCGATGGGGGGGGGGAATCAAACCCCTTTAGGTCGCATGAATGTATACCTGGGAAGAACTTTACTATACGTGCTAGGTCTAGGCGATGGTGCGGGTGGTGGGGAAGGAGGGGGCGGGGGGGGGGGGGGGCGGAAACAAATGAACTAGAGCTACGGCATGGCTGGTTGGATAGGTAGTGAGGTGATATCACCTGCCCCTGGTAGTGTTTCTTATTCTAGCAGATTTGATTTTAGATGGGGCGGCGGGGGAGGGGGGGGGGGGAGGGGGGGGGGTTGCGTGTGTGT
This sequence comes from Undaria pinnatifida, assembly GCA_012845835.1. Lineage (NCBI taxonomy): Eukaryota > Phaeophyceae > Laminariales > Alariaceae > Undaria > Undaria pinnatifida. The sequence goes on from JABAKD010000030.1 coordinate 8,896,554, forward strand.
CAGGGGGGGGGGGGGGGGGGGGGGGGCAACGGTCTTTTAGGAATCTCCCGTATATTCCAACAACCAGGCCGGGCTATTTATATGAATGACCTTTGGTTTGTTTGTGTTTTTTCTGGGGTATTTCTCAGCTCCAGGGTGACTGGAGCATGTCCTGTGACCACGGGCTTGACTGTGCGAGTTCATGTGATAATAAGAACAACACCATGAATACAAGACAACAATTTGGAACAATCATGTAGAACTGTGGTATACAATGTGTTATAGCTTCTATTTTATACTGAGTATTATATAGCACACCCCGGACAGTAGCCTATAATTGTTATTTCATTTGCCATCTGACAATGTAGCGTGAGTGTCAAAAAACCATGAACATGATGAAAGAACACAACATCCAGATGAAAGCGTGAAACGATGTTTCCAATAACCAAAAACTACGAATACTAGATGTACCTCCCTGTCCTCCTGGCCCTGCCCCCTCCAGCCGCAAGGGCCAAGTCCTCCCCCCTATACACTTCCGAAGAAACATCGAACGACAATCCGTTATCCATAAAAATGGCCGGCTTGTAAGTGCTACGCGTATGTTTCAAAGCCTATGGGATATGCCTATTGGTATGTCAAAAGGTTGGGGTATTGCATATCGATATCTTTTGACCCTCCGACAGGTATGCGAATTTGTCGATCGATACTTATTGCTCGGACCAATAACTCCAGAGAAATTGGTGCAATAGGCTTTTGTTTTCAAGATAGAGGTGTCCATCTATCAATACCTATTTATTCGACGAATAAATTATGATAAATCGGCACAATATGCCATTGTTCTTGCAATAGGTATGTCACATTGTCGTTCGATACCTATTACTGTGACCAATACGTACGTAAAATTGTCGATAGATACTTATTGTTTCACCAATAGGTACGTTAAATTATCGATATATATATTGCTTTGACCAGTAGGTATGAACCCCTGTACATAATCTATTGAATACACCTGTTGGTTTGTCCACAAGTTGGTGTATTGAATATCGACACTTATTGTAACCTGTATTCAGAGGGTGAAATTGTCGATGGATACCTATTTTTTTGCCCAATAGGTTTAGAGGAATTTGTGTGATTGATACCCTCGTGTTACGGTATTGCCCTGGAAGCCTAAGAAGGTGTAAGATCTAGATGCGGAAATGATATAAAAGGGATTTCACATGCCTTTGTAGGCATATGTGCGTATAGGAAAAAGGGGATGATGCTTTCGCGTCGCGGATTAACAACGCGTTCAGTTCGTCCGTGGCGCGTGTGGAACTAACACAACAGCTTATCTAGTACCTGGTACAAGTGAGTGACCAACGTAGAACCTGCCTAGTAGAGAGACCTGCAAAGGGTGGCCTATGTCTGTAACAGCCCCCTTAACCCTATTATACATAGCGTCGTCGGCAGTCGAGCCCCAACGCCTGTCCCGACGGTGCCCATCCCGTCTGACCGCGACCGAGCGGAGCCTTTGGGTGTCCCGCTTTTAGGGCTCTCGACCCCTTCGGACTCCCCCACCGCCCTATGGCCGATTTGGACGCCCTCGGTGCTGCTGCCGAACTACACTATGGTGATTCCGCTGCCCGTTATTCGCACGCCGACTGGGAGAGAGAGCAACGTGCAGAGCCTACGTGCTGCGCCGCCATACGATACATTCTTCTCGGCCGGTCATTGGCCTTGCCCACCGAAGTCTGAGCGTGTTTCCCCTCACACCAGCGCCCCCTCTTCTCGGAGATCCAGGAGCTCGCTGGCAAAGGCCGCCTCCATACTACCGACGAGGACATTGTCCTTCTCGTCCGTAATCCAACCCCGGCCCACTACTCCTTACTGTCTCCGGGGCGCGCGGCTTGCCTTTGGGAGGACAAACCAATCCGTATTTGCGTGCCACTACTCATGCGCTCTTGGATCATGCAAGCCTGCCATTCGACTGATTCCTGCCATCTAGGCACGGCACGCACACTTCGCATGCTCGAGCGTTTCTATTTATGGACAGGAATGAGCATATGCACCCGCTGGTGGTTGCACCATTGCTTGAAGTGCCAAGCGCGGAAGACGCCGCGACTGACGGTTCGATAGCCCGTCATTTCGATTCCCTTCCCTCCGGAACCGGGCGTTGCTTGCGGTAAGCATGGAATATTTTGGGCCATTGCCGGTCACGCCCCGGGATAACACATGTATTTTGCTTTTCACCGACCGCTTTAGCCGTCGTGCGGACATGTTCGCCGTTACTGCCGCTGAATTTACAGCTGAAGGCACGGCCAACATCATCATCAACCGGCACATCCCTCTTTGGAGGTGTCCACGTAGCATCCTCTCGGACAATGGCCTCCAGTTGTATATGAGCATCTTGGTGTTCGAAAAATCGCCACCAGCTCCTACCATCAAAGCGGTAACGGTGGTGTGGAGCACGTTAACTACACAATGGCCCAAATGCTGGCTATGATCGTCAACAAACGCCAAGACAATTGGGATGCGCAGTTGCCGCACGTGGAGTTCGCCTACAATAATTCGGTCAGCGCAGCCACTGGACTGGCCCCCAACGAGGTTCACATTGGTAGGCTCCCGCGCCTCCCTTTCACTATTTTCAACCGCTCCGGGGTCGCCCGCCATCAGAGCCTGGCCAGCGACCACCTCGTATACTGCGACCTGGCGTCCAAACGCTCACAGAGCGCCAACGATATTGTTCGCAAGATGCATGCCTACCTCGCATACTTTGACCTGGTGTCAAAACACCAACAGCGCGCCAACGATATTGTTCGCGAGATGCATGCCTTAACAGTTTTCCGTGTGGAACGCGAAATTCAGCCCTTTCGGACGCTTTGCGCCAGGTCCCCAACTTCATTGTTGGTAATTGGGTTTGGCTGTATAATACGGCTTCCACTATTCGCCGAGGCGCGAAAGCCGGCACGGATGCAAAGGTGCTCAAGGCCAAATTCGCGCTATATTGGACGGACCCCTACAAGATTCTTGTTGTCGGCCCCTGCCCCTCTAGCGACACACCGGACGGTTCCCCCCTGGAGGATAAACTCCTCTATTTGGACCTTCCCACAGACATGTCCGGCGCAGATGCGCACCGCCGCGTCTCAGTCGAGCGCTACAAGCCCTGCACCAACCTCCACGACCGTGGCGACATGCCCAAGTGCCTTCTGGATGGGTTGACGCAATACGTGCTAAATAATTTTACGAAAAAAAACCCTCGTGTCACGTAACCCAAGACGACGTGTCGGCGCCCCTCCAGCGGCTGGGGGTGTTAAGGGATGACCGGCCATCAATCGGTCCGTGGTCGGGGTGGGATCATCGCCATGATGTACGAGACGCATTGGACTGGGCTCTCCCGTCCGTCGTGGGAACGGGAGATGGACCTCCAGCTCTCACGCCAGCGGATCTTGCTCTACTGGGCTGGCACTCGAACCAACACCGCCAAACCAACCGCCAGTATCGCCGGATGCGCATTGGGGCTGCACAACGGGAGCTTCTCGTGCTAACGGCGAACGATTTTTGGCACCTGGCTACGGCTGCGTGTCGGGCGCTGACTGGTTACGCGACTACAGCACCCTCCAGCACCACCGTGCTCCCCAATGTGGCCCATTTTTGATAAAAAGCCGATGACGACTTGTGGTGGCTAGGGAAAATCAGCGCTCGCACAACCACCGATGGGGAATATTTGGTACGTTTTCTAGACGACCCGAAACCGATCAAACTTCCGCTCTCTCCGGCTCACTACACGACTTCGACAGGAGGTGTTTAAGGTTCCTGGTGCCTTCAACTCCGTCGGGATAGATCAGTTGCACGCGGGATTCAAAGTAATGTAGATGAATCTCGAGGCGCGGACGTGGCTAGTTGACGTTCTGGCCACCATTGCCCTCGAGTACTTGATCCTGTTTTACCGGTTTTGAATTCTGCTTCTTCGGGGGATATTCGTTTTTGTTCTGGGTTTTTGATTCAGTTTTCCTGGGGGGATTTTCCTGCTAACTTTCTGCCCGATTTCGACGTCGCCCCCGCAGGGTGAGGCACGATGTCCATTCCGCGCACGCGAATTGGGTTTCGTACGTAGCGCGTTCTGGTACGTTTTTTTGCGACCGCTTGGGGTTTTGCCCGCGAAGTCTTTAACTCTTCCGCCTTCGACCCCAGCGCTTTCGCATTTTGTTTTTGTTTCTATTTTTCTGCTTTAGCATTTTTCCTGGGGCTTCGTAGCCTCTCAGGGTAGGTGTGTGGGAGTAGGTTTTGAAGAGCCGCATCTTCGAGTCATGTTCTAGACCGTGGAACCGGTGCTTCCGAATCTTCCATATTTCTGCATATACGGCTCGTCAGGGTGGGCTAGCGTTATGGTATTCCCCTGGAAGCCTAAGAACGCGTAATATCTTGATACGGAAATCATATAAAGGGGTTTCACATGCCTTTGAAGGCATGTGCGTATAGGAAAAAGGGGATGATGCCTTCGCTTCAAGGAATTGCACGCGTTCAGTTCGTCCGTGGTGTGTGTGGAACTAATGCAAGACCTTATCTAGTACAAGTGAGTGACCAACGTAGAACCTTCCTAGTAGAGAGACCTGCAAAGGGTGGCCTGTGTCTGTAACAGCCCCCTAATCTTATTATACTCGCAAAAAAAATGGTGATAAGAAGTGTTACTGTTGTCCAACAGCAGCAGCTATCGATTGAAATCCTCACAAACCTATCGATTAGAACTTCTATTAATACCAGGTAATATCGTAAATCTGCTGTTTCGAAACAAAAAGCAAAAAGTAGACCAATGTACATATTGCGATCATCCAAGGCATTCATTCAAACAGTATCCTAGGGTATAAGGAATAGGTGTGTTGTTCGAAGCAATAGGGTATAAATTTAGACGCAGTAGGTATCGATCGAAATCCTTGTAAATCTATTCAATTGTCAGTAGATATCGGTCGATAGCTTGCGATTCCTATTAAATTGGGCAATAGGTATCGACTGATACCCTTGCAAACCTATTACATTGAGCAATAGGTATCGGTCGATCTCAGTGCACACCTATCGCTTTAACCAATAGGTATTGATTTGCGGCGATAAAAAGGTGTTGCTCGAACGGTAGCCTGTCGAGAGTCATTTTCAAATAATGTTGGTGCCCAAAATACCTACCAGGTATCGATTTTCGCCTTCGCGAGCATATCGGTCGCACATTAGACTATTGTGGTCACTGCCCTAACCCTATTGTTGCTTACAATATCTATCGATAGACCCCGAAGCCAAGCTATTGTGCCTCGCAATAGGTATCGATCCTCGTAATTTCCGACCTATTGTTGGCCCAATAGCCTGTTCGATAGGGTATTATCCAGGGTATAAGAGGGAACTGAACGGCACAGAAACCGGTCGCTCTAAAACACTGCAGGCTTGAGCTTCGCATCGAACGCACAAAAAGAGTAATCACCACCTTGTTGTTGAGACCACCCATCTTGAGCTTCTTAGGGCCCAACAAGGATAAACAGCGCCGTTTTCGGAGATTCTCCGCTGGGCTGGAGCGGCGTGCGGCGTGGATGACGAATGGCGAACTGGAGTTACTACTAGTTTTTTGTAGCGAGACGGGCTGTCTTCGAGCACCTTTGCTCTCCAACACTGAACCAATAAAGTGGCGAAAGGTCCACGTACCGATCGATACCTATCATGTTAAACAATAGAAAGGTGAAAGGTCTTCCGATACCTATCGTCCGAAACAATAGTAGAGTTGTGAAAGGTCTATCGATACCTGCTTTCCGAAACAATAGGTTTGGTGCAATGTCTATCGATACCTATCGTCCCAAACAAAATGTTTGGTGAAAGGTATATCGACACCTATCGTTATCAACAATAGGTTTCGTCTCGCAGTCCCAATATTAAGAGTATTTCGCCCGAACAGGCACGCTCTGGAAATTCGTATCGATAGTTACCTGTTTCAACGACCCCCGTGTAATGATTATTGTTCCATTGTAATGGCATTGTTCCAACGGCTTCGACTTACGCGACAAACCGGCTCAGTAAGTGTCTGTCTATCGAAGGTCACGATGGCGAGGTTCCCAGGTTCATTCCCGAGTTCACTGGCGCCTCTCCGAGGAGCTCTCTTCTTCGAGCTCCTTTGTCATCGAGCGGGATTGCTTGTTCAGCCGTGGTTGCATTTCTGCTAAAAATGCTTCTTCCATGCCTTCCGCCATTATTGCAAATAGGGATCGCTCTGACCGCTGCCCCTAAGCTCAACGAGTCTCGACGAACCCGCTAGCGTGGTCGAGGATCTGGGCCGTGGCAGGTCTAATGCGGCTTGCGGGTAAACAGCAATTATCCAACCATACTCACACATTGTGCACCCCGAAATATCGACGCAGATGTTGCTATTACTGCTGCTGCTGTTGCGCTGGTGCACACCATACCTGACACGCCGTATCGATAAACCTTCTTCTGTTTGGCGCGTGCTTTAAATGCGTACGTAATACACTGCGTTCGGACGTGTTTCCTGGCCTATTCTCAACACCAACCTAGCAACCAACTACCAGGGCATCAATTTTGCGATGACACCCAACAAGGCCTCTACTAACAACAGCCCCGGATCTACGTATAATGTGCACCCCATGTATCATGGATCTTTTCCATTAGCCTCCGCTGACTTTAATGTTGTTGGAAACTCCTGCCGTTCCGCGTTTGTGCGCATGCCCACCCGATGGTGACCTCATATTGAAACCACTAGGACTTATGTGCAGCAGTCCTCTTCGACTCCGCCGCATCAGTTGCTGCCGCGGCGGAAAGCTCGTGGGAATCCTGGGACGTGCGGCCGATGATGAAGAGAACGTCTGAAGAACATAGCACATCGCTCAAAGCAGCGAAAATGGGCAGGACACATGGGACGTTCATCGACCGCACCACACCCTCTGTGATCGGAGGGATGCACGCGTCTCGATCGAGAACGGTAGTGCGCACGCCCCAAGGCGTCGATTTGAGCGCGATTGAGGCAGTTGGGTCAGCGATTTCACAAGAAAATGGCGACAGTCAAGTTGAGGATGCCGCGCGGATGCGTAACGCCTACTCTAATGAGTCTATGACGCGGTCTATGACGATCGTGCTAGGCGGAGACAGGGTGCAGGGACAGGGGGGCGGTGCGCGTCCGAACTCGAAGCAGTGGAAGACGGGGCAACAACAGGGACAGCCCGCGGACTCGTTGAAGGAACCCTTGAGGCCAGTCGACGACAACCTTTTCCCCTCGCGGCAGCGATCGTCACTCTCCGTGTCTTCCCGCTCCGATATCGGTGAGGGCACAGACGCCCCTATTGATAAAGCAACGCGTAGATCGTTGCGGGAAACGAGACCGAGATCGGGCGGGGGGAGTTCTGGGGATTGTCCTATGGAGAAACGCAATTTTGGGCTCCGTAGCACCGGGAATACATCGAAAACACAGCAGAGAAGGCCGTCCTCTAATCCTCGAATGGTCAACCGTGAAGCGGCCGAAAGTGTCTCACTTGTCGCCGGCAACGAGAGCGATTCCGTGTCATGTACACCGCCGAACCGCGATGCACTCGATGCCGCTAGTGGCGAAAGCGATGTACTCTGGGAGAACCTGAGTCCTCTGTCATCACCCGAGGGACTTACAACACCGATGCGCGAACGCGACGAAGAGGGTGGACAACAGATGATCGATGCTGAGGAGGCAGGGTCGGATCCCGCAGTTCACGGAGACGGCCGGGGTGGATGGCGTGTCTTACCTACCGACAGGAGCGAATACGGGGGGGTGGGTGACGGTGCAGCGCCCCTGCCCCGGAGTGAAGAAACGCCAGAAGAATCTCGTAGACACCACGAGAAAGCCTCTCACCAGCTGTCTGAGCGGGGACAGCCTCGGCTCGACTCTGGCGGTTTATCGTCGCCAGACACGGCGCCAGTCGCAGAAATCGAAACAGCGTACCCCTCGGTCGGCGGGCACCCCGAAAGCGTCAGAGGAGGAGTGGTTGGCCCACAAATAAGCCAGGATCGAAACGAGATGGGAGTTGGCGAGGGAAAGGATGACGATCTGGCGGCGGAGCAAAATAAAACAAGGCACCAGGCAAAACGCCTCGCCCTGGAAGTTGCACGACTTCGAGCTGCTTTGCGTAGGACAGCATCCGACTTGACGGCTGAGCAGACGACGCGCAAACGTTTAGAGGTGAGACCGTCCGGCCGTCTTATTTTTTCATTGTTTCGAAGCCGGTTGGCTATCTTACTAATCAGAAGCACCTAGTTAAGAATCATTACATAACTATGGATCGCCGGATGCGTTTGTTTGCAGGCTGGTATGAGCGTACGCAGATGCCGCAACCGACGCAGCTGTGCACACTGCTTTGATTAAGAGCCCTTGCCACGCACTTCCGTAGTACTCAGAACAAAGCTATCATGACCATTCACATCTCCAGCGCACACTCTCGCAAAGACGTTATTTTTCTTTTTCTTTTCAGGGAGAAAATGCGGAAATATGGAGTCGGCGGCAATCGAACCCACGACCCACCGCGTATTGGTTATATAGCACTACCAACTGAGCGACCTAGTCACGTGACTACGTAGCTCAGTGGGTAGTGCTATATAACCAAAATATATCGTGGGTTTGATTCCCACCGACTTCATGTTTCCGCTTTTTTCGGGGAGAAAAAGGGAAATGACGTCTTTGCGAGCGTGCGATGTGGGGACGCGAATTGTTATGATCGTTTGCTCCTAAGTACTACGGTAGTGCGTGGCAAGGGCACAGCCCTGGATATCCCTGGTACGAAGTCGGTGAGAGTCAATTGACGGACTCGCAAATCTATCTGTTGTTGGGTATACAGCACTGCCCACTGAGCTACGAAGTCACGTCACTACACAGCTCAGTGGGTAGTGCTATATAACCAACACACACCAGTTACTCGTTGTGCAATATTGCTCTGTATGGGAAGAAGCATGGGCAGATCAGAAAGCTGTTTGAGTGTGCCGTGACCCCGTTGATAGTCCGCCTTGTTTGCCCACCCTTCTGTCACCAGCTGGGAGAACTTTAGGGCGCTGCAGTTGTCCCGCTCGATATGTCAGTAACAGTGCAAAGTCAGATGTCATTGAGTACGTGTTATCAAATTTCGTTTTCTAACAGTCAAGCAAACTTTTCATTACAGGAAGAATGGCGGAAAAAAATAAGTGAATGGGAGGAGGAGCGCGGCTCTCTTGTCGCAAGGACGCAGGAAGCAGAGCAGGCATCTAGAAAAGCAGCAGAGGAAGCAGCGTTGGCGCGGAATCAGGTATAATACGCGGATGGTATGTATGACGGATGACGGCTCGAGGTCGTAGGTTAACTTCAATTCACGTCCGTGTTGGAAAATCCAAGTCGATATTTCAGTGTTCTCGCGGTTCACGTCTAGGGTTGAAGTTCGTTACAACTTCTAGATGCCTCCCTACCTTTTGCGCGTCCTCAGTTCGTGATCCCCCACTCTTTGTGTTTGACCTTCGTATGTTTGCCGCCGTCGTGCAGGCTCAGTCTCGGCAAGACCAAGCTGTATCTGACCGCGGTGCTCGGGAAGCTGTGCAGTGCAAGGCGAACAGTGCGATGAATGGAGTGGTGGAAGGTCAGGACCGTCTTGTCCGAGCTTTACAGGCGGAGTTGGACATGACCAACAGGGCCAGGGAGGCGACTCAGGTATCGAAGGGGGGAGGAGATGAGAGGGCGACGTGCAGTTTTATCTGTGCGCGCCTTTACAGTAATGCGTGCCTTCCGGGAAATCGTGGTAGGTGCAATCATTCTGCGAAATATATGCTCGATAGAAAAGGGCCCTTTTCCCTCCTCTTGGTTTCAGGCAGCAGGATACTGTACGCGAGGCCGCAACCCCGATTCTATGTGCGCATAGGAATAATAGGATTTTAGGTGGAGTCTTTTGCACGCTCGATTGTTGATTATGTGAACGTGCTTCCTTTCTCTCCCCTTGTTTTCGGGCAACAGGATGCTGCACACGAGGCCAAAGAGCAGCTCCGCTTCTACGTGCAAGGTTTCCTGTTATGGCAAGACCGCGCTAAGCGACTGCAAGCCCGTATGGTAGAGTTGGGCCATCCGGAGACGTGGACTGACGACAACGATGGTACCGCCCGTTCGTGTGTTTGGCCGCTGGTACTCACGTCACCGTCGCCACAGCATCCGTCATCCCTCCAACGGATGAATCACGATAGACGCACGGCAGTACAGCAGCCTGAAATCGTGGTCAGCAACGGGGACGCAAATGAAAACAACCTGACCAGCCGGAGCGAAAACATTGTTGGAAGTGCCGACAACAGTGAATCCAAGGGAGAGGTTTCGGACGGCCCCAAGGAGAACTGCACACCGGGTAACCCGTGTTTGCCGAGTACGGCCTTAGGAGGATCAGGGCCAGCGGGCGATTGCGATGGCTACATCAGCGTCGATACGTATGTCCCCGACAGACAAGCAAGATGGTCCGACGCCCGTCAGTTCCAGGTGAACCCTACCGTCGGTGTCAAGCTGAAAGGCTCACCAACAGCGGAGGCGGTACCCGCTTGGCAATCGGGGCAAGCGGTGAGGGGGGGACAGTCTGCCGTGTCTCGTGCGTATTTCCAGCGTTCTATGAAAGCTCAGCAAGAAGTATCCGCCCGGCTTGAAAAAGACTTGATCAAGGCCCGTAGTGATCTGCAGGCGATTTACGGCGGTGACAAAGCGAAAGTCGACGTTGGGGCTCGCGTCGGCTTGTTACCAAGAAAGGAGGATACTGACGCGGGCAAAAACATGGAAGGGGACCATCATGTTGCGTACGCTAATTCGTTACCAGGGACACCAGGCAAGGAAGGGCGCGACAACGGCAACAGCGACGATCGCCCCCTTTCAGACAATGGTGTATCCACACAGGGCGGGGACAGCGCCCAACCTCAACTCCCGACAAGCCAGCACACCGCCATAGGCACATGTGCACAAGCGAGCGATGTCATTCCCGTTAATTCCAGAGGCCCGTACATGATCCGAGTGCTGGCGGCCCTGTTGGGTGAAAACACCATCGCCAAGGCGACGGCGGATCTGAACGGGACGAAACATCCGCCGGTGTACGACGAAATGGGGAGGATCACAAAGAGAGGAAGGAAAAATAGCTCGACCGTCGAAGCACCACCCTCTTCTCTGCATTTGACGGACTTTTCCCCAACGCTTCAGGCCGTTTTTTGTGGAGGGGAATCCGTGTTGCCGTCCCCGGCTGGTGCCGGGCCGGGCCGCACGTTGCCTGCAGCCTGCGAACGATACGAAAAGGTTCGTCGAGAGCAAGGGCTACGAGACCAGGCAGGGTCAGGGCTCCACCTAAACACAGGACGTCGCAAAGGTGAACCCAGTCAAACAGGCACACGGTCCACCGTCTCTACAAAGTTAACTGAGCACCCCGGGGGCTCTGCACCCACCGTTAGTGCCGTCTTAAGCCAAAGCTTTCGCGATGGCGGTGGAGAAAAACGATATCAGGAGAAGGCTGCAGCGGGGGCGGCACCTGATCTTAGGGGCTCCGCGGGCTGTGCGCTGGCAGGAGCGTTTCGCGAGTACGAGGCGAAAAGCCCCCTGCTTCAGAGGTGGATGCTGGAGAGATTTCAATCGTCCTCGCCGGGTGCGCCTGTTGTTTAGACACAGCCATCAAAAGAGTCCCGTTAAAGTTGCATTCCGTTGGAATAGCCACCGCCACTACGAACTAGGAACTAGGTAGCCAATCGTTACTGAGCAAAGAAAGCAGGACCTGAAGTTGGATAACGTGCGCCCATGCGCCCTGGCTGGCGTGATGCGATTCGCCGTGGTTGATGCTTCGAAATATACGCATAGACTAGTCATATATAAAAAAAAGTGTATTCTTTCTGCGAATTATTACGCTGGATGCACGATGTGACTACTAGTAACTGCTGGTATACCAGTACTTACGAGCTTGTGAAACGAGGTTGCCGTTGTACCGCTAGTTTGCGGTACTGCTGTTGCTGGTATTGACTTCAAGAATTCTGGGTGCGCGGCTAAGAGTCAAGCCTGAGCGGCCGCTTTTGAAAACAAAGAAACACCGCTCTTGAGCGTCAACGTTGTGTGCTCCTATGACAGCTCACACTCCACTCACACATACATACCTGGCACCGAAGAAGCGCACCTGATACACGCATAATACACTTACAGAGTCACCGCCTGTGGTTGTCACAAAGCAACCAGCTTGCAGCACGGCTGCTGTTGTACCGTGTCTGCCATTAGTTTTACAGAGCTTCGAGGTGTGTGTTCCCAAAATGTAATTTGCCGAGAGATTACAGCACGGAACTGCTTTCGGTGCAAGGTGCGTGAGATTTACAGCTTCCCACCCGACGCCGAAGAGCGATTGCAAAAGAACGCTCGAGAAGCTAGGTTTACAGCAGACTACTCGAGAGGGCTGTTTTATCTTTTGTGTCTGGTAATTAGGCACAACCCTGGGTTTAGTTCTTATAAATACGGTCGTTTCTAGGCAGCCAGGCAGTCGGAAGCACGCAGTCTGGGCCGTGCTCGGTGCCAGCTGCTTAGCCAGACCGGGAGAGGGAGCGGTGTGGGTCTGCACAGCGATACAGGCGGCAGGATGGGCCTTGCACTGTGGGTCTTGCCTGGTGCAACTACTTCCAAGTGCAAGGAGCACAACAACTGCTGCTGCTGAAAGGGTGATGGTGCAACATTCTATAAATTGGGCTCTGTTGTTCAGCGGGACAGCGGAGCGGGCGAGAAAAAAAATAACGGAGCGCGCTATTTCAAAAGAACAAATGTGGGTTTTTCCATGCACACCTACTCGGCTCAGGGAGGCGGAACGCAACCCCTTTCTAAAGAGCTACATCAGCGACTCTTGAATGCTCAAAGCTTGCACCACGGAGCGAGACCGGGATCCAGACATGCGTTGTAATGTGCCGACGGGCCCCCTGCTTGCCCCGCAGCCAAATTCGCTACAACAACTCGCTGCTGGAGAACAGCATGCCCCCCCCCCAAAATGCATCTTCTACACACACATGCAGAATATATTACTTTGACGATATGTCAGCCACATGGAAGTGGAGACATCGCTACACCAAACTGCTACGTAATGTACTGAAAAGCTTGCAGTCAGTTGATTGAGCACGTGGTGAAGACAGATTGATAGTGCGCACGCGAAGCTGACTGTCGGAATAGGACGGTCCGGGATTTAAACACCGAGCACACAAGCGAGGGGGGGGGTACTATCAATTCTGCAGGCGTCATAAACAATGTGACTTTTCAAAAGGCGGGGGTGACATACCCAACGGAACGCCTCGCTTGGCGATATATTTGCAAACACGCTCAGAGACACAAGGGTTAGGCAAGAGCGATACGAAAAAACATGTCTCGCCTCCGCCATACACGAATCTCTCTTCGAGAAACATATACGGGGAAACCTTTACGTACTGCTTGAAGGCAGATTATATCGACCAGGCGGAACGGCACTGCGCTTAGAGGGAAAAATGACCTCGTTAGAGTAACACAAACAGAGGCTGTCAGTGCGAAGAATCGGAGCACATGATCCGCTAACGCGCCGAGACAACGGGGACGTAAAAAAAACAACAACTCCCTGAAAGGATACAGGCAACGATGTGCAGCGCATAAATGCCGCACATTGCGAATGGCAGGGCCCACAAAGGAAGCATACGTATGTACAACATTGAGCGCAGAGGACTTTTGGAAACCAACTCGACGTAGACTGGGTCTCTCCGGCACGCCCCCACCATGCCCTCCTACACGTCTTTGGACTTGTCTGCAGTCGGGTTGTCCACACCGCTGGATTCCACTTCATTATCCACCTGTCCTACTCCATTTGTTTCCCCCCGCGCGCCCTCCTCTTCTTCATCCCCAACAGGAAAGTCGCCGATCCTGTCTTCGTCGTCGTCGTCCTCCGACAACGCGCTGTCACCCATACTGCCGGAAGTCGTCCACACCCCGTCGAAATCGTGACTAGGGTACCTCGCGGACATGGCGCGTCGCGGCTCTACCCGCTCTCCTGCCATGCGCGCCATCTCCCTCTGCTTCGCCTTGGCAGCCTTAAGCAACAGGGCCTCTGCTTTTGCTGCCGCCTCCGCTTCCATAGATTGCCAGTACCTCCTGGAGAAGACTTCGATGTAGTAGTTGGAGCTGTCGGAAGGTGTCACAAAAACCAACAGGAGGAGCGGGAGGCACAAAAAGTGCAGTTAGACGACCAAAAAAAGCCGGGAAAAGCGCAAGGCGGATTAACGGGGGTGGCGAAATCGGCCGACAGCTGCTGTTGGTGAATGGGGCATACGCAATTCAAATGAGCGGTCGTCGTCTGTCCACCTAACATGACCTGAAAAAAACAAAACCGGCCGTGGCTCCCTCGCTAGGGTAAGCTTGGCCAGGACTCAACCTATGAAAAAAGACGTTAAGTCGTGGCTCCTCACGAGGGTCTAAGCCAGGCCATGCACCCGTCCAATCACCTGTTCCAGAGCGCGCAGCAGAAAACGACCAATGCTAGCGTAATGGACGTCCACTTGGAGTTGTACAGGAGCGGCGTCGGCAGGGACACCACCACCGTGAATACCATTTGCGAGCCCATGAAGATCGATTTCGTCTTGATGGTCCTCGGGTCGAAAGTCTCGTCCGCCTTGAACAGTCTGCACTTCCGCATCACGTAGAGGACGATCTTGTGCATGGGGTTCTTCGGACTCGTGGTGAGCCATCGGAGGCTGGTCTGGATATCGGGGTCGGCGTCGAGCTTGGGCTGCGACACAACCAAACAAAAAAATGGGTGGAGAGATGAAAAGGGATAACGATATTTGAGTGGTGGGTGGGGGTGAAAACATTGCAGGTATGATTTCGGGCGTCGTCTCAGGTAGCCCCGGACGGATCCGTTTCCAAAACCACGCTTTACGGCCAGTCTGACCTTAAGCAATACCGTACGCCGATCAGACAGCATCGCTCAGCTCATTATCAAGCACCTGAACAAAACAATGAACAAGCCAAAATGCGAAGAGGATGCACGCTGTGCAGGTGCACAAAACGAAGAATAGCTCCGCATAAACCATACGCAAGGCGAAATTGGTTCAAGACGAATCCTCCTATCACGCGCGTGGGCGTGGCCGGGCGAGAGGGGGCTCAGAGATTACAACCGATCAGAATCATGTCCCGCGCACAGCACAGTATCATGCCGTCGACTCGTCGCAACCCGTATCATACCTTGTCCGCGACCTCGGTCTTGAAGAAGTACAGCACTTGCCAAAGAAGATACAAGACGGTGGCCATACCCACGTCCCCCGCGTTAAATCCCTCCTGGCACTCAGACTCGGCACCAGGCGTACCGCCGCGCAGAGGGTCAAGCGGACACCACCGTAGTGTCAACGCAAGCCAACTCGGGAACAAGTGTATGAAGCACGACGTCATCTGCGCGGAACGAGCGAGCCGAAGGTTTACGAAGGACAGATGCGTGAATGAGAAAACAGGCGTATAGTTCGTGACCCATATGTCCCCTGGACACCCCGGACACCCCCCCCTCCCCCCCCCCGTCCCCACCTCAGTCCTGACTAGAGGAACCTCAGTCCTGACCAGGGGATATCATAGGGTTTTGGGCTTCCTTGTCCACTGGAACGGATGTAGGGAGAAAGGGGGGGTGGAGGCTGTGAGGGATTCCAGATTTTTCAGACTACATCGCACCGTTTCGCTGAGGTTTGACACGGTTAGGCGTAAGCATGCTGTAGCGACACTCTTCGCGAGAGGGTAGAGTACCATTATTCGACGAAAGTGTTCGCTACCTGTGGCCGACCCACTTTTTGCTGGAGCCGACTCTCGATTTTGGTCGGCGTGGGATCAGGGTGCTTGAATGGCCCTGCCGGCGGCTAATGATTTACTCAGGGTCAGTCTAGAGGACTCAGGTCACAATGGGATCAGCATGCCAAGCAGGAGCAGGGCGAAAATATGCGTGTGCGTGTGTTGACCAATGAAACATCCCGAAGCACCAGTATTTGACCAATGAATGAGTTTTGTCGAACAAGTGGTGAGCTCTACTGTTTCGGGAGGCACGTTACGCAAAATGAGCTGACGCCACGGATGCGTGCGACTTGCCGGATCTCCAGGCGGCAACCTGTTGCGTATAATACGATGCTGGAGAGCTTTGTTCAAAACATCGCACGGCGCCCTCACAAGAAGTCCAACAAGGCCTTGCAGCAGCAGCGGCTCTTTATTGACAAACAGCTCCTGCGGCGGGAGAAAAACTGGGCAAAGGGATTACGACCGTATCATCCCACCTTGTCCACATCGTGGAAGACCAGGCTGTTTCTCCAAAGCGGGACCGCCCACAGAAGAGATCCCATGCTGAAGATGAAGATGATTTTGTTCAGGCGGCAGCTGTGCGGCATTATGAAGATAGCAACCATGCAGCACACCTGGATTAATAAGACATATGTCGACACGCGGCACGGCTGAGTGAAACGCAAATACTGCGGAAGCACGCGGCGTGTCGCACGGTTAGCATGCAGCGTATGTGACGCGATCCCAGGCACTTGGATAGACACCGTATGAAAAGACGGAAGCACACGAGCCGCATCCACCACACCGTACTACCGTATCGAGATAGTAAAACTTCGGATCGTCGATAGCAGCGAGCCCCGAGCAAGCATTCAAGAAAACCCAACGAGAGTCCTACTCAGCAGGTGCCAGTTACACATGAGTGCAACCCCTGAGTGCTAACTAGGCGATGAAAAAAAAGGAACAGGGGCGGAAAAAGCGGCAGTTCAATCGCCATCCATCAGCGAGACAGGGGCTATGGCATGCCTTCGTTACCGTTCAAAAAACGTTCAAGGCACCTGAACGAAGTAGCAGAAGTCGAAGTAGAAGAACAGCCATTTGCGCTGTCGGTAGTCGGGATATCGCATGAGAAGAAGGATGGGGATAATCACCGAATACCACAGCCAGAACCGCTCCGGCATCATGAGCAGCACGTACTCGCTCACCACCATCGTCAGCACCTTAATCCGATCAAAGAGAAGGTAAGCGTCCGTAGGTGAATCAATTGCGCTCCAGGTTCGCCAACAAAGGAAATACGCTACATGCTTGGGCTAACCAGTAGAGGTCTCTAATTCATGCACGATACAAGCACTTCATGCCATCCCCCAGGTGATGCCCAGGGAGCGTTTTAATTACACTGAAGACACTAAAACCCATGCGCGGCAGCGACATGGATCGTTTGCCCGCACGAGATTGGTTGCGCGTAGCATCAACGTTATCTCTGGAGCTGTATCTCTCCGGCGACCACTCCCTTTGTCTGTCTCTCTGTCGCACTAGGCTCACCCCCACGGTGAAGGCAGCCTTGTCCATCATGCGCATCATGAAAGGCTTGCTCCGCTTCTCCTCCAGGTGCAACCTCAAACTCTTCGACGGGTCGCCGGTCACCGCCTGATACGATCAGAAACCGAGCCAAAACACAACAAGAAGCGCCCGTATACGAGCGAGCGTCAAGCTGCGCGTCGCGACTTGCTGATTGGTGTCACACAACGTGATCGCCTTTGCGGCGCTGAGCAGTATATACATACTTGTGAGAAGAAACTATTAATATCTGTTGGGCTAATTCAGTCACGTTCCTGAAGTAGTTGTAGTTCTGGCGAACAGTGATATCTAAAAATGTATCCCACAGACGCTTCTGGTACACGGTGTCGCTCGCCACAAACTGTAGCGCGCTGCTGATCTCGGCTGCAGTGCATGGAGAAAGGGAGCGAATGACGCAAAACACAACACGTCCACGTACGGTTTAGCAAGCCGGCAGCGGCGTGGTTTCAGCGGCCCCACGGCCGTATAAGCACTACCGTTGCAGCGACAATCCCCCGCCGCCTCAACTTATTGTGAGCGGCTTGCGGTTCGTTTCCTCTGCCGTATCGGAGACTTGATATGTGCAACGGCGAGCGGGGGGAAGCCTAGCGGCATCGCTAAGCAGTGCGTAGTTTGTGACCGCAGAGCTTGTCTTTCTCTACGATGATGAATCGGCACAGACACGTGGTGCGCTGGATGTCAGTGGTGGAAGTAACAGATTGATGTGAAAACACACACGCTGCATAACTTTCTGAGAGGCCAGCAAGACATCACCTTTCGAATCTTGCCATGAAACTGCCGACGTCGCTTGTCTAACGGGGCGGCAATCTGGCGGCCAACACAGGTCAAAAGAGGGGGAGAGAAACGAAGCGCGATGGTTGGAACGCACGGACGGGCGTAAATATAAAACCTGTTGCGCTGCGTACGAAGATATAGCATGGTAATACCGCCATGATATCACGATGATGGCGTTAAGCGAAAATATCCTATTGCTACTAACAGCAGTTGCTCACGGCCTTGGTATTCGGCAGCTGTTACCGTGCCGAGATCAAGTGAGGGTACAAGCATATTACGATGGTGTACCTCAAATTGAAGGAGCCGACTGAGACGGCACACACTGCCTGCATCATACCTTCGATTGCAACCTGCGGGGTGCCTTGGTGGTTTCTTCTATCAACCCGTCAAGCCGCTGCCGCTGCTTGTTGATGATGCCCTGCTCAGCAACAGAGATATAAATAAGCATGTGCACATGACGGACGAACGCGTCAGGCTTAATTCTTTAGAACTCTTTACGCACGCTCTTGGTGATAAACAACAGTTGCAATATTTGGCAGTAGTACAAAGGGTTTGTAGGATCTCATCGGAGGAATGAAGCGAACGTTAAACATAAAATGAGCCCCACCTACCCTCAAGCAGAGGTTGACGTGGTGCCTGAATATATATTAAATATTGCAGGTACAAGATTTTTTTTTTTCAAGATTAAAGGA
The DNA here is from genome assembly GCA_012845835.1 of Undaria pinnatifida. Taxonomy (NCBI): domain Eukaryota; class Phaeophyceae; order Laminariales; family Alariaceae; genus Undaria; species Undaria pinnatifida. The sequence continues at coordinate 8,915,322 of JABAKD010000030.1, forward strand.
CCCCTCCCGAAAAGTGAAAAAACTCACCCACATAGTATATTGCAAGTACCAACAACGCAGCTTGCAAAGATGAGCATCGACCCTAAATTCGTCGAACTCACAGCTGATGTCCTTAGCGTAATTATATAAAATACAGTCCCATTCGGTACATCCATTGCTCTCGTCTTAAATCGAGCATGAGGGTGTCCAGTTATGTATAAAAAAGGTCACGCGCTGCTGTCGTGCCGCGTGCACAAGAAACGGCAATGAAGGCATATTACCGCGTACTACATAATATGCATCCAAACAGCGAACGCCACCGATAAGGCTCACGAGTTCGACCGATATGATGAACGGTACTCGTACAGTAAACAACCTTAACCCATCCGACGAAGCGAAACACAGGACCTGTGACAAGTCCTCTACTACAGTGTTTGCGAAAAATATCGGAAAAATACTTTCCTTTCCGCTAAAAAACGCGAATTCCCGTCCCATCATGATCTTGGTGTGTTTGCGTTGGAAGTAAACAAAATCCTGGAAAGCGACGCTTCCCCCAAAATTGAGGGCGGGGGGTGGGGATGTGAAGCAACGAGGCATAATAAAAAGGATAGCACAAACAAAAAAAGAGAAAAAGCAGGGCAGTCCTCGGGAAAAATCCCGCGGGAGTATTTCCGCAGGATTTCACGGGAACTGGGATTATTTCACGTTCCCGTGCCAATATCGTTCCCGTGGTCCCACCCAACCAGTTCACGAGGGGGTGCCCATTCCCGTCCCAAACGTTTCCCGTAGAAATTATAATTCCCCATTCCCACCCAAACGATTCCCGTGGAAAAGTCTGTTTTCCCGTGGTTTTCCGTTCCCACGCCGTGAGATCCAGTGTAATTGTCGATCTCCCAAATCCCGTGGCACTAAAAGTGTAAACGATTCCCGCAGGAATATTTCCCGCGTTACCCGCTTGCACGAGGTCACTGCACGGGAACGTCACGTACACCACATGACGCTGGAATCCGAAATCATATACGACTATGATACGTATTCGAATATAACTGGTATAATTTGTTTGTTTTCGTTAAGAATATTTAATAGTAAACATTTGAGATGCGCAGGTGACTAAATTATTACATTATTTATTGTACCAGGTAAACTATGTCAGCCACCAGAAAAAAAAAAAAAAATACAAATACAAATACAAATACCTGTACATGTATACAAAGAGCAAATATGTCAGGAGACATGTCAATGTCAACCTGTCTGTGTCAAGGCTGTGTGTCAAGGCAAATCTCCATGTCTAAGGTTATGACCCCTATCCCCGGTAGAAAAACGCCTCATTTTTTGTATGGAAACCCCTATTATGTTATTCTATAAAAATATTTTAAGGACGTCAGCCGTGAGTTCGACGAATTTCGGGTCAATACTCATCTTTGCAAGCTGCGTTGTTGGTACTTGTTATTCGTTATATGTTCATTTGGGTGCTGCGTGCTGCCATGCCGGGCAGCACAGCAGCCGCGGTAGCAGACCGCACCAGACATGGGCAGCCGGCAGCCAGCAGTCAGTGGTTGGCACCAGCAACAGATCCGGCATTTCTTCTGTTGAATCAACTTGAAAGCGTGGAAGTTGTTATGCGATCATCGCCGGGCGGCAGGATGACGGCTGGCGACTGAAGCAAAACTTATGTACACCAACCAGGATACCAGCCATGTGGTACGACGTACGTACAGCAGCACTATGTACTTATTTCATATGTACCAACGTCACGAGCAATGATGTGTCACTACTGTTGTTGCTCCTTGGACTATTTTTTTTAACACAACGGAGAAAAATCTGTAGAAAAATACGAAATTCACAGTTTCATGGCCGTCTCTTGTCTCTTATCAATGTCCCCATGCATACGCTGCTATGTACTGCCCTACTCGCTGCTCCCTGCGCCTGTGCGGCAGCTGTACGTAGCTCAATTGCGGTATGTACTACTGCTAGCAGCTGCAGATCTGAACGCAGTTTGTTATTTGTTGCAACAAAGAAACACTTTTTTGTTTTCTTCTACACAAAACAGTTTTTTCATCATGGTCTGGCGTTTTTCAAATATCGGGGATTATTCGATCGTTTCCCCTGTTTTTTGCTGTTAAGGCTGTCTGTCAAGGCAGTAGCCTTGACGCTGTCTGTCAAGGAGTGAAAGTGCTGTCTCCCGACATCTTTGAAGGAGAGTGGTTGGATAATGTGAAATATGAAATACGTGTGTTCTTGTGATATATACCTGGTATACATTGTATTGTCCTGTTTTCGAGGAGGTCGGCGCTGTAGTTGGGGGTGTATGGCGGGTTTTCTCCCATTTCTCCCACAACCGGTTCCGATTGCTGGACACATCTGTGGCATATCGTCTCGGTTGCTTACTGGTAATTTTTGCAATCTGGACTTACCAATAATAATGATCAAAAACGAAAGATGACGTGCTTTATCTTGCTCAGTTTTTGTTGTTTGTGTTCAGTTGACGTATCGTATATATGATACTGGTACCTGGTATATCATACATGAGAGCAAGCGCGCAAAGCCGACGTTGAGGCACATATCAAGTATCGCGCATGCAAAGGTGCCACTTGGTATGTGGTATCGATTATTAACGAGTACATACAAAAACGGATATCGTGGTGGCTCATGCACGTCCAGTGAAATTCCATGATGTGCGTTTTTGGGGCAACAAATCTCGGAAATTCCCGTGATGGTCGGTTCCCACCCACTAGATCCCGTACATTCCCGTGGTGGCTAGTTCCCGCGGGAGGGGTTCCCGAGACGGCTGATTCCCACCCAAACAATTCCGTGCGTTCCCAAGGTGTCTAATTCCCGCAGGACAAGTTCCCAAGATTAAAAGTCGTTACCGAGGACTGCCGTGAAGAAAACAGCGTACGAACGGCAACGGCAGAGTTCACCGCAGTGCCGCCGCCGCTATCCCACCACGGCAGGGGGCAGCAGCACAGCAAGCGGCAGCACGGCTGGCGGCAGCATTCGCTTCAGCAACAAAAACAAGCAGCACCATCAACAGCACCGGCAACAGCAACAACAACTTCCATTTTCGCTTTTTGCAATTTTGAGACCGGCTTCGCATTCTTCTTGTCATGTGATGCTGCTGCTGCTGCTATTACGGTGCGGTGGAATTGCAATGATACACGAGAGCTGCCCTGTTGTCGCGGTTTATGATAGCAGCATAGTGCACGAGCACGAGTACGAGGAGATTTTCGGAACGACGCATTCTCCACGACACCACGCGGGCGAGAGCGCACCGTTGTCGCAGTGGGCCGCGGGGTGGCCCGCTGGCACACCCCAACGCCGTTCATCCGCGTCATGCTCTAGCTACATCTCTCGAGTCTGTGTGCTCGCAGCGGCTGTTGTGCTGTGTCGATACAGGAAGCCGGAGGCGTGCCAGGGAAGGAAAATGCTCCTTGATCAGATATATATATACAAGGGCTCCGCATGGGTGCAGTGCTCTGGGTAGGGCAGGGCAGCACTTCGACTTGTTCGATGCAATATTCGATAGAGTAAAAACCGTTACGACACAACATATAGTCTAGCGTGTAGAATGTAAAGTAATGCCAAGAGATCGATATCGACTAACAGTGGACTACTTACCTCTGCCGTTTTTTGCGTGAATCCGGTTCCGAGCTTCATCATATTTCGACTAACAGTGGACTACTTCTGCCGTTCCTTGCGTGAAGCCAATTCCGAGCTTCATCATATTTCGATTGGATAAATCCAAGCTCATACGCAGACTGACCCTCTAGTCTGGCCTCGAAGACACGTTTCGAGTGCGTTTCTTGATGTTTTGACTATACCTAGCATCAAGGGCCAGCAAGGGGGTGGCCATGTATGCTGCATGTTCTCTACGTAGCCACCGAGAGGCACACATTGAGCCACACAGCTTCTGCCACACCATACATGATAGTATGTAGATCCGAGGCCCGCAGACCGACTGTCTTTGAGTTTGTAGACTGATCGTGGAGAAACTTGCTGACGGCATTCTAGGAGTGAAACACGGTGTCGGTGCCTTCGTCATTCAGTTCCTCGAAGACAATTATAATGCAGCTACTTGTTGCTGCAAATCACTCTTATCTGGTAGATATAGTATTAATAGTACGCGATAGCACACTGAACGAAGACTTTGGCAGTTAAGAATTTCAGGCTCGAGTTTTAGACGAAAATATAAAAGCATATACCTGGTATGGACTATGTCTAATCGCTGGTCGCTCATTGGCCGGGGATCGTACATGAAGTCTCCGTCATCTGGGGACGATAGGATCCCATCTAAGGATCATAATCCATCCACACACATACAACTCCGACAAGCCGCGAACGAACACGGATATCACCAAGACTGATATTTCCCCGCACAGTGTGAAAATCCCCAACCCCACCGACCGGCCGATCTCTGAATGGCTGAGGGTCGTATATTATAGAGCCGGCTCCACCCGGGGACGATAGGGTCCCATCCCCGGTCCAGAGGTCATTCTATATCTCTAAACGTTAGACAAACCGGGGAATAAAACCGAGTTCTCTCGGGTCGTCACCGTCCGTCACAGTGTGGAAACCTCAATTCCGTTGGCTAAAATCGCTGATTGGTTCGAGCTCCACAGCGCCGCCCCACCCTAGGAGGATGACAGAGGCTCACCAACCAATGGGGGGCAGTTCCGTCGAACACGGGGGAGATTGGGCCCCATGTCCCGTTGATAAATCCTTCGAATATCTACAGCCCCAACAACGCGGGAACTATAACGATGACTTCCGGGTCGATACCTCCCCGCACGGCGTGTCAACCCCGACCCCATTGGCATATTCGTGATTGGCTGGTAGTCTTTGACCCAATATAAGCTCACAGTTATTTCGACCGACTCGTTTTTCTCGCATACTTGTCGCACAACGCAAACATTCGCAATGCGAGCGAAATTCGACCGGTTATTATCTGCATGAAAGGTCGCACGAAATAGCGATTTTGACATTACATCAGGTTGGCGTGCCGAGCAAGCACGCTCAAAATGAGGACGAGAAACACTTGTCAACAACAGCACCAAATGCAATATAAATGGACGAATGAGAGCGATTTGTGTCCAGGAGTTAGGGGTCGCCGATTATAAACACAATTTCAAACAAAAATGGAGTGTTAAAAAAAAAACTACATAATAATAAGTGGAACTAAGACTGGCACAACTCGAGCATAATAACCGTGGAAAACAGCCTGAAATGAGGCCAAAAGTGTGCGTATTTGACACGCATAATGGTCGAATAATCATGGACTACTCGCCCGCAGGCCCGCACATAATCACCTCTTTGTCGCTTATGCGACACCGAAAAACATTTGGTGAAAATCTCGATTTCATTCGCTTATGGTAAAGACCTGACTAAGCCGATCGCATTTTCGCGGGTTTTCTTGCACACTACTCGTGTAGGGCAGAGATTCGCCATGCGACTGCAATTCTTACAAAACGCTCGACCTCAGGATGAATCTATACAGTTGGTACCCAGAGCGTCAAAGATAAAGCTATTCGGGACACAAGAGCCGTCAAATCGCCATGTCCCGGCATATTGACAGCCATATATTGCCCACAACAAATAGAGCAATGAGCGCCTGCTTCGGCTTGTCACAGAGTGAACTTGAATCGGAATACCCCCACTGTAGTCTGCTGTAATTACTTGTTGGTGTAGCTTGTCTGAAACGCTGTTCTCATGTTTTATCAGTTTTTTTCCCATCCCATCTATTATCCTAGCACTACTCTCGCTCTCCCTCCTAGTAGTATAACTCAGATCCGGGGTCACATAGTGGGCCCTCCTGCCCCCTCCCCACTACGGTACATGCCCAAGTTTTTATCCCGAGAATCCAGCATTTTCTTTCCTCGTAGATTCGCGTCGACTTGTACCTACCCACGGCTAGGCGTTCTCAGCAGTTGTTAGTTGATCCTTTTTCTGCAGTTTCTGCAAATAGAAAAGTCAAATCTCTCACAACGGTGGGAATCGAACTCAAGGACCAGCGCTGGTAGTATTCAAGAGTAACCACTAGACCACCGGGGCGACCGGCCCTATATAACTCACTAGAGATGATCAATCAGCAATCGGAGCACGTCAAGTAGGAAACCACACAAAAATATTTCATAAAATTATTCTAACGACGTCAGCTGTGAATTAGACGAAGTTAGCGTCGATACTCATATTTTGCAAGCTGCGTACTGTAATATCGATCGCTCGTCTTCATTTGTCAGTTACGTACCAACACGACCGCTTCAGCAACGGAGACAGGCGCCACAGCAACAACAACCAAGCACGCCTTCCACACCGCTTATACTTCTCCCAAGAGTCTTCTCGGGGAAAAGAACCACCCGCCAATGCAATACCGGGACGAATGCATGCCACTGGTTTCTTCTGTGGATACCGTCTACCACTACGTACGACCTTCGCGTGACGCAGCTTAATAACAGAAACGAGGTTTCCCCTAGTTTATGTCGAAAATGTATTCCCTGTTTTTACACACCCTCCCTATAACATAAGTCAGACAAAAAGCGTGTGTGTAATATAGCATCATCAGTGCGCGTGCTCTTACCCGTACCTATATTACTTGCACGAGTACAAACTATGTCGATGTGCCCGAACTAGTATATTACCACCCTCGAGGCCGGGGACGCAGCCACTCGTAACGCTGAATGTGGCTTTTTCTGGCGCAGCAATCGTCATCACTACCTCCTCGTTTTAGTTATGCGTGCGCTTGCCTCGTCTATCCACGTACGTACGTGTCACCGAATTCAATAAACAAATGCACTACTATGATACCTACCGCGGTACCATGGGGATTTTTTTTTCAGTAAGTATTCTTTGTGTTGGGACAAATTATGACGCCAATTTGGAATTAACGTCTCGCCAAGTTTTATTTTATCAACCTCTCCACACATGAAGATCCGAAGAATAACTGGAGTGTACCGTTCAAAATACAAAATTTGGCGCACTTCCTGCTTGTCTCACTCAGCGTATATCCGCGTTCACGTCGAGGTACAGAACGGATAAGGCAGGGCGAGGGGCGTTGGAGCCTCCCCCCGAAGACGGCGCTCGAACGAAGCGATTTGACCGAGAAACTCCAGTTCCGATAATCCGATACTGAGGCCGAGACGAAAAAAACTCCTGACCAAATTCCTGTCCCTTCAAAAAAAAGAATAATTCTATATATATATATATATGTCCACCCATCTACATCCAGCACAGCAAGTGTCCGTGCGGATGCCTCCATAGAGAGATGAGCTTTGTGGTCACAAGCTACGAGACAGAGATACGCATTACAACAACAGCAAGGTGATTTGGCCATGCAATGAACCGCATTTGAAACGCGGGCGAAACAGATGCAAGCCAGCACACCAGACTATTGCAACAAAGCTACAGGGCTGTCAATACCCAGCGAAAGCAATACTACTCCCAGGTAACAGGACCTGGTGCCGGTACTGTATCGGTAAGTATTTTGGTTATGCTTCGAAAAGCGCTGCGGTACACGAATGCCACGAGTAATGCTGCCGTTTGCTGTTTCATTCAACGCACAGACGACTTTGGCAGATGATAATTCAGTACCGCAGGCAGACAACAGCATTTGTAGTATACATCAGCAACAACTAGCTGTTTGACAGCAGAAGGAGTGGATCTGTGACGCGAAAACGGTATTCTTGCCCCCAGCTCGCGCGTTGCGTCGATTGAGCGTAACAAGGAATCCGGAACGCTCCCTTTACGTATTAATAATAGTAGGTTTCTTGAATCTGTTTCATATATTGAACTCGTGTGTATAATTACGTAATGGCAAACGGCAATCCCCAGAACTTTATCGAGCTGAGCCTAGCTTCGAGCTTCCAGGCCCTCTCGAGGCTTACCATCCGCATAATATGCAAGTGGCGTGCAAACCAAATACCAGCACCAGTACACAGGGTACGGCAGATAAATTCGTGCACGTTGCCCTTTCCGCACGCGATGTTGAATATTGCACGCACGAGCACGAGGCTGGCTCTTTGCGTGCCAATCAAGTGCCAATGAAAACACGGAAAAGGAAAGAGGAAACATGACGAAATACTGTCGGGATCAGGCGACGAATATGGGAATGCTGCATCTGGAAGCCTAAACTGTAGGGTTGGGCCCTGGTATCAGCCGGTCGCCCCGGTGGCGTATCAGGTTATCCTCGAGCCTGGTATAGGTCAGTTTCGTGAGTTCGAGCCCCGCCGAATGCATACTAGTATAAATTCGTTGGGACTTTTTCTTGTGCACAAATTGAATTGCGGAAAGCGCGAGAGCGTGAATTAGCAACAGCAGTGGGATTGCTGAACCCTATGCGCGATGAAAATTGAAGGCAAGAACCGGGGGGGAGAAGGGACGACACCTGTGACCACGGCTTGTCCAGAAGCTGGAAAGTAAAAGTGTAAGAACAAAAAAAAAAAAAAAACTCTAGCCAGTACAGTATGTACTGGCTGCATCATATGCCAGTACACTGGACCCGACCAGTGCACTGGTGGTCGCGGCAAAGCTGCAACCCTTGCCCCCCCCCGGCTGGTGAGGGGGTCCCGCCGGAGGCGCCCCCGGAGGGCCCCGCTGGAGGCGCCTTGCCGGAGGCACGTTTTTACGCGTGTTGGCTTCACTAGAGCAAAAAAAAACTCGTTTCGGACCATGTTTCAAATGCAATTTGGTGGTAGATGGACTAAGAAAAAAACGTAAGAAGGGCAAAAGCGAGCGAAGCGTATGAACAGGCGTGTGCGGGAATACGGTACATTGCACCATGCAGCCTAGATATCGAAAAGGTGGGACATAGGTTCAAAAACATGTTTGACGTGTGCCAAACCGAATCGCTCGAACAATTTGCGAAATCGCGGCCTCAGAGACGTACATATTCGTGTACACACTGATTTATATTAAATATTTTATAAAATTATTCTAACGACGTCAGCTGCGAGTTCGACGAATTTAGGGTCGATATTCATCTTTGCAAGCTGCGTACTATATCGATCGCCCGTCTTTAGTAAGTTTCATAAAGCATGATGTTTAGGGCCCGAATTAACGAGGAACTTGCCAAATCGAAATTCGATTTTTTTGTAGACTTGAGTTTAATTTGCATCTGATTGGCCAAAAATGAATCACCGAGCAGGCATTCTCAGAATTATTACGAAAAATCAAATTCAACAAGCAAGTAAAAAAATATTTATTTGGTCCAATTTAGTCGAAAATCAAATACAATTCGGGGAGTTTGTGCACCTAGCCATGGCATGTTCTATGTAACCACAGCCGGCTACGCGAATTGGTGCCATGTCGTCGGCTGATTGAGAGGCGAGAAGCTACCATTGCGAGAGGTAGGACGAACGGAGTAGCCGCAGCACGGCCTCCGAAGGCCCTTAGCACAGCCTAGACCGCCTGCGACGTTTCGAAAACAATAGCCGCAAACACAGTTTTCCGTCGCCCGGCACGTCGAAAATTACACGACCAACTACCACATCACGATTTCGCTCAGAAGTTCGACTGCTATATCCTCGTCGCTGCTGCCCGTGTGGGGCGGCGGAACGGGGCCAGCCCACCCAAGAGACGCCTAGAGCCATAGCCTCCTAGCCGCTGCCGGCAAAAGCAATCTGCCGCTAGCCGCGGCGTTCCCGGGAGGACGCGAGCCATCGCTCGCCTCGGTCGTTGCCCAAGGGCGTTCGTGGACCCTTTTGCGTTTTTTTATTGTAGCACGCACTACGCCGTTCCTTGATAAGAAGCAGAGTTGAATGCTCGCGTCGGTTGTTGCCCAAGGGCGTTAGTTGACCCTTTTGCGTTTTTTTAATTGTAGCACGCACTACGCCGTTCGTTGATAAGATGCAGAGCTGAATTTTTTTGTGTATTTTTCATGAAAATAAAAATAAAAATCGAAATACGATTTTCCGTGCTTTTCGTGAATCTAGGCCCTTAGGCCATCTCTTGTAATAGCGTATCCGAAACAGAAAATGAGCTAGATTTTCGGACGGCAGAATCAGACGGGCAGAATCGGATCGACGACCCTTACTATGAAATCCGAATTTACAGATTGTTTTTTGAAGAAAGCCCTCGTGAAAAATAATCAACAATGGCGATCGCTCGATTACGTACTCCCACGAGTTCGCCCGAGCAGAGCATCTCAGCGCACACGCAGAAGATTAAGCTTTGTAGGTGGGCCAAGGGAAAACACGCCGTGTGCGCTTCAGCGAGGCGAGGAGGGTCGTCTTCCCCTTCGCTCCCGTCGACCTCGTGCATAAACGACATATGTCGAGACGGTGGCTGGCTGTCCTCGTCCTCAACAAATACGAGTACGACGTAGTAGTAGCAGTAGAAGTAGAAGTAGTAGTAGAAGTAGTAGTAGTAGTAGTAGTAGTAGTAGTAGTAGTAGTAGTAGTAGTAGTAGTAGTAGTAGCAGTAGTAGTAGTAGAAATAGTAGTAGTAGTAGTGTGTCGTGTGTTTGGTGAATGTGCAATCGCGACTGCGAGGAGAATGGCAAGGCCCTCGTAGTCGCCGCCATCACTATTCGGTTCCATCGGGTTGTGGTGAGGCCCGAGGTGTGTGCCAGCTGATAGCGGGACACAGCAGCAGTAGCACGAGTACCCCAACGATACGTGTCGCTTGCTCAGCAGACAGATCGATGTGTCTGATGCGTGCGCCTGTTGCGTCTTGTACTACTACTATTAACATTAATACTACACAGCAGTACTACTACTCTGTTTTCGACTTGTTATCACGCTTGTTGCCTCCCATGACACGTGTAAAACCAAACCCGGATGCCATCTTCGAATGGGGATTTCATCAGAAAATGGACCCCTTTTTTCGCTGGAGGCCCATCCAAAAACGATATCCGAAAATGGAAGCCTAAAAAATCGCCATTTTCGGGTCTATAAGATAGCCAAACAGGATTCGGTATCCGAAAACGTTCATTTTCTGTTTCGGCTACGCTATTATAAGAGATGGCCTTACTCAGATTCTCCGCCGGAAACAAGAAAAGATGAAAAAAAATCCCGCGTTAGACCGGTGACAATGGAAGGCCAGAACTTCGAAATTCCCGAAGATCCCAGCCAAACTTTGCCTGAACGGTCGCCTATGGACACAACTTGGTAGAATTATTTTCGAAACTCTCCAGAATTTCGGAAAAAACGATTTCTCGCGGCGATCTTGGCCAACATCGGCCTGAGAAATTCAGGGCTTTCCACGGGTCATAACCCGACCCGCCGATCACGTCAGGAGGTTGTCGAAATCTCGCAGTTCGAGTGGGATCGGGTCAGGAGGTGTTTGGTTTTTCACGGGACGGGTCGGGTCTGGTCAGGAAGTTATGAAATCTCGCGGGTCGGGACAGGCTACCTTGACTCCCCACCAGACCCGTGAAAACCCCTGGAGAAATCTCAAGCAGATCTTGGATTAGACGCGGCGCAATTTCGTGTTCTCCACACACTTCGTTCGACGAAATCAACGACAGCGTCGTGAACTCTGAACGTGGCGAGCTCGCTAGGTGCTCCGACCCCCCCTTGGTGTACAGCGCTCCCTCTACGGTCGGTGATTTGTGGCGGGCGCCGATCAGGCTTCTGTTAAAAACACATTTGGCGGCTGGTGTGTAGAAAACTGAGACAAAGACTCTATATTGTCTCCCAACGGGCGAAAAACGGAATTTCCAGAGGATGTGACGGAAGACCACAGGACAACATAAGCAACCTCTCACGGGCATGGATCGAGATAAACTCTTCAGCGCTGTCACCTACACTCATGTGGCCTTGTCCGGAACAAAGAGGAGTGACCATGGGTTGTCTCTATCTCGAGATCGAAGGTCAACCGTGTTTGGTGGGCAGTGTTGATCGAGGCTTGATGAAAAATAGACAAATTGACCTGTTGGACCGCATGACCCAAAAAAAAGCCACAAAAAAAAGTTTTGGTCATAATTTCTAATCTCCCCATAGCAACGTTACCCGGAATACTTCAGCAAAGAACCCCCCAAAAAAGTTTGCAAACTTTTAGGCCAAATATCGGCTTTGCATTGCCATACAATAGGTCTTAGACCGGTGACTGGAAGGCCAAAAGTTTGAAATTCCCGAAGATCCCAGCCAAACTTTGCTTAAACGGTCGCCTATGGACTCAATTTGGTAGAATAATTTTTTGAAACTTTCCAGAATTCCGGAAAAAAACGATTTCTCGCGGCGATCTTGGCCAACATCGGCCTGAGAAATTCTTAAGCAGATCTTGGATTAGACGCGGCGCAATTTCGTGTTCTCCACACACTTGATTCGACGAAATCAACGACAGCGTCGTGAACTCTGAACGTGGCGAGCTCGTTAGGGGCTCCGACCCCCCCTTGGTTGTTGTTGTTGTTGTTCTCACATTAACTCGCATAATCAAGTCCGTGGTCACAGGACAGGCTCCAGTCACTCTGGAGCTGAGGAATATCCCAGGGAAAAACACAAACAGTTGTTGTTGTTGTTGTTCTCACATTAACTCGCATAATCAAGTCCGTGGTCACAGGACAGGCTCCAGTCACTTCGGAGCTGAGGAATACCCCAGGGAAAAACACAAACAACCCAAGGTGGTACACGCATATATCACAGCTGACGCAATTCATGCCTCCACCAGAAACATATAAAAGTGAAATCGGGAGTCAGTCCACGATGTGCCAGGTCCATACCGGTGCATTCGTCTCATTACTCACGCCAGGAGAAACCGACTATACCGCTTGCCACTCAAGAAAGACTACCACGTATATATTACACGTATTATCCATCACTACGCATACGCACGACAGACGCAAGTCAATTGGAGAAAAGAAACAAAGAAAAGAGAAGAAGATAAAGGAAAGGAAAGAAAAGAGAAGAAAGCGAAACGAAAAAACGAGAAAGGAAAGGAAAGAAAAGAAAAAGACAAGAAAAGCAAGAAAAGACAAGACAAGAAGAGGAAACAAGGGAAGGAAAAGAGAAGAAAAAAAGGAAAAAAATGTCACACTAGCAGACCCTAGGAACTGGCTAAAGACCGCATTGGGCTCATAGAGGGTGTCAAGTGCATCATCAATGGATTGGGGAGAGAACGCAACATGGCGAAGAAGTCAGGGCGGTCTTATGCTATCTTGTGACGACGTTACCCGGAATCTTCAAATAACCCCCAAAAAAAGTTTGCAAACTTCAAGGCCAAAGTATCGGCTTTCCATTGTCATAAGTAGCCGGTCGCCCCGGTGGCGTATCAGGCTATCCTCGAGCCTGTGGTATAGGTCAGTTTCGTGAGTTCGAGCCCCGCCGAGTGCATACTCGTATAAATTCGTTTGGACTTTTTCTTGTGCACAAAATGACTTGCGGAAAGCGCGAGAGCGTGAGTTAGCAACACTCGATCAAAAATCGACGAGCAGTGGGATTGCTGAACCCTATGCGCGATAAAAATTGAAGGCAAGAACCGGGGGGGAGAAGGGACGACACCTGTGATCACGGCTTGTTCAGAAGCTGGAAAGTTGAAGTGTGCGAAAAAAAAAGGTCTTATCCAGTTAATGTTATAGGTTTCTTGACCTCTCCCCTCTCTGTTAATAGCTGTTCAGCGTGCTGCGTGCCCTCTCTGTTCTTTACGACGTGAATATTGATGGGGTTTCGCTGTACGAATAATGGGGCGATATTGTAGGACGTACGTAAATAGTCATAGTACTGGCACCCTGTTATCCCTCTCAGCAGTCCAGCAGTACTAGTACTGCCAGTACAGTACTACTGGCAGTACATACTGGACCAGGGGCCAGCCCTACTAAACTGGGTGCAAAAAAATAAACAACACTGGAGTGGAGCGCACAAGCTGTGCCTTGCGGGCGTTTGGCAAGCATTCTCGCACTCGGACGCACGTGAAGGGGGCATGTGAAGTAAAGAAACCGCTCGCCCCTGCTAAGACTAGCAGTTCGCTTGTGCTTTGGGCTCCCTCGTGGAGTCTATATAACGGCAGCACAATCATCAGCACAAAACTTGAAACGATCGATGATTCCGACAGAGAAATATGCCAATTAAGATTTAAATATAAGGACTATTTTGATATTTATATTAATGACAAAACGATCCTTATATTTCCGTACAAAACGTACGTACGTACCAACGCTTCGTCCATGGAATCGGAAACAAGCAAGCAAAGCCCACCTTTACTTTCTCGCTGACTCCATCTGCCTCCGCCGCGAGAAGGGACAGCTCATGGTGGATAGAACGTAGCAGCCGCTGCCTGATAGGGGGCAGCGAGGTCTGCTGTGCTGCCAGAGAGGTGTCGCTATCGAAGCTTTTCGAAGGAGGCCGACCCCTCTTGCTCCTTGAAGAAGAGGTGAGCGGGCCTTCGCTCCCGCTGGGGTCGTCGGCATTCAGCAAATCGAACGCCAGGCAGGAGTCTTCTGGGTTAGATTGCACGACAGTGTCCATAGAAATCCCGGGTCGAGCCCACTGTAGTGAGACACAGCACAAGAACGCTGCTGCCCCTCGTGGCTGCCTTGTGTTGTTGCTGTTGCTGTTGCTGTGGTTGTGGTGCTGTGTTGCGTGTTGGGTTGTATTTTTCGTCCCGTTTTCGGGTACCATTGTAAACGGAAATATAATGAATATTTAGTATTCGTATTAGTATTACAATGGCTCTTAAATTCGAGTCTATAGTGGAATTGGGCGCCATCGCGCCAATACAAGGCGGCATGCGATTGGACGAAAATCAAAAACCAATACTGGATCCCGCCGCATTTTTGTGCCCCGTGCTCTCGTGCTCGCAAACCTAACCAGTGCTGCTGTGCAGTAAAGTACCTGCTGCCAATTGCCGGGTCCGCTGATGCTCGTAAGGTGCAGAGGATGGACTGGGTGCAGGAACACTGTGATCGCTTGAGATCGGAGCTTCAGGATGTCCTCGATGGCTGTACAAGTTCAGCTCGGGGCTTGGGTGTTCGAAAGGGCCTTCGAGTCCCCTGGGCTTGGGTGTGCAGGTGTCGACGTTGTTTTAGCGTTTCCTGTCTCGATCGCGTACTGCCACTCCTCTACTCCAAGGCATGCCACTACTTGAACATGAGGCTTCACTATAGCTCTCTGGGTGTGTTTTTTTGTGGTAGGTCTTGGAAGCTCCCCCCTGCTGTGGTAGCTATGGTAGCCTCTCAGTGTGTGGGGAGGGCTCACAGCAGTTGTTGCGCTTATTTTCACTACTGCTGTTCATGCCCATGCTCGCTAAACTGCACAACCGCCGCTACACGTACTGCGCTTGGTGATGATGTGCTGTCATGTATGATACGCAGATCGATCATCGAGACAGTCCAGAAATACCCGTCGGGCCTGACCAAGGCTGTCATCTTAGCGGAGCTCGAACTGCTGTGGT
Organism: Undaria pinnatifida; assembly: GCA_012845835.1. Taxonomy (NCBI): domain Eukaryota; class Phaeophyceae; order Laminariales; family Alariaceae; genus Undaria; species Undaria pinnatifida. The sequence goes on from JABAKD010000030.1 coordinate 8,930,619, forward strand.
GAGGAGAATCACGGAGACCTTTACTGGTGTTTTCATCAGGATCATTCCCACGAGAACATATACGGATAGTCTACGTACGTATATGTTCAAAATTCAAAATCTGGGTATTTGTACCTGGTAGCTTTTCACGGCTTTTCTTGGTGTAGACTATACTTGTACCTGTACTCTGTACCAGGTATACCAGTATCACACGACAGCAGTGTGGTACCTGGTACTTGTCTTCGACTCCCGGTATACTTCGAAGTACACTGGGGGTTTGGTGAGGCGCGACGCCCGTGGTATCATGTTCTCACCCTACAAAGCCCTCGCGATGTACCATAACAGCGGTGGTGGCGTACTAATGGTAATATGGTGCCTACAAGTACCTGGTGCCTTGCACCAGGGTACTGCTGTAGGCCACCATAATATTATGTACTCTGCATTTGTACGTTTCGGCACGAAATGTGTTGGCGCTGTGATGCTATAGCAGTACCGCATGGGTGTCGTATCTTCTGCCGGGTGCAACCGAGTTTGTGCTCGGCGGGAGAAAACGCAGTCGTCCCAACAAGTATCCGGTGGGCGCATTTTCTATCTCGCTCGCGCGTTGTTCTCCGGCTGCTGCGAGCTTTGCAGCTGCCGAAGAGGTGCTCCTCGTCTCCTTATACTTTCACGGCAGAGGTCTTCTTCGTTCTGCAAGCGGTTGTAGCGTCATTGTGTCTCTCCCGTTGTCTTGTTCGCTTACTTTTTATACCCCCTCTTGCACCTGGCTTTACCGTGATGCAGGCGGCGAGACGTGAAAGGCGCTTTCGTCCCCGGCAAACTCCGAGCCTACCTCGATGCGCAGTACGCTCCGCTCTCTGACGTCATTCAGGCATGCGTTGTGAGCCACTCCGACCAGCTGGTGAGAGACGCAGCGACAACATTTGTCGAACGACCTATCTATCGCGTGCGATGAGCGCGTGGTGGCAAGAGGCGTTTCAGCAGTAGATATTATAAAAATTAAAATACACTCCAGCTGTGAGATCGAAGATTTCGTCGAAACTCATCTTTGCAAGCTGTGTGTGATACTCCGATCGCGCGCATTACGAGTTGTGTGTCCTCATTAAGGATATAGGTCGGCGACTCCCCTTACAGCTACAGTGTAGCTATCAGGGTCAACAGGATGATTTTAGTCAGTCTGTGCGCGGAAACTATAAAACCCGTTTCTGAGGGGGACAAAATCTGACAGCTGTGAAGGCAAAGGGGGGGAGATATATAGTAAATCCGTTAACTTTCGTGAAGCCCGCCGACATTGGGCTCATCGTCCCTACTTTTGGGCGGGCGACGCCCTGTGGTGGAATGGCCCCGTAGCAGACGCCAGCACAAGCCATGCACGGCCTATTGCTCGCATCGTCTCCATCTTTGGTGGGCACTCCCGCGCGTGACACTCCCGGTACACACTTGAAGTCGCCCGATATTTTGAAGGCGCCCTCGTTTCAGCCGTTTGGGTTCGGTACTTCCGCCGGGCGTGATGCCATGCTCGCTGACGTTACCTGTTGCTGCAGGTGACTCTCGTCGAGGATCATTCCCGCGCTATCTCGTGCGCGCAGTCTCCCACGATGGTGGACATGTACCTGCACCAGAACTTCAAGTCCTGCTTTCAATACGCCCAGAATGCCGGCCACGATTTGCTGGCGGCTGGGCGAAAGTTACGCCTCACTGGGTGAGCGCCGTAAATCGGCACGCGTTTTGGTATATCGACGTTCGTTTTCATCCTGTGAGCTTCGCAGTCCTCCCATCACGTATGGCTTACCAAGACCGCTGTAGATGCGAGGCCCGTGTTCTTTCGTCAGACCCCCGCCATGCGATTATCGGCAAGGGTAGGCTGTGCACGATGGTTATTATGCGCTGTGACTGAACAAGGGCGACCACTGTCCGCCTAGGGCCTTTGCGCACGGCTTGCACGCGTACAACTATGCTGGCAACGCATTCCCAGTTGGGGCAGATGAATGGCGGCTGCCCCCCATCACTTCTGAGCTGTATATCTCTGCTTTCCCTCGACCCCCGTTAACCCTGTAAAAAAACTTGTGGTTACGAAGCTGCCGAATGCTAACGGGGGCTGCGGTGCATCCTGGCCGGAGTGGCGGTAGCCGCGGCGTGGGAGGACGTCGGTCGCCGGATGGCACCGGTTCGACCCTGTTGCTGACGGAGTACCTGGCCTTCGTGCTGGATCACCGGAGGTCGGACGATGTCAAGCTCGCGGCCGGTGTTTTCGGTGCGTCGCGGGTGTTGTCTTTATTTTTCGCGCCCCGCGTACGCGAGGCTCAACCTACGTTATAGGAGGTGGACGTTAGTTTCGTGTTGACGCAAGCGTGTTTTTTCCCCGTTGCGTTGATCCGTTTTTTTGTTCGGACTGGTCGCCCCTAGCTTTTGGTCCAGACGCAGCACGGCACTCCATCCCCAGAAAGCGCGCTGCCTGGTCCGATGTTAGCGTGTCCTCTTGGCTGCAGACCCTTGCCCCGACCCCCCGTTATGCTCTGTTCTCGGCCTGTCTCGGCGCTGTCTGCTTGCCGCCTGCTCCATCTGTTTTGTCGAGGCCGCTATCGGGCTTGTGAACTCCAACGGTGTACCCGTCCGTCCGTTTCACACACGTTGCATTTATTTTTACATCAGGACAAACGCGGGTGAAGGACACTTTCCACGAAAACGCCAACGACGACCCGTTCCTGGTGATCTGCAAGGTGGGTGCGTTAATTGTGGTATTAGTTGTACACCCTTCTGCACTGCCTTGTCGCATGTCGCACCGCGTATCTTCGGAGTTTTCATGCCCTGGCCTCGAGTATAAATTGTTGCTGCGTCCAGCATGTAGCCTGTTCCATGCTTTGTTCTCCGCATGCTCGGCATCAATAGCGGGGGCTCTATTTCTCTTCGCGCTTGTTCAATATTTGCGAAGCTTGACCTGATTGTCGACCCGCCCTTGGGGTCTCGGACGGCTCAACCACGAGCATCTTAATTGCAGCCCTTGGCGGCTGATTCCCCCTCCCCCCCTTCCCTCTCCTCCATATTTGACATGTCTCCCTAAGAATAGGTCGTCGAAGTTCGACGACCACGTCAGCATCAAGACCGCGCGACAGGCCTGGCGCAGAAGAGACGATGGATGGTGCAGACTGTCGTGCTCGAGTGTGCGGGGTTGAGGCGAGGCCCCGATGACGTGGATGATGGGGATGGATCGCGTGAGGGGATCGCCACGGAAGGCGAGAGGGGAACGGTTTTGCTACACCTGTGGGACGAGCAGATGTGCCTCACGTCGCTCTTTCAGAAGGGCGACGGCCTGGCTCTTTACTGGCCGTGGCTGGTGCAGAGCGACCTCCAGGACGCGGCAGGAGGCCGCATAGGCTTCTCTCAAGCCCCGAGCCATTCTTCTCAGGCGAGTTGGCGGGGATTTTGCCTCCGAGCTGGCGAGCGAGCAAGTTCACAAGTTGTTTTGGGCTTTTGTGCACACAGGTTTCATCATGTGGATCAAGAAGAAGGCGGCGTCCCTTTGTCTCGCCTGATTTATCGTTTTTTCTATAAATTGAGGCCAACCAGTAGCTGTCTCCGTTCCTCTAATTTCGTTGTAGAATTTGCGTCATGGAGCAGATATTTCCGGTCATTCTGAGCCCTGTGCCTTACGTCCCGAGCGATACCTTCAAAACCCAGAAGCTTGGACTGTAGTGTACGGTTGAACACTTGTCTGCCATGACGACCCCCGGTGCCAGCGTCTAATGGCGTGTGTCAAGCTCTGTTTCGCTTGCGCGCCACAGCCCGTTTCTGCCAGATGCGGAACCAACGCCCTCCCTTCAACCACCGCCTCTGCGAAATCCTAAATACTTCCCAACCAGGTCGCTGTCTTGAACTCCTGCCAGCCTTTCACCCCTCATTGCTGGCACTACGAGTATGGCTCCGCCACAACCCTTTTCGTTCTGCCGAGAGAGAGCCGAGCGCGTCTCTTCCTGGCCGCTAACGGCGAAGCTTCTGATTCCCTGGAAGCGACGCCCGGCGGCATGGCGTCGCTGGAAATTTCCAAGCGAACCGGGAGTGGAGAGGGATCACGGCCGGAGGAGACGCCAGTTGACGAGAACGGAGTACGAGATCTCCTGCAGGTAACTAAGAACTGCTATGTGAACACGCTGAGGCTGCCTTGGTGCTGGCAGTTAGCCTTTCAGGCGGGGGAATTGGGAACGTTTTGGCTCGGAAACGCGCTATGTTTGTTACGAGACCAGATCCCTTCCGTCTGACCACAGTTTTTTTTTGTGGACGTGACTTCTGCTGCCTCCTCTATCTTGTGTGCACCCTCGTTGGTACGAATCCCCGCTTAGAGCCTTCACCTCTTCCTCTTCTCTTCCACCTGCCCCCCCTCACCCCCCCCACCCCTGATATTTGCTGCCACAGTTTCCGCGCCGACTGTCGGTTGCGGACCTTATACCGAACATGTCGAACGCGTCCGTCTACGGGCAGGTCGTCTCCGTCCGAGTTCCCAAGGGCCCTTTGCCCGCTGTTTTGCCGAGACGCTCGGGGCTGGCTCGCGTGAACCAGGAGTCACTCTCGCAAGTGCACTCGAAGCCACTGCTGTTACAGCCGCCGTGTGTATCGAGCCGCGCGTTGGAGGTGGTCGAGCTTGAAATCAGGGACGCGAGAGGTCAGGCGCGCGTGCTGTGCTGTGGGCGTAAGGCTGCAGGTGACGCCCTCAGATGCAGGTGAGGACCGCGTGACCGCGTGAGGACGGCTCTTTCTCCTCCTTTGAGCTGCTAGGACACTGTATGATAATTCAGTGCTGTGCATGAGACGAAAGCGCGCCAAGCATTAAATGCGCCGCTACCACCAAGTAATGTCGATTTTCAGTGGGCAAAGAGACGAGCGTCGTACTGCTAGGTAGAGATTCTCGCCCCCCCTGTTTTCTTGAGTATTTTGAAGATGTCGCAATTTTTTCTCTATTAAGGCATCGCAATGCTACCACTCAGTTATGGCGATTAACACCGTTAAAGCGACCGCATCGAGCCAGTCGTCCATGGCACTAACGCGTTCTGCTCCTTACATAGCATCGCCAGCGTCCTCCACCGCGTAAGGTCCGGGTTTTCGAGTTTTTTTCTCGGTGGTCTTTCACCGCCGCCGCTGCCACCGCCACCGCCACCATTAATCCACCCGCGCGCACACAATCCGTAGGCCGGGCCACTTTGTTCTAGCCTGTGGGCTCCGGACGTTTGCACCAGCGTTCCCGCCTTTGGACGTGCAACACGGTGCTGACACAGTGGTATTTTGCGGCGAGCCGGAAGAAGTCCAAGATGGGACGGCGGCAACGGAGGAACGAAGAGGCATTCGAGCTGGAGGAGGAGGAGGGGATGGGGATGGGGAGGGCGGCAATGGTATTAGCGGGATACTGAACGCGTCATGCCTGGAGGTAACGTTTTTTCTGGCAGAGGGCCCTCTTTCACTGCCGAAGTCGCGGGCTTGGCACATTGCGTCCATGCCCCCTGCTTACGATTGCTTCGAAGCATCATCCTTTCGCCGTAGTTGAATCGAAAGAATTCCTGCTGCAGCGTGCGTAGTTTCCGTTGGTGGGAACCAGCCGTCCAAGCATGGGGTCGACACTATACGCTTTATCTGTTGGCCTGCTGCGAAGCTAAGTCCTGGGAAACCCCCGCGCGGCAGTCTCTACCTGTGGTTGGAGCTTCTTCTTGTCGATGTTCGTTAGGGCCTTCTGCGTGATATCGTAGTGAAGAAATCGATTACGCGCTTCTTCTCCCAACTTCGTGTTCGCTCGAGCTCGGTTACTGCTGTGAGACTCATCGCGCTCGAACGCGCACACGCGGTGTCATGCCCGTATCCTTCAACCCTTCCTTCGGTTCCTCTCCGTTTTTATAGGGGCTGCTGAACTGCCCATTTATGTCTCGGCACTCCTTGCTTCGGGACCAAGGGCGAACTCCGGGGCCGCGAGGTACCTTCGCGTGCAAGGTGATTACGGTGCCACAAAAAGAAGCAACGAGCGACCAGTGCTAACGTATATATAACGTATATGAATTTATGGTGGTGCTGGCGGTGGCAGTGACGTCTGGACGCCGTGCTACGTTTTTCATCGTTGTAATTGTGTACTTCGTGTTATAACTGGACCCGCGCGGTATGACGACACGGATATGGAATTGTTCCGCATCCTAAGGTAGCAAGAGAAAGCGACTCTTACTGCGCTCTGTTTCTGCAGCACCCACGCACCGCACGCTTATGCTTATAGCGCGAAGCGCACGCATATTTACTTTACACGCTGTTCTCGTACGTGGCCCAGTCCGTGGGCGGGCGACTCGCCTACACAGCACCGTGAAAAGCCGCCGTGCTCGCTCAGGTTGACGTTGCCGAACGTTTTTTTTTTCCTTTCACCCTCCTTGCGCTGCTGGTGTTTGCCCCAACGGCGAACAGGTGGCAATTACGTGGGCGCGATGGGCGTTCGAGGGAGACTGCTTGTGGGCGTTCCACCGGCCGTGTGGCACGCGCCTCCCCTGCCACCACGGCGTTGTGAGCACAAGGTTTGTCAGCACACGGCGTTCAGCTGAGCAACAGCCCCGGCGTAGCATAGTAGGTAGCATCTGACTATCTGTACGATGGTTTATTTTTGATTTCGCCCTGTTTTTTCGCATGCTGACTGCAGCTTCGGCGCGGGGTCTGGCCCATTCGGTCCGGTCCAGTCGCCGAGCGTCATCGGCTACGCAACGAGTGCCTAAGCGATTCCTTCCCCGATTGCGTGTTGTTGTGTTCAAGACACCTTTGTGCTTTGTGGCATACCACTGGCGTTCGTGTGATAGCCCCCCCCCCCCCCCCCCCGGCGTGTTCTTGTGTAACTGGTCCACCACCCAATAGCGCCAACTGCACACAGAGGACCGGGAGGAAACGCGCGCGCGAGGTGCGCGAACCTGGGGCAAGAGATACCGCGGGGGCGCACGGGGCGTCCGTCACGTGTCCGCTCTGCAAGGTGGGAGGGGGTGAAATCGACGAAAAGCGCAAACAGTGTTGCATCATCCTTTAGCACCGTGCGCGGGAACACACGCTGCGAGAAGTAGATTAGTGACACCGCTAGATAGGCGCTGCGTTCCCTGCGCGCGCGTGTTGAGAGCAGCCCGTTTGGAAATGTTAAATCGATTTCTGCGACGGTCACGAGCGCGCTAATTTATACCGAGAGAACAAATATTTTCTCGGATGATATTGCGCTTGGCACACGCAGTATACCTGTCTGCACCCCCGGTGATACCCGAAGTCAGGGGGCGTGGCTGTAAACGTGTCGTGCCGCGCGGTGTGGTTCGGTGCGGTCTCGGCCGAAACCTGAGCGCCCTTCGAATGCACGAAGGCGCTCTAGAACCTAGCGATATAGTCGTTGGGTCTGTAAAATCAAACGTTCCCTACCGTGCAGAGACTGGACGTTTTGTCGAATTCACTGTGGGCGGTCGGGCGGGCACCTACGAAAGCCAGTTTGTGGTCGGTAATGACCGCCTGCCACTCTGGAGCGCACCCCGATCGAACTTACGTCCAAATCAAGGTCGACCTACAGTTGCCATCGGCCGTTCTTTTGCTGTTTTTTACCCCAGAGCCACGTAAGGACTGCGTCTCCCGACGAAGCGGAGTTAGGTTACGCGCCGCTTCTTCTTGCCCTCGACGACGGTTCCAGGTGTGAGGACGAGAGTTGCTTTGTTGCTCTCCCGTTGACTAATCGCTTTCGTTTAGTCTTCGGGCACAGGACAGGCTCCAGGCACTCTTGGAGTGGAAGAATACCCCAACAAAATACAAACACGTATATAGGTGACGCAAGTTGTACACCAAAGAAAATGTAACGCGGTGGCGCTTGATATATCTCCGCCGGCGTACATGGATTTTGACGTCCCGTTAACTTGAAACATTTGAAGAGCACGCGCCACACTACGGACAGGGTCTTGGCGCTGGGTTTGAGCAATTGGCGAAATGAGGGGGGTAAGGGGGGATCTCACGGGAGCATTTGTTCGGGGTTTGACCAGGTACGTCACACGTCTGCGACATGCGCATCGACGAGGGCAGCCGGATGCGATTCTTTCCCGTCCAATGTTGTTACTACGTACAGCACGTGCGCGTTGCAGGTGGCTTTGAGTAGCGCTACAAGCGTCGTTGCCTTGTGTACCTCGGCAGGCGTGGGACAAGCGTGGTCTCGGGAAATATCCCCGAGCGGAGAGACGCTTCGCCTGCGGAGTCTACTTACTACCCCCCTATGTGCACGAGGATGAAACGCTGTAGGATCGTTTTCGTATCTATCACGCAAAACATGTAGCACTTGAGTACGACTACCTTCGCGAAGGTGCCACGCGGGCAGGCAGAGCTCACAAGCTTCTACTGATACGACCAAGCTCCGATCCCCTGCCCGCCTCCCCCCCCGCCTACCCAATGCTACGGGAACACGCGAACGCGCGGTAGGTGCATCGTCGCGGAGTGCCGAAGCGAGATCGTCACCGCCGCCCTTGGCGGCATACACGCCGCCCATTTCTTCCTCCAAATGAGTGGCGGCGAGCGGGAAGCTACGCTGGGCGCCCTGATCGGTCGCGAAGTCCGATGCGTCGTAGGTGGTAACGGCGCCGGAATCGGGAGCAGTTTCTCGGACGGCGGGGGCGAAGGAGGAGATGATAGAGCTGACTGGAGCGGCTGCGACGGCGGGGGGGGGGAAGTGGGGTATCGAGTCGAGCGCATCGCTAGCTCGAACCCCGCAGCCGATTTGGCGCACCTGCTTTCGTGAAGCTGTATTTTACCCTGTTTTGAGGTCTGTTCGGGGCGGATGCCGTGGTCATGCTTCGGTAGTCCTGATCGCTGTACAAAAGGAGAAAAAAAAATAGTAATGCCAAGTTACCGATCACCACAACGAGTGGAGCGCGTGAGGCCGCTTCCACCTGCCTTTTGTTACCGAGTGGAAGCGTGCGAATTGCACGCATCTCGAAATGCGCGGGGGTTGCACGGGATTTACGAGAACCGAAAACGAGAAGACGGCGGGCGAACCAACTTGTCACTTTGTGTTGAGTATAATATGGTAGAGCTGTTGCTTGTCTCTAGGAACTCGCTCAGCAGGATTTTTTCAACTATCGTAAACTTGCGTGCGCTGGTGTACGGCGAATGCTCCAGGCAACTCAAAAGGAGTCCGTCCCTGTTTTGCGGGGCCGTCAAACTTGGAAATTCGCATTCGCTCGTAATAATATGCCCAATACTAATGCTTCTAATAATTGTCGAGTATCCAAAAACAAGACGTTTAGCAGGCAAACAGGTAGGTTTAGCTCTAACGTGTAGCTAGCTCTACGGCGTTCGCGACACCTGTCATCGTCACTCTACAACGCACGGTGCTCTGTCAGCACACCCATCCCGAAAACGAGAATAAAGGTATGAACTAACGGCAGACAGGGAGTCAAAGACGAGCATACAGCCGAGGACGTCCGCGACAAGGGGCGCGGCCGTAACGCTTTCCGGAGATGCCTGGCAAAAAAAGTGACTTCCGTGAAAAAAACACATTTGGTATCTCAGCAGGACCCCAACCTCTATGAGGGAGCTTGGAACTGAAATACTTGGAACTTTTGATACGTCTGATTATGATACATACGATTGCCGCATCACGCGTTCTCGTATTTGTCTTGCACTGATAGCTGACGAACCATGTCCCCCGCCCCACACCCTGAACTTTCCCATCGCATCAATGAGGCAGACGCGAATCGAACGACCCCACATCGATCACTGAAAGCATGTACCTTTGGGCAAGAAAAGTACATTTGGATTTTGGGTGAGGCCCATTGCTGCGTGGCTAAAGACAGATAGGCGAACACAAAAGACGTCGAACCCACCCACCCTTTTAGAGTTTGATCCGCGACCGCGAAAAGTGTGGCGTGCGTCCAAGAACGCTGGGGCTCGGTGCTACACCTCAGCGCCGACTACAATCTAGCCAAGGTCTCTACACCAGTGGCCGTGCTGGCTGGGGTAAGAGTATCGAGGCCAGGCATCGGAACAATCCAAAAATAAAAACAGGGATGGCTGGGTGGTGAAAAGGTTGGCCGAGAGAGCCCGCGTCAACATGCACCGGCCTCTAGCTTGTCTGCGCTAACAACTCACTGACACCCACATCGGACGACCCTCGTCCACCCCGGGGGAAGTCGCGAATGCGTTTGTTTCCCTCAAAATCCACCAGAGACACAATTGCTGCCCACAGGAGAAGTAAACAGCAAAACACACATGTGCATCGTAAACACTAACCGGTCACAGACCTAACACTATTGACCGCCAGCAGACCTAAAAACTATAGACCGAGCTGCTGCCGCTCGAACACCAACCCAACCCGGCGTTTCTACCGCTTGAACACCAACCCACACCACCACTACAAATCTACTACTGTCCAGATAGAGCTATCGATGGGTGATGGGGGCGGTGCCAACTGAACCAACTGAACTTGGCTAATATACGGCCCCCAATTGTATATAGGGAAGAAATAATACTTTTCTGGTACGGCCCAAACTTTCCGCACCCCGTTCCACGCCGTGGCCTGCCCCTACCTCCGCCCCCTCCGCTCTATGCATATTCGGTACTTAGCGCTGTGGGGTGTGGAGACATTTCTCGGCCCAACTTGGTCGGAGGGAAGCGTGCGGCGGTTTCCGGTCGCCTCACCCGCCTGCCTATCCACGTCTTCGGTTTGCAAACGTTATGAACCGATGGCCATCCCGCCGTCCACGGTAAAGGACTGGCCCGTGATGTACAACGCGGAGTCCTCCGTGGCGATGAACCTTCGTTCCAGAACGTCAACACGCGAGCGCGCAAGACGACACCAAAACAGGATACTTATACTGCAGCCTGGTGACGCGAACATTTAGCTTGGTGATGCCGGGGCTGGGGGGGGGGCGAGTGACTAGGATGAAAGGGGGGCGCAAGGTGCGAGGGCATACCGCGGGCGTTCGGGTTCTGCTCCTCGGAGAACACTAGTTGCGCGGCGCTTACAGCATGTTCATGGAACGGTCAACCACATGTTCATACCCACAACCGGAACAGCTTTCCACTCAAAAGGCCGGAGCCATGCAAATAGTCCTTCCGCGCACGAGCAGAGACACGAGCGAATAAAATCGTAATCAGGAGCAACTAGAAACAACGGCCAAATAACACGATTATGGAGGAAGTTACCAGTTTGTGACATGCATAACCGTGGTCTCAAAACAAAAAAAACATCGTATTGTACCACCTGGCAGACATTAAACGAATAAAAACACGACATGTTAGCCGGCATAGGCCAGTGATTCACGACAACAAGCTACCACGCGATCCGTTGATCGAAGCGTAAAGCACGGAGCGCGAAGGGCACACATCTCCCGGCACCTGAAGCTGAATACGAAAGCCCGACGCTCCACGCTCGCCAACCATTACAGCGACGGGACAGAAAAAAACAGCACATGCATACACAATCTTATAATATACCTGGTACACTAGGTATTAAAGATAGAATATAGCTGTCGTTAGGAGCACACGCAGCAGGACATTGTTAATAGTAACTGTCGTCAACTTGGGTGCGTTGGTGGTCGGTGGTCGGCGGGCTGATCAGCGATCTGAAAAGGGGTCCCCAATTGATGGTGTAATTTTGAATTTTACACTCGCTCGAATAAAAATGTAACTCACTTGACCATCCCCGCGATCTCCTCGGGCTTTCCAAGCCTGCCCAGGGGAATCATCTTCTTGATGGCATCCTGGTCTAGCTCGGCCGTCATGTCGCTCTCGATGAATCCGGGGCACACCGCGTTGACCGTCACGCCTCGCCCTGCGAACTCTCGTGCCATGGACATCGTCATGCCGATCACTCCAGCCTGTGGCGGGGGGTGGCGGCGGTTCCTTTTTTAGGGGCATCGGCGCTCCGGCATATCGCAACGCACTATCATTGAGGGCAGACACAACGCAACCCAGTTCACAGGTGGGGCTGAAGAGCCACTCACCCGCAAAGGCGTGCGCGGCCGCTGGAGGGGTAAAGTTGCCTGCTTCTCGGCCTTCAACAAAAAAAAGTGCAATCCCTTGTGTCTAGACGTCCTACGCTTGGCATTTCACTGGCCCTTGTGTACCGCTCTGTTAATCACGTTCATCCCACTCCCCTAGCACAAACTCCCCGCCTTAAGCGGTCATCTTTGTGGCATGTTGGAGACACTGAAAGACGACCCTTAATTAGGGCGAGCTGCGAAACTGGGCTGCAGAGACCGGCAGGAGACAACAAAACATACACCAACCTTCCACAGAGCGATAAGAGAGTCGCGTGACGTGCACACGCTTTTCAAACTCCTCAGTCCAAGCGCTCTCAATGCTTTTAAAACTGGGTTCACCTCCGTAAGAATAAACCACTTGGCGTTAGTGTGGGGTCATTTTGGCAGTGGCAAAAAAAATCCTGATCCCTTGATCCCCGTGCTTCCCGTGCATGCCGAATCCAACAACGGCGGGACTCCTCCGTCCACCGTTTTTTATCACAAAGCTCACCTTGGCGGCCGCGTAGTTGGCCTGCCCGGCGTTGCCGATGAGACCCACGATCGATGAAATGTTGACGATGCGGCCTTTGCGTTGCTTGAGCATAAGCTTGCAAGCCGCCTGAGAGCAGTAGAACACCCCGCTCAGGTTGAGATCGATCACCTTTTTTGAACGGTGACGCAGGAGGGCGGGCATGAACGTGGCGAAGATCGGGGGGGGACCAGATGCTTCAATAACAAAACAACTGTAGCGAGGAATATCATGGTACTATTACAAAGAAAATAAAAACGTCAGTACTACAGTAGGTGGTGAGTGGGGTGTATCGCAGCGCCACAGTAGAAGTTTGGACAGCTCAATGGTGCCGTCACGCCAGGTTTGGCGCTTCTGCAGACCGTGAAGCCCCAAACGCTAACATCGCGATCGAAATGTAAGAACGCGTTGGTTCGTTACCCTCTCAATCAAACGATGGCATGTGCCACGAGGTTGCCCTCGTTGTATGTTTGTCCAAGGAATCTTAAAGGTGTTGGGCTGATACAAACTTTTTTTTTTTCACAAACATCTACTTTCCAGCTTCTGGATAAGCCGTGGTCACAGGTGTCGTCCCTTCTCCCCCCCGGTTCTTGCCTTCATTTTTTATCGCGCAGAGGGTTCAGCAATCCCACTGCTCGTCGATTTTTCATCAAGTGTCGCTAACTCACGCTCTCCGCAAGTCAATTTGTTCACAAGAAAAAGTCCCCACGGATTTATATGAGTATGCACTCGGGGGATCCGAACCAACGAAACTGACCTATACCAGGCTCGAGGATAACCTGATACGCCACCGGGGCAACAGACACACACACCCCGCCCCCAACAGCCACCGCACCGCGTGTGTTTACCGCATTAAGCTGCACACTAGATCCCGAACACTTTATGTTGCTCAAGAGTGATTAGTCTGATGGAGCAGGTAGTCAACAAAAAAGTCTTCCTCGCCGCAGTTTGAATCGTACGCAAAACGAGTACTCCACTCGCTAACTACACATACCAGTCAGCAGGCGCCCACCTGCTGCCACTGGTCAGCCTTCATCCGCATCGCGAGGGTGTCGCGAGTGATGCCGGCGTTGTTCACAAGCACCTGCGGGTTGTGCGCGAGTTCATGTAGCAAGACGTTAGATATGATAAAACAACACACCATACACCATGAGATAAAATAGAACAAAGCAACAAACACGCCAAAAACACTTCGTCTATGTATAGCCACATGTCCAGGTGTTGATCTCGGACGGAACCGTGTTACCGGTATTCGCGGGCCGCTAGGTCAAAATCACGGGCATTATTCAACAGGTACCGTCCCACCCCTTCTGCCACCCCCCCCCCCCTTACCCAACAATTTCGTCTCGGAAGGGATGCGTGGACAATGGTTAAAATACTAAGGCAAGCAATACATGAGCACGCCCCCCCCCCCGTAACCCACTAACCACAACCTCTCGCCACCCCGCACGGCCGATAGAAGAGTCCGTAACGAGACAGGCTTTCCTTAGACAGGGGGGTGATTCCCACCAAATTAGCTTGGGTGCGTGGCATTTCTCTCGCGTACACAGTACATCAAATCACGTCACAGCACACCTCATCAAATCACCTCACGTCACGTGACCTGACATGACCTGACGTGACATGACGTGACGTGAGGTGACGTGACGTGAAATCACGACCAAGGCTATGGTAGAGGTTCACCTCATTGTTTCCGAGGTCCGTGACTTGAGGAGCTCCATACCTCACCCGACACTCGAGTCCGATCAACATTGTTCGCTCCCTCCGATAAGCAGTCCCGCGGGCTAGGTGTACCACTGGACTAATAGGATAGGAAACACAAGTGGGCTTCTGAATATATCGGGTAGTTTCCTCTCCTCAGTCGAGGAGCTGTTCACTCCAAACGTAGTTGACCCAAACGTGCTACCTCAACCGTAGCACGCGTCTCACCTCGATGTTCTCATCTGGGAAAGCTGTCGCCGCGTCCTTGAAGAGCGTCGCGACCTCGTCGACCTTGGAGACGTCCGCCTTGATGGCAACAGCCTTGCCCCCGCTCTCCGCGATGGCTTTCACCACCTACGACGGTATTATGAAATAATTAATGACGATATTAAAACAGTAGAAGGCGGTACGAGAGCGGTGTGATGCGGACATCATAATATTATCAGTCGAAAAGTATATGGCACATACAAGAGCCGGGCGACACGGACGTTGTGATATTATCAAACCAAAAGTAGAACACTCGCACGAGAGCGACGGCGGTGGCGGCGGCGCAAATCGGCGCAGTTGCGTCAGGAACGTAACGGAGTGTGTTCCGCTGTTGTAGCGCCTTGTCTAACCACACACGCCGGCATTTTCGTAAAAGGTGCTGCTCAGACCAGAGCGCAAACTAAACGTAACAGAGGGGGGCATCGTGGGGGCAACGCGCAAAAGCCGCGAAAATGCCCCCAGCATGTACACAATGTCACGTTTACAAGCTCCTTACAGCCAATACAAGTACGGTAAACAAGCGCCCATTCTCCGCTAGCACGCAGGCAACGTAGAACTCCGGGAGACGGGAGGGAGTAGCTCAAAAGGACCACAGAACAGAGATGCGATATCCCTGCACTCTCGTTTCTACGGTGTACGACACAGCAGCAGTGTTGCAACAATACCGGCGCAGACGGCAATACGTAAACCGCCGCTCACATGTTTACGTGTTTGGACTTGCGGCATGCAGGGCAACCTCACCTCTTCCGCTGCCCCCGCAGATGCAGCGTAGTTAACAACAACGCTGCAACCCGCGCCGGCGAGGTCCTTAGCAATCGCGGCACCCAGTCCACGGCTTGCTCCCTGCACGACGGCGTTAAGACGCAATGCGGTTATCTATAGTCTGTTGTTGTTGTTGTTGTCGTGGTAGCGTGTTTCAAAGAGCTACTCACAAGTATGTGCAGCAGTGAGTGCGTGGAGGTTGAGGCAGTAACAAGCAGCTTGTGTTGAAAATGTTCTGCTTGTTCGTTCAAGTCTTTTGAAACCACCCGTCTCATGAGCGTAAATACTGGTATCATACTGTACGAACTGCAAGAGAGTTCTTCTCCCTTTTGATTGCCTGGCGTTGCCGTGCGCCGTTTGACACACCAGGTAGGCCATAAAGCTACGACAGCAGTACCGGTAGTGTTTTGAGCCACAAATCTGCGCGTATTTGCATAACGACAAAGAAAATAACTAGCAGATGCTGCATCTTGTACTGGTATTTTAGACTAACTAGTGGTACTCCCGAAGTATGCCTGTTGCCGGCCGGTATGGCGGACAAAAACAAATTAATTGGTGCTGTATCATCCTCTCTATATACGTACTAAAATAACAAAATAATAACAGGGCAGTACGGCGGTGCAGCAGTACGTACGGTAGTAAAGGTATCATCCTCTGTATGTAAGTACTACAAACACACTAGTCTAATAACAGGGCAGCAGTACGGCAGTGCAGCAGTACGTACGGTAGTAAAGGACAGAGGAGTGCAGCAGTTGGGACGGTGGGACTCCCAAGCACCAGTGGGAGGCCGGTATTTTAGAAACAAAAAAAAAGGTTCATCTCCCACAGGACGAAAAAAGACTTCCACGTACGGACCGGTCCACCCACCCACCACGGACGACGCAGTGCACCCTCCACCCACCCACCGACCAAACCTTTACTACATACAGCAGTACAGCAGTGCAGCAGTACGTACAGCAGTACACCTGGTACGAGCAGTTAGTTGGTTGGTCCTTGAGGACCTATTATGAAACAGGAAACAGACGGGGGGAGTTTCATTTCTTGACGATACTCGGCCGTCTCGGGGAGCGAGCGAGCCGCCATCCACCACCCACCCACCACCCACTATCCACCCACGGGCCTACCCTGTACAGCAGTACAGCAATGCAGCACTACGTAGAGCAATACACCTGACTGGCGAGCAGCAGCCGATTCGTTGGTTACAATGCTCTCGGGCTGGGCGGGATTTGCATTTGTGTACTATTCCCCGCCACGCCGGGGGCCAAGCGAAAAGCGCTTGCGTTGCCGTTTCTGCGCACGGCGAGCGGCGACGGCTGGGCGCTGCTGTGATTGGTCCTGGTGTTGTTGTGCTTGCTGTTGATGCAGGCGCGCTTGTCGTCTCGTGTCCATGGCTCTGTCCATGGCTCAAACGGCCAAAAAGCAATTCGAAAGTTTAATATAGTTGGAGTTCGAAAAAAAATAAAAAAGCGGGCAGCGACGAAGAAAACGCGGGGGGGGGGGAGCGAGCCGTCCCCGGGAGGGCGATTTCCACGCTCCCCCCTCGCCGAGGTGGGGCACCGACGCACGTTCTTTCGCCGGCATGTCCTAGTGCTGCTGTGCGGATGGGACGTGGCGGCACCGCGAGGCCGCCGGAGGCCGATTGGAGCTCGGGAGTCGCAGCTTTTCTGGTGGGGTGTTATAACCAAGATATTTTCAAAGATCCAAAAAAACGCATCTACCACCACGTTAGCGTATTATTATAAAATTAAAAAACACTCCAAACACTCCAACTGTGAGATCGAATGTTTTGTCGAAACTCATCTTTGCAAGCTGTGTGTGATACTCCGATCGCGCATATTACGGGTTGTGTGTCCTCATTAAGGATCTAGGTCGGCGACTCCCCTTGCAACTACAGTGTAGCCATCAGGGTCAACAGGGTGATCTTAGTCTGTGCGCGGAAACTGTAAAAAAACCCGGTTCTGAGGGGGGCAAATCTGACAGCTGTGGAAGGAAATGCATCAGTTCATCAAGTGAATCCTGTAAGTCGAATAACCGGTGAGGGGAGGCGGGGTTTTTAAGGACGTGGGGGCTTGGTTTTGATCAAAAGGGAGCGGGGGTGGGGGGGGGAGGGAGGGGGGAGGGGACGGGTGGGGCAGCTCAATTTGTGCGTGGAAACTATAAATCCTTCAAGGGGATAAATCTGACGGTTTTGGAAAGAGTGCACCAGTTTATTATGGGTGGGGTGGGGGGCGGGACGGGCGGGGCAGCTCAATCTGTGCGTGGAAACTATACATCCTTTAAGGGGATAAATGTGACGGTTATATAATAAGGATACCAACGGCCAAGCTCCAAGGAAAGTACAACATTCGTGCGCAAGATGGCATTCTGCCCTCCTCTCTAGTGTTGATAAACAACTTTTAAAAGTCGCTTTTTGTTGCGTTCTAAGCATCCTTTTTTATAATTATAATCAAAGCAACAATGCCGTGCTTATTAGCTTTGTACTCCGTATAAAATAAGCATGCTTGAAAAACAACTTAATTTTGGTGCTTTTGTCGTGCTTCTTTGCTTTTTTTGGTAATGTTTTACATCAGCTGCTGTGGACTGTGCTGCGTGCTTGGCTACTAAAGGCTCCGCGTAGGCCGGTGCTAATGGAAAGCCAATAGTTTGACCCAAAAGTTTCCAAACTTGTTTTTGGATTTGTTTGCTGAAATATGACCAGCATCGTCGCTATGGGGAAAAAACGATTGAAAAAAAAAGTGTTGTGGCTCATTTTTTGTCATGTAGCCCAATTGGTCAATTTTCATCTATTCAAGCCTCGATCGACATTGCCCACCAAACACGATTGACCTTCGATCACGAGATAGAGACAACCCACGATCACTCCTCTTCGTTCCGGACAAATTCACATGAGTGTAGGTGATAGAGCTGAAGAGTTCATTGTGATCCATGCCCTAGGGCTTGAGAGATTGTGTTGTCCTATGGTCTTCCGTCCAATCCGCTCAAAATAATATTTTTTCCCCTTTGGGAGACGGTAGGACTTTTGTCTCAGTTTTCTGAACAGCAGCCGCCTAAACAAACAGCAGCCGCCAAATGTGTTTTTAATAGAAGCCTGATCGGCGTGCGCCACACATCACCGACCGTAGAGTGACCACTGATCGCCGCAAGAAATCGTATTTTTTCCGAAAAACTGGAAAGATTCAAAAAAAAAAATCTACATAATTAGGCCCAAAGGCGGCCGTCCAGACAAAGTTTGCCAGGGATTCTCGGGAATTAAACTTTAAAAAACTTTTGGCCTTCCATTTGCACCGGCCTTAGGGTGAGTAGGCATAATGACACTTTTTTAGTAGGGGTGCACGGGGCCAAGAAAAATAAAGTAAACCGAAAATTGCAAGTATTTGTCCGGCGTTTTCCACACGGGATCGGGGGTCTAATTGCGACTCTGTCGGCAAAAAAAAAAATTTCGACAGCCGACTACGAACGACTTCCGATAAACCCACCGAAGCACGGATTACCGGCCAATTGCGCCATCGACAGCTGGCAGTAGTTGTCACGTGTCTCCGTCTTGCCCCCCCCCCTACCACTCCCTACACTCTTGGTCGCTCTTGTTTAGGTAAAATCTGCCGTTCGTTCGATGGTCTCGCGGCAGCAGCACAACAGAACGTCAGCTCGTACGATGTGTCATTACTACCTGAAATGTAATGTCTTTTTCTGCATTAATATCAAAATAAACCAGTCGTCATATTTTCGAACAGAATGATGTACGACTAAACTTGCCAACGGCACCGTTGCTGTACTCTGAGCTATATCTGCTGTGGTTCTCGTTGCCGCCCCTGCTGGTTGCTGCAGTATGTACTACAAGTTTGGCCCTACCGCTGCTGCTACTCCTGCTGTGGTATGCCTATGTCGTCGGTTGGCATTCATGCTCGTCGTACATATTGCTGTTCTCACCCAGTACGTACGGGTTTCCTCTTACCTCAACGCAATGTACGACGACGGGCAAGAAGGAAGGTGACACGAAATGACATGGAATATGGCCACAGAGAAGCGAGAACAGCGGATAGTTCGCTGAGAATCAACCGCACTCGTCCATGCCTGCAGCAGAGGTTACCTGCGTGTCACCGGCCGTGCTAAAGCCAGCGCCAGCGCCAGCGCCAAAGGCCGAAGAGTCGGATCTACTGCTTCGTTTCGTCTCGAGATTATGTCATGTGAAAACATCATGTTTTTTTGAAGATTTTTGTCACGAAACGCCTTGCCATCGGTAACTTGTGTCACGAAGTTGTTTAATGTCATTGGTAACTTGTGTCACGTTTTGATGCACCCACACTGAAAAATCGCCGATATTTGAAGGCACTTTTTTAGTAGGGGTGCACGGGGCCAAGAAAAAGAAAGGAAGACGAAAATTGCAAGTCTTTGTCCGGCGTCTTCCACACTGAATCGGGGGTCTACTTGCGAGTCTGCCGGCAGAACAAAGTTTTTCGACGGTCGACTACGAACGACTTCCGATACACCCACCGAAGCACGGACTACCGGCCAATTGCGCGACCCACAGCTGGCCATGGTTATCACGTGTCTCTTGTGTTGGGGGGCCCTGTGCACTGCACTCTTGCTCTTGTTTACGTACAATCTGTCGTGTGTTCGATGGTCTCGCCGCGGCGACACACCAGAACGTCAGCTCCTGTGATACGATGTATCATTACCTGAAACGTAATATATGTTTCTATATTAACATCAACATAAACCAGTCGTTATATTTTCGGACACGGTGATACGAGTACGCCTGAACTTGCCAACGGCACTCATACTGTGCTGTGAGCTATAATATATGCTGTGGTTCTCGCTGCCGCCCCTTGCTGGTTGCTGCAGTATCTACTACCTGGTAGAAGTTTCACCCCACTGCTACTGCTGCTACTCCAGCTGTTGCATGTTTGCCTATGTTGCCGGTTGAGGTTCATGCTCGTCGTACATACCGATGTCCTCGCCCTGTATGTACCGATTTCCTCGTGCCTCAACGCGATTTATGACGACGGGCAAGGAGGAAGTCGACACGAAATGACATGGAATATGGCACAGAGAAGCCAGCACGGCGGGATAGTTCGTTGAGGATAAACCGCGCTCGTCCATGCCTGCAGCTGCCTGAGTGTCAGCGGCCGTGCTAAAGCCGGCGACAAAGGCCGGAGAAACGCCTGCTCTACTGCTTCGTTTCGTCCCGAGATTCTGTCACGTGGAAATATCATGTTTGGGGAGTTTTTAATCACGAAACGCCTTGCCGTCGGTAATTTGAGTCACGAAGTTGTTGCATGTCAGTAATCTGTATCATGTTTTTGGTGCACCCACACTACAAAATTGCCTTTAAAATGATGGCGATTTTTCAATGGCGGCGCATATCTTGAAAGAAAAGAAAAAAAAAAGGTTTCAACGTATTTTCTGGGCGTTTCTAAGAGGGGCTACGGGTGTACCCCCCCTATCCTATGCCGATGAAACAGCGTCCTGGCCGCGGCGGCGCACTGCGGTGCGGGCGCCTTCTGCGTGTGCTAGGCAAACCGAAGTGTCACAGCCTGAGTTGGAGCTGCGTATTGTGCATTTCATGCCATGTCTGGTCTCAGATTACACATGTCCCCGTGCCGCTTTTCATCGCCGCTTCTCCGTGCTCTGTGCCGTGCGTCCTCCGTTCGGGCTTGGTTTAATGAACAACAATTTCCCTATGACGGCACTCTTTCCCCTTGACGGGCGTCCGTCAAGGAACTCTCCCCACAAAAAATAGCATGCCGAAGTCTTCGTAAACGTTGACGGGTCAACTCTGCTTCGGTAGTCCGTCAACCGATACATTTGGTGTGTGAAAAAGAGCCACGAGTAGTATGTACCAGGTACGAGTATGCTGGGCGCTGCCGCTGCTGCTGCTGCTGCTACTACTATCCCGAGTTAACTATATGATGCCACTGCCACTGCTTTGGGAGAGCCGATGCGACCTACACCCTGTCTACTTCTGGTGTTCAACAACAAATTTCATATGACGGTACTATTTCCCCTTGACGGGCGTCCGTCAAGAAACTTCCCCCCCAAAAACATAGCATGCGGAAGTCTTCGTAAACGTCGACGGGTCAACACTGCTTCGATAGTCCGTCAACCGATACATTTGGTGTGTGAAAAAGTGCCATTACCAGGTACGAGTATGCTGGGCGCTGCTGCCGCCGCCGCCGCCGCTGCTGCTGCTGCTGCTGCTATCCTGAGTTAACTACATACTGCCCCTCCCACTGCTTCGGGATAGCCGACCCGACCGCCACCCTGTCTACTTCTGGTGTTCATGCCAAGCTCGCAACAGGGACACGACGATACCCCTTCTTCCATCTTCAGTGTGCAGCATCAAGAACACTGCTCTAGTTGTCCCTCTATAGTGCTATTTGAGCAGTGATGGTTGCCCACTATAGCGCCTGTGAAAATCTTCGCAAAGACGGAAACATCAAGTAGTAGAGTATTGGGAATATGCGGGGTAATGCCGGTTGCCGCTATAGTGCCGGTATTTCCCGCTGGTACTCTGGAAAGCCACTACGACACTACGACACTTAGACCGATCACAATGGAAAGCCGATACTTTGGCCTTGAAGTTTGCAAAGTTTTTTGGGGGTTTTGCTGAAAGATTCCGGGTACAACGTTGCTATGGGGAAAATATTACTCAAATGTTTTTTTTTCTGGTTCTTTTTTGGGTCATGCGTTCCAACAGGTCAATTTGTCTATTTTTCATCAAGCCTTGATCAACACTGCCCACCAAGCACGATTGACCTTCGATCTCGAGATAGAGACAACCCATGGTCACCCCTCTTCGTTCCGGACAAGGCCACATGCGTGTAGGTGACAGCGCTGAAAAGTTAATCTCGATCCATGCCCTGGGGCGTGAGAGGTTGCTTGTTTTGTCCTGTGGTCTTCCGTCACATCCTCTCAAAATTCTGGATTTCGCCCGTTGGGAGACGATAGAGAGTTTTTGTCTCAGTTTTCTACACACCAGCCGCCAAATGTGTTTTTAACAGAAGCCTGATCGGTGCCCGTCACAAATCACCGGCCGTGGGGTGAGCGTTGTACACCAAGGGGGGGTCGGAGCCCCTACGAAGCTCGCCACGTTCAGAGTTCACAACGCTGTCGTTGATTTCGTCGAACGAAGTGTGTGGAGAACACGAAATTGCGCCGCGTCTAATCCACGATCTGCTTGAGAATTCTCAGGCCGATGTTGGCCAAGATCGCCGCGAGAAATTGTTTTTTTCCGGAATCCTGGAAAGTTTCAAAAAATAATTCTACCAAATTGGATCCGTAGGCGACCTTTCAAGCAAAGTTTGGCTGGGATCTTCGGGAATTTCAAATTTTGGGCCTTCCATTGTCACCAGTCTTTAGTCAAGTTTAAAAAAGCGGCGCGTACCGGCGGAAACAGCGATACGAGCCGACGAACCTACGTGCTCCGATGTTGAAAATTATCTTTCCCCGTGGGCTCGAAACCACTCCCGGCATGAAAACGCCTTCTATTTATCTACAAATAAGCAACAAAAGAGCAACCTTGTTAGAGAAAGTTGCTTTAATCACGAACTTGCTTGAAAAGCAAAAGCATGCTTAACCAAGGACCAAAATCCCCAATAAGCAACAATCAAAGCGACCCCTTTTTTCAGTTGCTCAACACTACCCCTCTCCCTGCAAAATTGAGGATTTACCTCACCTCACAAACGTGAGTGGAGGCGCACTCACAGATCACAGATCACACAGACATGAATACGCGTGGTACTGGTTGTTTGGCGAGCGGGGCTTGGGCACGATCTAGGATATAAACGGGGCAGTTTTTCCTACTATAAATACCGCAGAAAGAGCAAAATCATCGGTGGCACAGCATCAGTATGATAGCAGTATGTGGATCCGAACAAGTCTCTCGGATATCTTTGTGTTGATTCCCTTACCCACCATAACCACCATGTAAGCTGCAGCAAGTGATTAATAACTCTGTAAGACCAACTATTATGGGAAATATTTTGAGCGATTATTTCTCTCTTTAACAGCGATCTCCGACGCCAAAAATAAAACCATCCATTATGGGACAAAAATAAAACCATCCACTACGGGACCGGAAATCATCGTTATTTCTGGGTTCAGAAATAATCGAGGCCAGAAATCAGCGGATTTGGTGATTTCTGGACTCAGAAATAACAGCTCTTCCAACCTCTCAGAACTGGGATTATTAGTCTTTGGGATACTACCTCGTACCAAGTATCACATGTCACGACTGCCTATACTGTACCTGGTATGATGCCTGTCTGCTGTACACGTCACCCATCACCCACAACAAAGAATCACAAACACACCTACGACAGCATACCGGCTTGTGTGCGAGACAGAGCTTCGTCCTCACACAAACGCGACAGCACCACCACCACCACCACCATCGAAACCACCACAGGCAAACCACAGCAGCAGCACAGCGGCAGCACAGCAGCAGAGAGAGCAGCAGAGGCGGTGGTGACCTGACGTCGCCGGCGATAGTGTACGTGCCATCTTTCAAAAATAAAGGCAAACGGCAAAACGAGACCTACCAATTCAAAATAAAACCAATTTGCAAAAATCAGAAGCCATAATGGACGCTCCTTATTTCTGATGCAGTTATTTCTGGAGCGTCAAAACTACAAAAATAATCGCCAGAAATATTCGCCCAAAATTGCCCAAACTGTTATAATATATATTCGCCCAAAATTTTCAAGGGTGGTCATGGGATTGAATGGGACGGGCATGTGGGACGGGGATGGGATGGGACGGGGATGGGATGGGATGGGACGGCAATCCCACAGTGATATTTGTGCTGCCCATCCCATCTCATTCCCATCCCATCGCGAATTCCTACCCCACTTGCTCCCACATGACCGATAAATCTCCGCTCCCGTCCCACCTGCTTCCCATCCCAGCATAGGCATAGCTACTCCCGTCCCAACCCCGCTGTCAACGCAGCTACTCCCGTCCCATGGGAACTCTTGGACTTACCCATCCAAATAGAGCATATTCCTTCCACAAATAGAATTTTCTGCAGCGTTCAGGACACACACACAAGAGTCTTTGAAAGTACAATTGAATCTTCTTCGGGGGATATCATATACGGAGTATTTCATAATATATACGTTTTTTTTCGCACACCTCTACTTTCCAGCTGGACAAGCCGTGGTCACAGGTGTCGTCCCTTGTTCCCCCCCGGTTCTAGCCTTCATTTTTTATCGCGCACAGGGTTCTGCAATCCCACTGCTCGTCGATTTTTCATCGAGTGTTGCTAACTCACGCTCTCGCGTTTTCCACAACTCAATTTGTGCGCAAGAAAAAAAGTCCCCACGAATTTATACCAGTATGCACACGGGGGGATTCGAACTCACGAAACTGACCTAAACCAGTATCCGAATCTCCGATGTTCATCCGCACTGCGGTCAGGCAGCACGGAAACACACACAGCCCCATGGCGGACCCTACCGGCGGCGGCGGCTCTGCTGCTCAGCCTGTGTCAGCACAGCCAGCTCAGCCTGTGTCGGCACAGCCAGATACGTTGCAGATAGGCGGTCTTACGGTACAACTGGTCGGTGCTGGGAAAGGGAGACACAGGCAGACCTCAGGGATTTGAAAGCATGTAGTGGAGTTCACGCCACCAACGGCGGCCGGCGAGAACGTCAAGTGCATGGTGAAAAGAACGCTTCCCGCGGTGGACACGCTTCCAGAACGCGAGGTAACCTGCGGCCACTTGATGAAGTACGTCAGAGCTGACCCCAGCAAGAGCATCTCCAGCGGAGGGAGGAAAACTTAGTTTCTCCAGTTCTCATTTCTCTGCTTGTGTTGGGTTTGGGGTTGCGTCGCTAGGTTTGGGGGCATTGTGCATTTCGTTTGGTGCAGCCCTTCATCCTTGGAGAATACAGAATACGACAACAACCTGCAATAATTACCGTATTCGTATGGTTTGCTTCTCGTTCGGAGTTGGTTGTTGGGGACGTGTGGTCCCGTACTGGATCTCACGTACAATCCCACATTGCCAATGACACAGTCCCAGCGGCGTCCCCCCACCGTATGACACATTAGTCTCATCCCATCCCATCCCATCTCGGTTTTTGCGGATTCCCATGTGGTCCACAATGATGAAAGGCGTCCCAGCTTCCCGTCCCATCCCCATCCCACATACAACCCAAGTGGGCCCATCCCATCCCATTAAAGTGGGACCGTAATATTCTGACCGCGGGATCCCATAACTCACACAATAGGACCCAAAAAAAATCCCGCCTGGGGCGAGCAAACCCGTCCCATCCCGTGCCTGCGGCCCCATGACCACGCTTGAAAATGTTTCCTTATAGTCTAATAGTAGGTCTAACGCAGTGGGCAGGAAACGAGAAAAGATAAGCACCAAACTTTAGCCGTTACGTGTTTATCCCACCCCCCCCACCGGGTTGCAACTGCCCTGGTCTCTCTCTGAACTGTATTGCGCTAACATGAAATCGGTTTCAACACGAGACTTGCGCCTTGCCTCACGGCGAGCACCTCTATATACCTGCCAGCCCACCGCGTGGATACCCAGGCTGCTCTTTCTACGACGAATGGCACCCGCATGTTCCTTCTCCTGTGTATGATTCTATTCGTAGATAAGGATCGAGCAATCACACGCGGTGAATCTGTGCAGCATTATTCTACTGCATCTTACGGTGCATAAGCAGGTTCCCTATATAAACAGAGGCAGAATCCTCTGCGTTGCATATCCACACACCCCCCTCTCACCGTAACGATGGCAATGCTCATCTCTGTGGAAGAAGAGGACGGCCTCGCCACCGCTTGCGTCGAGAGAGCTACGCGGGCAGGTCGCACAAAGCCGTTCAACTGGACAGCAGGCCCCACGAACGCCCGGGCATAACCGGCCATAAAAGCAATGGGGATAACTGATAGCTTCATATCTATTATCTCTCACTGCTTCCGGTATGCACTCAAGGTAGCGAGTTGTGTTCTTGTACGAAGCCGAGCTGATGCGACGGGCTCACAAAAAGAAAAAGGGGGTTTCCATCATGAAACCGTGGCGTTCTTAATCGGGATACGGGATTGGAGCAGCGGATCCTACCCTGTGCTGCGACGCAGAGAGAACGTTGCGGTGTGATAGCTGGACTACCACAGGCTCGGCACGGGGATAGTCGATTTCTGCAATGCTGTGTACCTCAGATTGCAGATAGTTTTGATAGCGTGCGATGACGTACGAGTAGAAGTTTCATGGATTACCTCAAAGAGTTCCAAGCGTTTGCAGGAAGGTTTTCCGCAGCAGCCGAAGACAAGCTCACCGAAGTCGACGGTGGCACTTACAACGAGTTCTTCAGGCTTTATTCCCAGCGCTGGCCTTCAGAGGTGGGTCTACACACAGCAGTTTAGCATGATCAGCGGTTACCTTGTACCGGCTCGTGTCGTCATAATGTTTAGTCTTGCCGCCATGCGCTGTTTTACTACGGTGTGAGTCTCGCCCCAACTGCTGTTACTGCACATTACGAGTTAATCGTGCAAACGGGCTGCTCCGAATGCCGATCCCAGTGAGATTACGCGCTCTAAATCTTGCCATAGGTAAAAGGGGGGCTTCGCACAGCACGCCAGCCTGCGGCTCCGTGCATGCCCGTAACTGTCGAGCATATCAAAGGTTAACAGATGCCGTAATTGCGACATTACCTACTACCAAGGGGTTAAAACCAGGGCTTTTCACGGGTCGGGTCAAATCTCGCGGGTCGGGTCGGGTCGGGTCGGGTCAGCTGACCCGACCCGACCCGCGAGATTTTCGAGACGTCTTGACCCGACCCGACCCGACCCGCGAGATTTTGAAAACCTCTTGACCCGACCCGACCCGACCCGCGAGATTTTCGAGACGTCTTGACCCGACCCGACCCGACCCGCGAGATTTTGAAATCGTCCTGACCCGACCCGACCCGACCCGCGACAATCCGGGTGACCCGCGAGATTCGGGTCGTCTGGCGGGTCACGTCAACTCGACCCGTGACTTTTCTCACGGGTCAGAGTCAAAAAGTCACGGGTCAAAGCATGTATACCTCGGTCGGTTGGTTGGTCCTTGGTCCCTCGTACTTTTCCCAGTATGTCGTGTTCTCTGCGTTTTTTACCGGCATTGTTTGCAGCTGATGATTATGTCATGCGGTGTGCGCGCGAGAAATAGGAAAGAAACCGCAACCCACGTGCATGGACATGCCCGTACCGTTAGACCACCGGGTCGACCCGACGAGCGAGCCGACGAGCGAGCTAGTTATAAGTTACAAGTGCAATCTCCGGCCCCGGCAAGCAGCCTAACTGAGCCGCCTCCGACAGCAAGCCCACAACTGGGGCGGTGGATCTGTCAGCAGGGGCTGCGATCCGCGAGGATGCGTTGTCTGCTGCTGGTGCTTGCTGCTGCCAGGGTGCTGCTGCTGCTGCTGTGCTGCTGCTGCTGCTGCTGCTGCTGCTGCTGCTGCTGCTGCTGCTGCTGCTTCGACAACGGCTGCTCTTCTTGCTTGTTTACGTTTGGTCACATTTCGTACGAACTGGTATGATAATTCTCGAGCTAGCTACTACTACTACTTACTGCTGTATCTATCTTCTATCTGTGCAGTCTCCAGCCCCGGCAAGCAGCCTAGCTGAGCCGCCTCCGGCAGCAAGCCCACAACTGGGGCGGTGGGTCTGTCAGCAGGGGCTGCGATTCGCGAGAATCCGGGGTCTGCTGCTGGTGCTTGCTGCTGCCAGTGCTGCTGCTGCTGCTATTGGAGCTAACGAACAGCTGCTGCTTCGACGACGACTGCCCTTCCTTGCCTTTTTACGTTTGGTCACATTTCGTACTGGTATGACCGTATTATTACTGCTGTTGTTACGGCTTCAGTAGGTACGGGATTCGCGTCACACTGCTGTATGCCTTGGTACGAGTAGCTAGGGGTACTGCCTGGTGATTGTTCTGCACGCTGTGATGACATATGATCGGAGCATCGGCACGACGGAGGCAGGAAGCCGAAATGTTTGTATTTTATTGGCGGACCCGCGGGCCCGACCCGCGGGGCGCCTGCACAGCATCAACGTGGCTCTCAGCTGTAAGTTTGAAAAAGGCGGATCCGCCGGCTAGATCCGCGGGTTTCACCCGCGGGTCAGCCCAAAACAACTCACGGGTCATTATGGCTTGACCCGCGAAGTGACCCGTATCTCGCGGGTCATGACCCGACCCGACCCGCGAGATTTTGAAAACCTCTTGACCCGACCCGACCCGACCCGCGAGATTTTGAAGCCTTTTGACCCGACCCGACCCGACCCGCGAGATTTTGAAAACATCTTGACCCGACCCGACCCGACCCGTGAGATTTTAAAACGTAATGACCCGACCCGACCCGACCCGCGAGATTTTGAAACCCCCTTGACCCGACCCGCGGGTCGGGTCATGACCCGTGAAAAGCCCTGGTTAAAACAATAATCACGGTTGCTCATGGTTGCTCGATGGTTGAGTGAAGAGAAAGAACGCCGAACATCAAGGAAGCGCACACTCCTCCCGTTTTTCGTAGCTGTTCGTACAACAGCTGCACTATACCAGGTACCTGGTACACTACTCGGCGTATGGCGGCGGCAGCATCAGCAACAGCAGCAGCAGTAGACGTATTATATGGACAACAGTAGTCGCACTGCTCGTACATATAAATATAAATGGTTGTACGACTTACCAGGTACAGGATATACACGATAAACTGGTGCATTATTTCCAAAACGGTCAGATTTATCCTCTTAACGGATTTATTGTTTCCACGCACAGATTGAGCGGTCTCCTGCACTACTTGCATTTTGCGTGGAAGCTCGTGAAAGCTTCCGTGGAAGCTTTCACCGCTTCCATGGAAGCTTCCATGGAAGATATGGAAGATGTGAAAGCTTCCACGGAAGTAACTTTCTCGGGAGCATCCACGAAAGCTTCCACGAAAGCTTCCATGGAAGTAACTTCCACGAAAGCTTCCATGGAAGCTTTCATGGAAATAATGGAAGCTTTCGCGAAATTTATGAAAGCTTTCACGGAAGTATCTGAAATGGGAGATATGGAAGATATGAAAGGCACCACGGAAGTAGCTTCCACGGGAGCTTCCACGAAAGCTTCCACGAAAGCTTCCACGAAAGCTTCCATGGAAGTAACTTCCACGAAAGCTTCCATGGAAGTAATGGAAGCTTTCGCGGAAGTTATGGTAGCTTTCACGGCAGTAACTTCCACCGAAGCTTTCGTGGAAGCTTCCATGGAAGGTATGGAAGATATAAAAGCTTCCACGGAAGTAACTTCAACGGGAGCTTCCACGAAAGCTTCCACGAAAGCTTCCATGGAAGTAACTTCGACGAAATCTTCCATGGAAGCTTTCATGGAAGTAACTTTCACGGAAGTCTTCATGGAAGCTTCCGTGAAAGCTTCCATGGAAGATATGGAAGATATGAAAGCTTCCACGGAAGTAACTTCCACGGAAGCTTTCATGGGAGCTTCCGCCAGCTTCCGTGGAAGCTTCCATGGAAGATAGGGGAGATATGAAAGCTTCCGTGGAAGTATATTCCACGGGAGCTTCCACGAAAGCTTCCACGAAAGCTTCCATGGAAGTAATGGAAGCTTTCGCGGAAGGTTGGAGTTAGGTTGCTTCCGTGGAAGCTTCCGTGAAAGCTTTCATGGAAGCTTCCGTGGAAGTTGCTGCCGTGAAAGTTGCTTCCGTGGAAGTTGCTTCCGTGGAAGCTTCCGTGAAAGCTTCCGTGGAAGTTGCTTCCGTCAAAGCTTCCGTGGAAGCTTTCGTGGAAGTTGCTTCCGTGGAAGTTGCTTCCGTTACTTCCGTGGAAGCTTTCATGGAAGCTTCCGTGGAAGTTGCTTCGGTGGAGCCTCCCGTGGAAGCTTTCATGGAAGCTTCCGTGGAAGTTGCTTCCATGGAAGCTTCCGTGGAAGCTTTCATACTTCCATGGAAGCTTCCATTGCTTCCACGGAAGCTTCCACGCTTCCATATCTTCCATGGAAGCTTCCATGGAAGCCACCAAAAATGCAGATAGTGCAGATGGCCCAGATTGAGCTGCCCCCCCCCCCCCCCTCGCTCCCTC
Organism: Undaria pinnatifida; assembly: GCA_012845835.1. Taxonomy (NCBI): domain Eukaryota; class Phaeophyceae; order Laminariales; family Alariaceae; genus Undaria; species Undaria pinnatifida. The sequence goes on from JABAKD010000030.1 coordinate 8,960,901, forward strand.
TTGATCAATTCCAGGCCCCCACGTCCTTAAAAACTCCGCCCTCCCCTCACCGGTTATTCGACTTACAGGATTCACTTGATAAACTGATGCATTTCCTTCCACAGCTGTCAGATTTTGTCCCCCTCGAAACGCATTTTATAGTTTCCGCGCACAGACTGACTACAGTACTGAGCCCTGTTCAGTGCCGGTACGTGCACAGAGCGTTCACCGGCACTAAACCGGGCACCCAGCACTATTGCGAATAGTGCCAAAACGGCACTTTTGACGGCTGGCCAATCCCTTATTAGTGCCGGTACTGGCACTAATGAGGTCGTGTTCGACTTATGGTGTAGCGCAAACGCTTGCGGGGTCAACAGAGAACGAAATGGATCGATACTACTGCTGTTGAGTGAAGTTCCAGCGTGGGCATGGGCAGATTTTATTTCCTGCGACACGTGTGGTTCCAACCTGTGGAGCCCACAAGAGTTCGTTGTAAAATAAGATACAGTAGTTGCATTTCGGGCTACAGCCTCACCAGGACTAGTCGACGGCGAAAGTAAGACACACGTCATGCACCTGAGTAAGCTGTGACGGCACAAACTGCTTGTAAAGCACGCGTTCGTGCAAAGCTAAATCCCATTCCTCGTTGCCCACTTCGATGTTGCAGAATGAAAATGAAGGGAAAAAAAGTAACTCCAAAAAGCGCACCAAAGACAACAATAAACACACTACAACTACAGCTGTAACCCCCGCCCTCACTACGTCGGGACAAATTCTCTCCTGTATGCCTGGCACACCCGCTTCGATGTTGCAAGAAAAAAAAAAAAAAGGAGACAAGCACGACAGGCAGCGCACCGCAAAAAATCAAACAACCATTACTACCTCAGCTGTACACCCCGCCCTTACTCCGTAGCAACAATCTCATGTCTGCCGGGCGCACCCGCTTAGCGGAATGCGCTGCAATCATCGCCATCTTCGCTTTCGCTAGGTAGAGCGCCGCGTCTCCGTTGCCACTCTCCTCTGCTGCCGCTGCCAGGACGCCGAAGTGAGACTACAGTTCACCATAAGTCGGTGGGGCACGGCGCGCGAGCCCCGTGTTCTCATCGCCACTGTCTTCCTGTTCGTACTTTTTCCGGTTTTTCTTCACATCCCGGACCAACCGTTCCAAGCACCCGAAGCGGTCTGCTATCTGCTCATGAGTCACCTTGTCGTCCATCAGCTTCAGCATCTCAAGCTTGGCGCCGAAATCCGGCCGCGCACGAGGCCCCACACGAGGCTGAGACTTCTTACTCCCCCCATTCGTGGCCTTCGGGCGTTTAGATTGTGCCCTCCCAGCGCTGTCTGCTGCTGGCGCTTTGCGCTTGCCAGCCTTGGCGACGCACGCGCTGCAGATGCGGTGATATTCGTTGTCATCATCAACCACGCTACCGCAAATGCCGTGCAGCCGCCCGCCACATCCTCCCTGGCAGCCGTGGCCATGAGGGTCTTGCGGCGTTGTGTCTGGTTGAGCGCACAGTTCACCTTCCGCACATGGCATGGTACGCCCCTGCGTAGAGCTGTTTGGGTCTGCAGCAGCACGTATACCCTATTTCTCTGTGTGGAGTCTGTCTTCTGCCTGGTTGTGTGTGTGTTGGCGCGCGCGGGGTAACCGGCACTATCGGGGGTGACAGTGGCGCCGAACCGGTACTATACCGGGCAAGCTCTCAATAGTGCCCGTCTGGCACTACTGAGAGCTCCGCCTGTGTCCAGAGATTTTACCGGCACTATACCGGGCACCTGGCACTATTCAACCGGCACTAAACAGGGCCAAGTAGTGTAACATCACCCTGTTTACCCTGGTAGCTACACTGTAGTTGCAAGGGGAGTCGCCGACCTATATCCTTAATGAGGACACACAACCCATAATACGCGCGATCGGAGTATCACACACAGCTTGCAAAGATGAGTTTCGACAAAATCTTCGATCTTACAGCTGGAGCGTATTTTTATTTTTATAATATAAATACAACAACAGCAAGCATCAGCAGCGGAAGTAAGACGATAAACGGCAAGCTATAGCAGTACAGCATTTATACACTAGTAATTGGTTAATTATTATGCGCGCTGCCTCTATACCTGCAGTAGTCCAATTTGCGATGCTGGGTGCATACCGAAAACACAAGGGAGACCAGCAATCGAAAGAACAGCACAAGCGGCATACCTGGTCATTCGGCGAACAGTAGAAGATGCGAACTGAACAAACCAACACGAACGAACATCTATCATACGCTGTTTGATATTTACGTTCTGTTTTCAGAGAAAAAAAGAGGTCGGTACTCGTACGACTGGTGCTGTACTCGTAGCAGGGGCAGCATTAGAATAATCTAGAAGCAGAAGGTGTAGCAGCGGTAGTAACAGCAGCACATCACACGAGACCAGAGCGGGGTCAGTGTCGCTGTGCCTGTGTCTCGTCGATCAACCTCCTGAAACTAAGTACACGCACAGCAGCAGCATAGCTAAATAGTTCTCCCGTTTTTCTCGGTTGAACTCTTGAAGGGACGGTCTGCATCTCCCATCAATAAAACACCAAACACACAACCAACATCGGAGAAATCCATACTGTACTCGTATGTTACGTAGCCCAGCAATGCCTGTGAAATCACACGTTGCCGCACCTGTCTCGACGAACTCTCAACGACTTACAGCGAAACCAGCACGAGAAGAGTGGCCTGTTATTTGTGCTTGCACAGGACCCGTCGGAACTGGCCTTGGTGCCGTGTACGTTGAGTGCGGTAGACAAACGTGGCCGAAAACATGTCGACTTACACAAGCATCCACACAAACACAAACACACAGAAAGTCGTTCAAGGCACCCTACCCTCGTAAGCGATCCGATATGAAGAGGCTTTTTCCCCTTGGAAACCAAGGAAAAAAGGCTCAGCACTGCGCGCTTCGCGCGCCTCATCTATAAAAATACTCAAGGGGTGTCTTAATTCCCCCCAAAAGGCATTGGAACGCTTGGAACCTGAAACGGCAAGTGAGTTTGTTTGCTGTCGACTGGTTATCAAATCGAATAGATTCCTATTAATAGCGTTCCCACCCTGACCGTAAATTTTGGAAGAGGAAGAATACGTCCCAGGTAGTTAATCTTGTGCAGCAATACTGAACGGCCCACTTGGAACGAGGTTTACGGTAACAGATGCTGGGAGTGTTTGTTCATGTTTGGGAGTGTTGCTTCATATGCTGGAGGCCCACGACGGTGTGGCTTTGTGGGTGCACATAGGATTACTTAGGACTCACGGGATGGGGCGTATGTGGATGCCGTAGGGATCGCCCGCGGCAGAAGCCACGCGATACCGCCATGGCCTGACCAGGAGGCGCACGAGCATAAAACTGGGTTGTGAACGAGGCTCTGGCGATATTTTTCCTGACAAAAGTATGGCACCAATGTTTGTAGAAGTTTCCAAGGTTGTGTTCTGTCGGGTACATACAGAACCATACCCGGGGTACCCCGGGTATTACCCTACGAAGAACTTCTGTAAGTTGAGTAGGACATTCATACCGTACTCGGAACTTGTGTAAGTTCTGTACGACTTTCATTCCCGTACCGGGAACTTTTGTAATTGTCTGTACGCCAGTGCCACAAATACCCGGGGTAACGGTACAGCATTTTTTACCTGCCCGGAACTTCTGTAAGTTCTGTACGCCCGTACCACAATACCCGGAACTTCTGGAACTTCTGGAACTTCTCGAAGACTTTCATACCGTACCCACTACTTCTGTGAGTTATGTAGGACATTCATGCCCGTACCCGGAACTTCTGAGAGTTCTGTATGCCCTGCGCCACAATACCGGGGGCACGGGGACAGCACTTTTTGTTCCCGCCCGGAACTTCTGTGAGTTCTGCACGCCCGTGCCACAATACGCGGAACTTCTGTGAATTATGTAACACTTCCATACCCATACCCGAAACTTCTGGAAGTTCCGTAAGACTTCCATACGCTTACCCGGAATCCCCAAACCCTACAGAACATAACCTTGGAAGTTTCAGTAGCCTTCGTCAAGCCAAGAGGGCAATATCTCAACTTCTAGATTTGTTCCGAATGTGCCACTTGGATGGCTAGCCCCGCCTTCGGTGAGGCTTTCCGTGCGATGTGTTTGTGTGTGAAGCCGTTCTCTGTGAAGGATGCGCATTTCCCGGCAGCTATAATCACCCGAAACTAGTAGGGCTTGAGGTAATAATATTTTCAGAGGAAACTCCTCACGTCCCCTATCCCCGGGCTAATAACGCCTCCACTATAGAATGGAGAACCCCGTTAAAAATAAACACTAAAGGCTATGCAGCAGAGCAGCAGCCCGCTAGGCGTCTTGGGCGGGCGGAGTCATGGAAGGGGTACAATTAAATAATTATATAACCATGCGAAGTATCACATTCAAATGGAACGGGTGAACTGGGCGCAGATGCAGCTGGGACGTTAGGATTTCGTTGAGGCATCCATATTTTTGTTTACAGTCGCGGATACGGTCGCGACCGCTACACACTTGCTACGCAGTAGCGCACTGCCGTGGCTGCTCGCGTCCTGCTTTGTATGTATTCGCTGATTATCTTGGCAACATAATATGTTCGTACATCAGAGTCGTTCACAGCACTACAGAGTAGTAGTAGTGGTTTTCCAATATTCGATGGACGGCTGCAGAGCGAAACCAACGAGGGCATGAACAAGTGAAAGATCAATTGAAAACCGATGAACATAACTCAGGCACTCTCATTCTGCCCTGCCACTACTGTGTGAAGTGAAAATGATCGAAAATGACTGCCCACAGGCCTGAATGAATCGTATACTCGTGCTTAATGTAGTGCATGGACCACCCGGAGATGATACATTTTGTCCCCGCCCAAAATCACACATTTTTTCCTGGAATGGGAGGCAATAGGGGAAAAATTTAGGAATAGCTGAAAAAGGCTGTTTCCCGGAAAAAAATGGGGGCCAGGTGAGGAAATACGTATCCTTGTTCTCTGTATCAGGAGTAATGGGAAAACTGCGAGTATTCGATTTTTTTTTGGCTTCTGTACTGCAAATACCGCCGAGCTCGCAGTAGCTTGACGTTCGATACTCTGTGGATACTCCTGGTACTTCAAAAGTATTTCGGGGTTTGATACTGCTGTGGGTAATCTCAGTACTCAAGTATTTCGGTACTGTGGATAGTTCAAATGCTTCAAGTATTTTGGGGTTGTATCCTCATACTTTGATGGTTGAAGTATTTCGGCTGTTGGTATTTTGGGGTTGTGTCCTCATACGTTGATATTTGAAATATTTCGGCTGTTGGCGTACTGCTCATACTCCCGATACTCGCAGTATTTCATTGTTTCCTAATGCAAGGTGAAGTGATACTTGGAGTATTTCAGGGTTCCATACTGCGAGGTACTGCGGGGGGCACCAATACTGGGAGTATTTTTCTTGTATACTGCAGTATTTCGGCGTTCAGTACTGCTCAAATTCTGAGTACTTGCAGTATTTCAGATGTTTGTACTGCGAGACCTGCTTATACTCGGAGTTTGGTACTGATCGTAATCCCAGTACTCGAAGTATACTTGGAGTATGTAGTATACTGGGAGCATCTGTGCAACCTTGAGCTACCGGTTTCCCGTGGAGGATATTAAAAGCAAAGTTTTAGAATACTGGTACTGAACTGTGAACTGTACGACGAGTATTACAATTTTTCTATATTCGTAAATACATGGAGGACTACGCGGAAGTTGAACGAGAGCAGCCGAGAAGTCTGTTTTAGACCAGGCTTTGGGCCGTCTTCGAAATAACTCGAGCTGAGGTCCACCTATCAGCGCGCTGTTTCCTGGACGTGCCTCACCTTGCGCGCGCCTCCTGATTCTGCCTGGGGCAGCCTCGGCCGTTGTCGCTTCGTGTCGTGACGGCCGCTAAATCACGTTTTTGGCCAAATTTCTGTTCCGAAATGTCAGGTGCGTAGTCGTCCGAATAATAACACAAACGTCTGCGCCACAAATAAGGCAATGCTGTGCAGTTAGGGGTGAGACTAGATGGCATTTAGACGTGGAATTTGGGGGGGAAATGTCCCATGGCCGTTAGCTGAGAATAAAACTCCTTAAGAATGAATCAATCCGCGATGGGGAAATAAATACCACGTCATGAAAAATAAGTTTTCGGAGTAGCATTCACGAAAAAACTCTGCTGCCACCACTTGTTTTCTAAAACAAAGTCAGGCGGACCGGGGTGCTTTTGCTGCTCGTACGAAGCGTGCTGCTACACAGCACCAGGTCCAGAGCGCAGAGCAGCATGGACGCACGAGCGTGAGCGGCCTCTTGGGTTCGGCGGCCGGCAACACGACAGTGCTGCCTCGTGTGTGGTACGAAGGGATCATGTTGCAGGCTCTGACATCCTGCTTTCTTTGCTGCTGCTGCCGTGCAAGACTCAGCAGCCACTTTTCCAAGCTGCACCTCGCTTGGTATGCGGCGCCACCCGTATACGCCGCCCGTATACCTCCGTGGTCGCGCGCCCCACCTCTGTCTAGCCCACGTGTAAGTTATTGCTGCGCGTGCAGCTGGGCTTGAGTCTTGGCCAAGGCTATTCAGCACGCGCCTCGGGTCTGGCTCCAAGCTTGTATTTTGTATTTCACCGCACTTCTGCACTCGTACTGGTATGATACGAGTCATCGTGCAAGGTACCTCCGGAAATGTAATAATCGTGTTGTATTCGTACCAACATTCAAACGTTCCTTACACTCGGATCAAATTGTTTTTTTTTCTTCGATGATTTCATACGATGACAGTTTTTGAAGGGGTGCATTCGCATCTGGAATCTCGGCGCAGCTCACTTCCTGCTGCGTCAAGGCCCGATCACAGACGCCCCCCTTCCCCGCGATGGCATCGGTGTGATGGCAGTCGCTTGGCGTACGGCTAAGCCCGCCCGTGTCTGGCACCGTTTGCCCTGCACACAAAGACTCGTACCCGTGTTTGCTTCGATGACTATTGTCTTTTTTGGTTTTCCTCGGGTATCTTTTTTTCTGCCCATGTTTTTCAGCTAATTTTTGTATTTTTTACTCAGCAGACAGCAGGAGGACCAAGTTTGATTAACAAGGTATCGTCAGTTATTTACTCGATTCAAGCGCGGATTGCTTTGCTGTCTCCGCCAAGTCCCAGGCAAGGGGAAGACTGGACTTTTTTCATGCTCAATTGCAGTACTTCTTCCCGATTGAGCAAGAGACGAATTTGAGCAGAAAACACCGGTTTCCCCGCATTTTTCCGGAGCCTCGAGTCCGACCCGCCGTGGATCCCTTTTTTTTAGCAGTTTGAAAACACTTTGTTGTCTTTCTTCCCATAGGGTCCGAGCCTCGGTGTGTATCCGATATTCTGTTACTTCTTTCTTTGTTAATTATTTGTTTTAATCCCTCACGGCACAGCACCACACCGCAGGGCAAGGCACGGTACCGCACGGCACCGCAGGGTGCTGCTGAGTTAGCTGAGCTGAGCTGAGCTGGGATTGCATTTTTATGATGTAGTGCGTACGTACCTGACGTCCCGTATCTGGTATGATACTTCGTACGACACGTGGTATGCGCGAAGGTACGCAAGAGTAAATACAGCACAGAACGGCACAGCACCGCGCGGCAAGGGACGGCAAGGGACGGCAGGGCACGGCGCGCGCTGCTGAGCTGAGCTGGGTGTGACTTGCGAAACGTGACGAGAAAAATAAACAAACAACGTGAAGAGAGCATACAACGAAGAAAGCAAAGAAATTCAGGACGGCTCCCCGAAACATATTTTTTTCGTCGGCGATTAAAAGCTGAGGATGGATAGGAGATGGGAGAATGTGCCGAGGGAGAGGTCCCAGGCGGGGGATGTAGCTGTTAAATTGTGTCTTAACTTATGTCGACCTTGTTGGAACGGTTGGAATGGAACTAGGCTGTTCGCATTCCTTCGTTCCATTCCAACCTGTCTGTGTCCGATGTGACCTGGTAAACTCTGGGCAACGGACCCGAACAGATATTAGCTCAACTGACTTTTTCGGCGGGATCGTGCAGCTCGACTCAGGGGCAGGGGCTGTTGTTGTTGTTGTTGTTCTCACATTAACTCGCATAATCAAGTCCGTGGTCACAGGACAGGCTCCAGTCACTCTGGAGCTGAGGAATCCCCAGGGGAAAACACACCCCAAGGTGGTACACGCATATATCACAGCTGACGCAATTCATGCCTCCACCAGAAACATATAAAAGTGAAATCGGGAGTCAGTCTACGATGTGCCAGGTCCATACCGGTGCATACGTCTCATTGCTCGCGCCTGTAAAAACCGACTATACCGCTTGCCACCCAAGAAAGACTACCACGTATATATTACACGTAGTATCCATCACTACGCATACGCACGACAGACGCAAGTCAACTGGAAAAATAAAAAATAAAATAAAATAAAGGAAAAGAATACAAAGAGAAGAAAGCGAAAAAATAATTTGAAAAAAAAAACGAAAAGGGAAAGAATAGAAAAGAAAAGAAAAGACAAGAAAAGCAAGAAAAGACGAAAAGACAAGACAAGAAGAGGAAGCAAGGCAAGGAAAAGAGAAAGGAAAATGTCATACTAGCAGACCCTAGGAACTGACTAAAGACGGCATTGGGCTCATAGAGAGTATCAAGTGCATCACCAATGGCACTGGGGAGAGAACGCAACATGGCGATGAAGTCAGGGCGGTCTTACGCAATCTTGTGACGGCCATTGGAAGGCCCACAACTTCAAGACGATGATGGCCAAACACAGACTTCAGTCTCTTGGGCATGACGCCCCCCCCCCCACCCCCCCCCCCCTTCCCCCCCCCTTCCCCCCCCTCCCCCCTCCCCCCTTCCCCCCTCCCCCCCCTCCCCCCCTCCCCTCCCCCCCTCCCCCCCCCCCCCCTTCCCCCCTACCCCCGGCCGCTTAGAGATGCCGACGGTGAATGGCGCTGCCGCAGCCTTTGCACGTCGCTCTGCAGCTTTGCGTCTCTCGGTTTCATTCCGATTCCGCGTGAACAACTCCGCTCCCTCCTCTACTGGTCGAAACCATCTGCCGCCCTTCTGAGCAGCCTTTCGCCACCCTTCGAATTTCATTCCAAATACCGACATATCCTCCTTCAGATTATCCATCCGGTTTCCTCTTACCCCCCTGAGTAGCCCTTACCCCCAATAAGCTCCCAAACATCTCCCTCGTGGCAGACGCTCCTCCCCCATACGTGCGACGAATCCCACAAACAATTTCATTCTCGAATGCTGTATTAAGAGTAACATATAAGATGACTAATAATATTCTGTATTCGTACTCCTCCCAATATCAAAGCCGGGGGGGAGAAAAAACAATATAATCCGCCTACCATACATATGATAGAGAAGTATAGTGGAAACTACAGTAATAAATTTATAAAATAGTTGTGATGTTAGATCTAGCTCCAACTTCTCCACCTAAAGTAAAAATACCAACACTTACCATTATAGTGGATAAAAAATAAAACCCCTCCCAATAAAAACTCAGCCATATAGTATATTACAAGTACCAACAACGCAGATTGCAAAGATGAGTATTGACCTGAAATTCGTCGAACTCGCGGCTGACTTCCTGGAAATCTTTTTGTAAAATACCCTCCGTTTGCGCACTATCGCCTTTATGGTACCGCCACGTCGGCAGCGATTACCCAAAAACGCTTTCAATGCAGCAGTATTTAGGGCCCACTACTGGCAGGTGCACCACACGTTCGAAGGTGCACACGCCATTCGAAGGTGCACACTCCACCTAAAAATTATTCTCTTACACTATCCACCGACACACCGACACAGCAGTACTGGCGGAATCAGAAACACCAGTATTACCTTCAGCGCTGTTAGTGTTGAACGAAAACATATAACGTGGGCGATTGCAGGTGCGTAGCCTGCGAGCATGAGCGCTCGTACTATGCCGGTGGCGGAGAGAGCACCTCTTTACAGCGGAGTCACCAGAGCAGCAGCAGCAGCAGCAACAGTCAGTTACACCCACAACTGTAGCCACGGCCGCAGCCGGAGGCGGAGACGGAACCTCAGCCTGAGCCTGCACCACAGCCATAACAGTCGATGTCATGAAGAGGAGAATCAAACGGAGAACCAGCTCTCCGGCCGACGTGCTTGACCAACTATTCACAGATGCGCCCATAATACGTCATACTCCGAGTATAAATCGAGCATTTGAAGTATTCGGTACTGCGAGTACTCGGAGTATTGCCGGTACTGCTGGCCGAAATAGTACGAGTACTGGGAGTATGGGCAGTACTGACGGCCGAAATACTGCGCGTACTGGGAGTACGAGCAGCCCAGAACTGCGAGCATACGCAATACCCGCAGTACAAACATCTGAAATACCGCAAGTACTCAAAATGTGAGCAGTATTGAATCCCGAAATACTGTAGTATACGAGTAAAATGCTTCGAGTATTACTGCCACCTGCAGTACCTCGCAGTACGAAACCCTGAACTACTCCCAAGTTACTATTCCACAGTATGGAGCCCCAAAATGTTTCGAGAACTGGGAATATCCACAGTATCAAACCTCGAAATACTTGAAGTACCGGGATTGTCTGCAGTACAGCAGCCCGAAACGCTGCGAGTGCACAAAGCACCTGCAGCATATTACTCCGAAATACTTAAACTTACCGGTAGTGGAAGCATATGTGCAAGGGTGCACAAGATTCGGTGATTGCTGGTCGTTTGTAGTACACTGCTCCTGCCGTATACCATATCATGTGATGCGTATCATGTATCATTTGTAAATCAGAGTTAGAGATGGAGGTCGGGACAGCCGGCATATTCGCGACCTCCGACGGTAACGCTTTTCTTCTGGCGGGGAGGGCGTGTCGCTCTACCCCGTCCCCCCCCTTTTGAGAAGATCCAAGATGAACAATTCGACGTGAGGTATCGGCAGCGAAACACGAAAATACATGCTGCGTGCTTCTTTGGCGGTACCTTGTTTACCTGTATTTCCGTGTTGTTCCGCTTCGCATATCGTTGTATTTATCTTATCGAAATTGGAGTGTTTCGCACGACGATCCAATCCGATATATGTGTCGGACTGGTTATCGGATACACTATCGATTTTCGATCAGGTTCGGTCCGATATACATCGGACTGGTTATCGGATACAGTATCGGGTTTTCAGGCCCCCATCGTATCGAAATCGAGAAACACACCTGACCACCATGAGCATGGCGTCACGACGTCCATCCGAAATTCGACTTCCACGTAAAACGTAGCGCCAAAATAAATAATACAACTACCAGTACTTGCGACGATGCGATACGAGTTGCGCCGCTCGACCTTTACGTCGGTTGGATAATAACATGGAGACGATTATTTGTCCATACGACCATCACCTACTACTGCTGTGCTACTGCTGAGTATTCGTACTCGCATGTATTTGTTCGCGGGTTATTTTGTTAGGATGGTGTATTATACCTGCAGTCCTCTGAGGCAAGCCAACGCGCAAAGGATAATACTCCTTTCTCTTTCGTATCACACCAAAGCAAGGCGGACAGCGGACAACATGTCAGCACGTACATACACCTATCGTACATCTCTACTAGCTGGGCAGCATACCGAATGGCCCACTGCTGATGTTGTAACGCTCTCAAGTCTAATATTACCTAAGCGGAAAGGCGAAAATAAACTGTGTGGCGAAGGGACTGCTCACACCCGGTAAATGCGCGATCCACGATTCAACCGCAATGTGTGCATGATACAGGTGCGAGAAAATATACACACAAAGAAAAAAAGACCAGGTGTACTGTACCCGTTTTAGTTTTTTTCAGCCCATGAACCCCAAAAAAAAAAAGGTTTCGACATGTCATGATGTCTGGTACGTCTGGGGGCTTGGAGCCGTCGATAGATCGAAAGCTGCTTCAATGTGATGGCCAGTCGTGATATCTATACCCATCGCGATCGACACGCTGTTCGTCGGGGGCTTGCCACCGTCGATAGATGATAGATACGCCTGCAATGCATTACATCTTATACACACTAGATAGACAGCTGTGTGCGCTCTGTCTATCCTGTCTGTGGCTTGCTTGCTTTCGACATCCGATACATCGAACGCTCGCCGCCATCGACAGATAGATGTCACGAACCAGGTGTATAGTAGGTGGTGGTGTGTGAACTACGTACGCAGGTACGTACGTGCCAGGTACACACACTTATAAACATGGCAGCTTATTCTTTGTGATTCACGCATTCTAGTCTGCTCTGGTCCATCATGTGGTTCACGCCATGTTGTTGTTGTTCTTACATTAACTCGCATAATCAAGCCCGTGGTCACAGGACGGGCTCCAGTCACTCTGGAGGAGTGGACGAATACCCCAGGGAGAATCAAAGCAAACCAAAAGTGGTACCCTGTACAGTACGTATATATCATGGCTAAAGCAATTCATTCATCCGCCAAAAAATATACTTCGAAGTATTAAATAATGTCGGAAGTAAGCCTGCGTACGTGTCAGGCCTATACTGGTTCCTACGTGTCAAGGCTCGCATCTGAAACGGACTACACCGCATGCCACCCAGGAAACCCAACCCATGTACAAATCCGAGAAGAAAAGGAACTAATAGTAAGGAAGAAAGAAAAGAAAGAAACGAGAGAAATAGAAAAAACGAACGGAGGAAACTAGTATTTAATACGTACGTGCGTTATATGTTACGTAGACTCGCCAGCAGGGGAGTGTAGCGGGGTAAGGCCACCTACACATCGCTACGAAAATAACCCAACAAGAAAATACGCGTCCGGTCTAAGCCAGCAAAACGGAATAAGACAGCTACGTATATACAAGGTTCCCCTCCGGGAAGTGCCTGAGGGAGTGACGCAAGAACGAAACCCAAACATCCAACATCTGACTGTCTGTGGGCAAATAACATGTACCTGGTGGTGGTAGTGAAAACTATGTTCTTGTCCGCAGCTCGAGAAGCGGAGTGTGGGGAGGCGCTCTCCCGGGTACGGTTCGCTCTCTCGCTGTCGTGGCGGAGAACCGTAAATAAGTGGTAATCCCATCAGTACGTACGTGTCCAGCGCCAGTACTCGTACGATGGGAACTTTTTATACGGGCGACTCTTATGAAGTAAATTTTGCGTGGTAAAAAATAAAAGGACGAATAGGTGCATTTTCAACCGGCAAAAAAACAAATCAGCAGTTGTTCCGTGCGCCGTCTTTCTAATGTGGTTTTGATGTTTTTTCTTTGTTTCCTGTTGTTTCGTATGGAAATCAGCAATTTCAGAATAGGTACTCTTCGTGTCTTGTTGAGCCAGATATTGAACTTAACGCCGAGTGATACACGCCAGGATGGGCAATCATCCCCCTTCACCGCCAGTTCGTCGCAGAGAGTGCGCGGAATGAGGAACTGTAGGGCTTCTATTGTCGCTGAGACAGAGAAGCCCTTTCTCATGGAGGAGCATCAGCGCCTATATCCACAACACTGCTGTTTGCTTCTTAGATTATGATTCAAGAAAAAATACGCTGGATTGTTTAGATCGTCGTCCGATTCAAAATCGTCCCCTCGTGGAGACGAAAGTAACTCGCCTCAGCATAGCGATGACTCGCCACGCGCACATATATGATGTATCCTACTACTGCTGCTGTGCGGCAAGGTTGTACACGTAGCGTTGTGCTGTCCTCATGTTGTCTGGTCCCTGTCATCTGTGGTGTGAGCAAAATCTCCGATCCATAACATTACCCCTCTGTTATGTACGTAAAAACCCTCTGTCTACTTGGACGTAAATGTAAGAATGGGTTGGTATATAAATTACGATCAGAAAGTTTCCTGTATTCACGCCCAAATTGGCGCGATCTATGGACATGCAATGGAGATGCGCACGAAGTGGCAGCACAGCGGAAATATGGGATATGGTGGGGTGACAAATGGCACGCTCCGATCAAAGAATCAGCTTCTACAACAAACAGCATCCACACGCGCATAGAGTTGCACGCTTTTGATGCTTGGGGGCTGGACCGCTGCTGGGCGGCAGGATCGTAGCGTGGTGCCATCAGCGCCTATATCCACTGCTGCTTGCTTTTTATAGTCAAGCAAAATTACGCTGGATTGTTTTGATCGTCGTCCGATTCAAAGTCGTCCCCTCGTGGAGGCGAAAGCAACTCGCCTCAGCATACCGAGGACTCGCCACGCGCATGTACATGATGTATCCCACTACTGCTGTGCGGTAGGGTTGTACACGTAGCGTTGTGCCGTCCTCATGTTTAGTACCTGTCACCTGTTGCGTGAGCAAAATCTCCGACACAAAACAATACCCCATGTAGTACGGAAAAATACTGCCTCTTTGGACGTAAATGTAAGGATGGGTTTGTATATCAATTAATATTTAAAATGTTCCTATATTACCGACCAAATTGGCGCAATCTATGGACATGCACTTGAGATGCGTCCGAAGCGGCAGCACACCAGAAATATGGGGTATGGTGGGGTGACAAATGCCACGCTCCGATCAAATAATCAGCTACTACAACAGCAGCCACACGCGCATACAGTTGCAGGCTGCTGCTGCTAGGGGGCTGGACTGCTGCTGGGCGGCAGGATCGTAGCGTGGTGCTCTGTGCAAAAAGAGGGAAAGAAGCGTGTACCCTCTACGAGGAAAAAAGCCCGGTTTGCGTCCAAACCTTACGTACGTACGCGGGGAGAGGGGATGCAGAAACCCAATCCCCGGGGATGTTTTGGAAACCCGGGGATTTGCCTCAAGTGTGCCCAAGGCCAAAAAAGTTTAAAAGGCTTGCCATGCGCGACACACAGCACGGATCGCGCCCAAACCTCCAGCAACGTGAGCCCGACGGTCAAATTGTGCCCACCCCACCCGACGTTTGGGACAAAGGTGCGAGCACGAAGAGATGTGCCCGAAGGAAAAAAAAAAATCACAATTATACATGTACATATTACACGTGATGTATGCGTGAGCTCGCTTGTAGAGGGGGGCGGCGATATATAGACACACACCCCGTAATACGCGCGATCGGAGTATCACACACAGCTTGCAAAGATGAGTATCGACAAAAATTTCGATCTCACAGCTGGAGTTTATTTTTGTATATGCCCCCCTTTTGATCAAAATCAGGCCCCCACGTTCTTAAAAACTCCGCCCTCCTCTCACCGGATATTCGACTTACAGGATTCACTTGATAAACTGATGCATTCCCTTCCACAGCTGTCAGATTTTGTCCCCCTCAGAAACGGGTTTTATATTTTCCGACCCTGATAGCTACACTGTAGTTGCAAGGGGAGTCGCCGACCTACATCCTTAATGAGGACACGCAACCCGTAATACGCGCGATCGGAGTATCACACACAGCTTGCAAAGATGAGTTTCGACAAAACATTCGATCTCACAGCTGGAGTGTATTTTAATTTTTATAATATACATCAGCCGACCAACCAGCCAATGCTATTACTACACATAGGCACGACAGACTCCAGTCAATTGGAAAAGAAAGAGAATAAACTATAAATAAATAAAAATAAAGGAAAAGAAGAATCTAGGAAAGGGGGAAGTAACACCATACTAGGATGTACTGACTGAAAACGGCATTGGGCACATGAAAGGTATCCAGTGCATAAAAGGCACGGGGAGGAGAATACAACAAGGCGAAGAAGTCCGGGCGGCCTTGCGCTAGCTTCTTGCGGCTATGGGAAGGCCCACAAACGTCAAGACGATGATCGCCAGATTGCCAGACCCAAACGTCAGTCTCTTGGGCAGAACGCCCCCCCTTCCCCCCTCCCCTACCCCCCGTCCCCCCCCCCCCTCTCCCCCGCCGCGTAGAGATGCCGATGGTGGATGTAGTCTGCCCTGGCGCGCGACCGACCGTGCTTATAGCAGCAGCAAGTAGCAGCAGCAAGTAGCAGCAGCGGCAGCTGACACGTTCAAATATTGACGCCGTCGGCAGATGCTTTTCTAGATCATTTTCGGTTCTCAAGCAGACGTAACGTGTCATCTGTCACGGGAGAGGGACGTGACCGCACGTAAGACATCAAGTAGGGAGTAGTACTGTAGATTTCGCAGGGGCCCACAGGCCGGTTGGATAATTCGAAGACGAGGCTGACACCGTGATGCATACTTCAAAACACAAGGTTGACGTGAAGCAGACTTGAAAGAGTCATAAAACATTACATGAACAAAGCATAGGTCGGTGAGATCCTGGCGACGTTCTGTTTCGTAACTACGTGGGTACAACGTTGCTTTGACAGTGGGATCGGCGACAGGACCAAATCGTGCTTTAACTTGGTTTAACAGACGGTAGGGGATGGCTAAACAAATGTGTAGTTAAACTTGAAAATAGAGAACAAAACCAGGAGATGTGCAGACTAGAGAAGACTACGACGGCAGAACCCACGTGGCTAACGTCACTAGGAATTGTGAGGAGCGAGCAGCCTGTTCATCTCAACCATGGTTAAAGAACGAAGAGTGGTGTGCTTGGTGCGAGTCCTGTACGTAGTGCCTCTGCCTTGCGTCGTATACGAACATGTGTCCTGTCTTTGTATCATACAGGGGGGCACCTGGTACTGCTGTGCGCTGAGCGGTTGAAGCGTGAGTGTATGCTAGTGACCAGAAGAATGTAACCGGTACGTACCTTGCTACAGTATGCCGGCTTGCTGCCTTTTGAAAGCTTATGAGAAGCGCCCACAAGTGCAGCGCCAGCAACCCTTCGTAGTCGCGTGCCCATGTTGCATGTTACCGTTTGCTGCTCTGCGCTCTGCTATTTACTGCTGCAGGTCGACAACGCCGCCGACGATGAGCAGCGACAGATCAACATCCTCTTGGAAGAGCTGCAGCTGGCTTTGGAGTCGCCGTCACTGCTTTCGGCGCCGCAGGGAACGGTGCTTCACACGGGCGCGGTGGAGACAGGCGTCGGCCCAGCCCTGAGCCAGCTCTGCATCGCACTCGAGAAGTGCCTGTTCTTCGGCGCTGACGATTCCACGCCCGATTTCTGGTGGGCCATTAGGCAGGCCTGCGATGAGGACGACCCAGCTCTTGCTGCCGCCTGCGATGCTCCCGGTGGTCTCGGCTCTGAGCGACGAGAGGGCGACGACACCACCTGCGGTGGCCTCAACTCTTCCACCACCTGGACGACCCCAGATGATGCTCTTGCGGCGTGCGAGGGAAAAGCGGAAGCGCTGACTTCAATTGTCTGCCGATTGACGCACGTGTACACGGGCCACGCACGATGCCGCGCTTGGGCGAGAGGACTTTTGGGCCTGGACGGCACGTCTGTCGAGAGAGAGCTGCGAAGAGCGGCGGAAGTAGCAGCGAAGCATGGCATCACCCGCCAGGTGGTAGCCGACATGATCAGCGGCGAGAACGAACAAGCGCTCTCCGTGACGGCTTCGATGGGTGACTCGACCTGTGAGCAGACCGAGTGCGCCGGCGTTGGGCTATCCAATGATGGAGGCACCAGTTCGCTGACAGATGACCAATTCGATGTCAAAGAATCTGTTCCTGATGGTAGGAGCGGTCGTGACGGGAGCAAAATCGCATCGGCAGTGCGAGACGTGCCTTGTATCGATAAACACGACCACCACTCGACACAACATACGCCCGGTGCTCTGCCAGTTTGGCTGCGCCCTGGGCTTCAAGGTGCGTCTATTCTGGATGGCGTTTGCAAGCTCATGGGGGAGTTTAGCGGGCGGTTGAAGGAAAAGGGCTTGTCCGTCCGACCGTCTCTCGATCACGCGTGGCTAGGCCAGGAGAACATAGCAGCGGTGACCACATACTCCTGGCCAAGGTTTCCTCGAGAACGGCTGCGGTGCTACGTGCGGGGCGCGGGTCTTTCTTTGGCGAACGGTACCTACTCACCGGTCGAGTTGGATGAGGGGAACGGCGGCAGCCTCGCGTTGGTCGGGCCGAATGGTTGCCAAATCTATCGGCAAGTCCGTGCTGCTGTTGGCTACGACGCCCCGGTGGCAAAAAGCGCGCTCGCGAGAAACGTCGGGGTCGCTGGCGAAGAAAATAAGCGAGCGGTGGTGGGAGAAGCTTCATGCGTACTGGAAGAAAGTCGGACCGCGGCGACGGCGCCGGAAGTGGTGCCAGCACCGACCGCGCAACTCTGGTGCCTTTTCGTGCCCTCTGAATCTGCGCTAGACAAGAGAAGTGCGTACTACAGCCTAGGCGATGGCACGTTGCCCCCTTCCCGAGGATGGCGGGCGGCGGACGTGGCTGAAATGCCAGCTCCTGTTCTGGGGTTCGCAACACACAGCGACGGAGACTTGAACGGCAGCGGACGCGATGGGGAAAACGAAGCTCTGGCTATCGGGGAAGAACAAACATGCGAGACGAAATTCAACCCAGCCGTACCGTTGGCAAAGGACAATATGGAGACGGCGGGTTATACTGCCGCGGACCCGAGTGGGGATTGTGGCATGGTATCGAGCACGGCGGCAGCCATTGAAAGTTCGATGGAGATGGAAGTGGGCGGTGGAAACTTGGGCCGCGCTCCGTCCACAGGGCAATCAAGACGACGGCGAAAGCGCCGGAGGCCTCCGGAAGTAACAGCTGTGTGCGTGGTTGAGGAAGACACTGCAGCTGTGGCCGCTGAGGACCGACACCCGAACGATTTTGTGGAGATCGGCTGCCAAGAAGCAGCGAGCGTTAACACTTCTTGCAGTGATAACTGGGGCGCGCTTGGTCTTCGGTCCAACGCACCGGACGATGAGCCATGTCAAGCGAGAGACCGGCTTGTGAATGCCGGCACTTGCAGCACGGGCGCAGGCTTGCATGTTGACGGAGACGAAGACATCGCTGCCTTCAAGGCTGAGAGGTGGACGCTGCCGGCGCCAAGCGGAGAATTACTGCTGCGGGCGGAGCGAACCAAGGAGCTGCTTCGACGGACGCGAGAGGTGAGAGCGTGGGAGTTCGATTCCCTACGGACGAAGTATCGACATGTCAAGAGTTGACACGGTACATGCACGTGTCTGAAGTAGCAACGTGTCAACTACGGCAATGCTCGTTGTTCCCACGGTGAGATGAGCATTACCGTAACTTCCCTTCGCATACACTCCGTCATCGCCTCGGCAGGGCCGAGCGTCGACTTTGGCAACTCGGGACGAGCAGCTGCTGCGCCAGTTGGATGTTGCCCAAGGAGAATACCAAGAGGTGTGTCCGTGGGCCTCAGGGTCATCTCTTGTTTTTTGCCCTTGGCTCACTGTCGGGATGGTATTGATCCACCCTAAAAGTTACCACGTTCGTTGAAGAAAGCAGCCCGCCACCTTGGCCGTGGCAAGATTCACATTGCGGTGTACGCCCTACAGTAGTTGCAGATTTGTTCATGTTGCGTGGCGCTAGCGCAGGAATGTTCCGTTATGTTGACCAAATTCAGCAACCTGCTTCCTTCCTTCGAATCGGAAAGGTAATGTCCCTCGGAGAACATGAACTGCACCCACCTGTGTGGGACAAACTCTTGGAGTGTCTGTGTTTTGTGTGTGTTTTCGTGTGTCTTGGTGTGTTTGTGTGTGTGCGCGTGCGTTTGTGTATTTTGCAGCAATGAAAGGGTTAAGGCCTGGTGGCAGCACACAATAAACGCTGGGTGCTTGCTTTCACCATTTCCTGTTGCAGGTGCTGCGTGAGTCGATGGCCGCAACGGTGGAGCGCGTGCTCGCGACGAGATCGTCCCTGCGAAGAGAGGCGGAGGCTGAGGCAGCAAAAGAAGCCCAGCTCGTATCGTCGTCTACGAATAGGACCGAGAAAGGGACCTCAGAAGAAGAGGTGCCTTCACTGGAGGAGCTGGTCGCTGAGAAAGCCGAGGAGCTCCGGAACAGGCCGCACAACCCGAGGGAAGAGGCGGGTAGCCCGTCCCGCATCGGCCAGGAAGAGGACGGCCGAAAGGCGTCACGAGGAGCCGAGGCGCGACCCATCGCTGACGCGGGATGGCCGTGGCCAATGGACTGGTTATCCGCACCACCCGCGTCTCCGGGATCGACCGAGGGGCTCCCAGTTGGTATCATGTTCGGCGGGTTCACTGGCGGGGATGCAGACGTAGAACCGAACGACGGGGATTGGGTGGACACGCCCCCGTTTTCCATCAAGGTAGCAGCTGTGGAGGTTGTGGACGTCGAAGATCCCGACGCGGCGCATGTGGAGGTACGAACGAGCACTTTCCCCCTGAGGGGAAAGCACAAGGTTTTATTCCCACGTCATTGTTGGCGAAAGAGTATACATGGATTTGTGGTTCCCGGTCGTGCTAAGGGGGAATTCGAGAGGCTTGCGCAAGCGGGACTTGTCGCGGTGGAATTGAAAGTGCCGTCTTTGCGCCGCGGCGAAAGGCAGCGTTGTTTTGTGGCGTGCTCCACGTTTGTCGTTTCTTTTTAGCAGTGCACTCGTGCTCTTTGTTACAGCACCTTAACGTGGGCCCGTTCTAGATTCCTCTCATTGCTCGACCCCCACCCCTCGCAACCGGACAATCCTCCAGTACGTCCTGAGAGTTTTGTACCACGAGGTGCGGAGGGAGCGCGCTAAGCCGCCTGCGACGTCGGCCGCGATAGCTGCTACAAAGGCGGCAGGAAGAGACGTAAGTTGCCCCCCAATCCCGATGGACGATCCGGCGGCAACCGAATTGTTGGCGCTCGCCACAGCGGCGAGAGGGCTGTTGCAGCGTACTCGTGTTATCAGGAAGAGGTTAAACAGCCTGTGCGCCCTGCACCCCCGAATGATGGGGGAGCTTCTGGAAGGGGGTCGGCCGGGAAGTGTCGAGAGCGCGGAATCGCTCAATTTTCCGGATCCATACGAGTTGGGAACGCTAGAGGTGAGGCCACCGCTACTCGTAATATTGTGCAACCCGCACAATCCTTCTCGTGTAGCTGTTTGTTTATTTGTTGACCTTGGGTCAAAGTCAATCGCTCGGAAATTTTTCGTCATTTTTTTTGTAGCTGGGCTCACCTGTTTTTATTTCAACCAACGCTGCTTTACTGTTTCCGCTACACTGTAACCTACCGGCCGCTGCAGGAAAGCATTCTCCGAATACACCGCGACAAGCTCACCCCTCGATTCAAGGCCAACACCCCGATCCGCAAGCTTTCGTCGCAGGTAGAGGCCTACCTCTCGGGCCTACTGCACTTCTTTGGCGTGCTCCAGGTGAGGGCGGTTGTTTCTCGGCGAGTATCGCCCAAGTGCGTCGGGCCTGGTCTGGCCAATTTATCCTTCTCCGCTTCGACATAACACGTACACAAATAATGCTCCGACACGCTAGCGTTGTTTTCCCCTTCGTCGGTGGCTGGGAACTAAGTTTTTGCTGGAAAACCGAGGCCTTTGGGGTCAGGACGAGTTTTGGCCGTAACGACAACAATGAAACCCCGTCATGTCCACGCGCCTCATGTAACTCGTACCGACGGTGGTCGGTGACGCGCGATGCGGTTCCGTCGTTCAATGATCCGCAGCGGCAATCCGACACGTGCTCTGACCTTAACAATACGGACTACAAGTCGCTTTTTGTTTATGTTGTAGCACTGGACACGAAAGCCGTTGGTTGTTTGCGAAGTTGCGAATTTTATGGAGTACACCCCCTCCCGTTGTTCCCTCCTGATGCATGCTCAGACGGCAGGCGACGCTGACGTACGGGCTCGCATGTGTCGCGCGCTGAACAATGCGCTTTCAACCTGCGACCGGTACGGGCGCAAGAGGCGGCGGGGAGAGTTCGTCGTCGGCGTCAGGATTGCAGACTTTACCGGGAGCAGGCTAGGGTCGAAGGGCGGCGATGACGCACGACTGAAGACACAGCGGCGACGGTGAGGGCGGGTCTGCTGTTAGAGCGATACGAGGTTAGGTTGGAGGGAGTGTACCAAAACATCAGTTTCCCCAGACACCTACACCACTGTTGTCCTCGTATTGTTTGGCGTAGACTTCGAACGTTGACGGAATCATGGTCAAGGTTGTTGGTGTTCTCATATACAAAGGCTTCGAGCTAGTCGTAGATCGAGCAGCCCAGCCGATGCAAAGCAGTAGCCTAGCCGATGCAAAGCAGGAGCCTAGCCGATGCACAGCAGCCGTGCAACCCCCGATCCCCCGCGGGAGTACTCGATGTTCATGATTGACGGGCATTACTTTGCATCTCGCAGTTGCTAGACAGATGGCGTTTACACTGGACATTGCAACTCTTGTCGCCGTGACTTTCCACTCTTGCAGTTGCATGGGCTGCAGGTGCACGATCGCTGCGGAGTTCCTAGGGATGAAGAAGGACTATTTTCCGTGCCGTTTCTCCGATGCCCTTTTTTGCAGGAGGTGCGTTCGCAGCGGTTTATGATAACTGAAATATTTCCAGTCCCCTGCACCCCCCCCGCGCATACCAAGGAGGACGACAGGTTTTCCAAAGGGGTCTATATTGTTCTGGCGTGTAAACGATCACGACAATTCTCGCCGGCCGAGGTCCCACGTGTGGGAGAAGATGACGTGCGGCACTTTATTGCATTGACCCTCGGCCGTCCAGCGCTTAATAGTGCCACGAGGGCTTCAAATATGTCATCAGTGGCCTAAGGCAATTGAACGCTCGTCTTGGTAGTGCGAATGTGTTGTTCACGCTGTAATATAGCCCGACGTCGCTAGTACGGGTGTCCGGCACGATGTCAAGGCCAACTCTTCTTCATCACAGCGCCTTTTTCTTGCTTTCTCGCCCCTTGGCTGCTCTTGCTGTTGGTGATTGGCGCGGCTGCCGCCTCCTCCGTCATCTGCTGTAGCCTCTGCCACAGGGAAGATCGTCGAGTAATTCCCCACAGGGTGGTCCACCACTGGGATTTCACCCCTCACAGGGTTTGCAAGGATTCGGCGACGTTCTTGGATGCGATACAGTTTCTTCCTGTCTTCGACTTGGCGGAGTCCCGTCGGCTGTTCGTGGCCCAGCAGGTTTGTCTGCGCCGGTCCCGCGGAGAAAAGGCAGGCAGATAGGGCCTGCGCTGTCGAACAGCGCGACCCGTGTGCTATGCCACTTGCGTTGTGGCGTGAACGTCTTGTCGGCAAATGTTCATGGGGTCTGCTTTGCGTGGTCGTGAGCGACACACGCGCGTAAGCCGTAAGCACTTCGTTCCACGTTATTGACGGAACGTTCGATCAAAATCAAGATTGTGGCTGAGACGGCTCGCGTCCCGCATTTCTCATGTACGGCAATATCTAACCCCGAAGGTGTTTCGTGAACGAAGCGTTCGGCATAGTTGCGACCTTCTATCTCTGGGCCTCGACGGACCCCTCGGAAGAGCGCTCGCACACTCCGTACGTTTCATCGCAAGACGCGGACATGGTTTTCATAATTTCACTTCTCTCGCACATGGAGCGAACTTGCATACGAGCTTACAGTCGCGGTCGGGCGTTTGTATGGGAAGATATCTGGCTTGAGAGGTGCGTCCTCAATTAGTTCCACTCTCCACTATTGGCATTCAAGTTCGCGTCGATGCTGTGTCTCACTACCCTTTCTCGCTCGGTTTTGCACATTGTGGTTGCCGTCGGACTCTGCAGCCCCTTCGCGTGGTACGGTCACGGAGGAGGCAGCTGCACTCCCTGCGCCGCGCGGTCCTCTTTCACGCCGAAGGCCAGTGCGCCTCGGGTGCACGGATCTTTGATGCCTCCATGGACGGCAGGTAAGCGTTCGTTTTTTCCTCGACTTGCGTGACTTTCTTTGGCCATCGCGTGATCACCTGGTGTTCCACCTTGAGCATTGAAAGAACACCATGCATTGGGGATGTGAACGATGTTGGGGTTTATTGATCGGCCTAAGTTGGTCGCATCATACTTGACGCCGATCGTAATATCTGTTATAGACGCCGCATCCTTGTCCGACTTGTTCGGGTTACCACTGCGGATGATCCTCAACCACTGGCACTGCGGTTACCGGTGTACCAGGGGGTGGGGCATGTGTTCGGCAAACTCTTAGGGAGATCGATGGTCACGTCAAACGCCCATATCTGGTCATCAAGCGACCGCGCCCAGTTGACGCCAACCCGAACACGCCTATCGCCCTGCTGGCGGTGTATCTCACAGGACGCACCTGGCCATCAACCCTGACTTGTACTCCATGGACGACCTGACGGGAGTAAAGACGGGCAGCTTGCTGGACTTCCTTGAAGAGGTATAGGCCATCTTGTTATGTTACTCACCCTCTCGCGTGCCCTGTCAGCCTTGAATTGTTCCATATTCTGTCTTGAGCTGCTGCTGGGAAGCTTCGGGAAATTCTGAGGTTTTGCCAACGGGTGTCACGCGAGATTGCATTGTATGATCCACGTCAAGTGTGGCGTGAACGTGTCTCCTGCGTTGCCTTCGTCGGGCCTCGCTCGCCCGTGGCTGTTTGATGACAGCTTTCAGAGTGACGACCGAGAAAGATTTATTTTAGAGCACTCCCCCGCTCCGCAACCCCCCTCAACCAACCCCGTCTCATGATTTCGTTCCTTGGACGTGTCTGCCCCGATGGTGCGCGTGCTGCAGGCTTGTGAGGTCTTGATCGCGCACGTGATGGACGAATGCGAGACGTGCGAAGCTCGAAGCGCACGCGTGTGCGGCGTTTGCTCCGTCGGCGACCCCGTTTTCGCGTTTCAGGTGCGATATGCGGTGACGACACCACATTGGCTGCGTTTCGGTTGGCGCGCCCAGCGTGTCCTTGCCGGAGCGAGAAACACCCCCGATCGTGCAGGCCCATGATACTGACGAGTAGCTCGGCGTCGTAGCTCTGGCGGGAGATGCTGTGCGCTCTTGCATGCCCTCGGGAATAGCCGTTGTGTCCCAGATAGTTATTGTGTCTATTCTCTAAATAGTACAGTGTGCTACGTACCTGGTACTTTAATCAAGACACATTTTCCCGCCATCGACGTGCAGTCGACTTACATCAATTTAGCGTTCAGCAGTTTGCTAGCAGTCAAAATGTGAATACCGCGAAAGAGCACATGATAAGTAGCCACCGAGATGTGATCCTTGCGTTACGAACGTTGTGACTGTTGTACTGTAGAACAGCTTGAGACGCCGTCCCAACGGCTACTTTGTGTCTCGCTTGTTTTGTTGGCTTCGCCAACGTACTGTAGCTCTACTGCCGTTTTGTTTCCTGACCTACGGGTAGCACATAGTTTTTTCTTAATATGGCGTCTGAAACCCCGCCGCTTACGTTTACCATATGGTGGCTTCAGATCGGGACGGTGGCACACTGTGCCAACTGCAACACGTTATTCCACGCTAAGTGCGTTCGAGGGTCAAAGCACGGCAAGGCTGCGGCTGGGAGCGGTTCGAAGTGGTGGGTAGACCAACAGGAGGCCAACAACATATTCGTGTGCCCGCAGGTGGGTGTGTTGGGTGTATTGAGCTGAGGATATCCCGGTAGATGTTGCTCGCGTGCTTGTATGGCAGCGCATTCCGCGTCATAGTTTTCAAGGCTGTGGCGTATTGCACTGCCCGCCATCAAATGCGCTGTCCACCACCAAACGACGGCTGCGCACTATTTTATCATTCCACTATCCTCCCGTCTTGAGTATTTACGGCACTTCTGCAACCCCCTTTTCCGGTCGTTCGTCTCTTGTTTTTCAGTGCAATGCGGTGGCTCCCATGTCGGACGCGACGGGAGAGTGATGGCCGTGTTTCGAAGACAAGATGTTGGCCGCGCAGAGCG
Source organism: Undaria pinnatifida (assembly GCA_012845835.1). Taxonomy (NCBI): domain Eukaryota; class Phaeophyceae; order Laminariales; family Alariaceae; genus Undaria; species Undaria pinnatifida. The sequence continues at coordinate 8,986,477 of JABAKD010000030.1, forward strand.
TAGTCGTCGTGGCCACGGGATGACCAAGCTCTAAGCATTCTCCGCAGACTAAAATAAAGCTATTCATCCACCTCTCAAACGATTTTATAGTTGATACCAATTATCTCTGTTGCCAACCGTTCGCCCTCGTGAACGACCATTTCGCCGAGGGAGCGCCACGTGTCACGACACGGCGTACTTCTGCCGTGCACGCAACGACCCCATAAACTTGACGAAACGCAACTGAAGAGTTGCCGTGCGTGAAATCAAAGGTCTTGACGTGCTTCGGCGAATAAGCGAGAAGCCCTGTGTCGCGCATAGCTAACCGCGAGGAAGGCTCACATCACCGGATGCGCTTAACAGTCCACAATGTAGCTATTCTTGCGCATACACAGCTACGAGCTAGAGGCGGCGTACAAATCCGACAAAGGGTCTTTCGGAACAAAAGTCTGCTGAACAGGCACGACGAAGGAAGGTCGCATACAACTATAGCACCGCGTGTAAAGCCTGCATTTTGGCCAATTTTTGTCCATTAGCCCGACAGTTTGGTCGCCATGAGATGGCTTAGATACCAACCCATTTCTGCAAGCGCCGCTTAGGGCTGTGTGTTGCAAACGCCTACCCACACCACGTGTTTCGAAGTCCTACTCCAGCAATACATCCATCAAACAAGACCCGAACACTAAAATACTTGCAAAAGTGATGCACGCTGGATGGGCGAACCTCGTCACAAGACGCCCAATCCGGCACTCGCAACACACACAGTAGGCGCTCGCCAATGAACGGTAAACTCCCACCGTACCAAGCGATATAAACGCAAGCACCCCGTGGGCCAGGCAGCCAAAATTGCAGTCACGGGTATGCGCACTAATACGTGGCGTGCAATCGTAGTAGACACTGCTCGCGTCAAAGCGGCTCGCACGATTCCAAGCGTCAAAAACCTCTGGGACAAACCAACACCAGAACCACCACCCCTCCCACCCCGACCCGCCACAACCAACATCACCACCACCCACACCAGCCCCCCAGTAACGGTTCGAATGTCGCGGTTACGCATACATGACGTCCGTTCGTAGAAGGTACTTCACGCCGGAGGTCACAGCGGCCCCCTCGTGAAGAAGACACTGTCGTCCGTGTCCGTGAACCAGACACGCTCCCTGAACCGGCGAGAAAGATGCCGCGACTTTCCCTCCGTAGTTGCCCTGCCCGAGAGAACGATACAAACGCGTAGGCGTGGGGGGTGCGCAGAACGCAAAATCCAAGCACACATCAGTTCGAGAGCACTCGGGCTCTCCGAAAAGGGCCGGAGACAGACTTAATGCAAAGGCAAGCAGACTGGCAGTTTGCGACTGATTTGCACCAACAGCCACTCGCACGAATAGCGTTCCAACCAAGCTGCTACTATTTATGCTTTAACGTAATTTAGGGCGCTGTACGTATTAAATGTGCCGCCGCGGTGCCGTCATCACTCCGAGTACACAAATCTACGGGCACGATCCAGGGACACAGAGTGTGGACTCGCGTGCTTTGTGCCTGTGTGTACGATGCTAAGCTACATCTGAGTTGCGCGTCTGGTCAACATGCACGGATTTTTCCCATGTGCGGGTTACGAAGCTAAACCATATCGTCTGTTGTTCAATAGGCGAGGATTATTCGATGGGCGAACGGAGGTAGTGGTTTTTATCTTACAGTCGAAGCCGTTTTCTTCTCCTGGGCCACCTGCAGCCCAACGTTTCAGGTTCATGCGACGTACAGGCACCGCGGTACAGCTAGGAACGATTTTTCGCGCTTCGATGATCACGACCGCAACCGAAATTCCACGCTTTGCCCAGCACGCGGCCCAACTCGTCGAGCTCGAACACGAAATATTAGGTTTTTATCCCACAGGTATTACTACACTGCAATACAAGTCGTCGCGAACCCCAGAGGAAGGCCCTCTCACCTTGTAGAACACAGTTTCGCCCCCTCGAAGCGTTTCCTCCCCCATGCCCGCTTCCGCGTCTGACCCTCCAGACCCCCGTTCGCCTCCCGATAATCCTACTCTTCCCCCGTTCAAGTAGATCAGAACCGTCCACTGACTGATGTTGCCATTCTCGTCCTCCACGCTCTCGTCCACATGCTTTCCGAATCGCTGCCCGGCGGCGTATTTGTATACTCGAATGTTTGCGTTACATGCCACCGCTTTCCTGCAACCACGTATGAAAAAAGACGAAGGCAGCAGGTCCAAGACATTCATGTCCCGAACAAGAGTAAACGTCCTCGTCTATATTCTAGGAGCAAGGCACATCAGAAACGCGTCCATGCCGTGTCAGCACCACGCGGAATAGTCGCTTTCCGATGACGGCGTATGCGCGTATGCCTGGTCAAATTATCACGATGCTCATTTCCTCAACGAGGCTGCCTGTGCATCGGCAAGCGACCACAATCAGAAGGCGAAAAAGACGCCTGGTACGCGGCCTCGCGCCCCACCGAAGGGGATGCGCCAAAGCGCGGCCACTACATCATAGCAGCCACGCACGGTACATGCATCAACACGCCGCACAAGCCGATTTTTTTCGCAGCCGTGGCGAGCCGTGCGGCGTACCTTCTCCCCATCTCGGATGGCACGAAGGATCCGACTCTCGCGAACAGGGCGGCGGCCACTTGGGGGCTGTGCAAGGTTATCCTCCCGTTGTCGCGATGCGCCATTTCCGACGTTTGTTTGTGGAAACTCCGCTCGAAGCCCTGCCGTTCGCCGTAGTTTATCCACGCCGCGCACTCGCTTGCGCTAAGCAGGCTCTCAATGCTGCCAGATAGCACGCGAATACACAACACACGAATGACCAACGGCAGAAAAACAAGAAGGCGGCTTTAATAGGACGAACTCGGCTTACCCACTACTGCTGTTTCGGCGTTGATCCCTTGCATTTGTAGATTCAGTGCTAACAAACTTTGCAGGATGGCAACTTCCTTCATTACGGCAGGTTCGGAAAATACTTTTACGTATGTGTCAGACATGTGGTTTCGTGTTTTTGGCATCGCGTCTCAAATTGCTGCGCAACAAGGAGATGAAACACATCACGCCTTGCACGAAGCAAACCATCTACTGCGCGACTGCTCTACAATCCCTGGTTGAAGGGCGTAGAAACCACGCGAGCCTGTAAGTGGACGACAAACGCGCACAAAAATGGACTTAGATTACATTTACCTCAGAAAAGTTATTTGTCCCTGACACTTGATTAAAAATGCCCTGCTGTGCTTTCAATGCTCCAACCTGGAACACGCCTGACTCACTCCTCTTCTTGGGGTATCTTCTTGGCCTTCTTTGCGTTCTGTGAATTCTTCGCTTCCTTTGCGTTCTTTTTTCCTATTTCTCTTCGTTTTCGATTCCTTGCGTCAATATTTTGCACCTTTCTCGATTATCTCGTTTAACTGTTACAATTAATATTCGATTTCCCCCTCCCCTCCCCCAATTTCCGTTAGTTTTAATCGTTTTTTCTTTCATTTTCTCTCGACTGTTAGCATAATAACTCGCTCGCTTTCGACTGTTTTTCGAGTCTGATTCGAGGTTCGGGAAAGGGTTTCTCGCGCTTTATTTTTCCGATATACCAGGTACCGGCATATATTTTCTGACATTTGTTCCGATATTATTTTCCGATTTCTGTTACGTTATACCAGGTAGGCATATTTATCAGGTTTCTGTCTTACACTAAAGTATTACTTTACGCTGCCGCCGATCATTCATAATGAATGTTGGGTTGGATGAGGCCTCCTGCCCGGGGGCAGGTGGTCCTCGCCCGGGATAAACTCCGCGTTTGAGCATGCCCTCAGCGCGGTGCCCGTCCCTGGGATTAAGGTGCTCGGTCTAGCCGTCGTCAATGTGGGCGAGGCCTTGTGTACTCCTCTGAACATTTCCTGCGCCTATTTCCCTGTTTTCGCAGGGGGGGTAGGCTCGAAAGAGTGACTGGCGATTGCGTTCGTTATTCTAGTGATTCGCACCAAATGCTGGAACCCATTTCCGTCCCAAATGTCGATTCGTCTCATCGGGCAGAATTTTATTGTACGAGTACAAAGAGTTCGTACGGACACATACATACGTTTATATTGCACGTATCATATCACAACATACGTTCGTAGACTGCACGTTTATTTTGCACATGCTTCTTATGCTCAATTCACAATAAAAACACACCTACCCACAGCTCTTGCAGCTACAGTAGTAGTAGCATATGTTGTCTTCGAGCATCTATTGATGCCACAAGGACAGAGCAGAACAGTACAGCACACTCAGCCCTTAAAGCATAAAATCACACGTAGAAGCTGCTGCGCGACAACGCAAGTACGAGTGGTAAGAATTGTCGAGATCCAGCCTGTTTGTGTCGTCGGACAATTACAGCTCGCTCTTTTTTCCGGCTTTTTCATGTGTCCCTTTTTTTATGCGTTCCAGTACGTGGTATAGGTTGAGCTTCGTACGTACGGGTATTGGGATTTTTTCTGGGAGGAATGCGCATTCCGTGGGATCCCCATGGCAACCCATGGGTCAGCCATGTTACCCCATCAGCAACCCATGGGAGACCCACGGGAGACCCATGGGTTCCACGGAAGTCCATGGGAGCCGATGGGAGACCCATGGGTGCCCATGGGTGGTGGAGACCCATGGGAGCCCATGAGTGGTAGACCCACGGGACATCCATGGACACCAATGGAATTCCATTGATGGTAGACCCACAGGACACCCATGGGAGCCCATGGGAGGCCCATGAAAGCGCACCGGAGGCACATCGACGCCCATGGGAGACCTATGGAAGTCCATGGATGCCCAAGAGAAACCAATGGAAGCCCGCGGGAGCCCACGGGAGACCCATGGACGCCCATGGGAGCCCATGGGAGATCCACGGGAGACCCATGGACGTCCGTGGGAGCCCGTGGGAGACCCATGGATGTCCATGGCAATTATTGGACGCCCGACGCCCATGGGAGACCCGTGGGAGCCCATGGGTGGTAGACCCATGGAAGTCCATGGGAGATCCATAACAGTCCATGGGAGTCCATGGAAGTCCATGGGGGCGTACGAGAGACCCATGGGAGACCCACGGGCGCCGGTGGGAACTCACGGGAGACGCATGGACGCCCATGGGAGCCCACGAGAGACCCATGGGCACCCATCGGATCCCACGGGAGACCCATGGACGCTCATGGGAGACCCATAGAAGTCCATGGAAACCCATGTAAGCCCATGGGAGCCCACGAGGACTTATGTGCGCCCATGGGAGCCGACGGAAGACCCATGGACGTCCGTGGAAGCCCAATGAAGCCCTCGGGAGACCCATGGACGCCCGTGGGAGCCCATGGGTAGAGACTAGAGACCCATGGACGCCCGTCGGGTCCCATACTCATGGACGACCGTGGGAGCCCATAGGAGACCCATGGACGCCCATGCCCCCCTCCCCATGGACGCCCACGGGACGCCCATGGGAGTCCATGGGAGATTCATGAAAGTCCATGGAAGCGCACGGAAGACCCATAGAGTCCATGGAAGCCCATGGGTGCGCAACATACCCATGGTAGTCCATGGAAGGCCCTGGGTGCCCACGGAAAATCCACGGGAGCCCACAGGGAGACCCATGGAAGCCAATGGGCACCCATGAGAGACCCACAGGAGATCGATAGACGCCCATTGAAGCCATGGGAGACCCATGCCCATGGAAGTCCATAGGAGACTCATAGAAGCCCACGGGAGACCTATGGGTGCCCGAGAGAGCCATGGACGATCACGGTAGACCCATGGACGCCCATGGGAAACCCATGGAAGCCCACGGAAGACCCATGGAAGTTCGTGGGAGCCCACGTGAGACACCATGGACGCCCATGGGAGCCCATGGGAAACCCATGCGAGTTCATGCGTGCCCACAAGAGACCTACGAAAGGCCGGGGAATACATTTCGGGCTTTAACTTGATGAACCATCCTACAAACGGGCGGCCGGTGTATGGTGTATCACGCAGCTTGCAAAAATGAGTATCGACTGGTATCGATCCTAAATTTGGCCAACTCACAGCTGACGTCGTTAGAAAAAATACCCGGTACAAAATACCACGCAGCTTGCAAAGTAACAGTTGAAGGTTGTTAAGTTGAGTTTCAATCATTCAATCGGTCGTACTCACAGCTGTAGCATGGTAGCTGACGTTTTTCAGCTTTTTCTTTCTAATTATAAGAAATGGAAGTCCGTCGTGTCGATACAACAGCGCAACAACGGCAGTCTATCGCAATACGTACATATCACACGTGTAAGGAATACTACGGCTACCCCTCTTTGCACGACGCACTTGCAAATGATAACGTGCACGACTCGAACCGCCTCCAGAACCACACACCCAGAAACCAATTTCGACACTTGAAACAGCAGCGCAAACACCACAGCATAAGACCATCGCACCAGGCCACACAGCATAAGACCACACAGCAGGCATGTCCCTGATGGATTTTGTCGGGAGAACGGTCGTGCATTCAGAGAGTAACAGCAGTGCCGTCGATGTAGAGAGGATGCGTACACGTATATGGGCAATTATAAGGCAGGCGGTACGTGTGTTTGCCCTCTCACTCGAATTTACTCGCGATAATTTATTGCGGTGTGGTGCCGACATGATGAAGCCCTCGAAAATAGTCGTGCTCGCGTACTCGCTAGCGCGTACGACGCGTACGAGGAGAGTAGAATCGTAGCCGTACGTAGAAGGAAGGGGGCAGCATCACCCCCACTCGGACTCGTACGCGAGATCTCTTGTCTGAGAGCAAGAGAGTTGAAAATCTAAATCTACGAGATTTTAACAGCAGGAGTAATAAACAGTAGAACAGAGTAGATACCGGTCACAAAGGATCTCTATCCCTTGGGAGCTCTACAGCTCTAATTGATTTTTGAGCTCTCTAATTGTTGCGGGGAGTATAATTCAATCCATCATTGTTGCACTACTGTTGTACCCAGCATTAGCAGCTGCTGAGCAGCAGCAGCAGCAGCATGCAGCAGCCAGCAAGGCATTGCAGCCGTCAAGCCATCACTGCCACCACCACCACCTGGTGGTCCACCATCATCCCCATGGTCGGTACGGCGACCAATCCCGCCTAGGGGCGGTATATGCGCGGGCAGTGCCTTGTAGTATCTATCTTTGTCTGTGCCTGTTTGTGTTACTGCACAGCGTTATACCGCCGCCCGCCGCCGCCGTCTTTTTTTTTCAAAGAAAGCCAGGATGGTCTGTCTCCGAAACAAAACGTGTTGACCCAAAAAGCATCCATCTCATCGGGGTTCTAAGGTTTTTTAAAGATTGACCTTGGACTGACCACACGTCACCGAGGCAGGCGGGTGTGTGACGTAAAACGAGACACATGCGGAGACGGCACTTGCTCGTGTCATATACGATATATGGACAGAGCACGTACTACAACCGTCAGATTTGTCCCCTTTAAGGAGTAATACTTTCCGCGCACATATTGAAGTGTCCCGCCCCCCCCCGCCCCACCCGATCCCTCTTGTTCAAACGCCCCACCTAAAATCAAATCTGCCAGAGTAGTAAACACTACCAGCCGGCTGATATCACCTCATCATCTTTCTGGCCATCTAACATCAAATCTCCCAGAATAATAAACAATACCAGGAAGGTGATATAAAGATATGTCTTCTTGCTACAACGGGTCAGATTTGTCCCCTTTAAGGGTTTGAAGTTTCCCCGCATATGTTGAAGTTTCTCCCCACCCTTTTGTTCAAACGCCCCACCTACAATCGAAATTGGCCAGAGTAATGAACACTTCTACGCAATTGATATCACGTCATTATCTTTCTAGCCATCCATGACGTAGCTTTCATTAATTTCCCCCCGCCCCCCGCCCCCCAACGCCCCCTCCTTCCCCACCACCCGTACGATCGCCTAGACCTAGCACCAATCGTATAGCAAGCCCCTACATGAATGCGTAATACGCGCGATCGGAGTATCACACACAAGCTTGCAGAGATGAGTTTCCACCAAATCTTCGATCTCACAGCTGGAGTATTTTTATTATATGAGACCTAAACCTCTTGACAACCCTTCCCCCCCCTCCCCCGACCCCCCCCCCAACGCCCCCTCCTGCCCCACCACCTGCACCATCGCCTAGCCCTAGCACCACGCGTATAGTAAACCCCTACATCTATGCGACATGATTTTTTCGCCCCCCCCCCAAGTTCTTAAAAACTCCGCCCTTCCCTCACCAGTTATTCGACTTACAGAATTCACTTGATAAACTGATGCATTTCCTTCCACAGCTGTCAGATTTTGTCCCCCTCAAAAACGGGTTTTATAGTTTCCGCGCACAGACTGACTAACATCACCCTGTTGACCCTGATAGCTACACTGTAGTTGCAAGGGGAGTCGCCGACCTATATCCTTAATGAGGACACACAGCCCGTAATACGCGAGATCGGAGTATCACACACAGCTTGCAAAGATGAGTTTCGACAAAATCTTTGATCTCAGCTGGAGTGTATTTTTATTTTTACAAGGGATCCGATCCGCGGGCGGCTGACGCCGCCCGCTACGCTCGCGCAAGGCAAGGAATAACGCAACTAAAAACATGTGAAGGGAGCAGAAAGAAGCCCATGATTTGGTGCGAACAGCAATTTGATAATGCCAAGAGCTGCTTGTGCAGAGCAAATTGCCCTGTTGTGCTCAGCTGTGCTGTGTGCTTTTGTTACCGGTGAAACGTTCTGATCGGCAGTACGGGGGTAATTTGCGTGGGGGAAAAAACAGGGGGCCGTGAAAGATCAAATACATGTAGAAAAAGAAAAATGAAGAAAAGTAGTACACAACAACACGTATTATACCCGGTACTGCTCTATGTTCGAAAGATAGCACACAGCGCAGCACGACACACCACCGCAGCGAAGGGCACACGGCACCGCACCGCACTTCCGCACGGCGCTACGCTGCGCTGCTGGGCCGTATAAAGCCGGACTGATCTGAGCTGGGCGTGCATTGTGATCCAACAGCGTAGTACCTGATGGTATGTACAAACCTGGTGTAGTAGTACCGGTATGTACTATAAGCCTCAAGGTCTTTTCGTTGGTTCGAATCCCGGTGTCATCGGGGGGAAAAAATTACCCTCATGAAAAAATAATAGATATCAATGTGACTTTGTGGTCTTCTAGTAAATAGACTGTCCCCCTTGTAAGCCTGGTTTTCGTTGGTTGAATCCAGGGGTCATCGAAAAAAAAATGATCCTCATAAAAAAATTGATACTATATTTGTAAAAAAATAGTGCTGGTAGATACACCACTGCTGCTGTGACATACTGTGGTCTAAGACATAAGACTGTCCGCTTATAATCCTGGTGGCCTTCGCTGGTTCGAATCTGGGTGTCATCGAAAAGAAAATGATCCTCTCATGAAAAATCAATATTTATTTGTAAAAAAAAAATAGATAGCAATGTGACTTTGTGGTCTAGTAGATAGACTGTCCGCTTATAAGCCTGGTTTTCGTTGGTTTCGAATCCAAGTGTCATCGGGGAAAGACAATGATCGTCTTAAAAAAATCCATAATGTATATTTTATATATTCCACAGCTGTCAGATTTTGTCCCCCTCAGAAACGGGTTTTATAGTTTCCGCGCACAGACTGCCTAACATCACCCTGTTGACCCTGATAGCTACACTGTAGTTGCAAGGGGAGTCGCCGACCTATATCCTTAATGAGGACACAACCCGTAATACGCGCGATCGGAGTATCACACACTGCTTGCGAAGATGAGTTTCGACAAACTATTCGATCTCACAGCTGGAGTGTATTTTTATTACTTCGAAGTATTATTTTTATAATATAAAAATTGAAAAACGTCAGCTGTGAGTACGACCGATTGAATGGTTGAAACTAAACTTTGCAAGCTGCGTGGTACATCTATGTTATGCTAATATACAGTAGTAGTTGCACATGAAATATTAGTACTGGTAGATACCACTGCTGCTGTGACATTGTGGTCTAGTAGATAGACTGTTCGTTTATAATCCTGGCCTTCGCTGGTTCGAATCCGGGTGTCATCGGAAAAAAAAATGATCCTCATGAAAATTCGATACTTCGTATTTATTCATCAAATTCAATCGTGAAAATAAAATAGGTATCAATGTGACGTTGTGGTCTAGTAGATAGACTGTCCGCATATAAGCTTGGTCTTCGGTGGTTCGATTCTGGGTGTCTACGGAAAAAAAAGTGATCCCCATAGAAAAATCGATAAACATTTGCAACAACAATAGCTCAGGTGGAGCAAGAAATCAAAGAAAAGCTGGACCGCTCCGCAAGGAAGCTGGACCGTCCAACCTCGTAGATGCGAGGGATGCACCAGCCGAGCGCTTTCAGCACAAAAATATTAGTAAGTACAAGGGCTCCGCTCCGCCGGCGGCTGACGCCGCCCGCTACGCTCGCGCAAGGCAAGGAAGAATGCAACAAAAAACATGTAAATAAAGGGGACAGAAAGAAGGAGGCCCAATGTCTCGTGCAAACAGCGATTTGATAATGCCAAGAGCTGCTTGTGCAGAGCAAGTTGCCCTGTTGTGCTCAGCTGTGCTGTGTGTGCTTTTGTTACCGGTGTTACGTTTTGATCGGCAGTACGGGGGTAATCTGCGTGGGGGATAAAAACAGGGGCCCGTGAAAGATCAAATTAAATACATACATGTAGAAAAAGAAAAAAGAAGAACAGTAGCACATCACAACAACACGTATTATACCCGGTACTGCTCTATGTTCGAAAGAAAGCACACAGCGCAGCACGACACAGCACCGCAGCGAAAGGCACGGCAGCGCACCGTACGGCTCTGCACGGCGCTACGCTGCGCTGCTGGGCTGTATATAGCCGGACTGATCTGAGCTGGGCGTGCATTGTGATCCAACAGCGTAGTACCTACCTGATGGTATGTACAAACTTGGTGTAGTAGTACCGGTATGCACTATAAGCCTTAAGGTCTTCTCGTTGGTTCGAATCCCGGTGTCATCGGGGGAAAAGAATGATCCTCATAAAAAAATAATATATATCAATTTGACTTTGAGGTCTTCTAGTAGATAGACTGTTCGCTTATAAGCCTGGTTTTCGTTGTTGGTTGAATCCAGGAGTCATGAAAAAAAATGATCCTCATAAAAAAATTGATATATATATAGTCTATTGGTAGAAGAATAGTACTGGTAGATACACCACTGCTGTTGTGACACATTGTGGGAACAACCATGTAACAACTGAAAAACGAAAAGAATACAATTGTCATAACTGGCCCACAGCTTCAGCTTGCTCTTGTTGCCTTGTGTTGTGTGCCCTTGGGCGCATTACAAAAAAGCTCGCATGGACGTCTATTAAAATGCAAGTTCAACTCCCTCGCATGGACGTCCATTAAAATGCAAGTTCAACTCCCAAAAAAGCAAAGTTGCAAGTTCAACTCCCAAAAACAAATCTTGGAAAAAAAGAGTAAACAAATATGAAAAAGGTTAAAAAATGTTCAGAACTTGAAAAAAAACGAGTTCAAACGAATCAAATTTAAAGGAGATAGTAGAAAATGAACGAAGAAACAACTGAAAGAAGAAAAAATGCAATAATAATTGACGAAATGGAAGAACCAATAAAGTGTGGGAGAAAGCAAAGAAAAGCTGGAACGGTGAAAAAATGTTGTCAAGAGGTGTTTGTGCAGACCTAATTGCCCTGCGCTAGATGCTTGTCGATGTCACGTTCTGAACGGCAGTACGTGCGATGAGAACACGACACGTACATTATAAATGGTACCTGGTACCTGTATCATACCTGGTTCTACTACTGCTGTATGTTCAAAAGAACGCACAGCGCCGCACGACACAACACCGCAAAACGAAGGGCAATACACGGCACCGCACTATGCTGCGCTGCACTGCTGAGCTATATATAGCCGGGCTGACCGGAGCTGGGGGTGCGTTGTGATCCAACAACGTAGTATGTGCAAACTTATTATTAGCACCGGTACGTGGGATGATACTGCGAACTATTAATAATAAAAGTACCGCAAAGCACGCAGCACGGCAAAGCAGCAAAACACGTTGAAGCACAGCGCTGCGCTCTGCTAAGCTAGAGCTGCAGGGCATCGCAGGGCACTGCACGGCGCTGCGTAAAGCACGCAGCACGGCAAAGCAGCAAAACACGTTGAAGCACAGCGCTGCGCTCTGCTAAGCTAGAGCTGCAGGGCATCGCAGGGCACTGCACGGCGCTGCGTTGCTGCGAGCTATAGCGCCGCGGTGGGGTGCTGGGCGGTGCGGAGCTGATGAGCCACCGGAGATGCCAGGGATGCACCAACCGAGCGCTTTCAGCACAAATATATTCTTCCCCATAAGGGTTTATACTCAAGAACACCGCAGGGAGGTGCGAATCTCCAACGCTGTGCGTACACGCGTTCCTCTAAGGCAACGGCCGCAGAATGTGGGCGGTGTTGACGATCACCGGACGAGTAGACGTGCTCGGTAAAGAGACAGAAGAATCTCAGGTTGAGATGGCGACAGTAGGAAGTGTGAGAGGTGTGCGAGGGTGCACCCTCGCACTCCTCTCGGACGAAAATAAGGGGCAACGAGCTGAGGAAGCGTCTGGGAAGACGTCTTGAGGTTCCTCGGGATGTTGTACCCTTCCTTGTGGCTCGGAGTGTGAGTGAGAACGACATCGCTCCGAGAGACGATCTTTCTAGGAGAACGTGCGGAACGTTCCTGAAGGTTCTAGAATTTGTTTCAGACGCAAGTAGGCAGGTTGGGTTCAGAGCATTGTGACCCACATTACCCCCCAGTTTTGATGGTGTTAGAGCGCTCACTCCATCAAAATTACAGAGCAATGGGAACACAGGCTCTGGTAATCCAACCTTCCGAAGACGCTATTTCGAAGAGTCTCCTCAAAATCTTCGAAAGTATGAACGACGTAGTACCGAAAAGGTTCCGGAAATACTTGTAGTAAACCAGAGTATTGTTCAGGATCGAATAACGGAGGAGTAATGACAATTGTGCTTAGCCAAACACAGCATTGCTGCGGCCTGCAGGACAAGTGGCTAGCACGGAAAATATACGCGAAGCGTATTGAAAGCGTCGCGCGAAAGACGTTTTGACGTATCCTGAGTGTGCTATGCAACATTGACGCATCATGGCCAGATAAAAATCGATGCGATCGGAAGCACTGACGAACGAAAATTCATGGCGAAAAGCAAAGCAGCCATTTGAGTAGGCCGATGCTAGGTGACGGCATGTATGTAGCCAGAAGTCAAACGGAAGTTTGTTGCCTTTCTGGAGGTTGAAATGAAACTAAACCTCGCAGAAAAATGCACCCTGCAACAAACATGCGTCTCATATCCAATCACCCGGGCTTTTAAAAGCATTCCGGTGGAAAAAGACTGGGCGTGGATGCCCGTGGAGCCAGTAGACAAGAAATGGTGTTTGCTCGTTTATTATGAATTTCCTCTCGACTAGCTCGGATCTTGTCCGACCCCCCTGTGGCTGAAAGCCACTCCGGAAAAAAAAACGAGTAGTCAATTAATCATCTGGGTCTCGTGGAGACTAAGTGCCAACAGGCGACGTAAACGATGCAACACAAAGGCGACTAATAGGCTATTCCACTCGGATTTCTGGCAAGCAAAGCTCCATATTGCTTAAGAGTACACAAATTGATACCGGTTCCAAAGGTCGTGCGAGGACACAAGGGCGCGTAACGACGCGGGGAGTCAACTGGCGTACGACAGACGCTATTGTACCTCACTAAGAAGTCAATAGAAAAAAAACATACATGATCAGTGGTAATGCTTCGAAAACAAGATAACCACAGGCACGCGTGCGCGGTACTTCGCACGGAGGACAAAGGACAAAAAAATCAAAGGAAGCCATGAAGGGCTGCCGGCTACAGGAAATACTAAAACACGTGGGCGCCGGGCATCGGTTGTTGCAAAACCGACGCGATCAAATCACAAAGGAAAAAACATATATATGACAACGCGCGTATACATGCCCTACGTGTTACCTTCGTCGCGATCCGATCTAGAATAGGTTCGCTTCTTCTTCCCGGGAGGGTCGAAAGCCGAAGGATTTTGTGACAGAATTACAGCACGGTAAGATTCGATCATCTCCTTGCATTGAGGAAGAGTGCTATAGTGACGCCATACACCACATTGTGGTGGTTGACCTTTAAGTTTGAGGTGGTATTGGAAATTCTCCACCGACGCTGCACCTACCCCCCGCTTATGACCATCGATTGCTTCGATGACATACGGGCCGATAGTGACGGTGTGCACTGAGCCATCAAGATCAGGGACGGGTAGGGTGGTTCCGAGAAACATATAATCGAGTGCCTCAAAGTCAGGGGCAGGTGATGACTTGGGTTTGACGAATTGTTTCATCCGACCTAAGTGGACCGTAACTTCGGCCGGTTCGTTCGGTTTTGATACACGATAAATAACAGGGGAGAGCTGAGCTCTGACGGTATACGGGCCATGCCAAGGGCTAACGAGCTTGGGGTTTGGTCCGTCAGTTTCGTGGTACGGGCGATGCAGTAATACTTTGTCGCCCACTTTAAAACTGGGGAAAAACAATTTTTTGTTTTCGACGGCTTGCTTATCTGCCCGTTCTTGTAAATTGCGACGGGCTAACTCGTAATTTGTGGTGCATCAGTAGAAGGAACTCCGAGAATGAGTTCGACGGGGAGAGTAGCCGTACGCCCAAACACAAGATAGTGGGGAGTCTCCTCCAAAGTTTTGGAGTATGCCGTGTTGTGCGCAAGCTGGACAAACGGTAGTAGTTCCGCCCAATTATCGCAAGCCAAGTTACTGTACATGGCAAGCATATTGTGAACGGTGCTGTGGACACGCTCGAGAACAGAGTTCCCTTGCGGACGATAAGCGGCGGTACGTGTTTTCTTGTACCCAAAGACAGACTGCAATTCTTTCACGAGTTGGTTTTGAAATTCCTTCCCTTGATCGGAATGCAGGGTTTCTGGTGGGCCGAACACTGAAAAGACACGGTCAATAAGATGACGAACCACCACCGCAGCTTCCTTAGACTTGATAGGTATCAGAATGAGGAAACGCGTGAGGTGATCGATGACAGACAGGATAAATCGATTACCTTCTGACTTAGATTTGTATTCGACGAGATCCACCGCAACAACTTGAAACGGTCTGGTGACCGGTCGGTGCCCGGTAGGCAGCATAGGTGATCGGTGAGACGTTTTGCGGCGTTGACAAGGAAGACAGCTTTTAACATGTTCGGCAACGTCAGAGTGCATCGTGGGCCACCAATAACGATCCCGAACTTTGTCGAAGGTACCTTTAAAGGCTAGGTGACCACCTGACGAGGGGAGGTCATGGCAAGCGTTGATTACAAGTGTTCTCAACGATTTCGGCACCACTAGCTGGTCACGAAAGGTGTCCCGCCTACGTAGGTGGGCAGGGACGTAAGACCGGCAAAGCAAACCTTCGTGGATGAAGAATTTACTCATGCTGGACTTTGATTGCTGGTGTGGGACGCGAGCCTTAGTAGGATTGGCTAGGTAGTCAAAGTACTGACAAAATTCTTTCCTCTGATGAGCGAGCAACTTCGCAGCATCGACGACGGGGAAGACAGATATGGCACTAGCAAATAATTCGCGATCGCTTTCGACGGGCACTATCTCGTCTAAGTTGCCAGCGGACAGTTCGTATTCACGAGGGTTGGGGGGATGAAAAGGCTGATCATCGGGGACGTTACGACAGATAGCTGCAAGTTGCGGTTCGGATGGAAGTGGTTTTCCATCCACCTCGCTAAAAATACGCGATAGCGTATCCGGTACAACGTTAAGTTTTCCCGGAACGTGTTTGACGGTGAAATCGTAATTTTGAAGACAAATTGCCCAACGGGTGAGCATATTGGACGTATCTTGCATGTGGTACAAGTACGTGAGAGCTTGGTGGTCGGTACAACACGTAAAGTGTCGGCCCCATAAATACGGACGCCAATGGGTCAGAGCCCATACGACAGCAAGGCATTCTTTCATCGTGGGGCTATAGTGGCTTTGGCTACGAGAAAAACGCTTGCTATAGTACGCGACAATATCCAGCTCTTTGCCATCGGTGCTGCCCTTGGACGGTTGGGCTAGGAAAGCACCTACACCTTGCTCGGAAGCGTCGGTGTGAACGACGAAATCTCGCGAAAAATCGGGAAAGTGAAGGACAGGGGCTTCGGATAAAGCGTCTTTGAGTTTCTGGAATGCGGCATCTTGTGCCGGACCCCAGGCCTTTTTAAAACTCGTTCGTTTGACGAAGCTCTTTCGAGTCAGTTCTACAAGCGGTGCCGTAAGGTCAGAATAATCTTTGACAAACCGGCGGACGAAATTCGCCATACCCAGAACAGAACGTAAGTCTTTAATGGATTTGGGCGTGGGCAGGTCGTGAATCGCATTGGTGCGGTCGGTACTGACGGACATCCCTTTCGCGGAAATAACATGACCGAGATAGTTGACTTCTTTCTGCCCAAATTGAATTTTGGACGGTTTGAGTGTCAAGCCTGCCGCATGCAACGCTGCGAACATTTTCTCGAGAGAGACGAGGTGGCTTTCGAACGTGTGATTGATACAAATCAAATCGTCCATGTACGAAAGGATACCGGAGTCAGGGCCAAGGTGGCCTAGAGCTAAAGACATTACGTGTTGAAACAGCCATGGTACATTCGCTACTCCAAAAGGCATGCGCTCAAAACAGTACTTGCCTCTCGGTGTCACGAAGGCGGTGCGGTCGACGTGCCCCTCGGCCACAGGTAGCTGCCAGAACGCACTGAGGATGTCGGCGACCGAAATGTAGAGGGCGTCTCCGACGGCATCCAGGCAGGACTCGAGGTTAGGCATGGGCCAGCTCTTGCGAATGATGTGGCGGTTGAGGGTATGGCGGTAATCAACACAGAAACGGGGGCTGCCGTTGCTCTTGGCGACGATAGTACAAGGGCTACCCCACGGACTTGGCCGTTCCTCAATTATTCCCCATTCCAACATCTCGTTGACACATTTGTCAATTACTTCAGAGGTGCGGGGGTTGGGACGGTATGGAGGACGATCGACAGGACGGTATGTTGCACATAAATCCAGAATTGCCGACTGCTGTTTACCGGTGGAAGTAGAGTCTACAAATGCTCTGGATAGTGGCGCAATAATTTCAGCACGTGCTGCGGCAATTTTGGTCGAGGTATATTAGATGTTGCGGCTACAGCATGCACATGCAGCTGATCAGGAGACACGACGGCAACACTCGACAATTTCCCAATCTCGTGCATGGAGGGCAAGAGACTCAGAAGATGGATTAGCTATTTGAACGGCAACTGATCCATCTGCTGCTAGCCACGTGGTGAGGGTGCGAGCTACGATAACTCGCTCAAATTCGACCGGACGATTGTCGCAAGACATCTCATTTTCCGAGAGTAATAACTTCCGTATCTTGGAGCGGTTTCATGTCTGTAAAAACAGTGATCATGGCACTGTGACAGGGGCGTAAATCGATACGATCGCACAATTTTACAGCGTGTACCTCGGCATCTTTGTGCACTGCGGCTACGGAGCGCAATAGAGTGGATGAGGTCACCTGGGAACGAGCATCAGGCGACCTATGGGTAGCTGAAATAGGGACAGTACTAGACGAAAAAGTCAAACGCTGGTTTTCCAGTCTAGTATAGCCCCAAAACGAGACATGACATCATTATCAAGTAATATCTGGGCAGGCCCTAACGATGGGTTATCGATTTTTTTGCATCAATACGACGTGTGATGTCACCCAGGGTAGGAAACAACTCAATAAATCCCAAGATCTCGAGTGACGAGCCATTGGCTGCACTCAGAGACATACACGATGGTGGGACGGTTTCAACCCGGGCCTTACACAAGGTTGGGTGTTGTTTAAAAAATAACAGCGAAACACATGTAATGTCGCTTGCAGAGGCAACAGTCAAGCCAGAAACAGCAAGAGCATTAACTAGATCCCGGGGATACCATTCCACCGAGAGGAAAAAAAGAGAGGGTAGCAGATGGTTTCTTTCGAGACAGCGAAGAACTGAACCACGTATTATTTTTTTTTTAATTATTGGTATTGTAAGGGCATCCGCTATTTACTGCTGTATTACAATCGACCGCACGGCGTTTCGATCTTGCACCAACTGGAACAGCAGTAGTACTATTATTAGCGGTGTCCCTCTGCTGACCACGATGAGGTTCAGAAGGAGAGCTATTATCGGTAATCGTGTTACACCCATCAGACAATTTCTCAGCACTCACGGGGTGTTGTTCTCAGGCAAAATACAATCCGACATACTCCTACAATCACCTCGAGCAAACAAAGTCATGGCAGGCACGGGTTGCTGTGTTGAGCTACGATCCGATATTCCACTGCTGACGGTATCCTCTTTCTTGTATGAAAGCGGCGCAATTATTTTTTATACGAGAGAAAAAATAAAGACGAAACGGAATCATGGTAGATCTATAGTTTAGTCTACCTGTAGACAAGTCTACAAGTACACGAGTACACGAGTTCGCATGATCAGTACATACATGACAACGGTGTAGCAACGGTGCCGACAACGGAATGCGGCTCCCACATCATGCTGTTTTATGGTAACAGATAGTGTGATGACGATGGTGTACACGTTAGCCATCTTCAAACTATAACGCGGCTGATCTCAACGTAGTTTGGTCGCCACCGCTGACTGCCATACTGCTGTTTTGGCGACGCGTTGGATTTTTTTTTTTTTTTTTTTTTTTACTTTTAGTTTACGAAACATACGAATATACTCTGCTCTTTGCTTGGTGGGGATCGCTGTTACGATACGAGCATCCAGATGCCCCACTCAAAACTGCAGAAAGAAAAATGCCATTGCCGGTGCTCTGTCCCGGTACGATCGGTGGGAGAGTGCGACGGCAGTAGTGGTACTAACGGTAACGAATACAACCACGGGGCTGCTGCTGCTTGGCAATCGTACGTGCACAACACGATTGATTGGGAGAACTCAACTCGCATGATGATATGCTTTACGTTTGTGTTCCTTTGACCGTGATACGATGGGCGGGAAGACACGAACATCCCGCGACTCACAGCAAGTACCAGTTTCACATGTCCGTCAAATCAATGGTACTCTGGATACGATCCGAGCGCTAGATCGATGGATGAACTTCGAACGATTAGTTTTGTCGAGGGTTGTCCAACAATTCAACGCTTGACCTACGTATGTATCGTAAGGGTTCTAGGTGGTTACCCACACGATGCTGGGCTCACACACCTCGGCAACACGGAAATCGTCCACTCATACTCATAGGTCGACAGCAAATAATATATTTGTTTGAATGGCCCATAAAACGGCAGACACCGTGCGGGATTATAGGTATAGGCTCGCCCCCCGAGGATACTACGCTTACCGACGCGACTTTAGCAAACCATATCAGGGAAGGAACAAGACCAGCCCATAGCGATTGGAGAGCATCCTTTGCTTGTAAACGATGAGAGTGTTGAAAAGCGTCCTTCGTTGATCGCAACGTCGCTGGTTCCGGCAGCGCCGTCGCCATCAGGCTCAGCGGGGTTGGGGTTGGCACCAGCGGCGCCGTTGGTGGTGACCACAGTCCCGTCGGCAGGGGAAGCGGGCTGTTGGTCCAAGTTGTCCACATTTTCTCCGTAGCTATCGGACATGGCTGAGGTGAACTCGAGAAAGGCTCAATCCAAAAGACTGCCGTCTGAACGCCAATAAGGGTTTATACTCAAGAACACCGCAGGGAGGTGCGAATCTCCAACGCTGTGCGTACACGCGTTCCTCTAAGGCAACGGCCGCAGAATGTGGGCGGTGTTGACGATCACCGGACGAGTAGACGTGCTCGGTAAAGAGACAGAAGAATCTCAGGTTGAGATGGCGACAGTAGGAAGTGTGAGAGGTGTGCGAGGGTGCACCCTCGCACTCCTCTCGGACGAAAATAAGGGGCAACGAGCTGAGGAAGCGTCTGGGAAGACGTCTTGAGGTTCCTCGGGATGTTGTACCCTTCCTTGTGGCTCGGAGTGTGAGTGAGAACGACATCGCTCCGAGAGACGATCTTTCTAGGAGAACGTGCGGAACGTTCCTGAAGGTTCTAGAATTTGTGTTCAGACGCAAGTAGGCAGGTTGGGTTCAGAGCATTGTGACCCACACCCAGGAACAATTTTTCTCAAGGAACTTCGGGACGGTTCTTATCCGCAGCAACTAACTTTCTTTTCGGCAATTACGGGCTGAGAAGGGCTGAGAGGGGGGAGGATATGCCGAGCGAGACCTCCGAGGGGATCGAGAACTAAGTAATTAAGTCAAAGTCTATAATATATGGACAGAGCAGTCACAGCGCACGGAAAAAATCCGTATGTAAGCGACATGCGGTAAAATAAAGGTAAACGCAATGATGGGGATGGGCAAATTTTGAAAAAAAAACCTTGACGTGATTCTCCCGGCAAAATCCATCAGGGACATGCCTGCTGTGTGGTCTGCGTGTCAGCTGTGTGGTCTGCTGTGTTGTCTGCTTTTGCGCGTGCTGTGTGGCCTGGTGCGATGGTCTTACGCTGTAGTGTTTGCGCTGCTGTTTCAAGTGTCGAAATAGGTTTCTGGGTGTGTGGTTCTGGAGGCGGTTCGAGTCGTGCACGTTATTATTTGCAAGTGCGTCGTGCAAAGAGGGGTAGCCTATGTACCGTATTACCATGTATGTCACGAACCTGAAAATGGTTTCTTGATACACTCTCTTCGACACCAGGTCCAGCTCTATTCTCTTACGGTTCCCATCCGACCGTGGAGGCGGCAGCACCGGTGGTCCCACCGCTCGGCAAGCGTGGAGTGCATCGCTTTTCGTCTTCGTCGAAGTACCAGCACTGCTAACAGGAGATCGTCGGCGTGAAGTGTCGGCTACACCTGAGACGACTGCTGATGATGGTCGCTTTCCTTTCTTCGTCATGGCAGTTGCAAACGATAACCCCAGCCAATACCGTAGCTCTCAGCTTCTGTAACTGGTGTCTGCGAATCGTTTCCTATATATACAGACAGCAACACAATGGTTTGTGAGCTAGCAGCAGCAGATTTGGTCCAGTGGGTTCTGCTCGGCAGCAGTGTCTTTCTAGTTGGTTTGCAGTTGCCCAGTGGGCGGTGCGGTGTTTTTACTATTGTCCCCTGTCCCCTGGGTGTGCTCGCCTCGTATTCTATAAGGGCAGAATCAATCCTACAAAGTTTTGTTGCGTTGATGTATTGAGTTGAGTCGCAGCTCCGAGTACAACGATTCTACCGGTAGGATCTAAACTGACTTTTTGTACTACTAGTGGTATATTCGTTGTTTGGATGCTCCTCCCGCGGCTTGGCCTGATCGGAAGCTTCGTGTTTCACGGCACGGCGTGTAAAAAGGTGTGTCCGGCACTCCGAGGCGCATCGTCGTCATTACGGCTGGGAACAACTGCTGTGCGTGCGTACAACGTTGCCTTGTCCCGCAAGATGTCGCAATCGAGCTCTGTGCACCACCAGGAGGAGAAGACAGACACCAAGGTTGTGGGAGGCGTGCGGGAGCTTTGCGATAGATACGACGGCTTCATCCTAGACCAATTCGGTGTACTACATGGTGAGTGACGATGGCAGTGTTGGTGAGCACCTTGATGTTCAATTCCGTAAATTTTGTTCAACTACTGTAACTGCTGTACGTACGAGTAGCTATATTATTTTAATGGTGTGAAGTGGAAGATTGGGTCGCAGACGCAATCTGGATTTTGTTGGAAAGTGAGAATTGAGGTGTTCTTCCATGATTGGTTATCGTGACGTATTGTACCGAGGACACAGTCAACCTTTGAGCAGTCTTACTCCTTGCTGCTGTGGTGGGAGTATACAATACGTACAGCAGAAGGGGTACACGTAGGGCCGCCTGATCGCACGACTCAAAGACAGCGTGCAGTGGAGGAAGCGGACGGCGGCAGCTACGCAAGAATAGTGACTGGCTAGCCAGTGGTGCGGAGGCTTCGCGCGGCGAATAGGGGTGCGGGCCTCGCTTGCGGGCGGGGCCGACCTCGGGGGCAGGACAGGGCGAGGCGGGAGCGAGGAACGCACAGCTCGTCATGCCGGGGTCGGTGGGATCGACAAGATCAGGTGTGCTCAGGGAAGGGAAGTGGGGCGTATCGCTAGTAGGTCTGTGTGTGTCCGTAGAGGAAGTTATGGGGGTCGAGCCTTCGCGGCAAATGCCAGTTCACGAAGGAAGTTCTGGCCCTCGCCTCGCGGACGTTGGGGTGAGCACAGTGCGCGGTGGCGACGGGGTGTCTCAGAAACAGGACCGAGCGTGCCCCAGCCAGTCCGGGCACGGTAGCCGTGCTCGGTGGCAGAGCGATGATGTTTGCGGGTGGGTAGCAGCGTGGCGGTACCTTTCGAGTGTGCGTGGGGGGAACCGGATAGCTGTTACACGGGCGTTGCAGAAAGTAGCGAGTGAGTTACTGTTGTTTCTGCAAGATCATGATTATCGGTTCGAGTGCATGATGGAACCAGAGCGAGTGTTTTCGGGGCACCAAGAAAGTGGGCCGTCTCGCTAGTAGGTCCGTGTGTGTCCGTAGAGGAAGTTATGGGGGTCGAGCCTTCGCGGCAAATGCCAGTTCACGAAGGAAGTTCTGGCCCTCGCCTCGCGGACGTTGGGGTGAGCACAGTGCGCGGTGGCGACGGGGTGTCTCAGAAACAGGACCGAGCGTGCCCCAGCCAGTCCGGGCACGGTAGCCGTGCTCGGTGGCAGAGCGATGATGTTTGCGGGTGGGTAGCAGCGTGGCGGTACCTTTCGAGTGTGCGTGGGGGGAACCGGATAGCTGTTACACGGGCGTTGCAGAAAGTAGCGAGTGAGTTACTGTTGTTTCTGCAAGATCATGATTATCGGTTCGAGTGCATGATGGAACCAGAGCGAGTGTTTTTCGGGGCACCAAGAAAGTGGGCCGTCTCGCTAGTAGGTCCGTGTGTGTCCGTAGAGGAAGTTATGGGGGTCGAGCCTTCGCGGCAAATGCCAGTTCACGAAGGAAGTTCTGGCCCTCGCCTCGCGGACGTTGGGGTGAGCACAGCGCGCGGTGGCGCCGGGGTGTCTCAGAAACAGGACCGAGCGTGCCCCAGCCAGTCCGGGCACGGTAGCCGTGCTCGGTGGCAGAGCGATGATGTTTGCGGGTGGGTAGCAGCGTGGCGGTACCTTTCGAGTGTGCGTGGGGGGAACCGGATAGCTGTTACACGGGCGTTGCAGAAAGTAGCGAGTGAGTTACTGTTGTTTCTGCAAGATCATGATTATCGGTTCGAGGGCATGATGGAACCAGAGCGAGTGTTTTTCGGGGCACCAAGAAAGTGGGCCGTCTCGCTAGTAGGTCCGTGTGTGTTCGTAGAGGAAGTTATGGGGGTCGAGCCTTCGCGGCAAATGCCAGTTCACGAAGGAAGTTCTGGCCCTCGCCTCGCGGACGTTGGGGTGAGCACAGTGCGCGGTGGCGCCGGGGTGTCTCAGAAACAGGACCGAGCGTGCCCCAGCCAGTTCGGGCACGGTAGCCGTGCTCGGTGGCAGAGCGATGATGTTTGCGGGTGGGTAGCAGCGTGGCGGTACCTTTCGAGTGTGCGTGGGGGGGACCGGATAGCTGTTACACGGGCGTTGCAGAAAGTAGCGAGTGAGTACTGTTGTTTCTGCAAGATCATGATTATCGGTTCGAGTGCATGATGGAATCAGAGGGAGTGTTTTCGGGGCACCGCCTGAATCCCTCACGAATCCTAGAGTGGTTGGGTCGTACGGAAGGCTTCCCTGAGGCGGAGAAACTGGCTCGCATCGCGGAGCATGGGGTCCCCGTGTGGGTAGCTAGCGGTGGGGACCTCACTTTCGCACTCCGATACGAGAATCACAGTAGCACCGACACGTACTCGAATGACATTACTGACAAGATCCGCGATGATGTTAGGCTCGGCCGAGCGTTCGTGTTCCCTCGGGTGGCGGCTGCGCGCATTCCGGGATTACGGGTCTTGACGTTGGCAGTAACGAAATCCGGTACGAAGTTGCGCGTGGGGCACGACTTGACTTTCGCTAGCGGTACGTCGACGACAGGTGTAAACGGCGACACCGATTTTTAATCGGCTCCAACGTGTGAGCTCAAACATGTCTTGCGCGATATTATCTGGCGGATTCTATACCTGCGGCAGCGATTCGGGTGTAGGGCGCGCATTGTACGGGGCAAAATGGATGTTAAGGATGCGTTTCGGCAAGTTCCAGTCGAGATCACGCGCGCGCCGGTGTGTGGATACGTGTTCGGGGATTTGGTTGTGGTTGATAGGCGACTGCAATTTGGCTGACGTAACAGTCCAGGTTTCTGGTGTTTGTTCTCGTCGGCGTTGGAGCATGCTCACAATAACACCTCTCGCTGCAATGCGGTGTGCACTGACAGTGGTCGCGAGGCCACGTGGCACGTCGTAATGATACCGCAGCGCGAATCGCAAGCGGCAGCGCTGCCGCCGGGCTACGTCGCCCCGCCTGGGCGGGGCGGTGACATAAACGATCCGTTCTTCGTGCGTTACTATGTAGATGATGGCGTTTGTGTTGAGGGACAACGGTACAGCTCGGGCGACCGCTGTTTGTGTGCATCGGCGTCTCTGGCGTCCGCACACTTCCGCTTGTTCGGCGATTGTAACCCGACGGACCCTCCCCTCTTGGCGAGGAAAAAGACTTCTCACTGGGACACCCAGTTAGAAGTCTTGGGTTGGGCAATTGACTCGGGAGCAATGACCATTGCGCTCACTGACACGAAAGTGGCTCAGCTGAGGGCTCTGCTCCTCCAGTGGCCGAGGAACGTCGGTACGCGTTAGAATCCGAGGTACGGGAGCTGGTTGGGAAGTTATTGTACGCCAGCGAGGTGGTGCGGCCGGGCAAGTTTTTTCG
This sequence comes from Undaria pinnatifida, assembly GCA_012845835.1. NCBI lineage: Eukaryota > Phaeophyceae > Laminariales > Alariaceae > Undaria > Undaria pinnatifida. The sequence continues at coordinate 9,011,339 of JABAKD010000030.1, forward strand.
TGCGCCGTATGCTGAACATGCTTGGTCTGCCCCCCGTGAAGCGGTGGCAGGAGAAATTTGGGGGTGGCGGCCAGTGGTCCCGAAGACCGGACCGTCTACCCCTCGGCCCAGAGTTTCACGCTGACATTGGGTTTTGGAAGTTGATGGTGAGCGAGGAACTTGCACTACCGTTGTCCTCGCCGCTGTATACTCGTTTCTTACAGCGCCACTCTCGTACGCTAGTGTCAGACGCGTCGGGGACGGCCGTGGGAAGCTACTGCTTGGAGACAGGGGCAGGGTGGCGGTTTGAGGTAGACCAGGACGCAAAATCTCGTTTGAGCCAACGTGTCAAGGACCACAACGATCTGTCTATCAACGTCCTTGAATTGTTGGGGATGGTAATCACGGCTTGGATGTTTGTCGTTGGCGCTGGATCACAGCCTAGGTTCGAGGGCGAAAACGTGTTGATGTTGGGCGATAACATGTCCGCGGTACATTGGATAGGAAAATGTCGGGGGGGGACTGAGCAGAGGTCTGGGGCTCTGATGCGTATGCTAGGATGCTTGGAAATGCGTAGTGGGTGGTGCTTTCGGGCGAAACATGTGAAAGGAATTGCGAATACGCTGGCCGACGGTATTTCTCGGTGGGAACGAATCGATGTTAACAGACACCTTCACGAATCTCGCCCGGACATTACATGGCAGGAACAGGACCGGGGGAGACGGGGAGGGCCCTATGTACAGGGATAGTGGCGTCCAGTACATCCGCGGGTCAGTTGCGGAGTCATCTGAGCGCACTTACGCGTCAGGTTTCAGGTCTTGGACTAAATTTCGCGGGTTGACGAGCGCCGTTTTGTATTTTTCGGAAGACACCCCCAAGAGTGATATGGTATGGGCGCTGGTAGACTTTGCGGCTCGGTGTTGTGCGTCGGAAGGCAATAAAGTCGGTACGATTAAAAGTAAGATAGCGGCGGTGCAATATTTCCATCGCGTGAAGATAGGCAGGGAGCTCCCGACTAAATCGCCCCTGCTGGAACGCGTTTTCAGCGGGATATCGCGGGCACATGCAGTAGCGGGTACGGAGAAGCGGGTGCGCCGCCCGGTGTCATGGGAAATGTTGTTGGACGGGGAGACATTGATACTGTCCTGGGGCAGTGGCGGCCGAATCCTTTGGTTGTGTCTGGCATTGGGGTACTTTTTTTGATGACGCGATCCGACGAATTATTTGCGACAGACGCCGGCGTGGCGCACCAGGTGCATTGTTTGACTAGGGGGGACGTTGCGTTTTACTCAGGTGGGGAGCAGTTGCCCTTTTTGCGGTGGCGGGAGGCGCGTACGGTAGAGATTCGTTTTCGCGGTCATAAAGGGGACCAGCTTCAAGCAGGCGACGTGCTAGTACGAACACGAGACGCTGTTCGGGGCTTGGGCTCGAGCTTGCGTGAAGGGGGTGGAGCCGTGGCGCTGCTTGTGGAATTGTTGTCTATTCACCCTAACTTGCCGAGTTCGGCGCCGTTAGCGTCTTTCCGCGAATCGGGACGGGTAGCAGTGTGGAGCTACGGGCAAGCACTCCGGGCGTTGCGAGAGGTAGTGGCAAAGTCGAGGCAAGACCCAGCGGAATTTGCACTACACTCGCTCCGGATCGGGGGCGCGTCGCGCTTGGCGGCAGGGGGGGGGTTGTCAGAACGGGTAATACAGAGAGAAGGGAGGTGGAAATCGGATGCGTATAAGGTGTATACTCGTAGTAATATAGAGGATTCGGGACAAGTGTCACGAAAACTAGCTCGACAGGACAGGTGTCCCCAAAGAGAGCCGGGACAAGGGACGGAGTGGGGCCATAAATAAACAGTCATTTGGACTAGCCTCGTGGGTGGAGGAGTTGGATGGTGTAGTACCATCTTGGGGGTCTCGGCTGTCCGAGACTGTGTTTTGGCAGTAGGACTGATCGGAGTTAAGGGGAGGGAGACAAGGGTGTATTGCCTGGCACGAGGAAATACCGCAGAAACGGGTTGCTGCGGTAGACGTGCCAGGCATGGGAAGTTTCCCTCCCAAACGTCACAGATACTAATGATGAACCAATTCGAAAGATAAACAACAAAGTGGAAGATTGGGTCGCAGACGCAATCTGGATTTTGTTGGAAAGTGAGAATTGAGGTGTTCTTCCATGATTGGTTATCGTGACGTATTGTACCGAGGACACAGTCAACCTTTGAGCAGTCTTCTCCTTGCTGCTGTGGTGGGAGTATACAATACGTACAGCAGAAGGGGTACACGTAGGGCCGCCTGATCGCACGACTCAAAGACAGCGTGCAGTGGAGGAAGCGGACGGCGGCAGCTACGCAAGAATAGTGACTGGCTAGCCAGTGGTTTTTTTGTAGGACAGGTGTCCCCAAAGAGAGCCGGGACAAGGGACGGAGTGGGGCCATAAATAAACAGTCATTTGGACTAGCCTCGTGGGTGGAGGAGTTGGATGGTGTAGTACCATCTTGGGGGTCTCGGCTGTCCGAGACTGTGTTTTGGCAGTAGGACTGATCGGAGTTAAGGGGAGGGAGACAAGGGTGTATTGCCTGGCACGAGGAAATACCGCAGAAACGGGTTGCTGCGGTAGACGTGCCAGGCATGGGAAGTTTCCCTCCCAAACGTCACAGATACTAATGATGAACCAATTCGAAAGATAAACAACAAAGTGGAAGATTGGGTCGCAGACGCAATCTGGATTTTGTTGGAAAGTGAGAATTGAGGTGTTCTTCCATGATTGGTTATCGTGACGTATTGTACCGAGGACACAGTCAACCTTTGAGCAGTCTTCTCCTTGCTGCTGTGGTGGGAGTATACAATACGTACAGCAGAAGGGGTACACGTAGGGCCGCCTGATCGCACGACTCAAAGACAGCGTGCAGTGGAGGAAGCGGACGGCGGCAGCTACGCAAGAATAGTGACTGGCTAGCCAGTGGTTTTTCTCGTCGAGCTAGTTTTCGTGACACTTGTCCCGAATCCTCTATATTACTACGAGTATACACCTTATACGCATCCGATTTCCACCTCCCTTCTCTCTGTATTACCCGTTCTGACAACCCCCCCCCTGCCGCCAAGCGCGACGCGCCCCCGATCCGGAGCGAGTGTAGTGCAAATTCCGCTGGGTCTTGCCTCGACTTTGCCACTACCTCTCGCAACGCCCGGAGTGCTTGCCCGTAGCTCCACACTGCTACCCGTCCCGATTCGCGGAAAGACGCTAACGGCGCCGAACTCGGCAAGTTAGGGTGAATAGACAACAATTCCACAAGCAGCGCCACGGCTCCACCCCCTTCACGCAAGCTCGAGCCCAAGCCCCGAACAGCGTCTCGTGTTCGTACTAGCACGTCGCCTGCTTGAAGCTGGTCCCCTTTATGACCGCGAAAACGAATCTCTACCGTACGCGCCTCCCGCCACCGCAAAAAGGGCAACTGCTCCCCACCTGAGTAAAACGCAACGTCCCCCCTAGTCAAACAATGCACCTGGTGCGCCACGCCGGCGTCTGTCGCAAATAATTCGTCGGATCGCGTCATCAAAAAAAATACCCCAATGCCAGACACAACCAAAGGATTCGGCCGCCACTGCCCCAGGACAGTATCAATGTCTCCCCGTCCAACAACATTTCCCATGACACCGGGCGGCGCACCCGCTTCTCCGTACCCGCTACTGCATGTGCCCGCGATATCCCGCTGAAAACGCGTTCCAGCAGGGGCGATTTAGTCGGGAGCTCCCTGCCTATCTTCACGCGATGGAAATATTGCACCGCCGCTATCTTACTTTTAATCGTACCGACTTTATTGCCTTCCGACGCACAACACCGAGCCGCAAAGTCTACCAGCGCCCATACCATATCACTCTTGGGGGTGTCTTCCGAAAAATACAAAACGGCGCTCGTCAACCCGCGAAATTTAGTCCAAGACCTGAAACCTGACGCGTAAGTGCGCTCAGATGACTCCGCAACTGACCCGCGGATGTACTGGACGCCACTATCCCTGTACATAGGGCCCTCCCCGTCTCCCCCGGTCCTGTTCCTGCCATGTAATGTCCGGGCGAGATTCGTGAAGGTGTCTGTTAACATCGATTCGTTCCCACCGAGAAATACCGTCGGCCAGCGTATTCGCAATTCCTTTCACATGTTTCGCCCGAAAGCACCACCCACTACGCATTTCCAAGCATCCTAGCATACGCATCAGAGCCCCAGACCTCTGCTCAGTCCCCCCCCGACATTTTCCTATCCAATGTACCGCGGACATGTTATCGCCCAACATCAACACGTTTTCGCCCTCGAACCTAGGCTGTGATCCAGCGCCAACGACAAACATCCAAGCCGTGATTACCATCCCCAACAATTCAAGGACGTTGATAGACAGATCGTTGTGGTCCTTGACACGTTGGCTCAAACGAGATTTTGCGTCCTGGTCTACCTCAAACCGCCACCCTGCCCCTGTCTCCAAGCAGTAGCTTCCCACGGCCGTCCCCGACGCGTCTGACACTAGCGTACGAGAGTGGCGCTGTAAGAAACGAGTATACAGCGGCGAGGACAACGGTAGTGCAAGTTCCTCGCTCACCATCAACTTCCAAAACCCAATGTCAGCGTGAAACTCTGGGCCGAGGGGTAGACGGTCCGGTCTTCGGGACCACTGGCCGCCACCCCCAAATTTCTCCTGCCACCGCTTCACGGGGGGCAGACCAAGCATGTTCAGCATACGGCGCACGAAAAAACTTGCCCGGCCGCACCACCTCGCTGGCGTACAATAACTTCCCAACCAGCTCCCGTACCTCGGATTCTAACGCGTACCGACGTTCCTCGGCCACTGGAGGAGCAGAGCCCTCAGCTGAGCCACTTTCGTGTCAGTGAGCGCAATGGTCATTGCTCCCGAGTCAATTGCCCAACCCAAGACTTCTAACTGGGTGTCCCAGTGAGAAGTCTTTTTCCTCGCCAAGAGGGGAGGGTCCGTCGGGTTACAATCGCCGAACAAGCGGAAGTGTGCGGACGCCAGAGACGCCGATGCACACAAACAGCGGTCGCCCGAGCTGTACCGTTGTCCCTCAACACAAACGCCATCATCTACATAGTAACGCACGAAGAACGGATCGTTTATGTCACCGCCCCGCCCAGGCGGGGCGACGTAGCCCGGCGGCAGCGCTGCCGCTTGCGATTCGCGCTGCGGTATCATTACGACGTGCCACGTGGCCTCGCGACCACTGTCAGTGCACACCGCATTGCAGCGAGAGGTGTTATTGTGAGCATGCTCCAACGCCGACGAGAACAAACACCAGAAACCTGGACTGTTACGTCAGCCAAATTGCAGTCGCCTATCAACCACAACCAAATCCCCGAACACGTATCCACACACCGGCGCGCGCGTGATCTCGACTGGAACTTGCCGAAACGCATCCTTAACATCCATTTTGCCCCGTACAATGCGCGCCCTACACCCGAATCGCTGCCGCAGGTATAGAATCCGCCAGATAATATCGCGCAAGACATGTTTGAGCTCACACGTTGGAGCCGATTAAAAATCGGTGTCGCCGTTTACACCTGTCGTCGACGTACCGCTAGCGAAAGTCAAGTCGTGCCCCACGCGCAACTTCGTACCGGATTTCGTTACTGCCAACGTCAAGACCCGTAATCCCGGAATGCGCGCAGCCGCCACCCGAGGGAACACGAACGCTCGGCCGAGCCTAACATCATCGCGGATCTTGTCAGTAATGTCATTCGAGTACGTGTCGGTGCTACTGTGATTCTCGTATCGGAGTGCGAAAGTGAGGTCCCCACCGCTAGCTACCCACACGGGGACCCCATGCTCCGCGATGCGAGCCAGTTTCTCCGCCTCAGGGAAGCCTTCCGTACGACCCAACCACTCTAGGATTCGTGAGGGATTCAGGCGGTGCCCCGAAAACACTCCCTCTGATTCCATCATGCACTCGAACCGATAATCATGATCTTGCAGAAACAACAGTACTCACTCGCTACTTTCTGCAACGCCCGTGTAACAGCTATCCGGTCCCCCCCACGCACACTCGAAAGGTACCGCCACGCTGCTACCCACCCGCAAACATCATCGCTCTGCCACCGAGCACGGCTACCGTGCCCGAACTGGCTGGGGCACGCTCGGTCCTGTTTCTGAGACACCCCGGCGCCACCGCGCGCTGTGCTCACCCCAACGTCCGCGAGGCGAGGGCCAGAACTTCCTTCGTGAACTGGCATTTGCCGCGAAGGCTCGACCCCCATAACTTCCTCTACGAACACACACGGACCTACTAGCGAGACGGCCCACTTTCTTGGTGCCCCGAAAAACACTCGCTCTGGTTCCATCATGCACTCGAACCGATAATCATGATCTTGCAGAAACAACAGTAACTCACTCGCTACTTTCTGCAACGCCCGTGTAACAGCTATCCGGTTCCCCCCACGCACACTCGAAAGGTACCGCCACGCTGCTACCCACCCGCAAACATCATCGCTCTGCCACCGAGCACGGCTACCGTGCCCGGACTGGCTGGGGCACGCTCGGTCCTGTTTCTGAGACACCCCGGCGCCACCGCGCGCTGTGCTCACCCCAACGTCCGCGAGGCGAGGGCCAGAACTTCCTTCGTGAACTGGCATTTGCCGCGAAGGCTCGACCCCCATAACTTCCTCTACGGACACACACGGACCTACTAGCGAGACGGCCCACTTTCTTGGTGCCCCGAAAAACACTCGCTCTGGTTCCATCATGCACTCGAACCGATAATCATGATCTTGCAGAAACAACAGTAACTCACTCGCTACTTTCTGCAACGCCCGTGTAACAGCTATCCGGTTCCCCCCACGCACACTCGAAAGGTACCGCCACGCTGCTACCCACCCGCAAACATCATCGCTCTGCCACCGAGCACGGCTACCGTGCCCGGACTGGCTGGGGCACGCTCGGTCCTGTTTCTGAGACACCCCGTCGCCACCGCGCACTGTGCTCACCCCAACGTCCGCGAGGCGAGGGCCAGAACTTCCTTCGTGAACTGGCATTTGCCGCGAAGGCTCCACCCCCATAACTTCCTCTACGGACACACACGGACCTACTAGCGAGACGCCCCACTTTCTTGGTGCCCCGAAAACACTCGCTCTGGTTCCATCATGCACTCGAACCGATAATCATGATCTTGCAGAAACAACAGTAACTCACTCGCTACTTTCTGCAACGCCCGTGTAACAGCTATCCGGTTCCCCCCACGCACACTCGAAAGGTACCGCCACGCTGCTACCCACCCGCAAACATCATCGCTCTGCCACCGAGCACGGCTACCGTGCCCGGACTGGCTGGGGCACGCTCGGTCCTGTTTCTGAGACACCCCGTCGCCACCGCGCACTGTGCTCACCCCAACGTCCGCGAGGCGAGGGCCAGAACTTCCTTCGTGAACTGGCATTTGCCGCGAAGGCTCGACCCCCATAACTTCCTCTACGGACACACACAGACCTACTAGCGATACGCCCCACTTCCCTTCCCTGAGCACACCTGATCTTGTCGATCCCACCGACCCCGGCATGACGAGCTGTGCGTTCCTCGCTCCCGCCTCGCCCTGTCCTGCCCCCGAGGTCGGCCCCGCCCGCAAGCGAGGCCCGCACCCCTATTCGCCGCGCGAAGCCTCCGCACCACTGGCTAGCCAGTCACTATTCTTGCGTAGCTGCCGCCGTCCGCTTCCTCCACTGCACGCTGTCTTTGAGTCGTGCGATCAGGCGGCCCTACGTGTACCCCTTCTGCTGTACGTATTGTATACTCCCACCACAGCAGCAAGGAGAAGACTGCTGAAAGGTTGTTGCTATATTATTTTAATGGTGTGAAACATACATGTACGACGCAGCTTGCAAAGTTGAGCTTCAACCATTCAATCGGTTGTACTCACAGCTGACGTTTTTAAAAATCTACTCCGAAAATTACATAGTTTTTCCATGTACTTTTTCGAACGCACACTGGCGAGGGTCCTTCCAACGCACACTGCTGTGTCGGGCTTAAAAATCTATTACATAGTTGTTCCATGTACTTTTCGAACGCACACTGGTGAGGGTCCTTCCAACGCACACTGCTGTGTCGGGCCCCTGCCAACGCACACTGAAGGGCGTCCCGGGGGGGGGGGACACTGCTACTAGCATCCAAGCACCGTTCAGCTGCCCTGCCAACCCAGCACATACACCAACAACAACACACACTACACTGCTAGTACCATCCAAGCACCGTGCGGCTGCCATCCAAGCACAGTAGTTCGGCTGCCCTGCCAACCCAGTGCTCGTGGTGCATTTTGGGACACGCACACCAACACCAACACACACTACACTGCTAGTAGTAGCATCCAAGCACCGTTCGGCTGCCCTGCCAACCCAGCGCTGGTGGTGCATGCGCTGGAACGTTTGCGCCTTTGCTGTTCGATCCTGCTCGTGGGGGGCATTTGGGACAACGAACACAACACACACCAAAAACATTTCACTTCGTTGTGCCCTGGGCTGCGGAAAAAAAATCCCTTCCCAAAAAACCCTCCTCGTCCTTACAAAACTATCAAATTCAAACGGCTGCGTTCTAAATCAAACGGCGCGACGAACTACACCCTGGCACGCAAACAACCAGCTGGTGGTTCATTTTGGGACACACACACCAAGACCAGCACACACTACACTGCTAGTAGTAGCATCCAAGCACCGTTCGGCTGCCCTGCCAACCCAGCGCTGGTGGTGCATGCGCTGGAACGTTTGCGCCTCTGCTGTTCGATCCTGCTCGTGCGGGGCATTTGGGACAACGAACACAACACACCAAAACCATTTCACTTCGTTGTGCCCTGGGCTGCGGGAAAAAAAAAAACTTCCCAAAAAACCCCCCTCGTCCTTACTAAACCATAAAATTCAGGGTCAAACGGCTGCGCTTCAAATCAAACGGCGCGACGAACTACACCCTGACACGCAAACACCCTCGCAGCGCACACCGCACACCCTCTATTTATTTCCCTCGTCGGATACACCGCGCTCCTCGGCGTTACGCTGGAACGTTTACGCCTCTGCTGTTCGATCCTGCCCGTGCGGTCTGCCGTGTCTGCGTGCGGCGGCGACTGCGTCCTCCACTTCGGTTCCTGCATACTTTCTCTCGCTGGTTCCCGTCGCAGCTCATCTCCGCCGCGTGCTGTCGGTGTCTGCTATGAGCCTCTTCGCTCGTTCTAGGCTCCTCCTTCTCTGCGGCTGCGTGTTCTTCGCCATCTTCAAACCTTACGGCGTACCACTTCCTCGTGCTGCGGCGGAATGTCTGCACACACACCATGCAGCGGAAAGTCCCTACAGCAGAGAGGTATCTTGACGACTGGGGAGACCAACTCTTCCGATACGCATTCACAGGGCTCTCTCTGTGTGGTACATACATGTGTAGCGCAGCAGTACTCCTGTGTGTTTGCGTGTGTAGGATACGCGTACGTGTTCGAACCTGCCATACTACCTCACCTTCCTCCAGCGTTCCTGCGGTACAAATCCCACATAGTATATTACAAGTACCAACAACGCAGCTTGCAAAGATGAGTATTGACCCGAAATTCGTCGAACTCACGGCTGACGTCCTTGAAATAATTTTATAAAATCCCTTCCATCACATGTGTATGCATCATCTCCTATGTGTTTAGTCTAGACTATGCGTCTCCAGCTACGGCTGTGCGTCCTGTAACAATTGTTCGTGTCTTTCAGCACGTTACATCCTACACCAGGTACCTGCGTACAACGTAACCCATGCGCACATTGTCATCACACCATGCGGCCTTCCTCGCCAAATTCTGCTGTTCTCTTAACAGGGGACTAAGTACGAGCATCCTATCGGTGACATTCTAACAGGGGACTAAGTACGAGCATCCTATCGGTGACATTCTCCGCTTCAAAGCAAAAGTCGCCGACTAAACACTCCGCCACTCCCGACGATCGCCAAGTGCCTTCTTGCGCAGTCAAGTGTGACAAACATTCAGCCACTCCCGACGATCGCCAAGTGCCTTCTCACGCAGTCCAGTGTGAAAAAACATTCAGCCACTCCCGACGATCGCCAAGTGCCTTCTCGCGCAGTCCAGTGCGACAAAACATTCCGCCACTCTCGACGATCGCCAAGTGACTTCTCGCGCAGTCAAATGTGATAAAACTTTCCGCCACTCCCGACGATCGTCAGGTGCCTTCTCGCGCAGCGAACCACCAGTCAAGTGTGACAAAACACTTCTCCACTTAACACCAAAAAGCACTTGACTAGACTAAACATGTATTGTTCAATTTTTACGTATAAGGCACTTTAAAAATTCGTTTGACCTACTGCTTGCTCCTGTGCCTGGTACGTTCACATCAAGCTCACAGCTGGCGTATTTGAAACAGCTCTGGGCGATCACAGGTGTTGCTAACGAATCTTATGGAATAACTCCTCGACAACTACCAACTATTTATATATTTCAGGTACGGGTCATGACCCGGCCCGCGGGTCGGGTCAGGAGGGTTTCAAAATGTCGCGGGTCGGGTCGGGTCGGATCTCGCAGATCGAGTCGGGATCTGGTCAAGAAGTTATGAAATCTCGCGGGTCGGGTCAGGTCAAAAAGTATGAAAATGTCGCGGTTCGGGTCGGGTCGGGTCAAGAGGTTTTGAAATCTCGCGGGTCGGTTCGGGTCGGGTCAAGAGGTTTGAAATCCTCGCGGGTCGGGTCGGACCCGCGAGATACGGGTCATTCGCGGGTCAAGCCACCATGACCCGCGGGTTGTTTTTGGCTGATCCGCGGGTCGAACCCGCGGATCTGGCCTGCGGATTCGCCTTTTTCAAACTTACAGCTGCCTGCCGGAGGACCTTTACTATCGTGCCGGCGCCCCGCGGGTCCGAAAATGATACAAAACTTGCCGCTTCCTGCACGAAAGTCTCTCTCGTCCCCGGGCGGTACTCCGATCGCATGTTATCATGGCGTCCAGAAAAGGTATACCAGGCAGTAACTTCTCTCGTACCAGGCATAAAGTATCACTACGCGAATCCCGTGTCGGATGAAGCCGTAGGTATTTTTCAGGTATATTGTCGTCCATCCAAGTCCACGAAAACAAGCCAAGGCACACGCTCTTGCTGCATTGCAGGGTGCAACAATAATGACGACACATGGCAGTATAACAACCCATGTACGACGCACGTACACATTGAATAACCGGTAAGAATTATCTCACCAGTACGAAATGCGACCAAATGAAAAAGGCAAGAGCAGTCAACGTGGAAGCAGCAGCAGCAGCAGCAGCAGCAGCAGCAGCAGCACTGACAGCAGCAAGCACCACCAGCAAACCCCGGATCCTCGCGGATCGCAGCCCCTGCTGACAGGTCCACCGCCCCAGTTGTGGGCTTGCTGCCGGAGGCGAGTTAGCTAGGCTGCTTGCCGGGGCCGGAGTGCATAGATAGCTAGCTCACTCGTCGGGTCGACCCGGGGGTCTAGCGCTACGGACACGGCTAAGTGCGGATGTGCGGGTTACGGTCTTTCTCATATTTCCAGGGCTTTTCACGGGTCATGACCCGACCCGCGGGTCGGGTCAAGGGGGTTTCAAAATCTTGCGGGTCGGGTCGGGTCGGGTCATAACATTTCAAAATCTCACGGGTCGGGTCGTGTCGGGTCAAAAGGTTTCAAAATCTCGCGGGTCGGGTCGGGTCGGGCCAATAGGCTTGAGAAATCTCGCGGGTCGGGTCGGGTCGGGTCAAGAGGTTTCAAAATCTCGCGGGTCGGGTCAAGAGGTTTTCAAAATATCGCGGGTCGGGTCGGGTCATGACCCGCGAGATATGGGTCACTCGCGGGTCAAGCCATCATGACCCGCGAGTTGTTTTGGGCTGACCCAAACCCGCGGATCTGGCCCGCTGATCCGCCTTTTTCAAACTTACAGCTGAGGGCCATTGCCGTGCAGGCGCCCCGCGGGTCCGACCCGCGGATCCGTAAATCATACATAATTTACCGCTTCCTGCCTCTCTCGTGACGATGCTCCGATCATACGTCATCACAGCGTGTAGAACAATCACCAGGCCGTACTCCTAGCTACTCGTACCATGGCATACGGTGTGACGCGAATCCCGTGCCGGCCGAAGCCGTAACAGTAGTAATAATACGGTCATACCAGTACGAAATGTGACCAATTGCGAAAAAGGCAAGGGCAGTCGTCGTCGAAGCAGCAGCAGCAGCAGCAAGCAGCAGCAGACCCCGGATTCTCGTGGATCGCAGCCCCTGGTGACAGATCCACCGCCCCAGCTGTGGGCTTGCTGCCGGAGGCGGCCCAGCTAGGCTGCTTGCCTGGGCTGGAGACTGCATAGATAGAAGATAAATACAGTACTACTGCTGAAATACCAGGTAGTAGCTAGCTCGAGAATTGTCATACCACCAATCCGTACGAAATGTGATCAAACGTAAAAAAGCAAGAGCAGTCGTCGTCGAAGCAGCAGCAGCAGCACTCTGGAAGCAGCAAGCACCACAGCAGTAGACAACGCATCCTCCCGGATCGCAGCCCCTGCTGACAGATCCACCGCCCCAGTTGTGGGCTTGCTGCCGGAGGCGGCTCAGCTAGGGTGCTTGCCGGGGCCGGAGACTGCATAGATAACTCGCTCGTCGGGTCGCTCCTCGGGTCGACCCGGTGGTCTAGCGCTACGGGCGTGGCTAATTGCCCATGCGTGTGGGTTGCGGTTTATTTATCATTTTTCGCGCGTACACCACAAAATGCTGCTGCAAACAGTACCCGTAGAAAGAACCATAGAACACGACATCCTGGGAAAAGTACGAGGGACCAAGGACCAACCAACCTTAACGGGGAAATCCTGTTTTGTTTTTAGTTTCGTCTCCCATAAGAGTCGGCCTAAGGCAGCCCCGCGAAACAGCGGTCTACTGGAGAACAAAGCCTCTGAGAACCTACTACGAAACGGAAAGAGGAGGAGTAAAAAGAACGTTACCTTCCCACCCTCCCAGGTTGAATATTCTACTCGTACACACCATAATAATGATAACCTGTGTTATGTCATTGGTGTCCGAGTTGTTGGCCCCCACGAACGTCTTGCACGTTGTTCGCAGGAGGGTGGTAATCCGGGATGAGTCTCCAGCACCGGCTGGAGGCCTCAGTCCAGCCTAATACTTATATAATGGCAGACTACATCAGTAAACTCATACCAGGTATACCGTTCCTGGTACAATACCCTACAGTACATTGGAGGTCCCACTTTGATGTGGGCCACTTTGGTTCGGGGTCCCACTTTAGTGCGGCAGAGCGCCAGCCGCACTAAGGTGGGACCGGTCAGATACATCATTAACAAAAATCGTATATACCCCACTCTAGTGCGGTACCGCAATATGTGGAGCTTTTTGAGTGGAGCCGTAATATACGAGGATAGTTCGGGATCCCAATTTAGTGCGAGGATTTTCGTCTAGCACGGCACCGCACTAAAGTGGAACCCCCTCTATAACGTAAAATTATCCCTGGTACGTGCCAGGTACGTGGCAGACAGCGGGCAGAGGACGCCAACTAGTGGGTAGACAGCAGTGAGCGAACTGGGACACAACATCAGAACGAGCTGCTAGGTATGCGTTAGTCCAATCCGGCAACAAGACGATGGGGAGAAAGCATTATTTGGAGTATACAAATGATGGCGTTGGGCTGGTGAACTGAGGCAGCATAACAGGTGTATAACAGGCCGCGTGACACCAAGGAAGTGAAGCTGCGACATGGTAGAGTGTAGCCACCCACATGCAACACGCACGCACCTATTTAAAGTGAGAGCAGAGAGACCGCGACTTATAAGGAAGTGGGGGGGGAAATCCATTCCCCAACCTACTCCCAAGCCCGCAGCGCCCGCCGCACCTCCTTCTTTCCCCCACCCCGATCAATTTTCCCAGCATCACTCCCCCCCCCTCCACAATTATCATGTTCCCCTTCTCCTCCCCCTAACGTGCTGGTCTCCGATTTTGGCCTCCACACTCTTTCGCCGAGCGTCGGACGTGTGTGTTGACCAAGACCTCCTACTGTTCGTTCCCCGGGCCGGGGCATTACTCGCTCTGGTACGCTTATTCTACCTCCGGCCCCTAACGTGGTGATCCCCACGACTACAGTCCACCAGTCGGCGTCGTATTCATCAGCGGCCCTCGTCTTCATGCTCGCTATTCCCCGTGGTCTTTGCATACCCTTCATCGCTGTTTCTGCGCTTGCACCCCGCCCATGTGTGCCCTGTAATACACGATCTGTGTAAACCCCACATCCCCGTCCTCTATATAGTACGAACTCCCTCGGGCAGTCGTGTGTAAGGGGGGTGCTGCTGGCGCCGGGCGTGCCGCGGGCGCTGCGTCTTCTACCGCTGGTATCCATGCTGCGGGGGTTGTTTCTGGATGCGGCACTGTTGTAGCCATTAATTAATCCAGTGAGCATCCCGCGGCTGGCCGCAAAAAAATAATCCTCAGGGGTTCGTATCCTGCCCCGATATTTATTTTCTGTCCCGACACGCCACGCACCGCCCCCACCTCTCGTCCCTGCAACTTGTTCACCTATCCCTCACCTCCCGGCCTCCCTGCTCTCTTAGCAGGTGCTCGGCTGTCCATTGTGCCCCCCTTCTCTCTAGTCGCCATTTCCCTCATTTTTCGGGGTCTGGTGCAGTTGTCACCCGATCCCGCTTCCTTTTGCCATTACGCTCCTCCTCCCCATCACCATCGGGTCGCGGAATTGCCACGTTTCCCAGCTGTGCCATAGATACCTGTATCTGGTTCACGTTAAAAATGCGAAATTCTCTCCCCCTTGAATGCCGCTCGCAATATCTAGTCAAAGGGTGAATATTTGGTATCATACTGACCCCATGACCTGTGGAAGAGGGTGATATGGCCTGTTTTTTTTCATCTTGACGGCCTCGGCCTGTCTCTAGGAGCGAAAACTCGTATCGGCCAATGTCAGGCCTTCAATGTTTTCAATAATATTCAGGCCTTTTCCCAGCGGGGGCGAAAACGAAATTTCGCCGCGTTTTGCACGAACCGGTTAGAGGTACTCCAAGGCATGTCTGCTGAAATTTTCGCGCAAAAAATCGAAGATCTGACCAGCCTATGTTCAACATTAAGCAGAATCTAGCGAAAAAGCTGGACCCTACACCAAAACCAAGTCATTTGAAGGAAAAAAGGTATCTCAACTCATTTTTGCGCGCTAAAGTCCGAATGTCCACGCCGTTTTAGAGAGATAGGCCCTGAATTTTTGCATCTATGTTCTACATGCCCATCCCGAGGCCCGACCCTCGGGGGGGGGGTTGTTTTGTTTTTCTTCGCCGGAGAAAATTGGTCTAAAGTGGTCCATTTTTCCAAAAAATATTAACTGACGAAAAAGCAGGCAAAAAAAAAAATCGACAGGTGAGGTCTTCGCAAGGAAAAATAAAAGGCATGTAAAATTTCACGGTCCGAACCGAAAAAATGGCGTGGACATTCGCCGAGGAATACATTTAGGGTTTTTTACTTGAAACCAGCCTGTAGGTATTTTTATAAATCTACTGTTACATGGTTGTGTTCCGCATTCCTCACTAATGTGTGATCCACCCGCCGCTCTCTGGCTGGCACCCTTTCTTCGAAGCTCTTCTGCTTCAAGCTCCACTACCGCTAGCACGATCACTTTTATGTACGAGATACGTGTTTCCTTTTCCCAGTTTGTTATTGGAACCATCCTACCCACATCTGAGCAGTACAGCTTCTCTTGTAGTGTACCTGGTATGGTTTTGTTTTTGTGTGTTTCTATGCTTCTCGCTACGCCTTTTCTATGTCGGTTCACTCTTTCCGACATGGAGAGTAACTCGAAGTAGTGCTCGCGTATAAACGTTCTCGTTCGACGGGTGGAGACATCAACAGGAGCGAAGGGCAGAGAGGACGTTTCGTCTTCTTGCTTTGCACGGGCGCACCGCTGTTAATGTCTCATACATGTCGTGTCCAAACCCTACACCGCCATTGACTCGGAGCCTAATGTCGTTTTTATTCTCCCCCTACCGATCGGGTCGCAAAGATGGCAAAGACGCGTTACCCGGGGCCGTGGAATGCTTGGAGGAGCTTCGCAGGCAGGGGAAACGGCTGGTGGTCCTCAGCAACACGTCTAAGCGAGAGGCGTTCACGATGGACAGGCTCCCCAAGTTTGGCTTTCGAAGCGAATTGTTCGACGGTGGAGTTACGTCGGGAGAGGTGACGTTGGCCAGAGCTCGCTGTCGCGGAACCTCTTTGCATGATGTGTGTGTGCCGACAGCAGTGTGCGACGTTCGTACCGCACTTTTCCTTTCGTTTTGCCACGCATGGTGCGGAGGGTAACTTGAAATATGCCACCTGTTCGTCGTCACTCAATGCCGATCGGGTTTAACGGTACTTTTTTCTTTTTTTCTCGCCCTCGAGCAGCTCCAAGTCGCAGGAAAACACGCATAGCCCTGTTAACAAGAGCGCCACTTGCGATGTGCGTCAAAATCAATGTCGGCGGTGGCCGGGTGGCAAGGTGCTAAACTTTTATAATGTCTCGCAACGACCTCAGGAGGGTTTTCAGTATCTGTCGCGCAATGGTCTCGTCGGGGGCAAGGCCGTGCTGCTAGGGTGGAACGGCGAGGATTCGGATGGATTCTTAAAGGTTCGGAACATTTTATTTCCCGTGCTCTGGACGTGCTACTAATTTTAACGTACGGCATTTTTCGCTGAAAGTGACCCTAAGCAGATATCTACTGTCTGTGTAGTCTTCTTCCCACTGCGCTCTATCTATTCTTGTTTTTTCCCCCTGTCCGCGATGTTTGCTTCGCGTTGTGGTAGGCTGCTTGACGCGATCACACGCCACTCGACTTGCCGCATTCGATCTTGCCGGTTTCCCTGGCAGCGCTCCCGGTGCTATAAACGTTGCAGCGTGTGTATTGCCCCCTGACGCTCTTCAACGACGGCGCGACCGTAACTTACTTCAATAAGATTGACTACTGTGGTCCAGAGCGTTGCGAGTAGCGGAGTAGTTTTTCTTTCAGATATTTCGCAGATCGGGATGTCATTATTTTTCTTGGTGCGGGATAGCGCATGCCTCGTTAGCGCTTTCTTGGCGACAAGCGCTGCTGTCGCTATTTTCTACATATATACACAAGCACCGTTTGCGGCAGCCTTGCCCGCCGTCTCATCGTTCCATCCTCTGGTCGTCGATGCCTCATTGATGTGGTTGCAGGCTATGGCCCTCGACTACTCCTGCCCACAAGAAGCGACGTTCCTGCTTTGCCATGGACCAGACAACATTATGGACGACACCGGTGAAACGAGGACGGGCACGCGGAATTCTGGCAGCGTCGAGCCTTACGAAGCCTTGTTTAAGGTAGCCCCCGCGGCTAAGTTGCAAGTGGACGGGCCGGCTCGCCGTTTGCACAACAATGGAACGTGTCGTGTTGGAAGTTGAAGCGGACGCGTTGCGCACAGCCTAAAGCAGTAATAGCCAGGGAGAAAATGTGGATGTTTCGAAAATCCGTTTGGACGGCCCTTGCCCCGAGCTCGCTGTTTGTTGTTACAAGCGCATTTTGCAAAACGTTCGTGTGTTATAGTATAATAGAGCGCTGAGCTTGCCATGTACCCTGTGGTGGGTCGACGTCACAAACTTTGGTTGCATTTCACAACCAAAACCTCTCCTCGCGCGATGTGTCCGTTCGGGCACGCCATCCAGATTGCCATCGACCGCGGCTTGCCCATGTACAACGTCAACCCCGACATCACGGTAAACAACCCGCAAGGAGGTCGCTGGTTCATGCCGGGACTAATCTCTAAAAGATACGAAGACATGGGAGGAGTAGTGCACTACTTTGGGAAGCCGCACAAGGTGACTCCTCGCCACACTGCAGAGGTTTCATGAAACGGACTTCTCCGATCGCCACGGAAATGGCTCTTGTGCGTGCGCTAAGAAACTGTCTCTGCATACGCGGGCGGGCCTTTCTGTTGCTTCCGCACGCCGATGTGCCCTTAGTGTGGTATTGCTTGATTCATTGGCATCTCTCGGAAGTGGGCCTGATGCGATACCGGCCGTCATTTGCCTCTACAACCGATGCTATGCATCCAATGCCATGGGGTGCATAGCGATGCGCGTGCCACCACCGCAAGAGTTTATTAGGTGGTCTAGCTCATCCCGTTTCGACCTATGTGTACCTCACCGCCCGTTTCCTGACCATGACAACCTTCGACCTCGGCGTCCGTGACTTCAGGAGCACTACGAGGCTGCCGTGGCGAAGATGGATCTGGAAAAGGACAGGGTAGTGCATGTGCGTTTATCTCTCTCGTCGTTTGGGGAGATTAGCGCAATACTGATTTCGTAAATATAATATAACACCCGTTTTTATTTTATTATAATTTTAGGTTCCTTAAACACTCGATCCTCCGTGTTCTCCACGAAACAAGTGGCTCACCATCAGACGAAGTGGGTGGAGGAATTACCTTGTTTTGTTGCCTTGAGTACTGCGTGAGGTTCTCATGTAGGAAGCACCATTTCGCGCATACTGTTTCAACTGAATTAGACCTACCTAGCCACGTCAGCAGGTGAAAGTATGCGCGAAGAGGCCGAACCATGTATTTGCCGATGTAGCCGCCTGAACGAAAAAAATGCGCTAGTTTAGGTGCTTCCAGGCTGCTCAGTCATTAACTGGTAGCAAGTTTCAGGAGCCAAACCTCGCCGCCCAACCGCTCCGTTCTGCCCCCGCCACTCGCGCCGTTGCCGTTTCACGCGTAAGTAGGTGGGCGACAGCTTGGCGCACGATATCGTCGGAGCAGAATCCGCTGGGGTGGATTCGCTTTTCATCGCGGGAGGCATCTGCGGCGAAGAGCTCGGTGTTGACGCTCGCGCCGGGAAGCCGCCATTTGAGCTGTCGACCGAGACGCTCCAGAAGTTGTTCACGCAGGAAAGCGTAACTCCTACGTGGACGATGCCGCTGTTTGCGTTGTGACGCTTTGGGTTGTGTGGGGGTGATTTGAGTGTGGGTCGCATAGAGTTGTCGTTTTTATTCCGAGGAACGGCACGTTGATTTGCGTCGACGTCTAAAATACGTTTGCTTTGGGGCACGTGCCACACGAGAGCATTTGTCTTGTGTCAATACGACTGCCGGCAATACTTATGCGCGCCGTCCAAGCGTTAGCGCTATCGTGCCGCCATTCGGACGAGCAGCTGAAGGCCTTTGAGCCCTGCACGGCGGTGCCGGCATTTTTGTTCTACAGGAATCTTGTGAAATGCCGATTTATTTGTATAGTGTGAGCAAGGAAGATATATGTGCCGGTCGCCCCGGTGGTGTATCAGGTTATCCTCGAGCCTAGTATAGGTCAGTTTCGTGAGTTCGAGCCCCGCCGAGTGCATATGAGTACTCGTATAGATTCGTAGGGACTTTTTGTTGTCACACATCGACTTGCGAAAAGCGCGAGAGCGTGAGTTAGCAACACTCGATGAAAGATCGACGAGCAGTGGGATTGCTGAACCCTATGCGCGATAAAAATTGAAGGCAAGAACCGGGGGGAGAGAAGGGACGACACCTGTTACCACGGCTTGTCCAGAAGCTGGAAAGTAGAATTGTGAGGAAAAAAAAAAGTGAACCAGCACTGGACACGCGCAGAGCGCCTCGGAATAGACATAATTACGTCAACGAACGCTTGTGCTCTCACACATCAATGTTCCCCAAGCTCAGCAGGATGCTAAAGGGCAGCCTCCACAAGGCGTACCGCATCGCGCTTTTATGCTAAGCGTGGACAGAACCTAGGGCAGTCACTCACTGTTCTTGCTACATAACGAAATTACTGACCCATCGTCACAATCCCTTTGTTGATTACCCCGACGGAAAAATCTAGCGATGGGCCTCACCAACATGATCACCACGTATAGCACGCATGCCTGTCTGTCATCCACGAACGCAAGACTTGTGCCTGCTGAAGAAGTCGTTCGACCACTGAACGCTTGCGACCTATTGCTCGTGCTCTTCCGGTTGGGGGAGAACAGGGGATGCCTCTTCAATGCCGCCGATCAGAGCGTTTTGCCCGCATTGTTCTGAGGTTGAGCTGGTATCTTCTTGTGCCATTTGGCGTGGAACCAACCACTTCAACGTTTTCGTGATTTTTGGGGGTGCTTGCACGCACGGTACTGGCAGGAAGACGGTCAAGGTTTATCGGTCAACGCCCTGTATGGCGGTGCCTGATAACCCGCTGAGCTCTCCACGCTTTTCAGAGAGCAACCATGCCATCGCGGTATTCCTGCCATGGTGATTTTCTTTTATAAAGCCGCAAAAAAAGCAGCGTCACGTGTTTCTGCAGTGTTCACGCGTCTAGCACGGCAACGTTGTCAATGGCTGAACCGTGCCCAGTCCGTTTATTCTGTATCGTTCGAATTGCGCGTTGTCGTTATTTTTTCTGAGTCGTGGGAGAGAAATTTCTCCCCTAAGCCAGATACATCTATCGCAGCCTCCTGCAATCTCCTTGCATCATGTCAGCCGAGTTCCTACCTATATCTACTCACAGAGTTGACTCGGATGACCCCGCCTCCGAATCGTGCAGTACCATTCGACTCCTCCGATCTAACTCAAATACAGAATATCAAAACATATAGACTATACACGGGACGCTCCGGTAACGTCCCCCTCCCCGGTCAAACAGTAAAAATGCGGGCGGCGTGTGGGAAAGAAAAGGCGAGTGTGTCTGGCTTGCCGTACCTGCTCACGTCCTCAGCAAGAACCCCCGACTCGCTTGCGTTCTACGTGGTTTTGCTTACCGACACGTGACGCCTCCCCCAAGACTGACCAGCCGTCCTTGTTTGCACCCTCTTTCTTCTGGCCCAGATCGCCGACAAAGACGTTCCTAATAATATCTACTAACAAAACCACGAATTGTCCGTAACTGCGTTTGCGGAGGCCGCCATGTCTGCGTCTACGACAAACTCATCCCGTGCGGGTGTTCAGATATTTGATCGAAGACACTATCAACAGTGATGGCGATATGCCACGTCGCAAGCGCGTTAGGTTGCCAACCGCGCCGCTGCTTCCTCGAGGGGCCTGACCTGTCGTTTTTCATCGAAAAAGGAAACAAAAACACCGCAACGCCCATAACTCACACATGCCATCGGTATACCCGATAACGACTGATTCTACGATAGCCCCCCCCCCCCAAACCAGCGATTTTCTTTACCGAGCGTTTCGTTTCTGCTCGATACGAGGAAGGGTTATTATGAACAGGAAATCTTCACATATTTTCGTCTGCGGAGGGCTATCGACCGATGACGTCGGGGTGGCAAGGGGCACCGTATTTCAGGAGATACAGCCGTGAGCTGGTTTGCAAACCGACGATTTCGTTATAGAAAAGTTGGGGGATCTACCGTAGAACGACTGTAACATGCCTGACCTGTGTGCCCATCCTCGACTGTCTCCGATTGGTATGTACCTTTTTTTTATTTTTTATTTTTTCGCACACTTTTACTTTCCAGCTTCTGGACAAGCCGTGGTCACAGGTGTCGTCCCTTCTCCCCCCCGGTTCTTGCCTTCAATTTTTAGCGCGCATAGGGTTTAGCAATCCCACTGCTCGTCGATTTTTCATCGAGTGTTGCTGACTCACGCTCTCGCGCTCTCCGCAAGTCAATTTGGGCACAAGAAAAAGTCCCAACCAATTTAGACTATACGAGTATGCACTCGGCGGGGCTCGAACTCACGAAACTGACCTATACCAGGCTCGAGGATAAACTGATACACCACCGGGGCGACCGGCAGTACCTGGTACCTCACAACTCCATCTCTATTCATGTACCAGGTACGTGACACGGATATGTCAAGCACGCCAGCCGTGAGCAAGACCAAAAAAGGGCATTACGAAACCTGCTTAGGTCCGCCTTCAAGCGAGTGGAACGGGTCACCAAGCTCAGAAGCTCAAACCGGAGATCTACCGACCTGCTTCATGTGATCGAGGCAACAACGCAGCGACAATAACTGAAGATCTCCTACACCAGTCCTCCGGCTCCGAAGAAACAAAGAGAGAAAAGGGGTGAATACAAAAAGCATGCCTCGCTTTGGTATGGCCCTCTGCTCATACCGCAGGACACAACACGTCACCAAGCTCCTATTTCAAACCATTGATAAAATATCTGCTTGAACCAGGCCTCGAGAATACAGGCGCGCTCAAGAAATACGGAACTGACAAAGGCAAGAGTAAAACTGTCACTCAGCTTCACCAATCGACGGAACGCATCGACTAATATTGTTTCTAAACCGGTGCTATAATTGCTACCGCTGCGTTGACAGTGGACTTGCGGCATGCGCCCGGCACTAAATGTCTTTATCTGGCGGTGGTGAGCCAGCAGACTTGCGGCATGCGCCATAGGTGTGGACTCGGCCCGCAGGCCCGCTTGCGACATCATGGAGGCACTTTTGCCCTTCATTCGGCAAGATCGGTTAGGACTCGTACAGCTCGTAGGGAATGGTGTCAGTGAACTCCTGCGCCTCCATGTCTGCACACAATGCAACGAACCAGAAGGCAGACCGAAAAGCAGCGTGACAAAAGGGCGAGGAAAGAGTCGTGCGTCAAGCGAAGCACCAAACGAGACATCAGGCGAAATGTCAAGCGTTGAATTACCAGACTTTCCCCCCCGCTTTCTGGCGCCTCAGTCTCCGTACCTCGTACCCCGTTACGTCAAGTCGTTTTTCCAGCGGTTTGCTGTTCGAAGCTAGTATTGCTATCCACACCTACTGTAAATCTAAAAGTTGAACCCCGTTTTTTCACCTGCAGCAAGCATTCCTTTCAATGCGTGGAATACGGGTCCTGGTTTCGCGCGACCCCCTTCGGGGAGTTTTGCATTTTTCGTATCCCCGACCGCGATACCGTTGACAGACACGACGGGAGTTACCCCACCTCCTCCGAGAATCAAGACCTCCTTCGCTTCTTCCAAGTCGGAGGAGCGGATGGCGTCGAACTTGAACGAATTGAGGAGTCCGTCCTGCGATATCGTCAGGCAAGACCAAACACAGTTAGCGTCGGGGGGGCCGCCAGGCTGCTCCGGGGGTCCACACGTTTAACGACCGCGTTCGAACGGAGACCGGCACAGCTCGCGACCGTCCAAAGCAACGTTCTCCGGCCTGCGCTTTAACAAACTCTTATCAGCTTCTCAAGGCCCAAACAATTAATAATCACTCTCGCAAACGGTGTTGCGATCACTCTACGTGCCCAAGGTGTTGGCTACTCGAGAAGCCAGCAAAATAACTGCTGCATATCTTGTTTGTTTTCATTCAGCAGGGAAGGCTGCTTTGCCCCCTTCCTGGGCTCATGCGGAGCCTCCTCGTTCGCCGATTGTGGTCAGTGAGTGCACCGGGCATCGTCGGGCCGAGACCGACCAGTTGCATGCTGACATTCCATGTCCCACCGTACGCGATCGAGTTTCCGACCGCCCAAATAACGCCGAGTGCGCCAACACGGTCGGGACTATAGGTGCCGTCGCGTGTCACGCTGAAGCGGCACTCTTGCAACACAACCGGATTGGTTACACCCACCTTCACGAGTCGAGGTGCCAGCGCGAAGGCTCGCAAAACAGTGGTACCGGCCAAGATGGTGCCGTCGTGGTGAGGACTTCGGAGCACGTCGTGCTGGTCGACAATCGCCACATTTCCCATGCACGTCTCAGCCACGTTCCCGGCTTTGTTGACCCAGATGCCCTCCACGCCTCCTTTGTCCTGCACGAGAACGGACAGAGCGCACGAACCGTGATGCGGGGATATGACGATTACATCCGGGGGTGCAGGCTACCAGGGGGGCACCTCATGGCGACAATCCCGACACAGAAGCGCACACCCATTCTATAGGCTGCTACTACTGTAGGAAAGGTCGAACGGAGCTTCAACAATGGTCGGGGCTGTGCTGACACGGCGAACGAGAGCAGTTAAATCACCAAGCAAGACGGAAACGCCAAATACGCGCGGACACCGACAACAACACCTCAAACGCGAGAAGCAGGAGGGCTTTTCACCTCCGATTCCATGGCTGTGAGCGCGTTGAGAAGGTAATTATTTGTCTTGCAGGAGGCCATCAAAGTCGTCTTCAGAGGGACTCCCACGACCCACTCGTCCATCCCCTCCGTCGGGTGCCCGTGAAAATCCGTCACCACAACGTAAAACGTTGCTCCTCCGCAACCTCGTGGGGAGACCATGAAGTCACCCCTGGAAGGGTGGCAAAGAACATCGGGGGCAGGGGCGATATGTGGAGGGTGGAACAATAGTAAACATTACTGTTGAACGCCGAATGGTAAGAAGGACATGCATCCATGGAGATAGCTCATCGTAAAACACGTGCCTTGCAAGAAACGACGACGAGCCCAGTGTCAAGCACGCACTAATACTACTGTATGCTGGCATATGTATAAATGCAATTGCTACTAAGATGCCGAAGACTCGCCTTCCCGCGCTGAGCCAGTATTTCGCGAAACCATCGCACTTCTTGCGGCCGCCGGCCGCAATGGTGGCGAGGATGATGTCTCGCAGGGCTTCCTTAGTGGTGTTGTGCTCTATGCGAGCGGTGGCAGCGCTCCTCAGCAGGCGATCAAGGTGAAAATGGAGGCCGTAAGCACGGCCGTTGTGGATGTTGCACGTGTCGAACACTTGGATTTCGAGGGGAGGTTACGCGAAGATGCACGCGGGAACGAATCGCGCAAAGAAAAGAAGCAATATCAACATACTACTGCAGAGCATTACAAAATGGCCCTACAATTTGATATCTGCAACACCAGGGAGGACTATTTGACTTAGGGCTCTGGATGAATATTTAGCAGCTAATAAAATATCAAAAAAATAAAACACTCCAGCTCTGTGATCGAGAAATTCGTCGAAAATACTCTTTGCAACCTGTGTGTGGTACTGCGATCGAGCGTGTTAAGGGGTGTGCATGTCCTCATGGAAAGATATAGGTCAGCGGCTCCCCTTAGTATCACCTAGAACCAGGGCCAAGGGTTACGCGAAGACGTTCAGTCTTTGATCAATCTGTGCACGGAAACTATAAAACCCGTTTTCAGGGGGACAACACCTGACGGCTGTGGAACGCATCAGCTTATTATTTACCACGTATACATAGTTTTACTACCAGTGAGGGGCTGACGGGGGGGGGCAGCAACAGTTTCAGAACACACAACGAATGAAAGCCACCGCACGAATAATGCTAGACCTAAATAGATGATGGGGGCGGGGGGCTGGCGGGGGGTGAACTGGAAATTGAAGATCGTGTAATGAATAGGAACTGTTGCATGGAAGGCTCGAAGGATAAAAGAAACATTAAGGGGATCACCTGTCAGGTAGTAGTGTTCACTGTCTTGGTAGTTTTTTATATTGGTACAGCATTGACTCATTGTACTTTTTTTGTGCCCTCCGACAATATAGCGTAGATATCGTTCCGACATAAGTCGAATATCCTTCCACAAGGCAGCAGCATCTCTCCTATGACCCTCTGAAAATCATTTCCCAAAATGCTTCCCCCACATGTTTTCATTTCAGGTACTACAGTAGGTGGCCCTATATAGTGCGGGTATGTGTCACGAAAATTTACCCGCACTATACCGGGCACCCGCACTATATAAAAACCGGCTACTATAGAGGGGTCTTTATTGTGGAAAACGATTTCACCCGCACAATATCGGACACCCGCACTATATGACCCGCACTATATAGGGCCACCTACTGTACCGATGTAGCCTATCCTATCCCTCATCAACGTCCATCCCCAGGTCATTGGCCATAATTCATAAGCTGAATTGCTGTTGTTATTAGACGTACCACATTCTTAAACTCCGTGTTAAACTACGGCATTGGTGTTGTCCTGCATTCCTTTAGCTAAGAGGTCAGCAGAAGTTCTTACGAATGAAGCCAACGATTCGTCGGCTAATGCAAATGCTGTCGACAAATCACCACACCATACTCAAAAGGGCGGCGTTTGGCCTGACAAGAAGATATTCAGTGTGTGATACTGGTACACGTTGACGAATTTCGATCACGTCTTGCTTGTTACAAGGGTAACTGGTACCAGGTACACGTTTAACGAACTAAACAGTAATATTATAAAAAATGAAAATACACTCCAGCTGTGAGATCGAAGATGCCAGAGTAGATGGCACCGTACTCGATACGACTTACCTGGTATGTTGTAAACGTAGTGATGACGCTTGCGACACTACTGATGGTCCGCCTTTCGTTCATCAAGTTAGGCCGCCCGGAAGAAAATCCGGAGTAACCCCCCCCCCCTCTATCTCTATTGGGGTAGGGACAGTGCTCCGGCTCGGAAGGGATGCGAGGTCAATGGTCACATGACTAAGGCAAGCAGCAAAGGAGTTGCGCTCCCCTCCAGTCGCCTATTAACCCTTTTCCAACTCCAAAAATACTCCTATTCCTACTCTGACTCCAAGTGTTTTTGTCCCCATGCCGGGAGTGCGGTGCTGAAAGGGTTAATAGAGAAGACCGTCACGTTCGACGGCCAACGAATTGCTAGCCCGCATCATCGCGAGTTGTTGTAAAAAAACTCAACTTTGTAAAAAAACTCAAAAGTCGGGCATTTTTTTCTCGAGGTGGCGGTGCGTGGAGCGTGAAAAAAATGTTCCGGGACATGGCTCCTGTTCATAACATTGAACCGCTTGTCGCCAAATTCTCCGAAGTTCAGCAAAAGTATTGTACGCCGCCCGCGCTGCTTCCCGACCACGGCACGAAAAAGGGGTGATTTTGGGCGCTGCAGTTAGAACATCGAGATTATGCTGTCAGCGTCAGCAGCGTGCGACGCGTGGCGCTCGCAACACTACGCTGTACTATATGAACAAAGAATGAAACGTCTAGAAATGAAAGAAGAAATTCAATGTGCTCTTTATGCTGCTGATGCTGCCGATAAACACCTGCGTGCCCCCGATGCACCATGTGGTCGTCGACGGGAAGGAACATGAGCGCGGAGTCCGTGACGATCCCTCCAGCCAACGAGCTGTAAAACGACCTCCATTGATCTTTCGAGCATGCGGGGAGAGCTGACCGGAGCTTGGCGATGTACTCGTCCTGTGTGGGTCAAGGTCGGGCCAATTGCCACGTGAGAATCGGGCTGCTCTATTTGGTGGTCTGTCCTGTTGTTGCACGGTGCGAGAGTCCGTCGCTCTCGCGTCCCTGTCGAGTTTGAGTTCCCTCATGCATTCGCGAGCTTCGAGAGGGGTCGAGTAAAAAAAAAAAAACTACGGTGCCGGCTGCTCCCTTTCGAAACCTATGTATATCGACCAAAAACAGAGAGAATGCGATATTATCAAGCTTCTCGAAAGAACATGCGGCAGTACAAGCATGCTGCATGCGTGTGGTATATCTCCCAAATTGCCGACGTCCCTTACCCCAGCGGCCCGAGGTGCTTGGCGGGGCCTATGTTGCACTAGGAATCGTCATTTGTTTTTATACCCTTTCCCTTTGAAATTCCAGTGCTTTTCTAGACATACCTGCAAATATGTCAGCAAGCAATTCGTTTAAATTTGCACCTGTTTCTGCTGACCAAATCACAACAAAAGCACACTCAACCACCCTCAGCTCCTAGAGCTACAGCAGTAGTAGCATGTTGTCGTCGAGCACGTGCGTATCAAAAGGACAGAACAGCACAGCGCACTCAGCCCTTAAAGCATAAAAAAAAAAAATTGCTGTCTTGGCTAATTGACTGGCCAGCCTTGGCACACCCCTGGCTTCTCAGTCATCCTCAGTTCTTAATTGCCGACGGGAAACTTATTTGTTCCGGATCGATCCGTGTGTGGATCTTTGGTATCTTTGGTATTATGGTTACAAACGGTCAAGACGACAGACTTCGAGTTTGAGGACGTGAGTTCGAGCCTCGCAGAGACAGGCAAACTTGCATTTTTGTTGCATTTGTATATACGAGCAAAAAGAGTTTTTTTGCGACCAGTACTTTGATGAAGGCAACTACCGGGGGGAGAAGGGAAGACACCTGTGATGACAGCTTGTCCAGAAGGTCGCTGAGGGTAAACCCTCTTACGGGTTGAACTGAAGAGTGAAAGTGATGATAAACAAAGAAACTAAAAAAAGATGTCCTCGAGGTTCGAGAGATCAGCAGTACGTCACGGCACAATTGGACCGACTTGAAATATTGCCAGATACGAAAAATGATGGTACGAGTAGTAACTGCAGGCGCTAGTACAGCAGCACGTACGTGTCGATAGTACCATCTGTTCATACTTTCGAACAAATTCACTTCAAACATCGTGATCCAATCTTAATCCTGAACACCCCAGACAGATCACCTCGCAGTAGCTCAAGCTAGATGCTTTCGAGGGTAGCTCACCGGTGAGCTATACGAGCTACATGAGCTACAAAGGGTAGGTGAAAAAAAAAACTAGACCCACAGTCTACTTTTTTCATTTTGGCCGGCCGAGGGGGCGGAGGGGAGGGGGGGTATTTCTCACGTGTACTAAATCGTTCATCAACAACGACTCAAACATTAATTCATATACACAACAAGTCACTTGACCTTAAACTGGGGACGAAAGTATTTGAACTGGGTATTAGACAAGTCACTTCATCATTGATCAGAGCATTCAGAGATGAAACAAACAGCAGTGAATTTTGGACTGTGCATATAGGCGAACAAAAGCCGTCTGGACCTTCGCCTGACGCAACTTGATCCTAAAACCCGGCAGCCTAGGCAACGTAGGTGAGGCAGGTGACTCGAGCTCAGTACACCACGAGGCTCTGCTTTGAAAGCCAGAGGAGCTACCAAGCTACTGCTGTAGGCGTTTAAACCTTTAACGCGGCGAGACTTGTTGCTTGTCGAAAACGCGGCGGCGAGGAGAAGGGAATGATGTTGCTCTCGTTTTGCAACAAAGAAGAAACAGAAGAAGAAGCGGGGATGGGGGGGGGGGGGGGGGGGGAGGGGCGGGCGGGGTAGCGACCACGGCACGTCTAACGAGATTCTGTCTACAAGTAGGTCTGGCAGGAGAATGCTTAAGAGGAGGTGGAAGGCAGGATCGTCGTCGGATGATGAGTAGGAGAGGGGCGGGGGGCGCCCTGCTGGGGGCGGGGGAGGAGAGGACAGTTTGCGACGAAACGCCTGAAAATGTTCTGCCTCTGACTGCATCGACAAATGAAACGGCCGAAGCTTCGCTGAAGAGGGGAGGGAAAGTGCCCGGGGGGAAATCTGAGTGTTGTGGACTGCTCGAAGCTGGCCCTTTTTCTTCAATGTGTTGGTCGTCTGCCTGTGGGCTCGTTTGAAGTAGCGTTTGGGTTGTGGACCAGTCAGTGTTGATGGTTCTAAATAATACAATTCGTCTACTAAAAGCGACGGGGCGTCGTACTTCTATCAAGTAAGTCCCTTCGCCATCTTTTTGCCGCCTACTTTATGGCGCTGGTTTGCTCAAGTTGGAATGCAAATTTCGATTTATTTGTGTCAATTGTTTGAGCTGCAAAAAAAAAGCCCACAAATAAACCAAATAAGCATGAATGACATACAACAACAAACCAACTTACACACACAATATCATAACAACAACGCACGTACGGCTTAGATGTGCCGTTTCGACAACGTGTTGCTGACCATTTGGCGTCAACAAGGCGCTTCGAAATAACACTTTTTTTGAGGAAAAAAAAATGGGCCGGGGGGGGGGGAGGGGGAGGGGGGTGGGGGGGTGGGCCCGGGGAAAACAAATCCACCTACCCTTGGAGCTACACGTGTTTTTCCGGATTGAGCTATAGATGTAGCTCATCTGCACTTGTTTTCAAAGCTTGAGCTACACCTGGTAGAACATAGCTCATGTGCACATACTTGCCCAGGGTGAGCTATAGGAGCTGCATGATGAGCTGTTACGTTTCCCCGGTATAAGCTACGTATAGTAGGAGGTAGCTCATCTGCACCTGTTTTGAACGCGTGAGTTGTACGTAATATATATGCTAGCTAATAAGCTGAAAATATCAGCTGGAGCAGAAGGTATCAAGTATTAATAGTACGTTTGCGTATTTTGTTCGACAAACACGCATGCTAAGCAGAAGGTGGTCCGTTCGGGTAGTTTGTAAAATTATTCTGGCGTCAGCTGTGAGTTCGACAACTTTAGGGTCGATAGTCATCTTTGCAAGCTGCGCTGAGCTGCGTATTACTTTATTCGGTTGGGCAATTGGTAAACAACCCTCACAAAACGCGTAGAATACTCAAACGCCATACAACTCAGCTCATCGTAGCTCAAGCTAGCCCTTTTCGAGCGTAGCTCACTGGTGAGCTGTATGAGCTATATGAGCTGCACATTCGGCTTGAGCTATAGCACGTACGGTAGGTCGTTGCATATCTTTTCAAAGCTTCAGCTGCATAGAAGATGGCTCATACCTGGTGGGCGCATACTTGCCGAGGGAGGTAGGTCGTTGCATATCTTTTCACAGCTTCAGCTGCATAGAAGATGGCTCATACCTGGTGGGCGCATATTTGCCGAGGGAGGGTGAGCTGCAGGAGCTGCATTAGCTGCACAGGTTTCACCGGGGTGAGCTGTAAGGAGCTGCATGAAGCGATAGGAAATAGCTCATCTGCACATGTTTTGAAGGCGTGAGATATGAACGACAGATGAGCTACTCTGTAACGTATGATCTGTCCGGGGTGTGTGATCCTGCAATGATGATTTCAAACCACTGAAAAAGGAGATTATAAATTATAAGCATTGAACCAATGCCATCATATATGAGGTTTTGACTTACTAAAAACGAGCGACCGGTGTAGTACGCAGCTTGCAAAGATGTGTATCGGCCCTGGACAACAGGTTCCAGGTCAATAGGCAATCGATAGGATCCTATTCCAATAGGAGGCCTATTGTTGCCCGCGATATATATATATCGATAGGTACTTTTCGTAGCATATTGCGGTCGACAATGGGTATCGATTGGCATCTTCAATGATCTACTATTCGGACAATAGCCTATTGTACCTATTTACCTGAACATATTCGACAAACAAGTACGAGGTATCGATAGGCATTTCCAGGACGGTACTGTTCGGGCAATAGGATATTGACACTAAGAGACGGAACCTATGGGTTTGTCCGATAGGTATAGATAGCTGTTTCACGAAACATATTGTTTCTACAGATACGTATCGATAGGCGTTCCACCATTATGTTGGTTCGGGCAATAGATATCGATAGACGTTCCACCATTCTATTGGTTCGGGCAATAGGTGTACGTACAGCAGTCCATTATACTCTTGTCTATCACCACACCGGTAACAAAAAAGTATCACATCCACAACTGCTGTCCATCAAGTATACGTTTTGAATGTTCCGATAGAGTTGGAAAATTGTAAAAAATGAACGAGATCGTTGTGCGAGAGCTCACCAAAATGTGGCCGTGGCCACTCAACTCGACCACCGACAGCAACGCAGCAACAAACAAGCTCCCCATTCCGGAACGGAAGCGGGGGCAGACGTGGGCTTGCCTCGCGAGCACCGAGTGTCCTAACAACTGCAGTATGTTTCGGATCCAATCGGAGTGCGCCACGGGGGTCACGCAACACCTGGTGGATGCCCATGGATGGCATCCAGAGCACTACTGTAGCAGCTGCGGGCACCGGCCGAGAGGTGAGTCTCGCGCCGATGTTCTTTGGGTATGTGTTGTGTGTGCATCATAATAAACTTAAAAGGTACCGCGCTCACACTCGCAAAGGCGAAAGCGGTTTCGTGCTTGGTTTGTAGTAGTTTACTTCCCCTGACTCTGGAAATTGTACCAGGTATACTATGCACGTACCCGTATGTAACAATTTGAATGCCACCAGGTACTAAAAGTGGCATGTCGCATTTGTTTTTGGCGCCCTCCCTTCTGTGTCAGCCAGCATATGTGCCCCACGGGCACAGCATAATGTGCCATGCATGTACATGCAGAAGAGTGCTTGGATTGCCCTGCCTTGCCTTGCCTTGCCTGCTGAATCGGCACGGCCACCAAAAAAACAGCGCTGTGCTGATGAACAAATGCAGGAAACAAGAAGCGTAGGAGGAGGAGAACGAGGTGTTGGACAGCAAGGCGTTCGACGACAACCCCTCCGGGTTCAACCAACTCAAGTTTGTGAAGAGCTTCATTGTCCACGCCGCATGCTCCTTCAGCATAGCGAAACATGCGCGGATCCGGCGTTGTCGGTCGCTGTTGTGCCCCAAGAAGCTTCTGGTGGATGGCTTCAACAACAAGGCGGTGAGTACCATCTAATCTCTTGTTTTCTACAGAGACCTGTTTGCGTGCCGTTCGGTTGCCTTATACCTTGGACAATGTCCTATCGCATAGGCTATTGGAACATCAATAGGTCGGAAATTATGACGATTGATACCTATTGCGGGCCACAATCGGTTGGGTTCGAGGCAATTCGATAGGTATTGAAAGAAACAATAGGATTAGTGCAGTGGCCACAATAGCCTATCGTGCGACCGATACGCTTATGAACGTGTCTATCGATAGGTATCTTCGGTACGAACAGAGTTTTGAAATTTTCAACCAATAAGATATTGTTCGATCAATATCTTCGTACCACTATCGATCGATGCCTATTGGACAATGCAATAGGTTCGCAATGATATCGATCGATACCTATTGCTCAATTCGATATGTTCACAGCGATACCGATCGATACCTATTGCCCAGTTCAATATGTTCACATTGACATCGATCGACACCTGTTGCACATTTTAATAGGTTTGTCAGGTTGTCAATCAATACCTATTGCTCGACATAATAGTTGTTCAACGATACCGATCGACACCTATCGCTCAATGCAATATGTTTGGAAGGGTATCGATCAATGTCTATTGCCCAGTTGTATTGTTTTGAAAGGGGAACGAGCAATATTTATTGCCCAAACGGAAGCAGTTTCATAGGGGTATGACTCGCGCTGACTTGTCTTTGGTTGCGTTACTCACGGTACACGCCTTTCATACCCCCGCCCATTTATTTTTCTTGCATCGCGTGCAGATCCCCAAGAGCCAAAGGGAGGATAATGCCGCGGACTACTGGTGTGTGCACGGCATAGTGCTACCACTGGCGCTCCGAGCAGTAGCGCAGTCGGTATTTGGTTGTGCTCGCGGCCTCAGCAGGGGTAATGGAACGCGACTTTTGCATCGCGGATATGTTCATGCCGCGAAAGCGACTCTCGCTCGATCCACGCACTTGGAGATCTTTCTATTTTTAGAGCGCAGTACGACTTTGTTTCTCTCTTGCTTCCCTTGTTTTCGATGACACCACATACCTATCTTGAGAACAATAGCCTATCGCAGCACTTTAGCTGAACCTGTTGGTCAACTCATCTAGGCATCGATCGAGAATGTCACATACCTATCCGGAGGACAATAGCCTATTGTACCAACATATTTTGATCAATCGGTAAACGAATAGGCATCGATTGAATAGTACTGTCACACTGGTTCGAAGAACATTGACCTATTGCACCAATTTCTCTGAACCAATACCTATTACGAGAGTAATATAAGAGCAATAGCCTGTTGTACCAAAATGTCTTCATATATGGGTCAAATTCATAGGTATCGATCGAAAATTTCAAGTTCCTGCCGCAAGTACAATAGCTCATTGTACAAACATCTCCAAACCTATTGCTCAGGTCAACAGGTATCGACGGGAAAAAAGACATACTACCAATCCCACGAACAATAGCCTATTGTACAACTTTACCTGGACCAACCATTGGTGTAGGGGATAGAAAAATTAACATACCTATCCCAAGTGCAATATCCTTTCGCACAAAATTATCTGAACCTTTTTTACGAATAAGTAGTACCAGGTATATTACAACTACCAACAATGCAGCTTGCAAAGATGAGTATTGACCTGAAATTCGTCGAACTCACGGCTGATGTCCTTGAAATATTTATACAAAATAGGTATCGATAGAAATTTTCAACTACCTATCCCAGTACAATAGCCTATTGCAGGAATCAGTCTGAACCTATTGGTCGAAACAACCGGTATCGATAGACAATTTGAACTACCTATCCCAAATGCAGAAGCCAATGGTAAAACATTCTCTGAACCTATTGAACAAATATACTATTGTACAAGTACCAACAACGCAGCTTGCAAAGATGAGTATTGACCCTAAATTCGTCGAACTCACAGCTGACGTCCTTAAAATATTTTATAAAATAATAGGTATCGATAGACGCTTTCAAGTACCTATCCCAGACACAATAGCCTATTGCACAACTCAGTCTGAACCTATTGGTCGAAACAATAGGTATCGATAGAAAATTTTCGAACTCCTATTGCAGGGAGCAACAGGTATCGATATGCAATACCCCAACCTATAATTATTATGTTTACTCTCCGACAATATTAGAGTGTTTGCGAAAATACGTTTCTAAAAATTTACTTGCCTTCCGCTAAAAAAAGTGAATTGCCTTCCCACCGAGTTTTTGGTGTGTTTGCGCTAGCGGTAAACAAAATCCTGCAGGCGACGCCTCCGAAATTTAGTAGGGAAACGGGGATGTGCGCGATTGTAATATACGTACGAGTACAGCAGCAGCAGTACGAGTACTCGTAGTATTATACGATATACGAGTACTCGTTGTACGTACTCCAGTCTCGAGCCTCTCGTTTCAGGTGCAGCAGTACCTGGAACACGGTACATGCAAGCACCCAACAGACTACAAATCAGAGGTATGGCGGTCTGTCTCGCGCGTAAAAAACTCCTTGTGAGCAGGGACTACCTCATTACACGTGCTACAAGCAGAGCAACGCCTTCCTCATGCGACGGAAGGGAAGGCGAAGCGCAGTTTCCCCATGGAACGTGGACCTGTTATTGCGAAGCACCACCCTGCGAAGAATCCGCAGTGAACGCAGCGGTTTAGGGCAGAGGAGTTTCCGCTCCTCTGCCCTAAACCGAAAGTCATGCCACGCTTCAGTCGCGGTGATGTTGGAGAAGCGCGGTGGCTGCTGTCGCACATATGGACCGATACGAGTCCTATCTTGCCAGATGCGGCACACGATAGCCGCAATCAAGGCGCGTGGTGTCGCTCTCTGCGTTGAGGCTCCTCTCCGCGTGCGTGCGTTCGACTCCGCCAGCTGCGAGAAGTTCACCACAGCTTGCAGCAAGCGCTGAACCCTTGGTCACGGACGCAGAGGGCAGCAACAGACGGTTCATCACCGGCCTGCTGCATATCTCTGATGTTACGCCTGCGCGTCGTGCTCAGGGTACTACCCTCTCAATCCTCCGTGCGTTCGTATTAGTAGCTTGTGTTGTGTCGTGACAACAGCGTGGTGCTTCAAACTGGTCCTGCTTAGGGCGCTATAGACCCTTGCAGAGGCGTTCTGCCTCGGACAAATGCTCGGTGTGTTGTAGGCCAATGAAACAGAGAGACAAAATTTACCGTAACTTTTGATCAAAACCTACCTTCGACAAAGTACATTTATGCCTTTTTTTCAAAAATTTACCGCAAATATTGCCTTCGGGACAATTTTTGAAGAAGTAAATTTCTAAAAACATACTTTCGCAAACACTCTATTATAAAAATTAAAATACACTCCAGCTGTGAGATCGAATATTTTGTCGAAACTCATCTTTGCAAGCTGTGTGTGATACTCCGATCGCGCGTATTACGGGTTGTGTGTCCTCATTAAGGATATAGGTCGGCGACTCCCCTTGCAACTACAGTGTAGCTACCAGGGTCTACAGGGTGATGTTAGGCAGTCTGTGCGCGGAAACTATCAAACCTGTTTATGAGGGGGACAAAATCTGACAGCTGTGGAAGGAAATGCATCAGTTTATCAAGTGAATCCTGTAAGTCGAATATCCGGTGAGGGCAGGGCGGAGTTTTTAGGACGTGGGGGCCTGATTTTGATCAAAAGGGGGGCGGGAGGGGGGGGAAGGGGGGAAGGGCACGGGTGGGGCAGGTCTATTTGTGCGTGGAAACTAAAAATATTTTTTGTGGGGGAGGGAGAATGTGGCGGGGGGGGGGGGCGGGGGCGGGGGGGGAGGGCTTTAGGTCACATAGATGTAGGGGTTGGCTATACGCGGGGTGCTAGGTCTAGGCGATGAAATATAGCGTAGATGCCGTTCCGATGTAAGTCGAATATGCTACCCCAACCTATTGTAAGACCAATAGACATATTCAATAGGCTACTGTTAAGGTATTACGAAGTGGGGTATGAGTCCGTTTGACCACGTGCAAAATGTTAACCAATAGCTTACCCAAACTAAGGCTTATAAACTCTCTTCCCCCCTGAAACGGCGGGATGGCAGGTGGGCCGGATATACGGGCGGGCCTGTCAATATATCCAAGCCGTTTCATTTCCTGGGGATACCGGGGAGAGTGTTTTTCGAGTTCGACATGGGGAAAGTCTGACTAAGTTTTAATGTTGGATGTGGGATTTGAACCCACGACCCAGAAAACCCATGGTCTGTCGACGACGCCATTTGTTGAGGTATTAGTTGGGTATCGTCCGTTTGACCACTTGCAAAAGGTTAACCAAAAGATAGCTTACCCAAACTAGGCCTTTTAACACTTTTGTCGAACTTACCTGTTGAAGAACAGGAATTTTCGCCATCTTTCCACCAGTCGGCGCCATCGACTCCATGTATCCAGATGTTGTACCTACTAGCTCTCGTGCACAGGCAGATGCTAGAATATCTACGCAAGTCCAGCAAGCCCAGAGTCTAACGTCTGCAGTGAAGTCCAGGGATGGAGTTGAGACCTTCCTCCCATCCTCCGACTCATGTTCCGAAGCTCTCCCCGCTTGTCCCATAGCGACAAAGCAAACAAAAACAATGGAAACCTCCAGCCCGACAACGCCGAACAACGGACAACTTGACAAACTTCCACTCGAGCACCAGAGAGGAAGTCTGACTTGAGCATCGTACTAGGCCGCGATAGAGGAGAGGTTGGAGGCTGGAGAGGTTGAATAGGTTTGGCGTTACTCAGCCGAGGAACTTAAGACGACGGCCGCAGCATGGACGGGTGTGACCAACGAGCTGTTTGAACTCGGCTGTCATTTTTGACCGTTTTCGCTTTCCTATCGCCCAAGCGCTGCACAAGACGCTGCTGATGAGACAAAGGCTGAGTTTCGGGCGAGGACAAGCGCTTGACTTGTCGAGCTAAGACAGAATGGAGCGGTATCGCATGGACAAGGTGGTAGGACAGGGGAGCTTTGGCCAGGCCATCCTCTGCGCCAGAATTACAGATGGCAAGGTGAGAGCCGATTTTGAAACCTCCGTGGGATATGGTGAGGGCCATCCCAGAACAGCTACAAGCAGTACGCTGGTACGATACATGAGACTGAGGCACCTCGTTTGGGTAAGGACTGCTGCTGTTCCTCTAGTCTACGTACCGAGTGCGCGTACAGCAACCCTGATTTTCCCGTCTAAAGTTTGTATCTGTAGGTGGTTGAACTCAGGAGAGTATTGATACCGCCGGCATTAAACGAGCTTTCGCACCGGAGCTCTAGTCTAGAGCTCTGGAGCTAATGTATCGCGGTGTCGTGAGAGAACAGGAAAACCAAGACGATAAATGAGCCGGCAAAATGAGCCGG
Organism: Undaria pinnatifida; assembly: GCA_012845835.1. NCBI lineage: Eukaryota > Phaeophyceae > Laminariales > Alariaceae > Undaria > Undaria pinnatifida. The sequence goes on from JABAKD010000030.1 coordinate 9,048,803, forward strand.
CACTTCGAAATCAACGATCTACCAGCTACTCGTTGTGGAGCGAGCAGAACCTACGGGTACATGCGTACATGCCATTGTTTCATTTTATTGCCCGTTATTTTTCTGTACGCACGCCAAGTGCTACACATTTGTATAATCAGGATAATTTTGAATCAGACGATGTCCCTGTTTCAGTAGTGGTATTTCCTGGAGATGGTGCGGAAAAGTTTCAATAGCTGTCTGTACAAACAGATAGCTGCCTGTACAGACAGCAGTATTTGTTAATTGATAATACTGGTAGCATTTAACGTTACGAGTAACGTGTTACTCGTGTACTTCGCATATGACGAAGAGGGACTGCCGCAGCGACCCCAACGAGGGTTATACGGGGTTACTGCTGAAGTTTCATGATGGAGGCGGGGGCACGTTTCTGGAGACATCGTACGTACTAATCGCGCTTTGTTTACCTGGTAGCAACCACCTTCATTGGAGATAGCTTCGGCCACCAATTTCCGCAGGCGATGAGTGCGATTCTGTACGTGCTAACACCTGGTATAATGGCATACACTGCTGAACGGCGTGGGGACCCCGATGCGTGAGGTCCGCGAACTCTGTTTGGTTGCATTGCTACTTCTGCTAGTAGACGGGAATGACTTCAAGTCAGTACATCGAGCTGCTCCTACGCACCTTGCTACCAGGTACTTTTCGCATTTTGCTGCACACATGGTCAATCTTCCTGCTGCTATTGCTTAGGCGCTGATACGCAAGAGCTTGGCGCGCCGGGGGATATCCATCGTTCGCGTTTTCCCTCTGTTTCTTTGAACCGACTCTTCAATTGCGTCCTCGATTCGCACCCGCGGCAGGCGTGCATTGTCAAGCAAGTTGACACGTCCAAGCTTCCTTCCAAGGCTCGCCGAGAGGTGAGTTGTCGAAGCATGAGACACCGTCGCGACCGTCGCCGCAGGTATACAAGCGCTGCGAGTGCATGTCCATCTTGTGTCAGAAAAGACTGCAGATGTGCCAGAAGCGGTTTTGAGGAGCGTGCTGCCGAACCGTTGTATCGTTGACGGGCAAGACCCGCGACTTTTCGTCTTTCTTACCTGAAAGGTATCATAGCAAAAAGAAACACGATGTCAAGGGCACCGAATGCTGTTTCGCACGTACGGTAACGGACGAGCCAACACCGAGACGTGCAGACAAGCAGCTCGCCCCGCCCAACAACGACCGCTCTCTGGTTTCTTGCGAAATATTTTTGAAAATACCAAGGCTAACAAGGAAGCGACCCTGCTGGCGAAACTATCCCACCCGAATATTGTGGGCTTCTGGGAGAGCTTCTTGCACGGGCCCTCTGGACATATGCTGTGCATCGTCATGGACTACGCAGACGGAGGTGACCTCAGCACTTGCCTCAGGAAGCGAAACGGCCGCTTGCTCGAAGAGGAAGTTATTCTTGACTGGTGAGGCTTACTGTAGAAGTGAGGAAATGATATACGGAGGAAGCGAGGGCGGACATCATTGTTCCTAGGGTTGGAAAGGGGCACGAGTGAGGAAGGGGAGGGGGGGGGGTTGCTGTATGAAAACTTTTATCACATATCGGTAGTGTGTATGGAAAGTTTGGGAATGTCAGGGGAAATTGAGCTTGGGTCTTTAACGCCTTGAGCAAGAACGCGTTCCAAGGTACGTCTTTTGGAACCCGAGGTATGTGGACGGTTCTGACCCACAAAGCCAGGACTGACCGCGGGTCATTGGAGGAGCACGCGGATGATTCGATCGCTGTCGTGGTCAGAGGCGTTATTTCTGCGATACCTTGGCCACAGTTTTTCGAGGCACCAGCCCGACTTCGAGATTCTCGCCTGGCACCTCCCAACATGCCAAGTTTGATGGCTGCTTATTGCTACCTGGGCTTGAATATCTGGCTCGCGTGCTCGCTCTGGACAACAGGTTCGTGCAGACGACGCTGGCCCTGAAGCACATCCATGATCGCAAGATCCTTCACCGCGACCTCAAGACGCAAAACATCTTCCTCACGCGCTCGAGGGTTGTCAAGCTCGGAGACTTCGGCATTGCCAAGGTAGGAAGCAAATCAATCCGTGTTCTGCAAGGCAGGCACCGACGATAAATTAATACCCCAGAGTTTTTCAAACATTGTACGGTATTCAACACACGGCAGACCACTTGCTGTACACATCTGCAGGATACCTGCTGCGGTAGCTCTAGTATGTAGGCGCAGGAGCTTTCGAAAGGTAATGTACACGCGGCATATTTAGGACCCGTGCTGGCATGCCATTCGCCAGTCTCGTGATTTCCCCGCCTTTCGTTGTTGGTGCCGATCGACACTGGTGTTGACGGCGATGTTTTCAGCGGCGCTCTCTTCTCACAAATGTATCGCGACGCGAAATCTGTAAACGCCTCCAAGGTTCTCGGGAGTACTTTCGACCTGGCGCGCACGGCCATCGGTACACCGTTCTACATGAGCCCCGAGATATGCCAAGAAAAGCGGTACAACCACAAGACCGACATGTGGAGCCTAGGGTGAGCGTGTTCGCGCGTATTGTACACACTCATTGCGAAGGGGTGCGTGGTTGACCGCCTGAAGTTTAAACCAGTAACCGTCATTGACATATCAATGGATTAACTATTAACTTGTTTCTAGTGGCGTAAAGTGCTAACATCCTGCTCGGGCTGCCGCCCTGTTTCGGCCACTCCGCTTGACAGTTAAATACGCGCGTAAGGTGCTCAACGACCACAAAACGTTGACACGATAAAATTCAAGACATGCACGAAAAAATGGTCAACCAAGAGACCAAAACTCGAGCAAGACAACCGACCATCCGTTCAGGCACGAAACATCTTGGTTTGAGACTACACTAGAAATCGTCACAAGATCCGCGAATGCTCGCCATATCGTACGAATCAAGTCTCCAAACTTCGGAAAACGGTATAAAGTCGTGTGTTTTATATTAAGATGTATTACCGCGCCCTCTGTCGACCATATTTCGACCCGAAAAGCAACTATTTCGATTGTTTTCTGTTGCTTTGCAGGGAACGTGTATGGTTAGCGATGTCAATAGAAAAAGTAAACACCATACGCACTAGCTGTGTTGATTGTCCACCTCATAAAACAAACTACATCCCAATGCGTCCGGTGCAGCTGAAGAACGGAAAGACCCAGTATAGAGTAGTCAGATAAAATGGCAAATAACCGAGGCAGGAAGAAGCCGAAATCGAAAAAAAACAGGAGAGCGGCTCTAAACAAAAACTGGCGATGAGCTCGTCGCTCGGTCGGAAAGGTCGTTCGCCGAGATGGGGGTGATCAGGCGCGCTGCGCTGAGACTTCCGCGCAACGTGGTGACTATCAAGCGTTGCCACGACTGAACAACGACGCGACGCGAGCCCGTGTCGCCGCCGTAGCTCGATGCGCTGAGGAAGTCGAAGCTCGACGAAGATCAGCCGAAACAATCGCCGAACAGCACAAACAATGATCAGAGATATTCGAGCTTTGAAGAATGATGTGGCAGTCGAATTGACGGACGAATTACAGCAGAGGAAGCACGCTGGAGCGAACACGCGCGAAGCCCAAGCGGCACTGGAAGTCGAGGTGGAGGGGAGGAGATAGAGCGGGGTTTGCTATCATAGTCTTGTATTGCCGCCACGTCGTGTTGGCAACATCCGATCGGCTCGTGTTGTAGCTCGTGTTGTACCAGAAGATGCCGAGCAAACTAATCAGGTGCTGCCATGGCCAGTTGTGCCAAGCACCCTTCCCGAGAGGATCAATGAAAAACGGATTATCGTGCCCGCGTTCACGGAGAGGTGAAGGACATGCAACAGGCAGCCGATGCGGAACGCATATATGATGCAAGAGGGAGGCACCAGGGTGTCTGCGACATCGTCCGTCCTTCGCTGCTGCTGCTGCTGCTGCTGCTGCTGCTGCTGCCTATCGCAAGCAGTTTCGTTCTTCCTTGTTCCTATTAATAACCAGATATATTCGTCGTTTCCTGTCGCCCATCATCACTTAATCTATTGATTGATGGAATAATTACGGTGACTTTTCGTTTTGGGCTGCTATTTTTTTTTGGTTTTCGGTGACATCTGCTGTCTTTGGACGTGGTTGTGGTTTATTCAAGTTTTGAATCTCATTTGTACCCATAACAACCTAGGGACACTTTTATTGCTGGTACCGGCTATATAACACATCTTACGCGCTCTGCTAACAGTGTTTTCTTCTCCGTAGTGGGGCAAGTGCGCTCCTCTCTTTTTTTTTTGCTTTACTTTTTCGGAACGCAAGTCCATGAACCAACAGCAGCAGCAGCCAAGCGACAAGGCGGTTCTTCGGGTCCGGTTTTTGTCTCCCAGTCACCCTTATTGGAACGCTGCTCGTCTGAAAACCCTGTGGCATGGTTTGGTTATGGGCATAATTAAAACGATGCCCCCCCCCAAAAACCGTGACGCACGCATGCTGCATGCGCTGGAAGCACTGCTCTTATCTTCCATGCTCCCCGCCCCTGCCGTGCCGCCCCCTCATTCTGATCTCGAAGGTGCGTCCTATACGAGATGACCGCCCTCCGGCATGCGTTCGACGGGAGCAACATGCGGCAGTTGGCGATGAAGATTTGTGCGCAGGACCCGCGGCCTATATCTTCCAGGTTCGTTGAATCGGCGTGGATGACCTATGTATGGGCGATACTGAAATACGTGTTCTCCGCGTGGTGCTCGCGACCCTGGATTCGTGTTTTTTTGCCCGGTAGTAGCGTACATGAAATGAATTCGTGTTGCATTGAAGTATTTCGGATGGCCTTGACACCGCAGGCCGTGTCCCGTTGTAGCCGAATATCGCTGGAGGCATGCACGAAGCGCGCTTCGCGCTGTTCGTGCGCCTTTTGTTGCTTACTTTCGCTTGAAATGGCTTCGAGTGCTCGTCGTGATCCCCCCCCCCCCTCGTCTTAGGCGTTGGACATGCCTTGGGCAGACTGGGAAGATATTTCGCGTGCTTTCAGTCTGACGCAAAGTGTCGACCAACCACGGATCGCGTGGCCATGTACAGGTACAGCTCCGGGATGCGCACTCTTCTACGACAGTTGCTCAAAAAGGACCACCACGCCAGGCCAAGCACCGGCTCAGTGTTACGGCAGCCGTTGATCAAGGACAAGATCGGACGTTTTCTCAGCGAGGCGCAGGCACGTTCGGACTGTGGTTGGCATTGCCTGGATATGTCGTCACCGCGTGCCGTTTACCGCATGTTGACTGGGAATGTGTTTGTGCCGCGTGGCTTACTTCTCTTGATGTTCTGGTAGCACGCGTTTTGTCGCTTGTCTGCTGACCGCTGCGCCTTTGACTGGTTCTCCGCCAGTGGCTCAAACCTCTTTCGCATGTTCGCTGCAGCAGCTGAGGCGGCTTCGACCGTGACTGATCGCCACGGGGCGGTTGACTTTCGGCCATTCATTTGCGTCCATTGCGTCGCTTTCGCTTCGACGTCATTGACCCGAGCTGTGCCTTCGCTTTGCCTTCTCTCGGACCCGTTCTCGTTTCCGCGCGCATCCGTCTGCACTCCTCCCTTTACCCCTCGCTCTCCGGCATCGAGCGCTCAGATTAGAGAGGAGTTCAGCAACGGCGTCTCGCATGGTCGTCCGGCGAGTCCCGCCGGCGGCCTCCCTCGGTCGTCCCCACCGGTTTCCGGCCGCGGGAGTGCTATCCGGCCCTCCGGAGTGAACGGAAACCACGATGCCTCCCCGGCTGTCGTTGGGCGGGCTGTCGCTGGGGGAGGCGGGGGTCGGGCCGCCCGAGCCGCGGCGGTGGCCGCGAGTAGGGCAAAAGAGCGAGCGGCAGAGGCCGAAGATCGAAAAAAGGCAGAGGCCGAAGATCGAAAAAAGGCGGTGGCGAGGAAGAAGGAAGTTCGCGGTAAGCCTTAGTAGAGTATTCGTGTCGAACGGGTATTGGGATTTGCGAAAGGGTTCGAAGAGCGGTCGCCACCGAGTGTTTTTATAGTCTTGCGTCAGGTAAATGATTGTCGCGTGCTGTTGCCCGCAACTGCCCCGCGTTGTTTTCGAACTGCTCAATCTGTGTATGTGCTCTCCGTTGCTCAATGTTTCGCACGTTGAACAGCAGCGGCGAAGGGGCGTGGACATCTGGCTGCGGTCGCTCTCAAGATAGCGAGACCATCCCGTCGCTCGGAACAAGACGCGGGGGCTGCAGCACGCAAGAAGCAGAGGGACGCGCGGCGGGAGGAAAAACGGGCTTCGGACGCCAAGCGGGCACATCTCCGGGCGGAGGTCGCGCGGGTGGCTCTGGGTATCGGATCCCCTCGCCGCTCGTTCCGCTACGACGCCGCGGAAAGGCAAGCAGCGGGCGCGTCCCCCGATGCTGGGCGGGGAATTGAAAGGTCCAGCGGTTCGCCTCCAGTCGAGGTCGGCCGTGAAAAGCCCTCACCACCGCCTTCCCGCCCGCCATGGAGATCCGTAGCACCCGCCGTGTCACCCCAGGGGATAGGGGTGGATGTTACAGAAGCTGCTCCCATTGGCGGTGGCGATAGCGGCGGCGGAGCCAATGAGAGCGCCAATGAGAGAGGGTCCCAAAGCATCCAAAAATTGCGTGGCGATCCGCCTGGAGCTGCCGGTGGTGCGGCGCAGTGTGGGAAACTAGATGGACCCGGTCGACCGGCGGGGGAAGAGGTCGCAGTATGTGCAAATCCCGCACCGGAGGAGGCGCACGTGGCGTCGCACCTGGCACAGCAATGGCGGGCTGTTAGGTCTATCTTTGGGCCTGGGTTTGGGGCCGAAAAGAAAGATGACCCGTCTCCGCGAGAGGAGCTGAAGCGGGACACGTCGGAGGTGAGCGTGATGAAAAATCTGTCGCGGTGACGCGCGGTTTGCGTGCGGAGTGTCTCTGAGCACACGATTGGGGCCTCCTGTTGTTCGCATTTTTTTTTCAGCTGCACTATTCCATGACGGAGTGCGGCAAGAAGTTAAACGCAACTTTCAACCCCGTCTGTCGCGTGGACTGTTTTAGTTAGTTTGCATCACATAGATCGGATGCGATCGAGCGTACAGGAGAATTCAGCCAGACCTCCCTTGCTTTCCACCTGTTCCTTTCTAGGTCTCCCGGTCTCCCGTGTGCTCCTCGTCGCCTGCGGACCCCGAAAACACGGCCGGCGATTCCGTCCCTTCTCCCAAAGTAGCTAAAACACCAAAGGTGACGCCGCCTAGAACACCTGCGGTCGAAAATAATAGAGTGTCGGAACCCAATGAAGAGGCGGAAACCACGGAAGCTCTAGAAAAGGAAAAAATCCGCGAGGTAACGGACCAGGCGGAGGACGTCGGAGACGACGGCGCCTCTCCATGCGGGAGAGGCCGGGGGGAAAGTCACGCTCGGGCGGAAGAGATTACCCCGCGTGATTGCGTTCCTCTTGGTAGCCAAGGCGGTGGAGGCTGCGGCAGCAATGGCGGTGACTGTGCTAACGGCCGGACCGATGCCGCCAAGAAGCGCGAAGTTGTCGACTGCGAAGCTGACGACTGCAAGATGCGGCAGGGAAGTGTCTTCGCCAGCCAGCGTTCTCCTGATTCCGCTGAGGTAGAGGCCAGGGTTGACGACGGTGAGAGCAAGGGTGGCGCTCCGCCCAGCTCCCGAGTTGACCTCGGCATGGAGGACGGCTGGTTTCAGAAACTCGAAGCTAAGATGGGAGCGATCAGGAAGCAGGTGCGCGTGCGTTGCATTGTGTACGGTATCGTTAATTTAGTTTTCGTACACCCAGGTTGTATGGGCAAAACACCCAGTTTGTGAGGGCAAAACTGATGGGGTAGGTGCTGGTTGTCAAGTGATGCTCTTCCGAATGTTGCGCACAGTTGCGCAGCGTCACGTCGTACGGAAAATTGAAACTCGCTGCTGGCCGTAGCCGGTTGATACCGACATTCATCAACCGATTAATGTCGACATTCTTCCAATGCCTTATGCGCGCGTGGTTTTCTTTCGTATCCTGACCCCGTGAAAGGTGGACCAGATTAAATCCCCGCCATTTTCCACACCGCATCGGAGGAACGAACCTCACCATAGCGCCAACCAGCACGATCAGGCAATGCCTAGCAGCTACAAGACACCGCCCCTGAACGGCATGGGGCGCGACGACCGTCAGATAACCGGCGATAAGGACAACAATGAGGTGGATGATTCCGTCGTTGGAGGGCGACGCGTTCTCCAAAGCTCACCTCGGCAGCCGATGTGTGTACCACCGCACCGGGAGGGCAAGCAGCGCGGCGGAGAGGGGGACGAGCAGCCGTTGCGGCACTCCAGCGAGAACGCATCGTCAACATCGGTGGTGGGTGGAACCAAGGCCGCCGAGCCGGTGTCTGCCTTCGTGCCTAGTTTCCGCTCGGCCGACACTTCTTCACCTGCTGCCCTGCGCCGGTGCAACTCGCAACAGCCTAGGATGCTGGCGGCAGCAGCAGCAATCGAAGCGGCGGCCGTGGCGGTTGCCGCAATTCCCAAGGTAAACAACATGTGGTGTGTTTTTTGTCGACGCGCGACTGGTGATGCGGTGCGGCGCCAGGAAAAGGTCGTCATGTTTTTTACGCGCGAACACTCTCCTCGGTAGCGCACCAGCGCACACTGCTGTAGCCAGTGTCCTCGTGTGAAGCTACATCGTGTGGCAGGCGCGACAATTATTTTATGCTAGCCGTTTTTTGCACTGTGCATGCATGACCGATGATATGATTGGGGGACGCCTCGTCCAATGTTTTCTTCAGTTCTTACGCCTGATTGCGGAAACTCCGGTATGCGCGGTCCCAAAACATGACCGCAAAGACGCTGTCGCTGTTGTGGATCGACCCTCCGGTTTGTCACAGATTTCAGAGGAGAACCGAGCGCCTATGGGGCAGCGTTCCGGCAGCGACGGCGATATTCGGCGCCATCCCAGCCAGTACCTTGCCAGTGATAATGGGGCTGATCTGACCGAGACTCCCCGCGACAACGTATCGGGTAGGGCGCGACGATCACCTCTAGGAAGTGCGGAGATTAAGATAGTTAGGACTCCAGCTCGAAGGCCGAGAGGCGGCCGAGGGAGTGGAAAACCGCCGGTGCCTGGCAGAAGCGAGAGAAAGCCCCCAAGGTATTATGTGTCCCGTGTTGTTGTGCTGCTTGTGCTAGCAAGTTAATTCATCTATCTTGGTTCTGCGGGGCTTCTCCTGCGGTTTTCAATCGTTCAGTATTGACCCCTGTCCCTTCCGTGCTTTACGAAATGCTGCGTTTTCCTAATGTGTTTGTTTGGGCGTACCTCCGTGTCCCGGCGAAGGCACGCTGCCGCCTTGGCGGCGGAGCTGGGAAGGCATTCAGACAAACGCCCACCGAGACAAATTAAAGTTGGAGGAAGGACACCGAGCGGCGATGCCGCCGGAGGGGAGCCGTACACCCCCTCTGCGGAGGAGAGAGCGCAGGTGAGCGCTTATTGCTGGAGCCCTCGGTGCAATCTCCCTGTCTTTGCGATTCCTCTCGTCGCCTAGCCCTTGATCTGTCCAGGACCACCACGGCGCTTTCACTCGCGGGCCTGTCGTCCTCGAATCGAACCTTTCACCTGTCGGCCAGACGACGTGAAATTGACCGTTAGATCTCCGCGCGTCCGTACCTACGATTGTGTGTAGCTGAAGCCAACGACCTCATGAACATGCCCCCGCTTCGCAGAATCTCCGCGCCACACGCAATCGCGAACGAGCTGAACTACGCGCGCTGATAGCGCAGAGACGGAAAGCTTCTAATGCATCGGACGTAGGAGGATCTCCCAAAGACTCACCGGAGGGCGGGGACGGGTCGGATCAGGTTCGGGAATGGAGCACCCCCAGCGGTTGGGCAGTTGGGTCGCCCACCCCGCGCCCTAAGCACCCGGATGCAAGGGTTGCCGCGTCCGACCCGCCACCCCGTCGACGCTTCCGAAGCCAGAGCGGGAACGTCCCGAGCAAAGGTCCACTCGCCGCTGGGGACAAGGGTCGATCTCCTGGGGGTGGGTCGGTGGATTCTCCCCACAGGCCTCAATGGGCGAGGAAGAACGTCGAAAAAGGGGACCGCAAGGCAGCAGCGAATAGGAAGACAGCGTCATCGTCGGAAGTCGCAAGGTTTGTGATGCTCGTTTTTTTGGCTCTGAAGCTTTGGCCGCCAGTTGGTCTGGCTGTGTGGCCGTTTGCGATCGTCTAGGTGATTGTCGCCTACCCATTGCTCGTTTGAACGTCAACTCAAATTGGGCGCTGTGAGCGTCCACATCACGAGAAGGGGCATGTAGGTGGTTGCGTCCGTTTGTTTTGTGAACTGCCCGAGATTGGGGTTGGCGGTTGGTGTTGATTGGACCCTTCAAACAGCTTGCCTTTCCTGTTGCATCGTCCGACTGCCCTCCCGATTCGCTGTTCGTCGTATTTTATACGCACATTGGGATTGTGTAAGTTCTCCGCGCACAGATGCGAACAACATGCCGTGCTTTTTTCTGTCTCGGTGCGAACAACCAACGCACACGAATACCGCTGATAACATCGTGTGGGTGATGGTTCATCCTGCTCAGGGATCCTCGGAGGCGGCAACAAGATCTGCGCGCTTTCATCGCGGAGAGCAGGCGGGAGCATCGAGCGAAGCAGGGCGACCGTGCCGGCGATGCTGTTTCCTTCTGGGGGAGCGCAGGCACGGGCGGCCTAGACGAAAGTGCTGAGGGGGTGCAGTCGGCGGCCGACCCAGCGGCACCAACGCCTGTGCGTACGCCCGGCGACGGTCTTGTCGTGGGAGCGCAACGAAATATTGCCCTGGACTTTGACGTCGACGAAAAGGCGTTGGAAGGGGGGGGGCGGGCGGAAGGTGGTGCGTCGGAGGCTAAAGGGAACGCTTCGAACGAAGAGACTAACAGAGAAAGTAGCAGCGAGAAAAACACAAATGGCGGTGGTGGTGGAGACAACGGCAGCGGCGATGGCTTTGCCCCGTCGCCTTCTGCTGTTTCCGCGTCACTGCCGCGACGCACAAGCAACGCGGAAGACATCCTGGAAGAGTCATCAGTGCCGGGCTTTTCCAGTGCGGCGGAACTCCACGAGGTACGGAAAACGGCTTGGTCCTTCCGTCCGTTGACTAACCGAGGGAGTTGTCTCTGCCGATTGCTTGCCCGGCGCGTTCGGGTGCAATCGCCGCACGCGCTCGCAGCCATCGTGCTTCTAAAGTCACCGTAAAAGGTTGCCACTCCCGCGAGCACCATGGAGTAACCCGCTTGCCGTGCATTGATCAATCGCCGTAATCGCAGGTAGTTCACAAGGAACGGCAAGGGCAGGAGGTCAAGGATTCGGTTGTGCAAGAGGCCGGAAGCGTGCGATTAGTACAGGTGCGCCTATACGTGTACGTGCGGAGCGGCGTAGTTCAAGTCAACTAACACGGCCCGTTCTCTCACCTGAGCGCCGTGTAGTGGTATTCCGGCAGTGAGGGGGCACGCTGTTTAGCGTTGTGGCCAGAGATTCGTCGTTTCGAAGAATCAACGGGATCTGCTAAAAATCAAAAACATTCCTTCCACAAGCCGCTGTGTGCCTGATGCGTCGAGTGACTGATGCGCCTAACGCCTGACTTGCCAAACACCCCATGTTAAAGGACGCTGGCGAGCACTGTCGCTCGAACAACGAGGAAGCCATTGCAGGGAAAAACTGCAACAGAAGCGGCAGCAGCAGCAGCAGCAGCAACACCAGCAGCAGCAACACCAGCAGCAGGGCGAACGAAGGACACCATCACGTGGTCGGCGCCAAGTCAACAGGCGAACCTTGTTCGGAGGCGGTGGATGACGCCGATTACTTTTCAGCGATCAGCAGTGGCAAGAGCGAGGATGAGAGCACGGATGTGCAAGGCAGCGATGTAGGGGAAGAAGAAGCGGACAGTGAGGCTGGGGTCATGGAAGGGGTGCACCCTGGACTCGCAACATACGAGTCGCAACGGGCTTCGGCGGGGATGCTGGGCGCTGCGGTCGGGGCGGGGCTGGAGGAATACGCGCAAATGCTGGAGCAGATGCAGGTGCGGTTGCCCAATCTGTCATATACGTTTTTTTGTGTCAAGAGACGTAAATGGTTGCTTTTTTACTCTGACCTACGATAGCACCCAGTCAACAAAGTCGTTTTGTATTGGTGGCGGTTGTCGGCGGGATCGCCGGCTACACTCGGCCGCTTCGTTTTGCTGTTGTGTTTGCAGCCCTGACCGTTCGGTGAAATTATAGGAGAAGAGCCAACCGGCACGGTGCGCCCTGTTTAGAGCGCTCAGCCCTGCCCACGACGGGGCGTTTCTTCGTCGATTTCTGTTGGCCGTTACGGAGCTGGTGTAGGTGTGACGTCGACCCCCCCTCCTTTAACCCGTTTGTTGCTGCAAGAACTATGTTACGCTGTGTGGAGTTAGTTACCCAAAATTCGAGTGCAGTTATAAAGCAGATAAACGCCCGCACGCGTCGAGGTAGCGCACAGCGCGTAGCTTGCAGTGCGTTGTATGTTTTCGACGTTTCGTTAACCCCGCTATATGCTTACGTCGTCCCAGGAAGTGCTTGCGCTGGGTGAAGATGCCAGTTCGGACTCTAGCTGGGGAGGCACCGCCTCTGATGAGGAGAAATGCTCGGAGGGAGACCTGCGGGAAAGTGAGAATGAAGAGCATTCGACCTCGCGAAGCACGGGCAGCGACCGCGGCGTCGAGGAAACGAAGGAGACCAGAAGAGGAGACAGCAGTGGTGAGCCCTCGAACGGATCGGGCGGCAGCAGGGTGGAGGCGGTGCTTGACGACGCCAGTATCCGCAGGGATTGTGGCCCAGCGAACGGGGGACCGGAATCACCACGCGAGACCAATGGCACGGGGGAGGAAAGTGTTTGTGTTCACGATGGTACCGGTGACGCTAAATCGGAAACGACAGAATTCCGCCAGTGTGCGACGGGCGGCGGCGTGGACAACGTGTGCGAGGCGGACGATAACCCACCGCCGCCGAGAGGGCCGCCCGGAGGGAAGGACAACAAATTTCCGCGAGCGTCAGACCCTCAAGGTTTCCCGTCACTACTTTCGTCTCGCTCTTCTTGCTCAGCCCTCGAATATTCTGGGTCAGGGCTGAGCGGCCCACACCAAGCAGTCAACGAGCAGGAAACAGGTGCTACCCAACCCCCACGGGATACTGTTAGTGAGAGCGGCACGGGAGGAAGTCAACTGAGGCGGGTAGACGGAAACATCGAGGAGGACAACTACGCCACGTGCAAGAGCGATGAGCTACGGGGCGTGCATTTGTCTGGTATCAGGACAAGCAACCCTGACGCTGACCCCGTCGGACGGCACGCGAGGGTGAAGGACGGGTGTAGCACGACAAACGGCTGCATTGCCCCCTGCGGGGCGGTAGCGGCGGCGGGGACGGGAGAGGGTTCGCTTCCTTCTGAGCATGAAAAGCGCAATGATGGCGAAGCTTCTCACCCCGACCAAGCAGTGGTGATGGCCGCCGGCAGAAGGAGCGGTTCCTTGTTGTGCACCGGGGAGACCGCCGCTGCCGACCGCCTCGATGAGGAGGAGTCGGAGGTGTGTACACCCACAAGGACGCGCGGGGGGGTGTCATGGTCCGGGGAGGAGAGGGGGGCATCCATGAGTATGGAGGAGGCGGAAAATCTTCGGGGTCGCTTGCGAGGGGTTATTGGCTGCGACAGATTTCTCGATGCGTGCAGGTGAGCAAGCCAGCCTCCGTAAAACATAGAGTAGGCAGCTTACTTCGTTCGCTCATTTCTTGCGGTCGTTTTTTGCTTCATGGTGCTTAAAAGAGTATTCGGTTTTCTACACGCAGCGCGCGGATGGCATCCTCGTGTGGGAGTACGACCTACTTTAGGACAGAGGGATAGATAGATGCTGTTCGTGCATCGAGCTCGTTAGAGTATTTTGCGGTCGCTCCAACCCTGGGATGCCCACTGTCCGGTCTTCGCTCAATTCTTCGACTGTCGGCTTGTGTTGCACCCGGATGGTGAATATTGTGTCAGGGCATCGTCTCCTGCAGTAGATTGTAGAAAATATTTGAGGCTCTTGTTTGTTAACCTGGTGTAGGCTTACGCAACAGGCACTACCCCCCCCCGCCCCCCCGCGCCGCCGGCTGTGCTTTGCGTAATACCATGGACGCGAAAGATACCTACGGGAGGTGGGTGTTAGTAAGGACGACAACGAGATGACCTTTGAACTGGAACGTGTTCTTGGAGGGGCCGAGCACCTCGAACATTTGCCGGACTTGCTGCGCCTTCTCGCCGCAGAAGAACCATAGCTCGATAGCCGCGAGAGTAATCGACAGTTGCTTTGATGCCCTTGGTCCGGCTGTTGTATAGATGTGAATATATTGTTGAGGGCATGACTCCCACTCAAACGGCCAGGAATTGTTGCTCCAAAGGACGCTGCCGAAGGTGTGCGTGTGTGCGTGTGGGCTACGTAGATGGTACCACCGGTAGTGCGGACGATCGAGGGCATCTAGAGCGGCCCGTTGTGGTACACGCTAACATTAGACAGCAAACGTTCTGCGGTAAGTGCTCCCGTGGTTGATATACAAGCGGCGGTATTCCTGCATTTCCGTGGGGGCTGGTACGGCGGCTGTGGAAGTCTTCCTGCCTACTCCCACCTATCCGAAGTGAGTGCAGTTGACAGGTTATGTGTGGAGAGGAGTCCCCAGAAGTGCTGTGGTGCGGTCTTGCGTGTCAGTGTGTACCTTCGTGGAAGTGTCGCCGCACGCCATGTGTTAATGAATGTCAGGCCCTGATTAATGCCCACCCAAATTTTTCAAGTAATGGACCTGTGAACGCGGCGAAAGGCCTCCGTGGAATAAACAAGCAAATTTCCTACCGGGCAGGAGGAACGCCGGCCTCCAGAAAATAAAAAGATCTTGCTTGGGTGCATGCCTTGCAGAGAAGCATGAGCAACCGTCACGAAACCCCGTTCTGAAGTTAGGCTATGGATGGAACAGGCACTGCTCACACACCATGCATTTGGAGACGCGAAACCATTCGGTGGATTCACCCGTTGATTTTGTGATACACCATAGAACTCTCCCAGTGCTAAATATGTAAACCTTGTATCCGTTTGCAGACGCCAGCTTCATCGGGAACTGACTTTTATCACTGCAAAGAATGATCCAACATTAATTCCAAGTATCCCCTCCCCGAAAACGTGGATGTTCTGAAGGGGTTGATGGTACAGCACCACCCATGTGGTCGTATCTGTGCTGCCGTTGTACCTGTACTGCCTTGCTTGTTACTTTTTACATTTTTTGCTAAAAGTTGAAAGGACACCTCTCAGCTGTAATGAGATCGATACTTTCGTCGAACACGTCTTTGCAAACTTTGATTGCAGGCTCTACGGAGTGTGTATGACCTCATGAAGGATATAGGTAGGTAACTCCTCTGGTTGATAGTCAAGGGGTCAACTTGACGATTTTTTTTAGAAGAAAAAACATCCACAGCGATAGCTTCTAATGTTACGGTATTCCCCTGGGAGCCTAACGAGGCGTAAGATACGGGATACGGCTGGATTTAAAAGGGTTTCACATGCCTTTGAAGGCATGTGCGTATAAGAAAAAGGGGATGATGCTTTTGCCTCGTGGGATTGAACGCTAGTCAGTTCGTCCGTGGCGTGTGTGGAACTAATACAAGAGCTTATCTAGTACAAGTGAGTGACCAACGTAGAACCTGCCTAGTAAAGAAACCTGCAAAGGGTGGCCCGTGTCTGTAACAGCTCCCTAATATTATACTAACCTGACAGCTGCGGGAGTGCCTTAACGCCTTATGGAGCCCCAAAATCCCCGTTATATTAATTCCAAGTAATTGTCCCCAAAAACGAGTTTCCAGTTGTAAAGGCGTTAAGCTCGTGCAGTCTGTCGTTTGCTTCGACGCGCATTCGCAACTCAAGACGACGATCGCTCGAAGCGCTGCCTACCTAGGCTGCGGTCACGCGTTGAGAGACAAACAAATACAGTAATACATTTATAACATAGATTCAAGTATGATATTGGATCTAGCTCAAAATTCACCTAGAGTAAAAATACTAACACCAACCATTAGACTATAGTGGAGAAAAATAAAATATATTTAGAGATAATAAATAATAAAAAATAATATAGTGACCCTTCCCGTTAAGAAAAAACTCACCCACACAGCAGTATACTACAAGTACCAACAACGCAGCTCTTGCAAATATGAGTCTTGACCCTAAATTCGTCGAACTCACAGCTGACGTCCTTGAAATATTTTTATAAAACATGACATTCTGCTTTTACCAACACAAGATTACGTCGTAAACTTTCAGGTCTGTAGTATCTGGTAGTCGTACATATACTAGCTTTACATACGACACAATAGTTGGATTGACTACTGCCGCTGCTGTACGAAGATATTACAAAAATTAAAATACACTCCAGCTGTGAGATCGAATATTTTGTCGAAACTCATCTTTGCAAGCTGTGTGTGATACTCCGATCGCGCGTATTACGGGTTGTGTGTCCTCATTAAGGATATAGGTCGGCGACTCCCCTTGCAACTGTAGATATATACCAGGTATTTCCCCTCGATTTCTTGCTGATAACCTTATGAGTCAAGACTCATCAGGTGCGGTATCACATAACACCTCTTGGGGCCATAATTATCGAAAAGCTTTTAGTTTGATCCTAGATATCCTAATTTTGCTGTTTGTTTTTCAATCCTGATTTTTATCCGTATTTTTTTCTAAAACAGGAATAATGCGTTTTTTTTTTTCCATGTTAAATTTCCTGGTTTTTAGAAGATTTTTCTGCTTTTTCCTCTTTTTACGACAAAAAAATGGAGGCAATACAGTTGAGTAGAGCTCTACAAGGGTGTTTTAACGTGCTGTTTCCAGTGTTACTGCTGTTAGTACTGCCGCCGCTCTTCGTGGCAAGTTGTAGAAATTCCGTTGTTGTTTGGTGGTGCTTTTCTGGCGGACTAACGTTTATTTTTTGTCCCGACGATACTGACAAACCTGCGTTACTAGAATTTCAGATTTCCCTTTTCAATTATATCCAGGTGACACGTATATATACCTGGTACTAACGCTGTAGGCGCTGGTGCGTTTCTTCCGGACGAACGGCTGAAAAGCCCTCAGATTTTGCACGTTGGTGCTTACGTCGGGAGTCGGGACTGATGTGTTGAGTCTCCTCTGCATTCCAACTACTGTGCTGCCCCTTCCATAATTCCGAGCTCGGGCATGACCACTGTGACCACTGTGACCACGGCTTGTCCAATAGCTGGAAAGTAGCGTGTGAAAAAAAAAAGAAAAAGTATATTTTCTGGGCGACGGAACCAAAAGGCACCCCCGAAACGTCACACACCAACCGGGACACGACTCATCGATTATTCAACACGGAGGGTTCACCAACAGAGTCTCGCCACAAAATGAGTCCGTGACAACAAAGCGGACAGCGAAACGAGCAACACGTAAAAATAATGTATCATCTGCTGGGTATTGGTTTCTGCGTGTTATTAGTACCTTTTTTGTGCTTTTTCTATCTTGCAGTGTATCAAAAGGAGAGTGACGAACAAATGTGAACCACAGAGCCGCAAGTGCGAGCGTGACTGTTTCTTACCACTTCGAACGTTTTAAACAATAACAGGCCCAGCAGGGGGGTACGCGGATCGGAATCCCAAATGCCACACTCCAAGAAAGGCCAAAATGGAAACTAAAACGGAGCTTTTGGATTTCTATACGAATAGAGAAAATGGCGCTTCTTTTCAACTCTTTTTTACTCGATTGTAGTCGTAGCCCCCCCCCTATCTGGGTCTCCCGAAAAGGTGTGTGGTCGAATAAAAAAGAAGTGTGCTCCCCTGGGCCCGTACACCCATGATTTCAAACGGATTGAGTGTGTGTGATCACAAACAACGAAAAATACAGAGTGTTGACGAACTGAGCGTACGTCGCTGAGTAAGGCATCAATGCTAAAAAAAGGCGCAAAAACTCGGAGTGCTTACGTTGGCGGATGCGTGTCATGCTGGCAACCGCCACAGATTGCAGTGTTAAACGACCACGGAACAATGAATAATGAGACCACGAGACACTGAGGGGTTCGACGTACCCTCTCGCCTCATCGGCGCAATAAAGTAGATTCGACCAGGTAGTGGACCAACGTGTATGCGTCAGCCGCAAACAATCGTGGTATCCATGCCAGAGACACGTTGGTTGACAGCGATTTTTAATGCGTTCGCAGTCTCTAAAAATGGCCTGGAGCGTAGATAAACAAACGATTAACTGTGCATGGACGCGGTACCAGAAGGAGTACATTGGATATATTACCCAGAAAACGACAAAAAAAAAAAATACGGAACCCTGGATTGAAACCCATTACCCAGAGCTGTATATTGTATAGCATACAAACACGAACATTGAACTCCAATCTGTACATCGCCGACTAATCCGAACCATGAGAAAACCAGCCTCTTTCCCACTCGTAAAATATCGGTCTTTTTCGCAGTGGTTTCCTCCTTCTGTCATGAGAATCAGGCCCCATCGTTCAAACGATGCTACGGACCGACAAGAACACGTGAAGTCGCCTCTTCCTCCTCCAAAAGACAGCTTACTGCGACAACTAAAGGACAGCACTCTGCCGGTATACACCCCTCTCGAGGGCAACGTAACGAACGTTTGGTACGCATATGAATACCTCAACGGTCCCTATATTTCCGTCCGGGGTGGTATCTGCCATTCAGCTAGAGTAAACGCGGGAAGAATGCGGTAACTGTCGCGACATCTAAACTTCCTGCTTCCCTTTGATTCCTCAGCACTGCTGCCGCTTGCCGTCGGAATGCCACGTGCTCAACGGAACGTCCACAACGTGCGACCAGAAGCTTTAAACCAGGCACACGCCATAAAATGTACCTGGTAGTGGAGAAAGACTAGACCGAAGCAAAACCACGATGGATGTTACAGTGGTTTTCAGCTGGACAAGCCCCCCACATCATCGGAATACCCGCCAACTACCCCAAATAATTCAACCGCCTTGAGACACATGCGCAGCGCACTACGCACCGTTTTTCGAGCATCCACGGAACAAACCCATGCCAGGTACCAGGGTATTTGTTCATCCGCGCTGCACTGGGTAGGAACTTTTATCGACCACAGATCCCGTCTCGTCCAACGAGGACCTCACCTTGACACGCGTGGGTGCTGCAGGAGCCCCGGCGTCTGAATACCCAGGCAAGCGGAACACCCGTTGATACCCAACACCGCGAGCGTTTACTGCAGCACCACGAAAAAACTACACCGTATTATACACACGCGAAGATTTTCAACATGCTCCTCGGGGCACCCTCAATACCAGGAGATGTCATCTCCAGGCAAAGCAAACGGTTGTATACTGATGGTCCTTCGTTGATCCCACAAGCGGGGCAACCTTCGCAAAGGCACCTTCAACGACACCACCGCCGCCGCCGCCCGTCCCAGTTTCATGTAGCCTCCCGTTCGCGTTCGGCTTTCGCATTCTCCGCCGCTAGCGTTGGGTCATCCTTCTCCATCAGTTTCCCCACGAAATCCCACTGAACACATTCAAGGCGACGAAGGACGGAAGAGAGTTGGGCAGCGACCGATAGGGCGAGATTACCGCATTGTCCCACATCCCACTGAATTAAAGCACGGCAAATAGGGTAGGCGGAAGCGACTGTTAGGGCGAGACGATCGCATTTATCACCCGCGTTATATTCCACGGTGCTGATCTATGCTCTGGGATAATTAACGCGGAGTGGAGCAAACGGGAAAAATCTACGGTCGGTACGATATCTGCGCAACGGGACTCCGAGGTCACTCGCTCTGTTTGAACGCGTCGTTTGTTGCTTTCATGCCATGCTATGCGAGGTGCTTTGTCCCGTGGTACTGAGTATAAGGGGACACGAAGCAGTCGATGCGCTGGGCGCTGTATACCGCGGTACTGAGGATAAAGAGGTACGGAGTATTCGATGTGGTACGGAGTATAAAGGGGCATGGAGTAGTTGATGCGCTGGGTGCTTTTCACCGCGGTACTGAATATCAAGGGGTATCAAGCGTTCGATGCGGTGGGGCTCATAAAATGTTTGCGCATGATTGGGAGTTCACATTGGCAATCCGCAAAAAGGAGACAAATGCTCTGCACCTAGGTCTCGGACCCCTTCGCTCCAAGTTGTATCAAACAACACCGCAGTACTCGTACGAGTAGTATAGTCTAGCTGGTATACCGGTGCTGGCTTTTCCAGTCCAGCCCATATGTTATTCCAAGATGAAATATACCATAAACCACAAGAAGTTCAAGTGTCATACAGCAATATTAGTGACAATCGTACCTCCTCGTCGTATGTCATGCCTCGCATCGCCTCGCGGTCCTTGACATACTCTGGTCGATGCCGGAACCCTAATTTGTGCATCTGCTCTGGCGCCCAAACGTTCATCTTGTCCGAAAATTCTCTTAACTGAACAATTACCCCGGTTCACCGACAACGGCAGACGAACGGCGTGCGGTATTGGGAGGGGATTACTAGCAGCTACGGTAGGCGTTCTTCAGCCCTTCGAATAAGCCGATGCTGTCTAGGTCGCATATGGTAGGTCGCACGAGCACACAAAGCAAACCACACGCACCAGACGCTGGGCGTGCCACCTCGCGTCCAGACAAGTGCTTGTACACACACATGTGATATGAAGGCGGTCGCTGGCACGCCAAGTCTATTGCACCCGATCCCCCGAAGGGCGAAGGAGTGCGCAACACGTCAATACGCGGGTCGTAGCAGTAGCCAGAGTTCTATTTTAAGCGGCACAGCATGATTCTTTTCGTACGGTTTATGCCGTAATACTGTTGTAACATTGCGACGTAGCTGAATTCGTACGAGTATATAGTTTGGGATTAATGGGGCCTCATCAGATTACCCCAGTGCCTGGTACATCGTAATTATAAGGGAGCAAAGAGAAACAAAGGGCTACGATATATACGAGTAGAAAAATTCCAAACAATCCCAACACTCGTGCCTTCTGAATAATCTGGTACATAGTTTACGGGGCTGCATTGATGTTCGTTGCTATAATCGGGGTCTTGTGACATTTGAATTGCCCCCAATCGGGCATCAAACCTGCGTGTAACTATAAAATAGCTTCACGTTGGCTTTGGCGGCCAAGGTTGTGTTTCTTCAACAACAATGCTACCACGGGTATGACACAATACCACTACCGGCCCTCGCGTAAGAGAGAGCCCAGCAATAATTTCAGCCGAAACATTACGGGAAACGGGAAATCCGACAGCTGCTATACCGAACGTAGCAAAGGACACTCCCTCTCTCAAAAAAAGAAACCGAGCCCTCAACCAATGATCTCGGTTTCTTATCAAAGGGTCGGTGTATGTAGGTGACACAGGCGTTCCCTGCACGAGTGACGTCTGGGTAAAGGCGGATAAACGTGCGTACATTCGTGACCCCCATGGAGTACCCGACGACCAGGACGCCGGCGGAGAAGCATCCTAATGACAGTGCCGACCCGTACATGAGCGCCCTCGTGGCGTGATGGAAAGGGCTGAACGGTAGCGGGGCGACTCCTTTCCCGGCAAGAGCTTCAGCGCCGACGGCATCGGCTTTTATCTGCCAGACGATTGAGGGTAAACAGCAGTACAACAGTACAGGACGCTCATAAATAATACCAGGTACCAGGTATCTGGTAGGAAACAGGGCAATAAGACAGACTGATATTGAAAGGAACATAAGAATTCCGGGAGCCAATATACTGAAATTACTTCAATATTGTGGAACGAACGCCCCCCCTAAAACATGAGACCCAGCCTGGGTGTAATGCTGTTTCTTGTTACAGCAGTGGGTACCCCGATTTAAGAGCACCCGAGTTAAGAAAATTCGGGAGGTAAGAGCGGCCAACTCGGCAGGTCCCCCCACACTAAAGGCCATATATTGTCCACTACAGATGCGAGCGCTTTGCAGTTACCAGCGCATATTTTATTTCGGCTTGTCGCGGGGCGCTCTTACATCGGGGTACCCACAGTATTAATGTATCATGCGCAGGTGTCCTGTGCTGTCTGCGATATGAGGGTAAACAGAACGCCATCGAGGGTGAGCAATAAGAGGGTAAACATTTGCCTACTGAGGGTAAACAGTATTGGGGTGGGCAATTGGTCAATGAGGGTAAACCGCATTAGTAACTGGTAGGCGATTGAAAGCGAAACAACAGTCTACTGAGGGTGAAACAGGCGAGCGAGGGTGACATAGAGGGGCGCCGGTGGGGCGATATCCCGCGCCGAATGTAAGGAGGGCGGGGTTATGATATACTCGTCATCTCGTCATGTGAGCTGGGCAGATATAACAGCAGTCGGTCGCCCCGAGGTGGCTTATCAGGTTACCCTCGAGCCTGGTATAGGTCAGTTTCGTGAGTTCGAGCCCCGCCGAGTGCATACGAGTACTCGTATAAATTCGTTGGGACTTTTTCTTGTGCACAAATTGACTTGCGGAAAGCGCGAGAGCGTGAGTTAGCAACACTCGATGAAAAATCACCGAGCAGTGGGATTGCTGAACCCTATGCGTGATAAAAATTGAGGCAAGAACCGGGGGGAAGAAAGGACGACACCTGTTACCACGGCTTGTCTAGAGGCTGGAAAGGAGAAGTGTGAGAAAAAAAAACAAGAAACAAGAACAAAAAAAAAACAGGGCAAGAGTATTTGTGATGACGAGGCGGGAGTCACAGCACACCAGCTTCCACACCGCAACAAGATTAAAAGGGGACGGTTGGAAGGTGCGTGGTGCATGACATCACACTTGTACGTGCACGAGAGCCTTCCAATCTGGATGAAAACATGCATCATATCATACCGTTGTCACATCAGGTATCACAGCATACGAACACAGCAGTTGTGACTCGCACTCAGCAGTTGTCCCAGGATGTTGATAAAGGTGTGTTGATGTGGTGGCTTGGTGGCTCGAGACTTGCACCATATTCAGGTCTGCGCATATCGATACGTAGTGGAAACACGGACTCCGGGTGCCTACTCGGAGAATGCTGCCGGTGCGTGGAAAACGTACAGTCCGCTGTCATTCTGTGCTGTTCCTGCTGCTGCTAATAAGAGCTGTCTAATGATGCTGCTACTGCTGTTGTCGCTGAGAGGCTCTTCGTGCCCCAAGCTGTGCACTTGAAACATTCTTGGTTACCACAGAAGCCAAACCAATCGATCTCTCCCAGCAAAAAGCAGCCGCAAGCAGATCAAAGCACGCCGACCGATTGATCTCAAAACACACGTCAAACCTGCTTGCGAAAGCCCGCGTAGACTCCCAGGCCAAGCAAACCAAGTGCTCCTGGAGCAAGCTTCCAATAGCCAAAGTCCACCGGGAGCAACGGAGGGGGCAACCCGGCGTCTGCTGCTGTCCGCCGGGCACTTCCCGACGGACGTCGGTCTAACCCCTTCCGAGAATTGTCCATAGCCCGAGAATTTCCGAGCAATCTTCTCTCTCGGCCAGCTCGGCTCTGGGACGGGACGGCACCTACGGCACCTACACACAGCATGTGTGGTCAGTGACAAAGGACAAAGGGGGAGTGATAATGACACACGGGACAAAGCGAGTAAAAACGCCTCCTGGAAAAGTGCAACTCCCTGTTCTCGGACTGTTTTTGGTTTTTTGGAACATTCGTTTGTCCGAATCAGGCACTTTGCGATCTTCGCCCCCGGTCGCCCATTCCCGTCATCTACTCCGCTCAAGAGCTGCATCTCAACCGAATATGCACATCAACATCATCTTCGTATGCACCAGGTATATTTTATTTCGAAACGTCCTTGGTACAGTGTAAAATTGTAGCAAGAAATGTATGACAGATATGAACAGCAGGTAGATATCACGGTTAACTTATTACACTACCGGTTGCACTCGTACCTCAGCGAGCGGTATAGTGTGGTCCCCTCTATGCTGCTACCGGTATAGTCTAGAGTATCTATATAGCGCCGCGAGCGCCAGGTATAAAATATGTGCCAGCCTAAAATATCGGCACTATAGCGACGACCGGCGCTACTCCGCATACGTCCACTACTGGTTGTTCCCATCTGTGCCAAGCGATTTCCCCCGCGCTATACGAAGCGGGCGACCGGCGCCACTCAGCCGACATCATAATGGTACAGTCTAGTCTTATAGGGACTATTCTGTATTCATTCGTAGTTGTCGAAAGTCAAACTGCAGGCCATCGATGTATAGTCTGCACATACTATACACCGATTCCTCGAGCAAGCTGTAAGTAACTCAGTATCGTAAACCTCAAATAACTTAAGATTGACTGGCCCCCGAGCCTGTTTCCCCTGTTCATCGTACGTGCAAGTGTTCGCATGCCAATGGGTTACGCTAATCTAACTCGGGCATGTATATACTCTGGTTAATAGTCTAGACTATACTCTGGACCTCGTAATGATCCATGGCTTACCCTTGCTCGTGTCTGCTGCTCCCTCGCTGCTTCAACGTCGCCACCACAATAAGTAGCAACGTGTGCCGGTCTCCAATGGCGGAAGGCTTCGCGAAGAAGTGGTTGTCTCTGAGGCATGGCGTGGGCCCCCAGGATCTCGAACAGCATTGTGGCATCAGAGTGCAATCAAGAGGTCAGACTTTTCTCGATGTTTTCGCGTTGGAGGTATTTTGGCCCCTTGCTCGTGGATGACGTGGTTACACTGTAAGGTAGAACATATAGTCTACACGTATTTGGTATTCACAATTACATACATGTAGCCTGTCAGGAGTACCGAGTATTACATGAAATATAGTCTACAGCAGAAGTAATAGTAGTAGTAGTAGTAGTAGTAGTAGTAGTAGTAGTAGTAGTAGTAGACTATTGGTAGTAGTAGTAGTAGTAGTAGTAGTAGTAGTAGTAGTAGTAGTAGTAGTAGTAGTAGTAGTAGTAGTAGTAGTAGTAGTAGTAGTAGTAGAGTAGCAGCTTTTTTTCCTCAATAACATCGTCGTATTTCGCTCGCCCGCCCGATTAAGACTTACGTGTGGCGCTGCAAATCTCAACGATACCGAGGTGGTATTAATAGTATTGTTGTATGTGCCGGTCATTCTTGCTTTCTCAGAAGGCCGTGCTGCCATATTATCGTGTAGACTTAACGTGCCTCCAGGTTCAGGTCCTATTCTTCCTTAGTTTTGCATGTTGAGGTTGCAGCTTTCTTCGCGCATTCGTATATAGATATCGTATTGGTGTACTACATACAGTAGTATGTACCTTGTTATCACTATGGTATTTTCCCTGGGAGACCTGGTATATACTATGTGCTCAAGAAGTCCCCATGCAAAGAACAGAACGAACGAACAGTATCAAGGGTGCCCTTTTTGGTAGGTTATTTGCCGCTTTCTCCTGGGCATTAGGGCCCGGGTTTGATGCTCAGCAGGTAGGTTCCAAAACCAAAAATGTACTGGTATAATACTACTACATGCTACTACTGTCTTTGTCTTGTCCTTTTTTTGTGTCCCCTTTTTTAGAAATTTACCCTCGTTTTTGGGGGAACATACATACTTGGAAATATTTTAGGATTTGTTTTGCAGTACTAAAAGTGTTACAGCGCCAATCGCGAGTTGGCAGCTAAAACACCCCGACGAGCAGTGGGAATAAATAAAAGCGGAACCCTACGTACGCGCGATAAAAACGCAGGGAAGTACCGAGGGGAAAGAGGTACGGCATCTGTGACGACGACCGGCCCAGAAAGCCGCTGAGGGTAGAACCTCCCCAGATTTGAGCTGGAACATGAAATCGACAACGAATGGATATATAGACTATGTGTTAAATATTTAGGTTTATACAGCTGGGGTTATAGACACGCCTATCCGAATGGATGGGTGGGGTGGATGGATGGATTGATGGGTTACCGGATGCATGATGGATGGATGGTGTGCGAGCGCACACATTCATTCCGAATTGAAGAACCGTTCGTTCGTTTGGTCGTCATCGATTGGCAAATAAAAACTCCCTCCTTCATTCATTCACGTCCCACATTTTCTGTGAACTCGTACGCCTTCTTCACGATGTTCTCACCGGAAAACTCCCAACATTAACTTTGCCATTGCGTGCGTGCAGGGGTTTCGACTAATTACGAGCCACTCGGATCTCCCGCAAGTGCTCACGGCATCGCCGTCATGCGACAGCACGGGGTTGACATATCCGGTCATCGCTCCTCCCTCCTATCCCAGACGGACTTGCTCGAGGCCACACATATCTACTGCACTGCGCCGTACCACTACAATGCGGTGCTCGCCATACAGCTGGCGCTCAAGCGAAAAGGAATATGCCACATACAGGTGGCGGTTTCGACGCTTAAGCCAGAAGTTCCTGATCCATGGCACGGAACGATGGCGTACTTTCAGGCCTGTAGCGAAATGCTGGAGAGTGGGGTGGTGGAGGCCCTCGAAAGAGACTTGCCGAGTTCGGAGTAGATATAATTACGTACATATTTTATACGTACATGTAATGGGTTAATATGTACATTGTGCCGTGGGTTGCGAGCTTTCTCAAAGAGTATCAAATATACCAGGAGACATGTCAACCTTGGGGGAACGGGCGCTGCCAGGGGGGTATGGCCGGGTGCTGCGCACCTAAAAATTCGTAGTTTGGTAGCGCTCAAGGAAATTAAGGGATTTTGTTTCTGTGTGTTAGAGGACCGATTCTACGATAGTCCCCCCCCCCCAGCGATTTTCTTTACCGATGTTTCATGGCTGCTCGACAGAAGAACGATACCATTGAAAAAAAAGTATCCGTATATTTTCTTGTGTGCAACGGTCTAACGATCGACGACGTCGGGGTGTAAAGGGACACCGTATTCAGGAGATACGACCGGGAGCTGGTTTTGAAACCGGCGATTTGTTAAAGAAAACTCAGGGGGGCTACCATCGTAGAACGACTCAGGGGTGAAAGCAAGCTGTTTCCTAGCATATTTGCTAAGAAGGGTATTAGGCACGTACGTACGTGCACAAGTACGTACGTCTTGCGCTCTGAATATATGCATTTAACAAATATTTGCAAATGGTTGTGTTCTGATTGGTCGTTGTTCGTAGCTGTTGGTGTGATGGTGTTTTTGTAAGTAGTGTGCCACGTGCGATGATGTGCCATGTCGACGTTCCCGGCCGTTTCGGTATTATGGTAGTACTGCCGCAACGGCGCTTACGGCCTACGCCGCGATGCCACGATCGACCATTAATATTAGCAGTGGTGTGGTCGTACATGCGCTCGCGATTTATAGTTCTTTGTCAGTTTTTGTTGTTGTTGGTCGCCGCTGATCGCGATATGCATGGGCAAAGGTTATCTTCCCGCATCGTTTCGACGCTTTCGGCGTCACGGAGGAGCGTAAAATAGTGCCCGCACCTCCGGCTGGTAGCTTAGTCTATAGTCTATATGTACTTGACCCCTCAGGGCCTGTAGAACTGCACGTGTTTGGAGACAAAACATTTTCAAAGATTGTGGGGGCATTTTTGCAGTGAGTGGTCAAAAACTGGGGTGGAGATGTTGATGAAAGTGGTGAAGTTTACGTTGTGATTTTATGTCTTCCTCTTCTTATTCCTATTGCCGGGATACGTTTCTTTCTGCTGTTTTATCACGTGCGTTATGTTGAGTTATTTGGGTGGGGATTGCGGGCCTTTCAATCCCATACCTTAACAGTTACAACATATGAATGGCACCGTAAGGGGGAAGCTTATATTGTTCAGCAGCTGGCAGGTAGCATGGTGGTCAGGTGTGTTGTAAGATGAGGCAGGGAAAGGGGATATCAGAACAACAACAGGTGTATTGTAGCACGGTATATATTCGAGCGCCAGCACGTCAAGCACTGCCGTAAAAGTGGGGCTGCCGTTAAAAGTACAGTGGTTATGGGACTTCCGAGAGTACAATAAATAGTGGTGCCACCGTAGCCAGGTGCCGTGATGTGAGCAAGTACGGGAGGGGGATATCGGTAAAGGGTGGGGAAGTGGGCGGCGATATCTGTTGTTGTTGCTGTTGTTGTTGTTTGTTGTAGTACACCTGTGTGTGGTACGTCCTATAATAAGTACAGGTATCAGAACAACGACATGGATGTGACGCATGTTTTTAGTATGCAAAACGTCGTATTTGGCAGTAAATGCTTAGTTTGACCCAACAACATGTCGGCGAGCGTTGAGAGCGTCAAATCCAGTGCGTGACAAGAAACAAAGGCATGCACGGAGGTGGATCGGGGCAGAATAGGCTTCCCTTATGACCCAGGGTGGGAGAGAGTAGTATGAACTGACTGCTGTGGGCTGAAAGGGAGATTAATGACATACTTCGAAGTACTAATCTATCATATCGTGTTCCTCGTGGATCAGCTTGCAGGGCGGTGCTTACACGCGGTGACGGTTTCGTCGCTTCCTCTCTAGACACGACTGCCCCCGGTCGTATTTGGGTGGCTCGGCGCAAGCCTTGAACCGGCGATGAACCCACAATCCCCACCTGCCGATGTAAATTTTCCGTCAGCAAACTACAACATGACAAAAGTCCCCGCCGTACGGAGTCATCGAGGACGACGCTGTGTCCGTGCCGGTCAAGCACTTGGAGACCGATAAATAAGTTGTTACCGGCTACGAAGTGTCAGCGGCTGAGACGGACTGTAGTCGTTCTATCCGCGACACACTGGTGGTGCGGACTCCTACAACCGTTATAGACCCCGAGATCTCAAAGCACTCTGTACCCCCCATCCACTCCGCCGCAGCCCTCCCCTCCCCTCCCACCCCCCCCCTCCGCTTAGGTACGCGCTTTGATTTTTATCGCGCAACGGGGGTAGAGCTTTTGACTCGCTTTTCGCCTCACTGGCTGACGTCACATCTACTTTAAAAGGTAAAATTCATAGCGTGTTTTCTCCCGCTCGAGAGCGGCTACGGGGACAAAAGAGCGCAGTCGAGAACCGATCGAACGAAAGACCTATTACCGGGTGCGTGAAGGATCACGACCTAGTTTGTTCTGCTTAATATCAAATCATTAATACCTGATAGTAATTACAGTAGTAGTAGCAGTAGTAGTGGTAGCAGTAGTCGTAGTAGTATTAGTAGTAGCAGTAGTAGTAGTAGTAGTAGTAGTAGTAGCAGTAGCAGTAGTAACGCATACATCACCGCGGCATGCGTTTGGGCGTGAGTATGATATATATTATATAAATGAAAATACACTCCAGCTGCTGTGAGATGGAATATTTGTCGAAACTCATCTTTGCAAGCTGTGTGTGATACTCCGATCGCGCGCATTACGGGTTGTGTGTCCTCATTAAGGATATAGGTCGGCGACTCCCCTTGCAACTACAGTGTAGCTATCGAGTCGACAGGGTGATGTTAGGCAGTCTGTGCGCGGAAACTATAAAACCCGTTTCTGAGGGGGACAAAATCTGACAGCTGTGGAAGGAAATGCATCAGTTTATCAAGTGAATCCTGTAAGTCGAATAACCGGTGAGGGGAGGGTGGAGTTTTGAAGGACGTGGGGGCCTGATTTTGATCAAAAGGGGGGGCGGAGGGGGGGGAGGGGGGGAGGGACAGGTGGGGCAGCTCAATCTGTGCGTGGAAACTCTAAATCCTTCTTGTGGGGGAGGGGGGGGGGAAATGTGGGGGGGGAAGGGGGGGGGGGGGAGGCTTTAGGTCGCATAGATGTAAGGGTTTGCTATACGCCTGGTGCTAGGTCTAGGCGATGGTGCGGGTGGTGGGGAAGGAGGGGGCGTCGGGGGCAGGGAGGGGGGGGTGGGAATTGCAGCACCGGCATGGACGGCTTTAAAACGATAATGAGGTGATATCCAGCGCGTGGAAGTGTTTATTACTCTAGCGGATTTCGATATTAGGTGAGGCGTTTGAGCAAGGGAGAGCGAGGAAAAAAAAAAAAAAGTTGGGGGGGGGGGGGTTCAAGAGGTTTACAGGTCACATGTAATATAAAAATACACTCCAGCTATGAGATCAAGGATTTGGTCGAAACTCATCTTGGCAACATTGTGTGTGATACTCCGATCGCGCGTATTAATCATATGTAGGGGCTTGCTATACGCGCGGTGCTGGGTCTAGGCGATCGTGCGGGGTGTGGGGAAGGGGGGGGCGTTGGAGGGGGGGAGGGGGGATGAATGAAAGCTATGTCATGGATGGCTAGAAAGATAATGACGTGATATCAATTGCGTAGAAGTGTTTATTACTCTGGCCGATTTCGATTATATATATTAATGAGGACACACAACTCGTAATGCGCGCGATCGGAGTATCACACACAGCTTGCAAAGATGAGTTTCGACGAAATCTTCGATCTCACAGCTGGAGTGTATTTTAATTTTTATAATATATGTATTACGCATGTGGCTGTGTTCAATGCGAATAGTTCCGTACTTTCCCTACTACTATTAATAGAGGGTTCGATCCAGAAAAAGGCGGCGAACCTTATCATACGTGGCATGAAACGCGTTTTGTTTTTACCTTGTATCTGGTATATTATGCCAGGTTTTTATTTTTTACTCTCCATCCAGCTTAACCCGTACGTGGGAGGTTTTACCCTCAGCGGCCTTCTGGACAAGGTCATGGTCACAGGTGTCTTTCCTCCCCCCCCTCGGTATATGCCTTCATTTTTATCGCGCACGAGGTTCAGCATACATACCCACTTTTTTCAGTCTTTTATGCTCGTCGATTTTCATCCAATTTTGCTATTAATATGTGTGATAACTCACGCCATAGCGCCTTCCGTTCGTCAATTTTCACGCAAGAAAAAGTCCCTACGAGCACGAGTATGCACTCGGCAAGAATCGAACGCTCATCATAGTAGGGAAGAGATTTACATACTATTACTACTGCTGCTACCACTACATATATTATAAAAAATGAAAATACACTCCAGCTGTGAGATCGAAGATTTCGTCGAAACTCATCTTTGCAAGCTGTGTGTGATACTCCGATCGCGCGTATTACGGGTTGTGTGCCCTCATTAAGGATATAGGTTGGCGACTCCCCTTACAACTACAGTGTAGCTATCAGGGTCAACAGGGTGATGTTAGTCAGTCTGTGCGCGGAAACTATAAAACCCGTTTCTGAGGGGGACAAAATCTGACAGCTGTGGAGGGAAATGTATCCTTTTATCAAGCGAACCCTGTAAGTCGAATAACCGGTGAGGGGGGGGGGCGGAGTTGTTGTATATACAACACCATGGAGACGCGTGTCATTGACTCTGGTGCAGTGAGATACATTGTTGCGTTTTTTTTTCAGTTTCCCCCCATCAGTGACGTCACTAGGGCGCTTCAATTACACCCCAGTGACGTCATTACGGGGCCCTTCGATCGGTATTTCGTATGGGTTATTAATAGGGTTAGGTTAGTTACGGTTACTTCCATGGTTGGTTGTGAAAAACACAACAATAATTTACCTGGTATGCTCGGTTACTGCGTGTTTTTCACGTGTTGTGAAACACAAAACACAAAAATGTACGAGGTAGGTTATTCACATAGCCTACAAAGATAGTCTAGACTATGTAGGTTGTTATTGCCTACATTATTGTGTTTTTCACAAATGGTTTTTCGTAACCGTGTGGAACTAACCCTAACCTAAGCCTGAAAAAATCGTCGAAACTCATCTACTAATCTCTCATCTATAATCTATCCTATTCTTGATAGTTAGGTGTGATTTTTGGGTTAAATGAGGGAAGTTGCCATAAATATTAAGCTGACTTCGGGGCCCCGCGTGAGAATGTTGTTACACTATGTCCCCCACCTACCTACTTGTTGTATACCAGGTATATATATTTGTACATGGACAGGACATATGTGTTGTGCCTTTTCGTCACCGCGAGCTAGACGGTTCCAGCGCTAATCTACCAGCAGATAACTACGTACTACCTCGTATTATGATAATGTGTCAGATCATTTGTTTCGCCACTACTCGCTCTGTGGAAATAGATCAAATTGCGAGTTAGATTTAGATTTTGGTATGATTTGCTACTACTACCAGGGGTACGTTGTTGGAGCTTTTTACATCTCTGTTCATTGTGCGAGAGCACACAACAACTCGCACCCTGGCGGCCAGGGTCTGTATTCGGTGGAAGGTGGGTAGAAACTACTAAAATGCACAACAATACTAAACTTCTTCCGGAATTTTTCAGCTGTTCGCGCCAACCCAACAAAAACACCCGGTACGATAACGCGCCTCCACGGGACGCAAGCATCTCCGGGTGCGGATGGAAACACCAAGAAAATATCAATGAAAAAAATGCATCATCGGTCGGAAGTTCATCCGCGTGGTTTCTTATCATTTACTGCCTATATACTTGTAGAGGTTTGAGTTTGGCACCACAGGCACGATGTTACGTACCGATTTACTGATCAGATCATGGTGCGTGCAAAGTTTCTAATAACGTAGAAAAGCCCGCTTCGCACACTTCGCACAGACGTCTTCAAGGCTCTCAAAAAAAAAGTGTCACCAAATGGCAACATACCGGAATACCGAGTAGTTGTTATGCCCTTGGGTATGACATTTCGCGTGTGTCCTGGTAAATAAACACTCACTACCACGCACATGTGGGTAGTATTCTTACTATGGTATTATGGTGGACCATGTTTGTCGAAATGGGATACTCACGATACGATATATGATCTGGTGGTGCACATCAGCCAGCAAACTCATCATGACTTCTGTCACGTGATACTTTTTGAGGGCACGGTGTGAGAGAGAGGACTGCTGCTGCTTGGGAACAAGAAGGTATTTCTAATCATTTCAATTCCGAATACTCTTCGTGGAACTAAGTTATTAACCACAAAGGAATAATCGTTAGATAATTTCGCTTACTACTACTACTACTTGCTGAGCAGAGCTATAATTATTGGGAAAAGAAAAGTACACTCCAGCTGTGAGATCGAAGATTTTGTCAAAACTCATATTTGCAAGCTGTGTGTGATACTCCGATCGCGCGTATCACGGGTTGTTTGTCCTCACTAAGGATATAGGTCGGCGACTCCCCTTGCAACTAACTACAGTGTAGCTATCAGGGTCAACAGGGTGATGTTAGTCAGTCTGTGCGCGGAAACTGTAAAAAAAACCTTTTTGAGGGGGACAAAAGTTGTCAGCTGTGGAAGAAAAATGCGTCAGTTTATCAAGTGAATCCTGTAAGTCGAATAACCGGTGAGGGGAGTGCGGAGTTTTTAAGGACGTGCGGGGGCCTGGGTTTGATCAAGCGGGAGCGCGGGGGGGGGGGGGAGGGGGGACAGGCGGGGCAGCTCAATCTGTGCGTGGAAACTATATAGTCTAAATCCTTCAAGTTTAAGGAGAAAAATCTGACGGTTTAGGAAAGAATGCACCAGTTTATCATGGGGGGGGGGCGGGACGGCGAGAGCAGCAGCAACGCTTCCATTCGATGAAGGAGCGCAAAGTATTCTTCTACCGTACGCACCGGGCACAGAACACAACAGCACTCGTCACGCGGTACTTATTATGTGTGTGTACTTTTAAATTATCATCATCATCTCCATCATCATCGTTATCATCATCATCAACCTCGACATCATCGTCATCATATTAATTAGTGCTTCGAAGTAGTAATTATTATAGCATTGTTAAGATACGGCCTCGAAAGGCCTGTAGGTATCCGAATTTGAGATCATTTGGATGGGTTTCGTATGATAAGGTTGGCGGTTTATATTCGGGGAAGTTAGGAATTAGATCGGAGGCACGCGCCTCCGATCTCAGAAGCTACCCCGGGCTCTGGTGGAAACGAATAAAGCTACACCTCTACGAAGGAACGAAAGTGAGTACTCTCCGAAGACCTGCTCAATTGGCAGACCTGCAGGGGGCACTCTGTGTCCCCCACCTTTAATTTCACTTGTGGCGTCGACGGCAGGTTCTTGGCTCCATAGCCAGACGGTTAGAGGTGTGGGGGTGGGTTTTGAGGAGCCGCATCTTCGACTCATGGTCTAGTTCGTAGAACCGCAGTTTCCCCGAATCTCCCATATTTCTGCATATGCGACTCATCAGGGGGGGCTAGTGTCAAGATACGGCCTCGAAAGGCCTGTAGGTATCCGAATTTGAGATCATTTGGATGGGTTTCGTATGATAAGATTGGCGGTTTATATTCGGGGAAGTTAGGAATTAGATCGGAGGCACGCGCCTCCGATCTCAGAAGCTATCCCGGGCTCTGGTGGAAACGAATAAAGCTACATCTCTACGAAGGAACGAAAGTGAGTACTCTCCGAAGACCTGCTCAATTGGCAGACCTGCAGGGGGCACTCTGTGTCCCCCACCTTTAATTTCACAGCATCTATCTATCTGATTCGTATACCCATAGAATATATATCCAGTATTTATATACTACGACTATACTGCTACTACATATACTTATACTTAAACTATGCTACTATCAATACTACTAGTAATATACTATTACTGCTGCTACATGCAACGCCCCCGCCCGCGCGCGCGCTTATCGCGTGGGGGGGGGTGGTTTGAGTAATAATACGGCCGCTCATGAGGCACGTAACGTCTCGTTCGTGTTGTGCCTTTTTTTTATCGTTGAAAAAGACGTTTTTTTCGCCCCCCCCTCATCGCTGGGGCAAACGAAACAAAAAGTGGGTATCCCCCCGTATCTCGGTGGAAGAATGTGAACTGTACACGGAGGAACGGGATGAATTAGAGGAGGAGATGAGGAAAATAGAGGAACGTGACATACATACATGAAGAAATTTGGTACATTATTTTAGATAGTAGTCTAGTCTATGTAGAAGAAAACGATCGCTATCATGAAAGATAGATGGTGGCCACAGACGCCTAAACAAGAAGAGGATAAAATAAGCAAAAACAAACCCCGTACGAGTGTTACGTGGAAGAAACGCAAAATGAACACCCAAAAGTTGGCGGAGGTGTTTCTAGTAGGAGTAGGAACGGAACCCCATCTCGAAAATACACCAGGTTTGCACGTACTAGCACTAGTACTACTGCTGCTGCTGTACGTTATTGTATCACAAAAAAGCACTCCCAGCTCAGCTCAGCCCATCTAGTCTATTATAATGATAATAGCTCAGGAGCGCAGCGCAGCGCCGTGTGGTGCAGTGCCTTGCCCTGCGGTGCAGCGCTGCCGCTGCGCTGGGCGTTCTTTCGAACATACAGAACCGGGTACATGTTGTGATGCGAGGTTGCGTACTCGTCGTCTTTTTGCTTCCTTCATTTGATTGTCCTCTCTCGGTCCTCTTGACATTGTTTTTTTCGATAATTTTACACCCGTACTACGTACCGATCAGAACGTGACACTGCCAACAAGCACACACCACACACATCACAAGACAGATCTGCACACAAGGAGATGTTGGCATTATCAAATCACTATTAAGAGTTCCACCAAATCTTGCGCCTCTTTTTTCTGTCCCCTTCACATTTAGTTTTGTTCCTCCCTGCGCCAGCGTAGCGTGCGGCGTCAGCCGCCCGCGGAGCCAAGCCCCTCCTTGAAGACTACTTACACCTATACTACTGCCACTACTACTACTTTGTACTTCCATCACTACTACTGCTGCTGCTATATTACAATTAATACTACTGCTACTAGTACTAGGGCAGTATAGAT
The DNA here is from genome assembly GCA_012845835.1 of Undaria pinnatifida. NCBI lineage: Eukaryota > Phaeophyceae > Laminariales > Alariaceae > Undaria > Undaria pinnatifida. Next base: position 9,084,275 of record JABAKD010000030.1, read on the forward strand.
TATATCTCTAGACTACCCCAATAAACCCTGGTTTATACACTACTGCCACTACTACTACTTTGTACTTCCATCACTACTACTGCTGCTGCTATATTACAATTAATACTACTGCTACTAGTACTAGGGCAGTATAGATTATATCTCTAGACTACCCCAATAAACCCTGGTTTATACATATATATGTCATGTACGAAACAATACTGGAGACGCACACGTACGAGAGGTCTCGGAGGTAATAAAAATCATACAAATAATACAAAAACGATATAAGATACCAGATTTCCTTCTTTTTGGATATTGTTTCTTCACGACTAGACTGATAAGAGCGTAACCGCCGCATTCATTTCTAATTCCTCAGACAGTTTGCCGGCAGTACGAGTAGCTCCTCCTCGTACGAGCACGACGTAATCTTAGAATTAGACCACGCACATCCTCAGAGGCCTGTCATATGATACCTCGTCGTCACGGAGCGAGAGACGCTTGCCATGACCGTGGACGACCTCCATTACACCCATCATACAAGGGTGCGAGTACGAGGAGAAATGCGCGGTGCGAGCAACAATGACAACGATGCAGAGGAGCGCTGGAGGGTACTCGCACACCTCGAAGACGGCCGGCGTGAGAAATGGATGACCGACCGAGCAAAAAACGCGCTTGGCACAGCAAAGTGAGCGGTCAGGTAGATCTCGATTTTTGGCAACCACAGGCAAACGCGAGCGACGCAGTTGAGAGCCAGAGCACATCTATCACACCCGTGGTGGCGTCCGGGGTGTACGTGACACACACCAAAAGGTTGCTACAGCAGTACTAATAGTAGGGATCCTCCATACTTCGTAGGTTGCGTCTTTCAGAGACGTGTGAGGTACAGCAAGTTGAGACAGGTATCCATTTTAAGCAACCACATGAAAGCAGTTGAGCCAGAGTACACGCATCATACCTGCGGCGACGCCTGTGGCGTACGAAGCATAAAGCAGTCGTTACGAGTAGTGATCCACATGATACCTTGTGTGGTTCGTATGCCCTTTCCTGACGATGTGTGAGGTACAGTGGAATCCAATTTGTACCGACCGATGTACGGCAAAGTGAGAGATACTACGTACAGTTCTCGATTATTGGGAACCACAAAAACACGCGAGTGTCGTGTCATAGTTGAGCTGGAGCACATGATACCTACCTGCGATGACGCCTGTGGCAGCTGCGAGTAATATGATCCCCAATACTTCGTGGCTTGCGTAAATAAGATTTGTGTGACGTATCATATAACCCAATATGTACCGATGTCGCGCATGCATGCAATAAATTGTTGCCAATTTACACGATTTTTGCCAACCCCAAGCAAACGCGAGCGACGCAGTTGAGAGCCACAGCACACCTCACCTGCGGTGATGCCTGTGGTGTACGCAGCATGTGTACAGCAGTTGTTATATGCACTAATAGTGGTCCCAGATACATCGCAGTTTGCGAATTTTAGAGATGTGTCAGGTACAACCCAATCCGTACCGATGTATCACATAGCACAGGGAGAAGAGATCTCGATTTTTGCACGCAGCCACAAACAAGCGCGAGCGACGTAGTTGAGTCAGGGCAACCCCCTGAAGCCTGCGGTAACGCCTGTGTCGTACGCAGCACACGGCAGTTGCTATCTTGTGACGATTTCTCGACAATGTGGTTTGCACCTTTCAGAAATGTATGGAGTATAGTCTAGAACCTAATCTGTATCGATATCAGCCCTTGCGCGCTATATTTTGTTACCTCTGCCGTGTCGGTCTACACGGATTCTACACGGATTGTGCGTCAAAGTACAGTATAAAATCATATCATATCGTGCTCACACGCATCACACGTACATTGTAAAGGTGTGGGACTCTACGTGCTCGTACGTAGTGTCGACATGACAAGTTCTTACCTGGTGTTATACCTACTCGACGACCCCCACACCCTTCCAGACTTGCTTCGGTCTTCCTGGAGGAGGAAAAGAGGCGCGTGTGTCGCCTTCGCAAGACAAAGTCGGTGCTGGCGTCCGGAAAATTAACGGGTAGCAGCGTGGGCGCTTCCTCGACACAACTAAACAAAACCAACAGACGGAGACGTCGACCGTATCCCGCCGATCGATATCATCACCACAGCGTTGGAAACGATTATCAACAAGGTCACTCGACGACAACATCGGACGATAAACACCACCAACACTGGCACCATCAGACAAACGATAAGAGCCTACCGTCGCTGACGCCGAACTACCCGACCTATCCCTTCGCGGACATCAGCAGGAGTGCGCTGCTTCCGGCACCGGCGGTAGGATTATCGTCGCGCGAGGAGGCCGTTGTGAAAGCCAGGCAAGAGATAGAGCGCAGGTCACGTCATGTTAGCAACGGGCGTCAGCCGTCGTGGGACGGCCGTACCAGCAGTCAGTACGACCAAACATTTTTGGGAAAGGAGGAAACTTGGTGTCAGAACAGTGACCGCCGCGCTTTATATCAGAAGGGAGACGAGATCATGCGACGGATAGCGAACGGGGGGGGGGGGGAAGGGGGGGGGGGAGGGGGGAGGGAGCGAGAGGAGGCTCGACGTATTCGCACAAAGCACGCGCGAGTTACCAGCAGGGCGAATTTTCTCCCACAGGTGTAGTATATCACACAACAGAACCGAAGGGCAGTCAGGCGACCAGCTCTGGGCCTTCAGCCATCGATTTGTTCGACCAATACGGCCTTGTGCCCTCGGCCGCGGATGGTGTGGAGGGACTTGTGGGAGAAAGCCACCGCGCTCAAGCAAATCAGGAGTCGACGGGTGGCGGTTCTGGCATCCTTGTGGATCAAGTAGGAAGAAAGGCGGCCAACACCGGACATCCGCTTGCACCCACCTTGCAGGCTGCGAGACCTCCGATAGTTCCGGGTGGGTCACAGGATCGAGGGGGAAAAGGCCGTGCAAGGGATCCCCGACGTCACGAAGCGCGGGTGGTGCGCAACGCCGCGAAGAACAAATCAGATGCAATCAACGACCAATCTCGGTCTCCAACGGTGCGTGGGCATATGGCCGCCCCGCCTAAAAACGCACAACAGCTACTGGCGTCTTCGGGCAGGGAGGCAAGGGATTCTAATAACGCCGGGAGAAAACGTCAAGGTGTGGGAAACCCCGTTGAATCTGTTCATAGAGGGCTCTACAGGGGACGCTCCAACGCCAACCTACGCGAGACTCAAGCTCCGGCACAAGCGCATAGGGTGAGGCGACGCTGGAACGTCGGTGGCGAAAGTGCGGCTGCTTCACTCGTTCCATCACCGCCGAGGGACGGTCGTAAGGAAGACGCACCAGTGTCAGACCAGCGGCTTGTAACCGCAAAGGTACGGCTACATAAAAGCAAAGACCTTAGCGCCCTAAAATCGGAGCACATGGAGGCTCTGTCGATCCTTCAGGACATCAGCTGCCCCCCATCGAACTCAGCAGCACAAAGCCCTAAAGCGCAAAAGACAGGGGATGGTGTTGCCACCCTGGGTACGAGAGGCGCCTTCCATTTGGGGGGCTCTTCGGCCACCGCGAGCCCCTACCAAGCGTTTATCACCGAAAGTTCCAGCTTATCCCCGGCGGAGTCTAAGGTGGAGCTCGTCGACAACAAGCTATCGGCGGATTTACCCCAAATCGGGTCTGAAGAGCAGGCTGCTTTGCGATTGATGTACAGGAAATGGTGGATGAAGATAGCGAATGGCGGGAGTCCACCATCACCACTATTTACGCCAAATCCGCTCGAAGTATCCAGGATTCGTAGACGCGCCGCGGCGGCGGCGGACAACGCCAAACGGGATGTGGGCGGGGTGGACACCAGGCGGGATGTGAGCAGGGTCGACACCAGGTGGAACGTGGCGGTGGACACTAAACGGGATGCGGGCAAACATAGGGGTGCAAGACCTCCGGTTAGCAAACAAAGCCCACCCCGACAGCCATGGGGTGCGAACACCGCCAAGAAACGAGTTGTGACCAAAGCCGCAGGTGTGTCGAGCCCGAAGAAACAACCCCCGTCAGGTGTGAGTACGGGCACCACCCGAAGTCGAAGCTTGGCACGCGAGAAACACAGTACGCGGGCGGCAGCGACTGCTTTTGTGGCGTTGCAAGTAGCTCTGGGGACCGCGGCGGTGCTGAAGGCTAAGAGCAGGAAAAACGCAGCAGCGGTAAAGAGTTGTCGAGGTCAGCGAACGCTGAGCAAGGTCCCACACCCGAAAAATGCGACGACAAAAATGCCCAAACCTCCGGCGTCCCTGATTCGTAGTCGCATCGACCGTAACACTAGCGTTTCACGCATTTCAGGGACTTCCCGCTCTTTTCCGGCAGCACCAAGGGCTACTATTTCTGCCTCTAAAGCCTATAAGCCCCAGCAGCTACGTAGAGGCGACGTACCGTTGAACGTCGCGCGAGTTCACGGAGATAACGAAACCGCCGAGGAAACTGGTGCGCCGCAACCGGGTGTTCGGCCCGATTCAGACGTGGAGTCCGTCTCGGAAAACAACGGCATCACGGAGGAGGAGGAGGAGGAGGAGGGTCACGACGGGCGCATTTTCCTTGCGGATGGGAGATTTATTTCTACACGGCGCACTAGCTCGGACGCGAACGGCGATGGTATTTCGAGCGACGATAGATTGGGTGGTGGTGACGAGGTTGCGGTTGGTCGATCTGTGGTAAGCGACGAGGTTGTTGCTGACTCCGTAGCCGAGGATGAGTCGCTGGATTACGCAGACGATAGCTTTGAGAAATAACGTACGCCCTCCCCGGTATGAGCCATCAAGATATGTTCAAACAGTGGTAATCGTTCATAGTGTTCCCTCCCCGATATGAGCTAATAATATATGTTCAAACAATGGTAAACGTTCAGAACAGGGTCGTACACCGTGCGGTGTTACTACCGTGGTCACTTTCCATACTTTCATTGCGTGGTTTTGTTTCCGCGCAGCTGCTTACAGTTTGAGTCAGCCGAGATTTTCATGACATCTGTTGGTGCAAACTCCTTGTTTCGAAATTTCAAATGCGCATCCTCCCCCGAGAATCATACGACTGCGTTTGGAATGCATGAGACAATTCATGGCATAGCCCCCGTTCCGCGCCAGCACTGCAACACCTTTGACAGCAATTTGGTGCATCTTTCAGAGTCACCGTAGGCTTTCAACTCGGTAAAATCTCCGTGCTACGTAGTGGGGGCACTTGTTTCATCGTGCGAGACCGTGGACTAGCCACCTACAGTCACGCCGCCCTTCTATTGATATTAATAGTTTAGGCCGATCGTATTTCAGAAGCCCCGATGAAATGAAAGGACCCCTTGTGTCATTTGATTAAACTTAATAAGCGCTTTTAGAACCCAGCCGTTGCGTGATCGACACCTACTGTGCGAATTGCTGTACTCGTACTTGCACGCGGAGATCAAGACAATCTCACTAACGACTTCTAACTAAACATATCGGTTGACGGTACTCTTGCCTTTTGACGGACCGTCGTCAAGGAACTCCCCACACTAAACCTAGTATAGTCTATGTCTCAAGAGGCCTGTACGGGTCAAACCTAGACCGTCAACCGACATTTGGCTTCTAACCCGCAAAAAGGGTGTCGTCATTGAAGGGTACTACTAGGCTAATATTTCCGCTCATGATACGAAATCACTAGCTTCATGTCTCACGATTGCTCTTGAACGGCACGCAGCACACATAACTACGCGGCATGCGGCACAAGGACACCTTCAAACCACAGCGTTGAGGGGGTGTAGAAAGCTGTGAATCTCGAGCCAGAAACAGCGCTACAGAATACTCCCAACAACCAACGCCACACCAAAAAAAAAAAGGCTAAGGAACGCGCGTCACCCACCACACTCCGTGTAATCGTGGAGTCAAGTTTGGGCTGGTGTAACACCCCAGCGATGCAATTCCAGCTCAAACCGGAAAATTCTCATCTGAAAGCGCAACGCTAACTTCGGTGCCACCCGTGCGAAGCTTTGATAGGGCGGTTTGTTGCACTATTAATACAAATATATGTACGTAAGTCCTTCTGTGATGTAAACCTCTACGTAGTGTTTACGGAGTGCTAACCTATAATGTGACGGCGACATCGCAAACTGTCGAGGGTACTAGGTAACCTTGACCAACGTGCACCGCAATGCGCGAGAGCAGCTTTCTGCGAAGTCACACCGGCACAACCTCCTCAGCCTTAGTTTGCACCACGACGCCGCCTGTGTCTGAGCGGAATATCCTCAGCTTCGCGTCATTGTACACAACAAAGGTAGTGCCCTTTCCCTGGTTGACCGGAGCGACAGCAACAACGCGCGGCGAAACGAGGCGATGGGTGGACGTCGGAAGAAAACACAGGAAAAAGTACCGCCACCTCAAACTATTAAAATGCTGAAAAACTGAGTGCATTTCGGAGCGCTCAGAGTTGAGTATCGAAGCATTCAAATGCAGAAAACCGACTTGCAATCAGAGCGTTCAGAGTGAAGTATCGTATGGCTGTCGTCCAAGCATGGATGCCTTATTGGCAACCGCTGTGCAGCCTCGGTTACGGAAGAATCTTGACGACAATGTAACACCATACAAAGGGCGCGCACGATATCGCACGATGTTGTCTCTCTTGGGCGGTGCACGAACTCTTAAGCTCTTTTTGAGGCTTCAAATGGGAACAATGTTGAGGGGGAAATGCATGACGATCCACACGAAGCAACACGGGCTGCTGGTGTGGGCAACTTGTTCGAACTGCAACGCAAGGAGCTCTTGGCCACGTGCGTACCATGGCAATACCCATACAAGCCTTACGCTCTTCCTAGAAGTGTGAAAAGGCCGCACGCGTCGCCTTTTTGGTCGGTACGTATGGGTCCCACTAGGCGTCGAATTGTTTAACAAACATGGCCTACTGCCTCCTCAACCATAGTACCAAGTGCCAACAACGAAATCGCCGATGATACTCCAGTGACATAGAGCCGCGATAAGCGCAAGCTGGTCGAAGCAAGTCGCTGCGCATTGTTCAACGTTGTAGACCGCTGGCATGACGCAAGACGGGGACATGCATTTACTCATGGGTGATGTGCTGAAGACAACTACGATGACCCCACCTTGATGAAGTCGAGAGGAATCTTGCCACCAAGCGCGTGTAGCCATGCCCGAGAAACTTCAACGTTGACCTAAAAACACGCGTTGTGGGACACGGCACAGCAGCGCGTTGGACAACTAAGGTGAAGATACACAGAACAGAAAGCATGGCGTATCCGCCATCGACAACACCGCAACCACTTTCACAGTACCCGCAGCTGGCGCGATCGAGTGATTACATTCAGTCCGGACGGTGGCTTGTCACGTGCTACAGTGCTTCTGCAGCAGCATGAGAGCCACAGGTGTGCACAGTGTTATGGCTGCGCTGTGAACGCTGAGAGGTGTTCCGTTACTTGAAACGCCGACACAAAGAGCAGTATGCGCATTCGTCGCGCCTAATGCTTTGGCCGTGAGACTCGCAAGCTCTTGAGGAAAACACACGAGAAAAAAAAACGGAAACCGGAACGTTCATTACACGAACGAGATCAGTGCTACCAGGTAAGTTTCAACCCGTTCCCAGAACGGTACCTCGTAGGGAAGCTCCGTGCTCGTGGATGCCGGTGTGCCCTGTCCATCCACAGTCACGTACAGTTTGTCTCCCAAAGCCTGAGCGATGTTAGTAACCGATCCATCCTGCACCGGCCATGGCGTACGCATGAACGGTGTTTGTTTTCGTTCATGCGCGTGGCGCACAAATAGTGAAGGGCAACCTTTCGTTCTAAAAAAGAAACAGGCTGCAGATACCATTATGTTTCACCGCATCGCATGCTCCGTCACACGTACGCTTTTAATCCTTCGACACAAGCTGCAACCCAGCGGGCCGTTGCGCAAGCCTCGAAAGCGGTATTGCTCTAACCAAAAGTTGCCACGCTTGAAACGGTAGTACAGGCTTTTGCAACGAGAATCGCGGGAAACACGTGTTGTCACACCCGATTTTCGTTCATCGTAGCTCTTGATCACACGGCCTACCGTTGTCATTACGGTTACCGTACTACGCTAGGCCGTGGCTATGGCGTCAGTGACTTTTCGAGAAAAAATGGGGCAAAGTTATGCGGCAGCCCTCGTGTAGACCGTGTCAAGCAACGTCCTTCGACAACCAGCGCACCAAATGGAACGTACTCAGACGTGCACGCGCACCAAAACGTACGCGACATTTTGTGCGTTTTCTCCTCGCGCGCTTATCTCGCTGGCTCACCTCCTTGTACCACTGGTAGGCGCGGTTGTCCGCCACGCTGTTGAGGGGGTCGAAGTATTTCTGCCACGCCGTGTTGGTCTTCCAGAGAACACGCCATGGGCCGTCGTAAAGATAGTCTTTGTTAAAACTCACCCCTGGGACAGCCTGCGCGGTTTGCGGGTGTTGAATATTATCAAAGCCAAACTTTAAGTCAATGTCGCAGAACCGCACTGTGCGACACGTCTCTGACGAGATGTTTCAAACAACAATCTACTGGAAATACGCCAGTTGCATATTCGTTCGACCAAAGTGATTGATGCGCAATTTTGCAAGATGAGTGATATATGTCGCGCGGGTTTTCGCGAAGGATGCAAGCTGATGATTCCCTTGGTGGCGACAGAGTCAAGAGCAAGAACACGTGCGGGAAAATAGGCCCAGATTGAGCTCTACCTCGTGCTCAGATTAAGCGCAAGCTGATACGTGCACAGCTACGTCGCACATCTGGTAAAACATTGGGCCTACGTCACATACACATGTGCACATATAATACAACGCCTACGACGGGGAAAAAAACGGCCAATTAAAGCAACCAGCGAGGACCATTAAGGCTTCGCACCTCCAGCTGCTCGATTTTTTCCATGACTTCCGCATCGTCGGGTTTGGCACTCCCGGCGGTTAAAAAACTGAAAAGCTCCGAGCTCAGCTGAGCCGCAGCCGCGGCGTCCGTCTTCTTCGGTGCCTGCGGAACGGTTGCGTTAAAGGGGGCGGTCACTACTGAGGGCAACTGTATACAGAGAGAAGGCGGCTGCGCTAAAACACGGCGGAAACATAACACCCCCCTAAACAACACACAAAACACATCTCTCCGCAAGGAGCATTGGCCTCGAGAAAGAGGAGTGCGCAAATATTGAAACACCAACCCGTAAGAATACGAGGGGGAAATCGAGGTGGGTACACACCTTTGTTGACAACAACTAACTACTTGGTACCGTTGGTTAGTGTTTCTGCCCGCCTATGCACCGAAGACCACAACCAACGTGAGCCGCGTATGACACAGCAATGGCCAACACCCAAGACATGGTCTAGAATCTTCCCGAGCAGCGGAGGCAAAAACCGCTCCAACTTTTGAAAGCGCCTACTCGTACGCACCGAGTTGCTATCGATTCAGATCGTAACGATTGTAGAACAAGTGGCGAATAGATCTATTCGGCAGCACTACCGAAGCGCCATTCTTATCGTGAACAATAGCACGAGATCGTGAAGTTGAGCGTGTGTCCGACGGCTCCAACAACGAAGCGACGGCTACGAGCATTCAGTCCCAGGTACGTACTACACAAGCCGTCGGAATCTGTCGCATGACTGCTGCGCACGGCAGAGAGGCGCACCAAGGGTTCCGCGACACAAGAGCGATATTCCGCCGTGCACTAAGACCACTCCTGCAGTTGTAATCATCGCGTGTGCGCATAACGTACAACTAACGCGTGAGACAACACACCCCTACGACGGACTTCCAGGATGGTTTTGTCTCCAACGGGGAGGGTGCAAACGCCAAGCGATGTGTCTACGGAAAGACCTCGAGGAGGTCTTCCCAAATCCATCATTTTCGTGCGGTGTGCCCTAATCGACTCATAACTTCATCCCACGGGGGTGTGCTATCTCGTGCGTTACACGGTACTAGTCGTAGTTTCCATGCGGGTGACACGAGTTGTCTACGGGGTACGGGTCCTCACTTTCGGTCCAGACGAAAAGATGGAGAACAGTCCCATTGTCGTCCCTTCTCCGGCACGAGTCGAGTGGCGACTTCTGATAGGCAGCACCTCGTTTCCAAAGCCACCTTCTTTCCATAGTATCCCCCGCCCGTTCAGGCCAACCGGGGTTTGAACGAATGCAGCCGTGGACGCGGGAGAACACATCAACGGCAGCAAGAGAAGCAGCAGCTGCAGCGGCAGCGCCCTGACGCTCTCCATCATCGTGCCCTTATGAGCTGTGTTGATCGCTTCTCCTGCGAACCAATAGACCAAGACCGAGAACAGAAGCGCGAGAGATTGAACCTTTTACCGTCGCAAAATTATATGCCACACTAGTATACCAAAGCACGAATATTTTCGAAGTTTGTACAATAAACAAGGCTCCGCATGTGTGCTGGGCAGGAGTGAAGGGGTTGAGGGGTAGAGAGGATGGGCAGGATGTATCACCACAGTTGTTGTTGTGGGTCGTGGGTGGCAGATGTAACACAATACCAAGTGTTGGTACGTCGACAGAGCACATGATCCGGGAAAGGGAGGACGGCTGGACAGGTTACATGCGATAAACTAAGGTCACAATATATGTCAACGCCAATGTAGTTGCTGCTGCTCGAAAGCGCCGCTGTATGCCCAGTCGACAAGGGAGGGCTACCATAACTGTCGAGAAGACAGCGTGGTCTTTATGAGGGAGGCGATAGGCTTCAGGTACGACTGACAGCAACAACAACACCGCCATGTGCTATGTACAGGAACTTCACACTTTAGACTACTCGTATAACTCGTGCTTGTTGCGCTTCAACGGCAAGTGAATATGGTGGAGAGAGGGTGCGCAGCAGTCGAAGAAATGAATGTTGTGGGAGAGTAGTATTTTCCAGTACGTACCGATTGTTTTGCGCCGCCATGTTTAACCGCCATGTTTACCGGAAAAAACAAAAAAAACCCAGTTTTTTTTAGGGTTGCCGAGTCTTTCCTAAGCTCACATATGCCTGCAAGAAGCAAAATTGTGTTGTTTCGCGCATTTGATGCAGCTGCGGACCAGAAAATATGCCGTTTTTCTTTCACGATCACCTGTGTTGCTTTGCGCACAAAAAAATATGTTCTTAGGTGAAAATATAGAAAAAATACACCTGGAAGCACCTCTACCACCGTTGTTGTTGTGCCAGATTCGTAATTCAAGCCATAACTCTAGAGCCACGTCTAATCGAAAAGTGTACCACCCTGCCACGGAATCTTAGGTCCTCTAATTACATTGTGGCAACGCGGCAGCAGTTTTGTTGACCTGTAAGCACCGCGACAGTGTCACTGAAGTTTGAAAATGTGATCCCAGGTCGTTGGATTTGCTCTGTCTTATACTATGGCTAAGTATGTTTTTTTATGCTGCCGTAGCGATGATCAGTACCAGTACATACGTGTGTATGAGTAATTCTTAGAAAAACGTCTTCTTCTGTGATCAAGCGCTACCATACTACAACGTAGTGTTTCTCGTTCACATTTCTTTGTTTTTGAGGCATGCCTCCAGCCGATTGAGACGTCGGTGACATTAATAAGAAAGTACACCACCCTGGAATATCCCCTGCCTGTATAAACGAACACACGGCGAATCTTAGGCGATTTCATCAGCGTTTTTACACACGTCGGATAACGTAACACTCCGGGAACACTTAGTAACGTTATACGCCCTAACACGGCGGCTTTGCAACGTCCTTACCATAGTGTTAGCACTCCAGGAGCAACCGCTTAACACGCTATAATAGTGTTGACTGCGTATACCGGAACTTGTTAACGCAGTACCGTTACGGCTCTTCTGTAGCTCGTCGGCTCTGGTGCGGTAGCATAGTGTTACGCCGTGATTGGTGCGTGCAAAAACATCGTAACACAAAGTTAGGATTCTTCCAGACTCGCGCGTTATAAACATTAAAATCGGGCGTAACATTTATGTTACTGCGTGAATGTGAGAAAAATACTCTTAACACAATGTTACAATGTTTCCACTTCGGTCTGTTAGGGATCTAACACGTGTTACTCGTGTTACACTTAAGCGGCATCGCCGGGTAACATCGTGTTTCCTGTTCCAAGTTCCGAAGAGCCCACCAAAGTTTTTATACTAGCTTGTAACATCGCCGCATGAACATGGCGGCGGGCTAATATGGTACTACATCAGTAGTGGTCCCTTTACAGCGCTGGTTGAGTAGAGCCGACCTCCTTCTATAGTGCTTGTTAATCGCTTCACCCAGATGGGAACAACGCGTAGTGGAAGCATGCGGGTACTTCTAGCTGCACATGCCGGCGCTATAGACGGGCCGCTACTACGAATGCTATACAGCACAGTAAAGAAGACAAAAAACATGTCGGGGGAAGAATACGTTGAGATGCACGACATCCACACTCTGGCAACGAACACACCACGTAACATGGTAAATGCACCGCTTTGCCACCATCAGCCAACACCACATCACGACACGGACCTCAACAACACTCAGTCACCACCCAGTCACCGACAGACTCCCCACCTCCAATCACCACACGACAACCATACCCTTCAGATTGTTTGCAACCCAAAGACGCACACTCGCGCATACCAGGTAGGCTTCATTGTTCTTTGTTCCACTCTAGACTCTAGAGGGATTGGAGCCTCTCTTGTGACCACGGACATGTTTCTGGCGACGATAGTGAGTTCGTGTGAGAAATCTCATATCAAACCTGATATGGTTCCTGGTATCCATTTAGCATCATTACCTCATACCTCGTATCGGTCCTCGTCGTAGTTTTCATGAGTACTAAATTATGCAATAAACTAGAATACGAGCTAACACAGCAACTAATGTTGGCGTTATGTTGGGCATGTGCCTTATCTGCCTAATGTTTGTTACGATAGCTATTACATTAGGAGTTTCGCTAACACCGTAACATTACGTTACACGCTACGGCATGCCGACCCTATTTAATAGTACCCCGGGTTAACGCGATGTGATGCAACTAATCTGCCGACCCTAGTACCCCGGCTTAACGCGGTGTATTGCAACTAACTTGGCGTATAAATACGACCTCACACAGAAACGTAGTGTTAGTGTTATATTGGGCATCTAAGTTATCTGCGTGACGTTCGTTACCATAGTCACTAGGATTTTCTCTAACACCGTAACAGTACGTTGCGTGCTATCGACTGCCGGCCCTATTACACGTTAACGTCGTACTTCGTACGTTACAACTACATTGGCGTCCGACCTGGCAGAGTAACTTAATGCGTTGTATTGGGCATGTACGTTATCGGTCTAACGGGATTTAAGATGGCAAGCAGGGATTCCGTTAACACCGAAGCATTACGTTACGAGCTACGGGATGCCGATCCTAACACCGTAACACTTCACTGCTGCCAGTCCTTATGCAAACGTGACACTCTAATATTTGTTAGGTGATCGGCTGTCGATATCGAAAAGCAGTAACACGATGTCATCGCAATACCTAGAAATCCGATAACGTCGTAACGTAACGTTACAAGAAAAAAATCTCAACCATAACCGTAATGTCGAACGTTAAGCAGTACGTTACCCGAGGCGTGAACGTTTACCGCCACAACACTGATCGTGAAACTTTTGCCTAAACTGGCGGTGTGATTGCTGGGAACACACATAGCAACGGCGCAAACGATACACTACGTTGCCGCGGCATACCGTATTTCTCGAATTCTAGCGAGGCAAACGCCAAATCAAATACACACCAGACTATCATGTCTTGGTGGGGTTCCTACGGGCGTGGTGTGTTATTTGAAGGCTTCTGTGGAGAGCACCGAGCGCTGTCACGTAGCAATAAGATACCATCACAATAACTAGAAAATCTGACAACGTCGTAACGTAGCGTTGCCAAAACAAAAAGTCCACCGTAACATTGACGTCGAACGTTACGTGGTAAGTCATCCGAGGTGTGTGTACGTTTACCACCGCGTTTACCACCGCGACAGTGGCCGTGAAAATTGCCTGAACTGGCCGCGCGATTGCTGGCGCACACGTAGCAGTGGCGCAAACGATACACTACGTGGCCGCGGTGCGCCGGATTTCTCCAATTCTAGCGAAGTTGAGTTGCAACTATTTAATCGGTCGTACTCACAGCTGACGTTTTTCAATTTTGTATAAAAAAATTCTAGCAAGGCAAAACCCAAACCAATTATTAACAGATACCAGACTATATATCATGACTTCGTGGGGTTTCCGCAGGCGTGGTGCGTCATTTGAAGGCTTCAATGGAGAGCACGGCACCGGTGAAATGACACAGAGCGCTGAGTGACCCGCAGGGAATTGTGCGGGGCTGTTTTAGACAAAACCCCGGGTTCAGTAATATTTACGTAATGGGTTGTACCGCATTTTTTTTAGTAGGGTAAAGCAACACAGGTGCGATGCACCTGGCAAAATTCCTTCCGCTCTCGGCACCTCGCCCCCGCGGAGGAAACGCCTCGAGTTTCCGCCTCGACTTCGAGCCGCCCGGGCTTTACGCACGCGATGCCCGCGGGAGCGCGGCCGCCGTCCCCCCGCCGGGGGGGGGCATCGGTCGAGCCCAGGCGCCCCAGCCCCGCGAGGGGGGGGGCGGTGGTCGAGGCCCACGGCGCCTCGGCCGCCGTGGCCCGACCCCGGCGGATAGCCGGCATTTCGTACCGGGGTTTTAGTGTGGGCAAATGTTCGGCAAGCGGGGCACTCGAATGAACCTGATTCCTGGACCTGATACATGTCGGTAGGTTATTAGTCTACCCCAAAACGTTGGTGCGGTTCTAAAGAGTGAGGCGAAGTGGACGCAGCTGGGCAGTCAGTGTTCTTGGGCTCATACGTGGTATGACATGTTGTGTTCTCCCTGTATTTACTACAGAGTACGTATGGCTATACAGTGCAGCAGCGTCCGTCGTCAGTGGAGCTCTCTTGTTCGACTCAAGAAGCAGCTAATTTGTGCTACCAGGCACTTGTGAAGAACATAGGGTGCTGCATAACGCACGAAACATGTGCCGCTTGACGAGCAGTTGTTGAAGAGCGGGTATGGGGCTCGAAACATGTGTCCCTTGTGACACGTGTTGTAGCGAGGGGCACGGCTTTCTGTACACGGACGATGCAACTCGCTGACTATCACTTGCAAATTCCTCTCACCTTGAGTGTAGACGGACGCTCAGCCCAAGGATGATTCTGGCGTAGACGTTGATCCGTGAAGCTCAACCCTGCGGTGGTAAGCAACTGAACCCGGGCACCTCTCAGACTTGGTTTTAATATTGTGGGAACCGTAATCCCAACAGAACCAT
The DNA here is from genome assembly GCA_012845835.1 of Undaria pinnatifida. Lineage (NCBI taxonomy): Eukaryota > Phaeophyceae > Laminariales > Alariaceae > Undaria > Undaria pinnatifida. Next base: position 9,099,518 of record JABAKD010000030.1, read on the forward strand.
GCGGAAACCCCAATATCAACATGTTAGAGCACTCGTACAACCAACCCTCGTAGTACGCCGCGCCAGGCGAGCTTCTACCAACGGTGAGAGACAGAGAGGGTCATTGTGTGCAGTCATCCTGGAGTTACAGCTCGGACGGCCTTCATTGTGCACTTTCCCGCTCTCGCGATAGCCCACCGCAGGCGTCGGAGGCTCACTGCGCACTGCACACCAAACCTTGGCTTTCACTTGAGTCGCGAAAATAGGTCGAGCACGAGTGCGAGTGGTGGCCGCACGTCGCATATATCACGAGCACATTCATGTCAAACATGCAGCCGATTAAATTGCTGTTTCTTGTTAGCAGCCCTCCTTCTCTCTGTGAAGGTCAACCGCATCACCGCACTGCACACCAAGCAAGCAATCGCTTTTGCTCGCAAAAATAAGTCGAGTCGTACGAGTGTATCGAGTGAGGCGTCCTCGTAGCTAGCACATTAGGATCATACACGCGGCAGATTGAAGCTGCTCTTTCTTGTCAGCAATCCTAGCCCTTCCCCTCTCTCTGTAAGAGCCAACGCACCACCACTGCAACAACGATCTCTTCTCCTGCTTGCTGCCCTCCTTTCGTCAACCGCGCTGCAGACGTCGCTGCTTCTTCTTAAAATGGCCAAGAAATGACGCCTTTCGCTTCTCGAAGCTCAGCGATGTGCGTCGCATGGCTCGCCCTCTTCACGCGCGGAGGAGGGTCGTCGTCCCCGGCTTGTGCTGCTGCCGTGCTGGCCTTTGTCAGACCCGGAAGGCGTGTGTTCCTCGGCCAGTCACCACCGACCCGAGAGTTCCCGCATCTCAACGTCAGGAATGGAAGCAGCAAGCGCCACCACCTCTGCCGTGGTGCTGTTCCTCTTTGCACCCTTTCTCGGGAAGAAGCCTCGTGGCGACCGCAACATGATCGACCAGTGCCACTGCCGTTGATGTCGATGTCGACGGACCGAGGATCGAATGATGCAACACCACACAGCAGCAGGCGAACAATCCGACGGCGTGACCTGGCAGCCCCAATGAAATCCAAAGACAGTGATGACGCGTCGACGACACCAGCCGCCGCCTCTCGGACAGAGGAACAAACTACAAACGGTGCCGAAATCGCGGTGGGCATGCGCGTCCGCCTTCGAGACACAGGCCGTCTTGGAACTGTCGTCGGCAAGAAAGCCGGGGGGTGGTGGGTGGTCGATTTGTTAAAAAGCTGGGGCGGGTCGGAAAGGGAAGCCACTGCTATGGGTGCGGCGTCTGGCAGGAACGGCAATAGGGACGACGATGGGGGGCTGGGGAAGGGTGGGCCCAAACGAAACGAAAGCACGGTTTCTTCGAACAGGCCCATTTCGACGCGAAGGCTCAACATGGAGCCTCTGGGCAGCGCCTACGCCTCATCCTCGGACGAAGTCTCAGAAGCGCCGACGCCGACACCGACTGCGGCTCCTTCGGCCAAAGCCGCCAAGAACGAACGACAACATTCGACGATGAAAGGGAGCGGCCAAACACAGGGCGATTCCGCCTGCGCCGCCACCACCTCGGATATCGCAGAAGGCACCGCAACAATAGCAGCAGCAGTAGCGCCGCCATCGCTGCATGTGCAATCGTTTTTGCCGGTGACTCCGCCGGCGGTGGAGGGGGGGGTTGTGATCCACGCCATGAGCGCCGAAGGTCTGGCTCACGGGGAGATGAAGGAGTGGATGGTATTTTCTGACCTGCACGTCAGTCCGGCCTCGCTTGATGTTACACTGCAGGTGAATGTGTTGTATGTCCGTTCCACGCTGCCTTGCAGAACGCAGAGAAGCCGAAGCGCGGCTCGAAGTGAAGAAAAGGGTAGGGGCTCTCGCAACTATGGAGGCTTTCGCCGAACTCTCACCGACGGCTCGGAGTGCTCGGTACAGTTTTTGTGAACGCGTACTGCGCGGTTCCCGCCAGACGAGAGGGGCTATCAATAAAAGGTGGCGCTGCAACCGATTGGCTCTCGTCTCGGGTTTCCTTTGCTTACGGAGCTATTCAACACGTTGCCAGGACACCGCTGCGGTGGATACAAGAGCCATTTTGTATCCCTGTTGTTACTCCAACTGCTGTCGGGACTGCCCGTCGTACCGTGCGTCGTATCGTGCGGCGCGACCGAGTGTTTTTGTTGGTTCCCCCTTACGATGTTCGTCACAGCTTGCGGTGTGCACCTTATCAGATGCCGACGGATGGAAGTTGCCGAGTTGTGCAGCGTTGACTCGCGGCAACCCAACAGGCGTGTGGTTGGTTGCCACTCACCGTCCACACCGACGCGCTGTTTTTATTCGAGACCGGAAAGAGACTGAATCCTAAATCCGCAATGGTATCGATGTTGCCACTGTAGGTACTGGACCGCGTGAATACCGAGGCGATGAAGCGGCCGGCTTGTGGGATCGCATTCCTCGGCGATTTCTGGCACGCCCGGGGCTCTCTCAAGGTGAGAACTGCTTCCTTTTTTTCGTGAAAATGTGCTGCGGCGATCTTCGACTGTTTTGACACGCAGAGCACGGGCGGACGGTTTTTTGCCGGAAAACGCCAGCCGCTCTTGAAATTTGCGCGTCATTGGTGTTGGGGTTCGGCTCAGCATTGGGTGAAAATAAGTACTTTAGTGACGCCTTTGAACACTGCTGCGCTTGGGGTGAAACGACCCTCCCGTAGGAGCAGTGCTTCAAATAGCAGTCCCTTGCCACTGGAGTTGATAAGAGCGGCGCGTGCACGGTTTTCCATTCTATGTTTCCAACACGCGAGACCTCTGCACTGGTCGGGGCGCTGCAGATTCTGACGCCTGCTACGATAGAGGTGGCATTTTTTCTTCTTTTTTTTTTGAATGGTGGCGCTCGTTAGCCCGAAATCGTCGGAATGTTCATTCTTGTTTTGAAGTATGCTCTTTTTGTATACCTACACCATGGGTTTATTAATCACAAATACACTTTTAATTTGCTCTACATCATTTTTGGGGTGAGATTGAGAACCCCTCAAGTGGTTGGAAGCCTCAGAACACACACGTGGTGCACCTCTGCCGCAGCATGTGTCTTCTGCCGCGTATTCACACATGTTCGCTGCACTTCCCTGGCCACTGCCCTGGATCAAGTGAGCGTGACTCGGCGAAAACACCACTTCCCTTGCTCATCGCACCCGCGTACGAACCTCCCCTTCCCCCTCACCCTCCCCCCGCCCTCCCCTGTTTAACCATCCACACCCCGGTCACAACAACAACAACAACAACGACGACGACGACGACGACGACGACGACGACGACGAAACCATCAAGGTGGACCTGCTGGTACCGATCATGAACCGATTGGCAACTTGGACGCGGCCAGTTGTGATGATCCCCGGGAACCACGACCAGGTCACTCTTGGCGGTGGGGTGCACGCCCTCACCCCCCTACAATTCGCCTTCGCCGATCCAAAGCAGGTAGGTTAGCGCTGCGGACGGATGGAGAGGTTCTTCTTGCACGCATACGGAACGAGAGGGAGGGGGGGGTGGGAGGCCAATGCAGCGCTTCTGTTGACCGAAGGGTTTACAGTAGTAACGTGCGGGAGAGACGTCTGTTGGGAGCATATGAAGCCTGAGCGAACAGCTTGCCAACAACGTCGTTTTTCTCGCGCCTTTATGTTTTAAGCTTTGTGAGGACTTGTCGACCGTGCTCCCTAACGGAAGAGATTGTGGTGCCAATGTGTTCGCGGTGTTGTGCCTACCGATTGGCTTCCGACCGTCTCACTCGAGGCCTAGTTTCGAACACCTGCCCATTTCCTTGTCCCGCTCGCTGCCGCCCCCACCGGCAGGCACTCGTTCTTTCCGAGCCAACGCTCTTCCTTAACGCTCTGTGGATCCCACATCGGAGGAACAACGAGGCTATGACAACCCTTCTCAGCAGCGAGGAGGCTCGGGGCGCGCGGTAAGAATTAATCCGAAAAGGGAGGCGGCCTTCGATGTACGTACACATATCTCGGCAAGTAGTTCGTTTTGGAATCACATGATTAAACGGCCCTGCTTCGCTCTCATCGCTCCCGCGCGAAACACGTCTGCCTAAACCCTCTTCTCGGAGAACCTTCCCGGCGGCTTTCTTCGCGTTCCTTGCCTTCGTCGCTTTCTTCGTGTTCTTCGGGACCGCCTCTACACTAATTTCAAGGCAAAATTTCCAGCACTGCTTCAAAATAAATATCCCCACACTAACTTCAACACATTTTTTCCACGCTAAAATATTTTCTTCCTTTGTCAAAAAGTCGAAAAAAGTTTTTTAAACGGGTTCAAAATCTCGAGTCAGAATTGAAAAAAGTCAGCACTGAGCAAGATAGTCGTTCCCACACTAAATTCGGCATAGAAAGTGCCGATAAACAAAATCAAGTACAAAAAGTGTGTCTGAATACGCAGGTGCTCTCCGGGACCGCCCATACATTAAATTCAAGACAAGATTTCCAGCACTGCCTTCAAGACAACTCATCCACACTAAATTCAAGATAAATGTACTCAATCCAATTTCAAGACAGTTTTCTCCACACGAATGAAATCATTTTTTTTCCAAAAAAAAAAAAAAAAAAAAAAATAATCTCCCAAACTCAAGTCAGAATAAAAAAAGGGTCAAAATTGAGCAAGATAGTCGTTTCCACACTAAATTCAAGATAAAAGTTCCGCTAAACAAAATCAAGTACAAGATTTTTGTTCGAATACGCACGTGCACGTGTCATATCATGTGACGTCGTTCGTATAACGCGACAACGCTTATGAATCTGGCAGTTAATAATCTCAGGTTCGAGCTTACGACGAAATAACGTCATGGCGTCTTTTGTACTGAAAATAGTGTAGATAAACCCTGCCTTACATGAAAAAATCCCGGTCTGACCAGAAATAAGATATTCTTACCTGGTGTCGCATTATGTGCACGTTTATTTTGCACATGTTTCTTCTGCTCAAATCGCATTAAAGCACACCCACCCACAGCTCTTAGAGCTACAGCAGTAGTAGCATGTTGCCGTCGAGTATGAATCACATGGACAGAACAGGACAGCGAGCTCACTCAGCCCTCAAAGCAACAAAACACACGTTGTACGAAGTTGCTGCGCGGCAGCGCAAGTAGTTCAAGTACGAGTAGTGAGAGTTGGAGAGATCTAGCATCATCATGGTGTTTATGCCGTCGAAGATTTTTTACAGCTCGCTTTTCCCCCCGATTTTGTTATGTTTCCCTTTTTTTAGACGTACCAGCACGAGGTAAGTTAAGGCTGCAGGTAATACGTACAGCAGTTCACGTTTATGTACGCGTCTATCTGCTTCTTCTGCTCAAATCACACAACAAGCAAACCCGGCTCCTAAGCTACATTAGCATGTTTTGTCGTCGACCATCTACTGCAAGCACCGCAGCGCAACACAGCAATTAACCGAGTACAATCGAGCAAATCACGTAGTACGTGCCCATCATAGCACAACAATGCGAGCAAAAGCAGACAGAGTTGCCGAAACCCATCATGTCGCCGAGGATCTTCTGCAGCTCTCTGTGTTTTCAAAGCAAACGAGTACATCGAAATCTGCGCGGCCAAAAACGTACAAGTATACAACCACAAGCAGCAGCTATGCATGAATAATAGCTGGTGATGCGCGAAGAAATTGCCTTTAGTTCGAGCTCATTAACCCCTTTAGAGCCCCAAAACCCCTCCCTATACTAATTCCAAGTAATTTACCCCAAAAAACAGCTTTCCAGCTGTAAAGGACGCTACTATTCTCTCCGCGCCCTTCCTTTTTCGTACGGATGATGTGATTCGTGCGTGAATGCGACGTCCCGGTTATTGTCCGGGTAATTTGCCTGAACCGTTGAGCTCTTGGCATTTGTAATTCGTAAGTTGACCAAATCATGGCCCTCTGTCCGCTCCACATTTTGTTCTATTTGAGCTAGCTCAGCGGGCGGATGGCGCCCTTGGAGTGAAGCGTATTTTGCACGTATCATATCATATGTATACGTATACTTGTCATTTTTTTTTCGTTGGGACACATCTCTTCGTGCTCGCACCTTTATCCGAAACGTTTGGGGGTGGTGGGCACAATCCGACCGTTAGGGTTGTGTTGCCGGAGGTTGGGCGCGATCCGTGCAGTGTGTCGCGCGTGGCAAGCCTTTTAAACTTTTTTGGCCTTGGGCATGGATGCATGAATAAGGCTAATCGTCGGGTTTCCGCAACATCCCCGGGGGTGGTGTTTCCGTATCCCCCCGGGGATTGGGTTTCCGAATCCCCCCGGGGATTGGGTTTCCGAATCCCCCCGGGGATTGGGTTTACGCTTCCCTTTGATGCAAACCCAAAAAATATGTGCATATTATGCGCGCGTACCAGACCCAGAGGTGAACATTCGGCCTGTTTTTTGCCCTTTCATGAACACAGCCATGGGCACAGCCAACACGCAGAAAGCACAGCGTTGAAACACTGCCGCCCGGCAGCACCAGCAGGCAACTCCGTGCGTGTGTGGCACATCCATCTGCACCGTTCTGCTGCGGCTACTTGATTTTTTCGGGGCCTGCTTCGTATCTGTAATCGATCACCTGTATTTTGCTGCTGCTGTGTGGGCGGCATCGCTGTTCTGGACGAAAGTATTAGGACTGTTTGGATTTAAGACTTTTGCATCAATGGTTCTTTATATTTCCGATCATCAATTTGTGCTTGCTTCCCCCACGCGACCATGAGTAGACAAGAGCAGTGAAAATGCAGATAACACAGAAAAGGCTACAACCGTGCCCAACAGCACAAGCATCAGCAGGCAACATCATCTTCATGCGCGTGTGGCATACCCATATGTGGTGTGCTGCTGCTGTGGCTATGTGTTACATACAGCAGTAGAGCAGTATACGTATAGCAGCAAACCGATGCGTTGGTTCGTACTTGAACTTCGCTCGGCAAAGCAAATTCGTCTCGTCGAGGGGACAATTCCGAATCGCACGACGATCGAAACAATCCAGCGTGATTTGTTTTTACTCTAAAAAGCAAACAGCAGTGGATACAGGCGCTGATGCTCCATGAGAAAGGGCTTCTCTGTCTCCAGGGCACAAAAACCTGACACCTTGGACCCTACTTCATCCCCGAGCTTGAAAAGCTCCAAACCTGCCAGCCAGAACACTGCCTGCATGCGTGCGTGCAAATGTGCTATCCTGATGGCACA